>CM030365.1:14780570-15980570 GCA_017893485.1 Hemerocallis citrina | reverse complement strand
GGTGAACTATCCCGAGTAGTTATCGAATTTAGTAATGGTGAAGAAGTCTAACGGGACTTGGAGGATTTGTATCGATTTTACCGATCTCAACAAGGCTTGCCCCAAAGTTCCATTCCCTCTTCCGAGTATTGACACTTTGATTGATGCCACCTCGGGACATGAACTCCTCAGCTTCATGGATGCCTTCTCGGGCTACAACCAGATCCAGATGTTCTCCCCAGATATCCCGAAGACATCATTTGTGACCAATCAAAGCCTCTATTGCTACAGGGTTATCCCCTCGGTCTGAAGAATGCAGGCGCAACATATCAACGCCTCGTCAACAAGGTTTTCCAAGCTCAAATCGGCCGTAATATGGAGGTATATGTTGACGACATGCTTGTAAAAAGCACTCGAGGTGCCGATCATGTGACCGACCTCCAGGAGGCGTTTGATGTTCTAAGAAAGCACAACATGAGACTCAATCCGAACAAGTGTGCGTTCGGAGTCTCGTCAGGAAAGTTCCTCGGCTTCATGGTTAGCCAACGAGGAATTGAAGCAAACCCTGAGAAAATCAAGGCCATATTAGACATGGCCCCTCCCAAGAATGTTAAGGAAGTTCAGAGGTTAACGGGCCACCTAGCCGCCATAGGGTGCTTTCTCTCGAAGTCCGGGGAGAAATGCCTCCCCTTCTTCAAGGCCCTTAGAGGGGCTAAAGGTTTCGAATGGGGTCAACACCAACAGGAGTCGTTCGATCAGCTCAACGCTTACCTCGTCAATCCTTCCCTCCTCAGCAAACCAATTCCTGGTGAACCCCTCTACCTCTACCTGGCAGCCTCCGAGCAGACCCTCAATGCTGTTTTAGTGAGGGAAGAAGACCGGGCTCAAAAGCTCATTTACTATGTGAGCAAGGTACTTCGGGATGCCGAGCTCCGCTATCCGAGAATAGAAAAGATGGCTTATGCCCTGGTGATGGCCGTAAGAAAGCTTCGCCCGTATTTTCAGTCCCATTCGGTGGTCGTCCTTACCGACCAACCGCTGAAGCAGGTCCTCCACAAGCCAGAGACCTCGGGTCGCCTTATGAAGTGGTCTATCGAGCTGAGCCAGCATGATATAACTTATCAGCCCCGAACAGCGATCAAGGCTCAGGCCTTAGCAGAATTTATAGTTGAAAGTACCATCCCCGAGTTTAGCCAAGCAACGAAGGGACCACCTATCTGGTCGGTTTATGTGGATGGATCCTCCTGTAACGAGGGAAGCGGAGCCGGGGTCATTCTGGCAGGCCCAGATGACTTCATCCTCCAATACTCCCTCCGTATAAACTTCAAGGCCTCGAACAACGAAGCAGAATATGAGGCACTTATAGCCGACCTTGGGATGGCCCGCAATGCAGGGGCACAACGGCTCCAGATCTTTAGCGACTCTCAGCTAGTCGTAAATCAGGTCCTCGGCGAGTATGAAGCACGTGACGACAGGATGGTTAAATACTTAGCCAAGGTCAGGAGCCTCATGGCACTGTTTGAAGAAGCCCTCATCCAACGAATACCCCGAGAAGAAAATACTCAGGCCGACGCCCTCTCCAAACTAGCCTCTTCCTCCCTTCAAGGTCTCGAGCAGACCGTCTTGATAGAGGTTCTCCTGAAGCCAAGTATAGAGGATGAAACTTTCAACTCTATAGAGTCGCTTCCTGTCCTGCTTGAAGATAACTGGATGAAATTCCTCGTCGAATTCTTAAGGGACGGACTCCTTCCCGAGGATCCCAAGGAAGCTCGAAGAGTGAGAACTCGAGCCGAGCGTTACACGCTGATCGGAGGTATCCTATATAAATGCTCTTTCACACAGGTAGACGGCAGGGCATACCTGAGATGTCTCTCCCCCGGGCAAGCAGACTACGCCCTGCAAGAAATTCATGAGGGCATCGGCGGGGCACATTCGGGGTCCAGAGCTCTAGCCCACAAAGTGTTGAATTATGGATATTTCTGGCCCACTCTCCTACGAGATGTCGAACGACACGTTCGGCAATGCAGCTCCTGTCAGAAGTACTCCGACATCCGACGCCTCCCACAAGCTCCACTCACTTCCCTATCAAGTCCAATCCCCTTTGCAATGTGAGGGATGGATTTACTAGGGCCATTTCCACCAGCTCCCGGACAGTTCGAATTCTTAGTCATGGCGATCGACTACTTCTCAAAATGGATAGAGGCCGAGCCCTTGGCCACGATCACCGAGAACAAGGTTGTTCAGTTCTTTTGGAAGAGCGTGATCTGCCGATTCGGCGTCCCCCGGGTCCTGATAACAGACAACAGAACCCAGTTCACCGGGGCTACCTTCCAAGCCCTATGCGAAGACCTTGCCATCCAACACCGGTTCTCCTCCGTTTCTCATCCCCAGTCGAATGGCCAAGCCGAAAATGCTAACCGACAGATCCTCTCCGACATTAAGAAGAGGTTGGATAAATGTTCCAAAGGCTTATGGGTCGATCAGCTTCCCAACGTGCTGTGGAACTACCGCACCACAAAACGGACCCCCACAGGAGAGAGCCCATTTAATCTCACCTATGGGTCCGAGGCCATCATCCCCCTAGAAGTCGGAATACCTTCTCGTCTAATAGCTTATGAAGAAGAACAAAACGCCAGAGAGCTCCGAGCAAATCTAGACCTGATAGATGAGATCCGAGAAAGAGCCGCCATTCGCCAACAAAGCTACCGAAGAAGGATCGAGTTGGCATACAACAAGAGAGTCTGCCCTACGGACCTCAAAGAAGGGGACCTGGTCCTCAGAAAGTTATCCATCTCATTCCCAGGTTAGAAGAGCAAATTGGTCCCAAATTCGGAGGGACTTTACAAGATTGCCAAAGTAGTTCGCCCCGGGACATACAGACTAGAAGACCTCGAAGGCAGAGAAATCCCTAGGACCTGGAATGCCGATCATCTTCTAAAATACCAAGAAAGAGCACCAACGCTTCTCTAAGTATTTTCAAGATGTCGAACCATTCCTCTCCTATTACTTGTACTATTTTTCTTTTATTTCTCTCTTGTAATAACGGCTTGAAACTTTAGAAGCAGCCGATCACTAGTCATCAATAAAGAAAGCTTTTTCATATTTTACTTGAAAAAAAATTATTTACATCTCTCTGCTTTTACTCTTCACTCTAACGATGGTTCGGAGTCCAACACTTGGCTCGATTCTACTTCGCAAGTTCGCTTCTAAGCGAGCTAGGAGTAGTTCGCCATTCGGAATTGCTCCCACAGCCGTTGAACTACTCTAACGATGGTTTGGAGTCCAACACTTGGCTCGATTCTACTTCGCAAGTTCGCTTCTAAGCGAGCTAGAAGTAGTTCGCCATTCGGAATTGCTCCCACAGCCGTTGAACAACTCTAACGATGGTTCGGAGTCCAACACTTGGCTCGATTCTACTTTGAAAGTTCGCTTCTAAGCGAGCTAGAAGTAGTTCGCCATTCGGAATTGCTCCCACAGCCGTTGAACCACTCTAACGATGGTTCGGAGTCCAACACATGGCTCGATTCTACTTCGCAAGTTCGCTTCTAAGCGATCTAGAAGTAGTTTGCCATTCGGAATTGCTTCCACAATCGTTGAACCACTCTAACGATGGTTCGGAGTCCAACACTTGGCTCGATTCTACTTTGCAAGTTCGCTTCTAAGCGAGCTAGAAGTAGTTCGCCATTCGAAATTGCTCCCACAACCGTTGAACCACTCTAACGATGGTTTGGAGTCCAACACATGGCTCGATTCTACTTCGCAAGTTCGCTTCTAAGCGAACTAGAAGTAGTTCGCCATTCGGAATTGCTCCCACAACCGTTGAACCACTCTAACGATGGTTCGGAGTCCAACACATGGCTCGATTCTACTTCGCAAGTTCGCTTCTAAGCGAACTAGAAGTAGTTCGCCATTCGGAATTGCTCCCACAACCGTTGAACCACTCTAACGATGGTTCGGAGTCCAACACTTGGCTCGATTCTACCTCGCAAGTTCGCTTCTAAGCGAGCTAGAGGTAGTTCGCCATTCGGAATTGCTCCCACAACCGTTGAACTACTCTAACGATGGTTCGGAGTCCAACACTTGGCTCGATTCTACTTCGCAAGTTCGCTTCAAAGCGAGCTAGAAGTAGTTCACCATTCGGAATTGCTCCCACAACCGTTGAACTACTCTAACGATGGTTCGGAGTCCAACACTTGGCTCAATTCTACTTTGCAAGTTTGCTTCTAAGCGAGCTAGAAGTAGTTCACCATTCGGAATTGCTCCCACAACCGTTGAACCACTCTAACGATGGTTCGGAGTCCAACACTTGGCTCGATTCTACTTCGCAAGTTCGCTTCTAAGCGAGCTAGAAGTAGTTCGCCATTCGGAATTGCTCCCACAACCGTTGAACTACTCTGACGATGGTCCGTAGTCCAACACTTGGCTCGATTCTACTTCGCAAGTTCGCTTCTAACCGAGCTAGAAGTAGTTCGCTATTCGGAATTGCTCCTACAACCGTTGAACTACTCTAACGATGGTTCGGAGTCCAGCACTTGGCTCGATTCTACTTCGAAAGTTTGCTTCTGAGCGAGCTAGAAGTAGTTCATCATTCGGAATTGCTCCCACAACCGTTGAACTACTCTAACGATGGTTCGGAGTCCAACACATGGCTCGACCGCACTCTGCGAACTCACTGTTAAGCGAAGCTCGACTCATCTCGCAAGTTCGCGAGATTGAGTGACCGAAGCCCAGCTCGGCACCACTGGCCGAACGCTCATGTCGTCGATCCCCACACGAGCAAAAGACCAGCTCAGGGACCTTGGTACGGCGAACACAGTCACAAACAAAACAACTACACAGAGCTACAAAGAACATGCAAGCCTAAGAAAGAAATATTATTAAGAATTGGGATGCAGTTCAACGCGCCTCTCCTATACAACAAGATTACAAGGCGTTAAAAAGCAAAAGTTACAATGCCGACTTGTTACACTTAGGCTAAATACAAAGGCTTCAAAAACAAGATCTTCAACGCCTCCGTGGCGCAGGGGCGTTCCGCTTCAAGGACACTCGAGGGCGGCGACGTTTATCTCCGGAGATCGACCCCAAACCAGCAAACTGAGACGTGTCCTCGGCACCACACCTAGCAGCCGCTCCGACGGATGCTCCGCTCGATGAAATGGCCACAGCACTTTGCGCATCCCCCGGACTAGGATGGTCGATAGGTGGACGGGTCGCGAGCTCATAAAACGTGATGCCCCGATCGCTCTCTGCGCGAGTACACGAAGTGCTCCTCACATTGATTGGCCCCGAACGCGGTTTGAGACGAGCCACTTCCGCCTCCATCTCTGAGATCCGTTCCCTCAGAGAGTCATCTTTGACATCGACCTCGAAGCGAAGAGGTATCGCGGAGCTCGGGACGCCGGAGCGACTCGCGATAAGATGGCGAAGATGAGTGACTTCGATGCTCTTGTCTACCGTGGCTCTCTTCAGTGCGTCGACCTCGGCCGTCAGTTCGTCCCGTTCGGTCGTCAATTTGGCCACCTCGGCCGTCAGTCCCTCTCCCTCCGTCCGAAGCTCCGTCTCTACAGTCTGCAGGTGGCGGATCTCAGAAAGCATATCGCTCTCTCCGCTGTTATTTTGGATAAGGTGTGGCGAATGCACTTGATCCGAAGGCCATAGCTAAATGCAGTTGACTAACCCTCATCCTCTCCTAAAGGGGTCATCTCGGCGATCCTGCTCTCCAGTCGCCGGATCTCGATGTCTTGCCGACCCAGGATGAGCTGAAGATGGTTCCGCTCGCTTTCGGCTCTGCGCAATCCCAGCTCGACTTCGTAGAGCCGCTCCCAGCACCTAGCCAAGCACAGCCTTGTCGCTCCTAAGCCGACCTCAGGACGAGTGTCGTCCCCTGAGCCAGTAGGCTCGACGGCCTGAGTCACCACCGCAAGCTGAAAAGAAGTTGAAGCAAACAACAAATTCTCAAATACATTGCCGAACTCCTACACTTAGCCAAATTTCAAAAATTCTTAAGAAAAGATAGAGAGACACAGTCGAGCCCAAAAAGACATTTTCATTCATTACAAAAAGCGGTGGCCAGTCCACGATTAGGCGTTACAAAAAAAAAAGAGAAGAACAGAAGAAAAGAAAAAACGAGCGGAGTCAGAGCGCGACCTCTTTCCCAGGGCGGCAAGAGTGGGTGGGGGTCGACGTCTCCGAAGGGGTCACCACCACCAGCGGGATTACCACTGACTCCGGGGCCTCGGCGACGACTTCGACTTCGGTCTCGACATCGTCCTCCCCTTTTTCTTCTTCCCCCTCTGATTCTTTGTCGAAGCCCTCGATGTGGCCCGGGAACAGTCTCCATCCCGAGCAGTCCACGTCAGGGTACACCTTCGTCACCCGGGCGATGGCTTCGGCATAAGCTTTGGCCATATTTTGGGCAAGGAAACCCTGCGCCTTCTCCATCGTCGCATCTTCCGCCGCCTTCACAGCAGCAGCCTTGGCCTCCGCCGCCTCGGCCAATTGCTTGGTCGCCTCCTCCTTCTGGCGAAGAAGATCGCCCTTTAGTTTCGCGACCTGAGCTTCGAGGGACTCGACCCTCGTCTTCTTCCCTTCGAACTCGACCGTGAGCTTGTCGAGCTCGTTCCCCATCCGAGCCTTCTCCTTCCGAGCTTGGTCGGACTCTTGCTTCAGGTCCTTCTCCAGAGCCGTCAACCTCTCCGTGAGGTGACCAAAGTGGACGATGATCTGCGACAGAAGACGAGGCATTAAAGGAGTTAGTAAAATTAGGCCTAAGAAGAATTGGTGAACAGCTGAAGTTTAATACTTACCGAGACGGCCGAGCGAGCAATCTCGATGACGTCATCGCCTTCTTGCCCGGCCTCCATGGCGGCGCGATCCTTCGGCGTCGCCAGATGCTTGACGGCCTGCATACTCGCCAAGGAGTTGCCGAGGAATCCATCGTGTTTCCGAACTTGCCAGTCTGGAACATGGATCCTTTTGTGCTCCTCGGTCAGGAGCTCCTCGGCCGCCACTGACAACGGGGGGGTCGTCATCCCCAGGGCTGCGGCGATGGGGAACTCACAGACCCCTGTTGATGCCGAGGCACCTGCACCGGCAACGACAGAGCTATCGAGGGTCTCCACCTCCTCGACTGCCTCCGTGACCCGCGGAGTCTTCGGGGTCGGCAACTTGGTGGCCACCCTTTTGCGCTTCTTCGGCACCGCATCGTAGTCCATCGCCTCTGCATTGAAGACAAAGTTCGTTAGCACAATACAACTAATACAAAATAAAGTATGAAGAATAAAACACAAAAAAGAAGCCGCGTACTGGGATCTACGCGGCAGAGCCCTCCCATGAACAACACATCCTCGGTCAGCTCCTTCCAATCATACTTCGGCCGATCGAGAAGTGTCCGAACTGCCTCTTCTTCTTCAGGGCGAAGCTTGGGTAGCGCCTTCAACCTCTTCGGCACCTCCTCCACCCAATTGGAAGGGATAGGCCAGGCCTCCGCACTCCGCACTATCAAGAACTTTTCGCGCCAGTGCTTGATGGAGTCGGGGCATATGACGAGCCTACTGCCATGCCTCGGAGCCAAATAAAACCGGAACTCCGACCGGTTTCCTTGATGAAGCCGATAGATCGTCCAAAGTACATTCAGCTCCGGCTCGATCCCAGCAGCTTGGCAGTGAAGTACGAAGCCGTTTATGACTCTCCATGCATTCGGCATAAGTTGGATGGGACTGACCCCAAACCACCTCAAAACGAGGATGGCGAACGGATGGAGAGGTAGCCAAGCCCCAGCGATAAAGGCGTCGACCGGCCAGCAACACATGGTCACTGGCAGCGGCGAGTTGGCCCTAACCCCGGGACTCAGCAGCATTAGCTCGTACTCCTTCGGGATGTGGAAACAGTCCCGGATCACTCCCAAGTCATCTTCGCGGAGGATCGACACCGTCTCATCCGCTTCGGTCGTCTCCCTCGCCGCATTCTCCTCGAACGTCCTCCCCCTCCCGTGAACAATTCGCTCGGCGTGTTCCTCCGGAAGCTCTCGAACTCTATGTAGTCCGGTCAGTGGCCCCGGTAACCTGCTGAACTCCCCCATGCACTTCGGATCCTCCACGATTGTGTCCCGTCCAGATACCTTCTTGCCCTTATCTGGGCAACTCGGAGTCTGAGCTTCGGCAACTTCAAAGGAGGGCTCGGACCAAGAAGAAGATGACTCGGAGACAGAGAGAAGAGACATATTTATACTTGGAAAAAGACTAAGTATAAATTACCTTAAAAAACGTGCTGTCGGAGAATACACCGGAAAACTAACGACGATCACCGGAATTACTCGCTTAGCACAAATAACCGCCTGAGTAAAAGAGAAGAGAAGTGAAAAATGAGAGAGGGGGGTGGGGTTTTATAGAGCAAGGCGCGCAAAACGAGGTTAATGGGCCCATACTACCGGCCCATTCATGCAAAACGACAAAAGCGACCTCTATCGTCGCCTTGTTTGCTACGCCAAACCGTATATCGCATTAATTACTGTCCCATCTGGCAGAAGCTCAAAGGTCACTACATTAAATGAGCGTCTCATCCGTCAGAGCTGTCAGAAGTTCAGAAGCCATCACATTTAATGACTGCCACGTCTGCCAGGAGCGCAAAAGCCACCAACTCCGCAATTCATTCTCCACCAGAAAGTGACAAAGTCAAGGACTTCGGCACCAGCTGCTGAGCGTTCTTGACACCGACCATGTTACATGGAAAGTTGGGGTTCAGCACCAGCTGCCGAGCGTTCTTAACACCGACCATGTTACATAGAAAGTTGAGGGTTCGACACCAGCTGCCGAGCGCTCTTGACACCGACCATGTTACATGAAAAGTTGGGGTTCGGCACCAGCTGCCGAGCGCTCTTGACACCGACCATGTTACATAGAAAGTTGAGGGTTCGGCACCAGCTGCGGAGCGCTCTTGACACCACCATGTTACATGGAAAGTTGGGGTTCGGCACCAGCTGCCGAGCGCTCTTGACACCGACCATGTTACATGGAAAGTTGGGGTTCAGCACCAGCTGCCGAGCGTTCTTAACACCGACCATGTTACATAGAAAGTTGAGGGTTCGGCACCAGCTGCCGAGCGCTCTTGACACCAACCATGTTACATGAAAAGTTGGGGTTCGGCACCAGCTGCCGAGCGCTCTTGACACCGACCATGTTACATGGAAAGTTGAGGGTTCGGCACCAGCTGCGGAGCGCTCTTGACACCACCATGTTACATGGAAAGTTGGGGTTCGGCACCAGCTGCCGAGCGCTCTTGACACCGACCATGTTACATGGAAAGTTGAGGGTTCGGCACCAGCTGCCGAGTGCTCTTGACACCGACCATGTTACATGGAAAGTTGGGGTTCGGCACCAGCTGCCGAGCGCTCTTGACACCGACCATGTTACATGGAAAGTTGGGGTTCGGCACTAGTTGTCGAGCGTTCTTGGCACCGACCATGTTACATGGAAAGTTGGGGTTCGGCACTAGCTACCGAGCGCTCTTGACACCGACCATGTTACATGGAAAGTTGGGGTTCGGCACCAGTTGCCGAGCGTTCTTGACACCGACCATGTTACATGGAAAGTTGGGGTTCGGCACCAGTTGCCGAGCGTTCTTGACACCGACCATGTTACATGGAAAGTTGGACCTCGGACCTCGCCGAACTCCCTCTCAGCGCTCACAACCTAGTCGAGGTCCCTCTCTTCTTCGGAAGAAGGTGCCGAACCACCTACGGACCTCGGCCTCCTGGGCAGCGAGCACTGGAAGGGGTCGGAAGTGTGATACAAGCATATAGGCCACACAACGAAGGAAAATGGCCGAGCCATCCGCCAAGAGATCGCGAAAAAACAATTAGAAAATTCGGGAAGTTAAGGAAGAACTCCTGGAAAGCAATTGTAAAGTTGGGGAAGCATTTTCTAGTCCCCAAACAAGCAATTATTACCAAGAACAATCTTCTAAGACCCCCGAACGACGAATTGACGCGTCGCAAAGGTGAACGAGAACACCACATGATCCGGAGAACTCAGGATCAACTCAAAGTACAACCAACTTGAAAAATTACCACACTCCCTCCTTCAAGATTCAAAACCTCCTATATTGGACTCCGACACAACTCCACTAGCCATTAAAACAGTAAAACTACTCCTCAAAGGCTGACCAGGCTCAGTCTTTGGGAGTGGGGGGCTCGTGATATGGATAAAAATGGGGTTTAATCGAAACCGTCCAAATCGGGCACGAATCTTGAAGCACAGGGGTAAAACGGTAATTTCACCTACCAATGGATCTGAGATGGGTACTGGATCTCTTCGGCAAAGATCCGATAACCCACGAACGGATCCACCTCAATCGGGTGTGGGTTTCAACCAGCAGAAAGCCCGGTCCAGAAAGGATAGAATTAGGGTTTCTGATTAATCCTAATCAACGACCCTGATTCATATCTATCCTTTCACTGGGGATTAGGGATTACATTCCTTATCTGATTATGGGGATTACATTCCTTATCAGATCACGGGGATTACATTCCTAATCTGATCCCAGCGGCGCCTATAAATACCCCCCATCCATCTCCATTAAGAGGTAATCATTCTTTTGCCAATTTACGCTCTTTCATAATCATTTCTGGTTACTGACTTGAGCGTCGGAGGGTGCATCGCCGGGTACAACCCCGGTGTCTCTCACTTTTTGCAGGTGTACGGCAGGAGTCATCGTCAAACTCCAACGGAACAGGTATACAAGTTTGCTATTCAGTTTTCCTAAGAATCCACAAATACTATCTGTTTGCCCCCACACCAGATTTAGCGGCAACATATATCTTCTTGGGATTAGTTTTATGCTTTATGGAATTTTGCATATACTTGTTGCTTTGTCAGTTTTCATATTTATTTTACTGTTCTTATTTTACATTATTTTTGTAGTTAGCAACCAAATGTAATTAGAAAATAAAGATAAAAGGATTTTCTGAAACTGTTGTGTAAGTTTTGTATTTTTTGTTTTCCTCTTACTAAGGATAGTTCTGAGGACAGAAGTATTCTAAGGAGGGAGTGATTTAACGCCCCGTAATTTTTAATACAATATCTTGAATAAATAAATAATTTTAAAATCAATTTATTTGTGCGTTTTCAACGATTTCCAATCGTGCGTGGTGACTTCAACATAACTCGTTTTGCCTCGGAGAGATCGAACTCATCTTCTTCCGACTTCCAATCGTGCATTTTCAACGATTGCATTAGAGATCTTCAATTATCGGAGATCCCTATCAACGGTAGGAACTTTACTTGGTCGAATCAGCGACTTAATCCTTCCCTAGCCAAACTGGATAGGTTTCTAGTCTCGCATCCCTGGTTCTCTAAATTTCACAATGCCTACGCGAAAGCTCTTCCCAACCCTTCGTCGGATCATGTTCCCATCGCCCTTTTCTCTGATTTTCACTTCCCCTATCATCATCAATTCCGTTTCGAAAAATTCTGGCTTAAAGATCAATTATTTATTAAATTGACCGAGGAATGCCTTGCTTCCATTTCTGGATCGCGAGGTCTCGGCAACTTACTTCTTAAACTCCACGCCATCAAGTTTGGCTGCAAGATTTGGCACCGTGAACGTCAATCCAACACCAATTTCCTCAAAGATTGTCTGCTTGCTTCCATTCAGGCTCTTGACCTGATGGAAGAGCAAGCTCCTCTATCTCATTCTGCTCTCCTGGAGAGGATCGCCTGCAAGCGCGATTACGCAGACATTCTTCTTCAAGATCACGCTAAGTGGGCGCAACAGGCTAGGGTTAACTGGTTGAAGGAAGGTGATGGTAATACTGCCTTCTTTCATCAATTTGCCTCTCAGCGTCGGAGATGTAACCACATCTCTATGATTCTTGATCAGGGGGCGGAGCTACGCTCTGACCCTGACATTCACAAAACTTTCCTTTCTTTCTACAAAAACCTTATTGGTTCCTCCAAACCTCGTTTGATTTCTCTCGATTGGCAGCATCTCTATGGTGCCCCTACCATTGATCTATCCTCGCTTGAGGCTCCCTTCACTATGGAGGAGATCAAGTTGGCTGTTTTCGCTTTAAAAAGCGATTCAGCGCCCGGCCCGGATGGCTTCCCGGCTTTCTTCTTCCAAAAATTCTGGCCCTGGCTAAAAGACGATCTTTTCGACCTTTTTCAAGATTTGCATCAGGGGTCCTTTTCCTTCGATCGCATCAATTATGCCCATATTGTGCTTATTCCCAAGTTGGCAGGAGCCAATTCGGTGTCTGATTTCAGACCCATTAGCCTGATTAATACTTCTTTCAAAATCATTATGAAAGTTCTGGCCATCAGGCTTAGTGCCGTCATCCCTCCCCTGATTGATCCGGCCCAATCGGGTTTTATTAAGGATCGTTTTATTCTTGACAGTGTAGCCGCCGCTCAAGAGATTATCTCGCTTAGTCATCATCACAAGTTAGAGGGGATACTTCTTAAGCTAGATTTTCAAAAAGCCTATGATAATGTTCACTGGGATTTTCTCTTTGATATCCTGATTCATCGTGGTTTCGGTCCGAAATGGATTGGATGGATCAAATCCAGCTTGATAGCGAGTACTTCTTCCATTCTTATCAATGGCTCAGAGGGCCATAAATTTAAGATTAGGCGTGGTCTCCGCCAAGGAGACCCCCTTTCTTCCCTTCTCTTCGCCCTGGTAGCGGACGTCTTCAGCAGATTGCTTCGCAACGCTTGTTCTGTTCATGCTATCGAGGGTATCGGTCGCTCCCAGCATTTCGATGGGATCCTCAATTTGCAATATGCTGATGATACTATTATATTCTCCAAACTGGAGTGTTCTTCTTTATGCAACCTTAAACTGCTGCTGTATTGTTTTGAACAGGCCTCCGGGCTGGCCATCAATTTCAACAAGTCATCAGTTTATTGGCTTGGCGGTAATGATCATCGTCATAGCGAGATCTCTCAATTCTTTAATTGCCGTATAGCTTCCTTCCCTATCTCGTATCTCGGTATTCCCCTAAGATGGGGTAAACTCCATAGATCTGACTGGTTCCCCATTATTGATAAAATTGAGTCCAGGCTGAATGTCTGGACTGGCAAGTTACTCTCCCGAGGAGGGAGATTAACCCTTCTCAACTCTGTCCTCTCTGCTATTCCTCTATACTTGATGTCCTTCTATTATATTCCGTCTTGGGTCCTTAAGAGAATCGATCAAATTTGTTGTAACTTCTTCTGGTCGGGCGATGCTCTTTATAAACAGGGATCGCACCTGTGCAATTGGAACATTGTCTGTTCTTCCAAAGCCAGCGGGGGTCTAGGTGCTTTGAATCTTCGTGATCATAACCTGGCCCTCTTAGGTAAATGGCTGTGGAGATTTCATAAGTTCCCTCATCTTTCGTGGGTTCAATGCATTAAGGAGGCTTATTTTAGCTCCACCCCTTGGTGGTAGTTTAATTCCCCCATCCATCGCTTTGCATCCCCGTTCTGGAAAGGCGTTTGGAAAGTTTCCCCGGCTTTCCAATCCAGCATTTTTAGACTTTGTGCCGATGGATCGAGAACCAAACTGTGGACCGATCTCTGGTTAGGCAATATCTCTATTGCCTCGGCTTATCCCTCCCTCTTCAGTCTTGCGGCTTTCCCGGAGGCATCGGTAGAAGATTCGTTTATCTGGGTTAATGCAGCCAGGTTTTGGAATATCCCTTTTGTTTCCCCTTTACCTCCCCATCTTGTTCTGGAGCTGCAACAGTTGATTGCGTCTCTAGACCATTTCGAGTGGAAACCCACGGAGGACATTGGTTGGCGTTGGAACGCCTCTGGTATTTTCACGGTTAACTCGTTCTACAAGTTCCTCAATTTTCGAGGCATTGTTTCCCCAGCTGCAGATTTCATCTGGAAATCCTGCGCTCCCCTCAAGGTTAAAATTAATTCTTGGCTGGCCATTCACAACAAGCTTCTCACGGTTCAGGTTCTCAATAAAAGAAATTTAGCGTGGGGTCAGCCCTGCATTCTTTGTTTGGAGGCCGCCGAAAATGCGGACCATCTTTTCGTTGAATGCTCCTTCATTCAGCCACTTTGGAAACTAGTGTCCCTTGCGTGGTCCAGTCCAGCTCTTCCCTCCAATCTGCTAGCATGCTGGTATTCTCCTTCGTGTCTTCCCAGATATAGCAAGGGTTGGTACCTTTCTGTCCACATTATCATCTGGATTACCTGGATGGAGAGAAATTGCCGGATTTTCTCTCATAAGGCGTCTTCTATTTCCTCGCTCTTAGAGGATCTATTATTTCTTTTCAAATTTTGGACTTCTATTCTTAATGATGATAAGCGGCAAGTCTATTACTTCCACCGCTTAAATGAATCACTTACCGTTCTGTCTAATCTCAATGCACTTTAACTTTCTCTACCTAATTACCCTGTTTTGTTTTCTGTTGTTTGCACTGCTCTTTCTTCACCCTTATATTGCTTTATTGTTTTGGCTGGTGGTTTATTATTTGGTCTTACTGTTGCTTCTGTTTATTGCGGCTATTGCAGGAGTGAGCGATTAGCTTTTGCTGTGCATTTGGGGCCCTCCGATGCCTTTTGTTTTTTTGGCTGTGCTCGGTTGAGTCCTTGACTCTGGACCTTTTGTTTGTCGCCTGGTGTTGGCTCGGATCTCCTCTTTTTTGACTAAACCTATGGTTATGAAGCTTCTACTTATCTTTGTTTCAATGTTTACTTTGGTTTTTTTCTTTCTGGCTGGTGGTTGGTTGGATTGCGGTGGTACTCTAGTTTATGGTGGTCTGTGATTCCAAGTTAGGTGGGCGAGCGTGAACATGTACTATTGTAGCGTTCTATCTCCTGGACTTGTAATCTTAACAGTTTGTTCTACTTGCCTTTAACTCTAACTAGTTTATTTTGTTTGTTCTCTAGTATGTTTGCCTTTCTCCTTGGGAGTGTCGACTCTCACTGTTTGCTGCATTTTATGATGTATTTGTGGTGGGTATCTGTTCACCTATATTGGTTAGATTGATTTGTTTGCTCGATGCCTTTTACGGCTGCTGAGGTTTGTATAGTCTTACAAGCTACTTTGCTGGGGATTGTAGTGGCCTTTCAGGCTGCGGATCTTTGCTTTGCTCTTCAGATTTCTTTGTATTGTGGCCTTGATTCTTAGGCATATTTTCTCAGATGTTTTAGCAGGCTGATGGTTTATTTTGAGTTGTGGCCGTTGCTTTCCTTAGTGATGACTCATTGGTGACCTGCTGCGAGCTCTCGTTTCTGCCTGTTTTCACTCGGGTTTGGACGATCGCTTGCATTGTTTTTTCCTTTAGTGCTGCGCTGTTCAACCAATCACTTGAATTCTGCCAGGCTCTTCCTACCCCATCTTTGGCGTCGCGTGCTGTTCCCAGCCTTGCCCGCTCCTAAGCCGGTCACCGCCTTCCCTCATATCAAGGGGTCCAAGACTTGGTTCAGAGTATTGGCGTTAGTTCTCCCCGACCTCACCAGCCACCTAGCCGTTTGCTCACTTCTTGCTGTCTGTTTTGTATCTCTTTGTAGTCTGTAGGGCTTTGCATTATTAGCTGATTGATTTGGGTTGATTGCTCCTTCGTTTTACTTCCGGTAAAACCTCCCTTGTTGGCTTTGTACAGTTATATTTTTATCTATATAATTTTTTGATCGGGCTGGAGTCGGTTGACTCTATCCGCTTACATAAAAAAAAAAAATCAATTTATTTAATAATTTTGAATTTTCGTAAAATTGACATTTTCACACGTGCAAAACACATGCAAATATTTTCGAATTGTGAATTTAGAGTTATGAGTTGATGGAAAACTTTTATTATTTGTTATTGGGTATATTTGAATTTTTGAGATTTTTCTGAATAAAGAAAACTAGCTACTTTTGTAAATTTTTTAAAGAAAGGGGTGGTTTTTGTAAAAAGTGGTTTAAAGGTGAAAATTGAACTTAAAAAAAAATTTGGTGGCATTTTAAAGCCGGCTAATCAGTAGAAGGCTCTAATTATTTAGATTATATCTATATTTGATTGGTTTTATTGATTAATTGAATAAATATATAATTACGCAATTTTGGGATTGTTGGGGACTTTATTGCAAATATTCCTCCTGGAGAGAAAAAAGTTAGAAAACCAATTTGGAAAATCTAGAATTTATTATTAAAGACTATTTATAAATTTTCTGGATTTTTTCGAATAATTTATGACATATTTGCAAATACTCAAAAATGAATGACTTTTTTGCGAAATTGTCACTTGGAGTAAAAACTCCAGATTTTTCTTGAAATTTCGGGCTACATGTGGGCTGGTCAGATCTGGGTGTGAAGAGATTAAATTATTTTACTTTAAATTAATTTGAATAACTAAAAATTGGATAATCTTCTTGGGGGGTAAATTTGTAAACCTTTGTGAAACCCTAGAGGCCAATTCCGGCCTATAATAAGGTCAGCAGCCGGCCACCCTTCTTGTGCACTCAAATAATCTCTTTCTCAATATTTTCTTGGAGCTAAAGCTTGGATCTTGGACTTTTGCAAGGAGGAGGCTTTTCTTTATTTCTATTATTATTCTTCAAGTTGATCTTCTTTGAGGTGAGTGATACTTCTAGTTTTTTTGATGTGTTTTTCTCATATTATCTTGATGGATGAACTTATGGATGTTTAAATGAACAAAGTTGCAATTTTTATAAGAGATGATCATGTTTTATTAATTTTGAATGTTGAATATTGATGATGGATGAAAAATCTAACTTGGGATCTATGGATTTAATTGTAGTTAATAAAGATATGTAGAAATAATTAAAACTTTCTCCATGCTCTTAAATTCATGCTTGATTGATTATAAAGTTGAGATCTTTCCATATTATTGGTTGTTTTTAATTATCAAAATTTAAAACTAAACATTAGGGTTTGAATAATTGTTGTATGAATCCAAAGTAATTTATTTTGAAGTGGCTTATGCATAAAAGATTAATATTTTGCTTAAAGAAATAAATCTAATGAGACTATATGGGATTGTAGATGTTAGATCTTGGTGTATGATTCAAGAAACATGTTTTGGATGAATAAAAGATGAGATTTTTTCATTGTTCTAATATTAAAATAAAGTTGTATGATTCTATGTATTGTTGTGCATGTAGAAAGTATTTTTAGCAAGAAATATATATAAAAATAAACAATAAAAATTAAACCCTAGGTTAGGGTTACTGTTCACGGTGAACAATACGCCGGGGCTGCTGTTGCTATTTTGTGTTTTTCGATTTGGTTTGGGTGTGTTTTTCGAGTGGTTTTGTGTGTGTGACTTGTATGCTATGTTAGGGGGACTCTAGTATACATATGGGAGCATCTATCTATGAGTTTAAACTAATATATATATATATATATATATATATATATATATATATATATGGTTTGATGGAGTTTTGATGTGTTTTTGTGGACATTGTATGATCTGGATTGTCATCTGTTTCAATTTGGAACGAGATTTTGACCTAGTCGCTGATGGAATTACCTAAAACTTATAAAATAGAAATTGTAGCTTACTGTGTCTAGTTTTCAGAACATCTGACAGATCCTCAATCCGACTTCTAGATTGTGAGATATGAAATTTCTACCACTGTTATTTTAAAATCTGGAATTACGACAGTTGTTAGTTTTCAGAATTTACTGAATATGAACCATTTGATCTAATTTATTTGATTCCAGATTTTTATGGTGAGTTCCTCGTTGTGTGTTGGATTTAATTTGATTTTTCAGAATTTAGTATTGATCTTTGAAGGTACTATTTTGAAGAACAAAATCATGTAACTTTCAGATTTTAGATAAAAGATGGTTTCACAATTTACCGAATATAAACCCTTTAATCTAATTTATTTGATTCCAGATTTTTATGGTGGGTTCCTCGCTGTGTGCTGAATTTAATTTGATTTTTTTCAAAATTTAATAATAATTTTTGAATGTATTGTTTTGAGGAACAAAGTCATGTAACTTTCAGATTTTTGAATGAAAGATAGTTTTTTGAATATCAACCCTTTAAACTAATTTATTTGAGCCCAGATTTTTATGGGGGATTCCTTGATATTTGCTGGATTTAAGTGAAATTTTTCCAGAATTTAATACTAATTTTAGAGCGCACTATTTTGAGTAACGAAATCGTATAATTTACATATTTTGTAAAAATCTATATTTTTGTGGAAAAAAAAGTGCTTCCATACATACAAACGAATTCTCGTGGCAATATTGGTTGATTAAAAGGAATGTGAATAAGGAAGAGTATTTTGTATAACAAAAACCAAGATGAGTTTAATTTGAGACTTAATGTTATGATGTGGACCCTAGAAAGACTATTAATGATATGTGGACTTATAAGACTCTAGAGGTTGAGTGGGACCCTAACATACCGATAGTTGTGATTTTGTGGATGTTTGGCCAGTATGGCTTTTGTTATTGATTTAGTTAAGTTTGGCAGTGTACACCAACTCTAGGGAGACTGTGATTTAATTAATAAAAATAATCAACCTAAGGACAAGTACTAGTGGATATGTGATAGAGCTTGGGAAACGTAAGTAGGGGGGTCCTGTATAGTGGACGGATGAGATTCAGGACTATAGTTGTAGTTGGCCGGTTTGATTTCGAAGGCTACAGTTATCATTGCCATCTCCCGGGTTCACACGTTGAGGGTCTTTTACTGTTGGGCGGCTTTATTCCGGAGGCTGGGACCTATTCGTGGAATTTCGGCATAGAATGTTCAGGGCGGGGCTTACATGATGCTTGTGCGTTGAGGATGCTAGTCTATCTGGTAGATACTGGGACGTCAGCCTATTCTCGAAGTATTCTAGATCTTATTTCTATCACCGTAGTAGGATTAGTTGCATAACGAGGGATTAAACGCTATAAAGTGGAGAACGATAAGGGCTTGCACTGAACCTATGTATTGTGAGATGCATAGAATCCAAAAAGTATGCATTAGAAGTCAGCATATGTATTTGTGTTTTCTTGACTTGGTTTCATGTATGTTTGTCTTCCATTTTCTTACACTTGATAATTAGTCTAGTTTCACTTGATTATTTATGTCTCATTTATTGTTATTTCATGTTCCATCAGTATTTACTGTATTAATATATTTCAGTTGTTGGCTTATGATTTTATTCTTTATGTTTCTATTTAAGTTTGTATTTCTTTTGAATATCATTGACACCGTTATGGTTGACCCCTGCTGTTTTTGGGTTTTGGGATATTTCTAGCCTCATGTTTCACAGGTAGGTACCATTAGCATGGAGTTGGGAGCATGTGGTAGAATGTTTAAATGTTTATGCTTATTTTGTAAAAGGAATGATTGTAAAAAGAAAGTTGCATTATGGTGCTTTTAAATACCGTTGTGTTGTAAAAAGAATTTTAATTCAAAGTGTTAAATTCTGTAGTGCTTTGTAAGAGAGTTGATGTAATAAAAGTTTTAAATTCCCTGTATTTGGTTTCTGTATTTATGATTACAATTGAAGTTGATTCTGGAATTTGTGCCAAGTATTTTTAAATTTAATTATTGGAAATTCGGAATCCTACACGCGCACCTCCGCCCTCGCCTGCACCCACCGTCAACAGACCCTCGACCGCGACCCATCACCCCTCGGTCGCGACCTTCCAGAGTGCCACCCTCCTCCACCGATGCCCCTCACTTTCGTCGTCGAGCACCCCGCCATTGCAATCGCTATTGCTGCCCTCTCTTGACCTCCTTGCGACCCTGTGCACCACCGTCCTCCTCGACACCCTGCTCCTCTACTACCACCTTCACAACACCCCGCCATTGCCCCGCCTTCCTCTCCTCCATCTGCTCGTCGTCCTCATCCTCCCTGCCTCCTCCCACTAAAACCCATCACCCCAACCGCCATCCTTGTCGTCTCCACCTTCGACCTCGACCACCCACCTCCTCCAGCGCCCTTTCACCTCCTCGACCACCATCCACCTGCTATTGCCTCCGTCATCCCTTTCAGCACTCCGTCGCCCCATCATCTCAACACTTCCGCCCTCGTCGACCGCTCCTCACCTTCCTACCGATGCCCCTCGCTGTGCTCTGACCCCTTATCATCCTCGTCAGCTCCACCCCCGTCGACCGCTAGGGCTGCAGTCGAGCCCCGACCACCCAAACCCCTGCCATTTGCTATTGTTGTTGTCGTCCTCTAGCACCGTCAAAGCCTCGATCCTGCTGCTGCCGCTTGCTACTGTTGCTGTCCGTCTCTTGGACAGTCGTTGTCGATGCCGTTGTGCCACTCTCGCCTTGTTGCTGTTGTTGTGTTTGCTGTCCGTGCATTGCACGTGCTTGCGATGCACGTAGGTGCACGTGTATCGCCGTCGGGACTCTCGTCCTGTTATTCTCGTATTATTATCGGAATTGCTGTCATCTTTAAGGCAAGTACTTTGTACATTTTTTCGTTCCGTACAAGCAATTCACTTGAATCCCCGCATTTAGTAAATTGATCATCGTGTTGGTGATATTTGATGTATAATTGTTCGAATAAACTTTTTTTGCCTCTATGATTCGACACCGTCAAAAGCATATTTTTTTCGTTCCCGCACTCACTACACAAACACAAAAATTGAAACCAATATTCAAATGTTTAGGTAGTTGAATGAGTGATTGAATGAATTGAGTTCGTATGTGCTTGGATGGTTGTATTCGAAATTAATATTGTAGCATTATGAGCTTCATCATGTGATCAAATAGAAATCCCTTAACTGTTTTCGATATACAAATGCATGTTAAATTCTAGTTTTAAAAATTATATGCTTACAAGTATAAATCACTTTAAATTGAGTGGTTTAAAAATTATATGTTCACGAAATAGTGCACCTATCACGAAATCAGTTATATATATATATATATATATATATATATATATATATATATATATATATATATATAGAGAGAGAGAGAGAGAGAGAGAGAGAGAGAGAGAAGTGAGCCTCATATAGAGTATGAGGAAATTTTCCTCATACAAAGTGATTATACTCACTTAGTGGGGCCCTTATGGAAGATCCACTTTATCCATCATGTTTATCATGCTAATGGATGTATGTGTAGAGAAAATTAAGTAGTTTAAAGATCATTCACCAATGCATCATGTGATTGAAAAATGAACGATTTTAACAGTAATACAAATCGAACTACAAATTGGACCGACATGATGCATGAGTGAATGATCTCCAAACTACTTGATTTTTTCTACATGTACAAACATTGGTATGATAAATATGTTGGACGGAGCGGATCTTCCATGAGTGCCCCATCAAGTGAATATAATCACTTTGTATGAGGAAAATTTTCTCATAGAAGAAAATGCGAACTCAATCCTGGACTGTCGAATCTGATTTGGATCTTGATTGATAGATCTAACGCTCAAAAGATAAGAAGCTTAAGTGGGGGGTATTCAGGTAATTTTCCCACTTATCTTCTCAGCCTTCAGAGTTTTTTGCCGTCATATGCCACTTTTTGAAAATATTTGCGTTTAAGGGAGAGTTTCCAAACTATTAGCGCTTGTGGGCTACTCTGTGCCACGCCAGCAGCGGCCTCTATTTCCAATAGCAACCTCTTCATTTTTTAAGTCGCTAATGGGAATAGCGACCTATGTTTTTTTTTTTTTTTGAATTTTTTCTTTGCTGTCGCTATTCCCACTAGCGACCTTAGTATATATGAGTTCGCTGATGGGATTAGCGATCTTAAATGAATGTATTGAGACACTTAGTAATTTCTAGAGAGTTTTTGTTCTCTTTGGAGATTTTTTTTTAAAAACTGAGGTCTCTATTTGGACTAGCGACCTTAGTATATATGAGGTCGCTAATGAGATTAATGACTTTTAATGAACTGTATTCTAACACTTAGAAAAATCTAGAGAGATTTTGCTCTCTGAAAAAATAACAATTAATTGATTTTTGAAACTGAGGTCGCTATTCCGAATAGCGACCTTAGTTGTATAAAGGTCGTTATTGCCAATAGCGATCTCAGTTTCCGATCTTAGATTGTGTTTCATATTGAGGTCGCTATTGCGAATAACGACCAAAGTATACTAAGGTCGTTATTCCCAATAGCGACCTCAATTTTAAAATTTTTTTTCTCAAGAGAGCAAAAGCTCTCTAGAAATTGCTAAGTGTCTCAATACATTCATTTGAGGTCGCTAATCCATCAGCAACTTCATATATACTAAGGTCGCTAGTGGGAATAACGACATCAAACAAAAATTCAAAAAAATTTAAAACATAGGCCGCTATTCCTATTAGCGACTTCGAAAATGAAGAGGCTGCTATTGAGAATAGCGGCCGCTGTTAACGTGACACAGAGTAGCTTACGAGCGGTAATAGTTTGAAAACTGGCCCTTAAACACAAATATTTTCAAAAAGTGGCCTATCACGACAAAAAGTTCCAGCCTTCATCTCCTTCCTCTCTTTAACAAAATCAGATCTCCATACCCATCTCCATCTCTCTCTTCTCAAAAATTCAATCTCCACCTTCGACGGTCATTTCCCATCTCCCATCTCCATTTCCTATCTGAGTCTCTTCCACTTCTCTCTACTTCTCAAATTTTGGGTTTATATGAATTTTACTACACTGTTTAATAATGCTTACTGGATTTTGATTAGCATAGGATTTGATGTCTATGTAAATCTTTCCTAATGTACGATGTTGGTTATATCTATTCAATGAAGTTTTAGTTTTAGTTACTAGTTTTTCAGTTTATTTTTTCAATTGGAAGTTGTTTGAGATCCCAACTATTTTGAAAAGTATACTTTGTTGTTGTTGTTGTTGTTGGTAAGTCGTTTGAGATATTGTGGCTACTTATGCTAATAGTCAAGTATACAAATTGTTTGCTTTTTTTACCTTAATTATTATTCATCTTCTTAATTACAATGTTCCTCTTCGCTGTATCTTAATAAACTATGAAGCAGTGCTTTTTATCATTTCGGGATTCTTTTTGGGAAGCTGAGTAGCTGGTTCGGTGTTGAGCTCATCTATCTGGGTCTGGGGCTCTAGTTCACTTCTGGCATTCTTGATTTATCGATGTTGTCTCCTTCCCTTTATCGTTATTTACTTAGTTTAGCTCATTCTAAGCTGCTTGTTTGTAGTTATCGTTTACATCTTGTAAATTTGTATCTATTTCATATTGTATTGACTGTACATTATTCTCATATATATTATTATTCGTCTGGCTGGAGCCTTGCGGCTCTATCCGTTTCATCAAAAAAAAATCTTTTGATGTGAAAATACTATTTGAGGAGCTCGCTCATGTTGGAACTTTTTGCCGTATTGACCCACTTTTTGAAAATATTTAGCGATCTGGCCCACTTTCAAAATTATTTAGCCAACTGACTCAGATTTGGACACGTTAGCATTAACTGTTATTAGAAATAACGGCATAAGTTAATTCTATGCCGTTGTTTTCAATAGCGACATCTCTAAAAAAAAAATTTCACGTGCCACTATTTGGAGTAACAACATTAGTTAACTTATTCTCAATCGTGTACTCTATGTGACTTGAAAAAATGTAAGTGTGAAAAAATCCTATAGATGATGTCGCTATTCCCAATAACGACATTCTCATTACAGATGACTTTGTTAGGGATAGCGGCATTAGTTATAGAATTTTTTGCATATATAGATGATGCAACTATTTATATGCAAAAAATCCTATAACTGACGCCGCTATCCCTAACAATGACATCTGTAATGAGAATGCGGTTGTTTGAAGTAGCGGCACCATCTATAGGATTTTTCACACTTGCATAGAGTACACGATTGAGAATAAGTTAACTGATGTCGTGACTCCAAATAGCGGCATGCGAAAAAAAAAATTAGAGATACTGCTTTGGAAACAACGACATAGAATTAAACAATGTCGTTATTTTCAATAACGGTTAATGCTGACGTGTCTAAAATTGGGTCAGTTGGCTATATATTTTCGAAAGTGGATCAGACTGCTAAATATTTTTAAAAAGCGGGTCAGTACGGCAAATTCGCTCCTGTTGTGGGTGTTTTCTCTGTACCATTATCCTCAACTTATGTAAGATCCCATAACTAGGGATGCTTTCGGATCGGATACGGATCAGATATTGGCTATACCAACATCCGTATCCGCAATCCAAAGACGGATTCGGATACGGATACGGATATGATTCGGAAAATAAAAATCATATCCGTATCCGCAATTTTCGGATACGGATGCGAATCGGATACGGTTTACCGGATAACGGATACGAATTCGGATAACAAATATAAAGTTTTTGCTATTTATTTTTCTTAACTAGTACTTATACATGTATATCACTGAATTGTGAATATCGATTTTCATATCTAATAATAAAATAGAAATCAACAGAACAAAAAAGGAGAATGAAAATTTATTTCAAATATATACAACTCTTATAAAAAAATGAATATAATACGCACTTACTTGTCTATGTTGCATTGGTTTGAAACTGACTCTTTAACTTCTCTTTACCAGGATGATGTGGCGTCATTGAAAAAGATAGCACTTGAGAAGAACTGCAGTAATGGAGAAAAGTTAACAATGACAATGTATAAATTATTTCTTCATTCTTAAAAAAATAGCAGAATTCTTTCATTCAGAATTTCAGATAATGTAAACAGGATGCTGTCATTAGTTTGGATTATTTGAGAGCCTAAAAATGTTGACTCAGAAAAAGTTAATATAGAAAATTTCATTGTCAGCACAGGCCATTTTTTTATTCTTCTCCCTTTTCTTTACTAAATCAACTCATAATTCCCTTGCATACAAAAACTATGAAGTATCATAAAATTACAATACATTACAATCAATTCACATATTATAATAAGCCCAAAAAATTATAATTTTATAACTTTTATATTAGGAACAGAATGTTAAAAAATACAACAGTTACTTAAAATATGGTCTTGACTCTTACAGTAACTAAATAGACAGTAGGAATAAAAATATCACAAAACAGAGTTCACTAGTTAAATAGTATCACTACTCAATTGCATAGTTGGTGTATTAATTTTTTGTTTTTTGAGTAACAAGTGGAACATAAATATCCACTATTGCATAGATGGGGGTGTATACTTTAATTTCCTTCTTCTTTAACCACAGAAACCAACCAAAGGAGATACTAAATTCCAGCACATGCAGTTTGTTAATAGCATCTTCTACTTCCCATCCTTCTGTTTAGTGTACACATTACTGCCCTATTACAAAGCATCACTCTCTTTCTCAGAAAATGATAGATAAGGTACAAATTAAGCAACACAGTAGCAGTCAAGCTTGGCTGCTTATCCTAATACTCTACACTACCCATATAAAACTCCTACATCCCTTTCCCTCAATCTCTTCCCTTCTCTCCAAAACTCTTTAACTCAACAATGTCGAATTCAGGGAACAGCATTGTCACCTCAGACATAACATCTAAGATAACAATTGCCGTGGTCATTCTAAACTTTGCTGTCTTTTTACTCATCCTCATGGAAACCAGTCCTAGCATCAACCCTGATGCTAATAGAACATGCACAGGGGAATATAATAATTTACACACTTGACAAATACAAGTACTGGAATACACCCAAGAAAAAGACAGAAAATGATGGGCACTAAAAGAATAGAAAGAGATAATATAAGAAGCCATAACAACAAGCATCACAACTAGGACCTGCTTTTGAATGGGATAGCTCTTATGACTATTGTGTGATAGAAGGCTGCAAGTGCACCTCCAATGAATGGACCAACCCAGAAAATCCACTGCAAAATTAAATTACAGTTGTTAGTAGTTAATAATATAAGTTCAAATTAAGTTTTGTTAGAGCCCTTAAATCAAAGGAAATATGATTTACTTGGTCATCCCAAGCATGGTCCTTGTTGAAGATGATGGCAGCACCAAGACTTCTTGCAGGGTTGATGCCAGTGCCTGTGATGGGGATGGTTGCCAAGTGGACTAGGAACACTGCAAACCCAATTGGCAAGGGTGCAAGAATCTGTACATGCAGAACCAAAACCAAACCAAACCCCTAACTAATTAGTTTCACATATATATATAACTATACCTTAATTTTGCTTTAATATTCGTATCATCTGGAACTAGCTAGCTAATTAATTAAGATGAGGAAGAAAGGATGCATGCTTACAGGGACATGGGAGTCTCTGGCGCTCCTCTTGGCATCGGTTGCAGAGAAGACGGTGTAGACAATACCTACACATTAAAATCAACCCTGATGCTAATACTATGGCTGCGAGAGAGGAAGGGGAGAAGAGGCGGGGGCGTGGCGACGGGGAGCTAGCGACTGGTGACGGGGCTCGCGACTGGGCGCTGGCGACGGGGCTCACGACTGGCCGTTGGCAACGGGGCTCGCGACGGGGCGCTGGCGACGGGGCTCTGGCGACGGGGGAGAAGAGGAAGGGACGAAGTCACGAAGGTCGAAGGGTCGATTTGGGATTTGGGATTTGGGATCTGTCGATTTGGGATTTGGAGATTTGTCGATTTGGGATTTGGGAGTGGTGAACAGTGAATACTCGATTTGGGAGTCTGGGACTCTAAAGTTTAACTCATATAGTCATATGATATAATATAACTATTAAATATATTTATTAAATAAATAAATATTAAATTAAGCGGATATCCGTATCCGAATCCGCTTTTTTATGAATATCCGTATCCGTATCCGAATCCGAATTTTTTTGGATTTGGATATCCGAATCCGTATCCGTATCCGCCCGGATACAAATTTTTCATATCCGTATCCGCAAAAAAATCGAATTCGGATGCGGATCGAATCGGATATATCCTTATCCGAAAACATCCCTACCCATAACTCGTTAGCCGCAGTACAGTACAAGTGTACAACAACTAAAATTTTGTTTATTATAATTTTAGATCGGTAGAAGATTAGCAAGCAGGTGAGAAGAAATTAAGACAGAGACATCACATCAAAGAGGAGGGCTCACTGCTGCTACAAAACAACTTACAACTTAAACAACAACAAAACGCACAAGGATTCACAACTGGAGTTTAAACAAACCAACCCAAAAGAAGCCGGCCACTTATATCTGACAAAATTACATTGTATCCAACAAAATTGAATCAAGGTAAACATTTCATTGTATCCAAACTAATACATAAATATATCACTGTATCCAACAAAATTGAAGCTGCTAATCCATCTGCTGGCACAAAATGAGTCACCCTGAACCTGAAATTGATGCTACAACTACAGTAATGTACGACCAAATTAGAGCATTAGAGCAAGCTAGGAAAAAATAGCTGAAATATGAATACATGCATAATACAATACCTTGTGTGATCAATATAATTGTTCCAAACTCACATGGTCAGAATATTCTTTAGAAAATTCTCCAGAAGCGTCAACTTCATTTGGCATATTAGTGCAATGTTGCGCATCTTTACCATTGCTCAAAAGATAAGAACCAGTCAATATATCATTTTAATCATGGGTACATACAGCAAAATGAGGAAATGAAATAGGTTGACAAAAAAAATAGATAAATAACCTCTCTAGTTTGAATTTAGTCTAACTCTACCAAAAGTTTTATAAAATTCCTCTGCATCTTCTAGAGAGTTGAAAGTCATAACTACGTCGAACTTCAAGTGGTCATCAACAATTGGGACAAAGAAATTTTGTGACTCGATCATAGGATTATGTGTTTTGCCTTAACCCATCATCTCCAATGACGGGTTAAGTGGTGTGCACGCGTTTGCAGAACATTTGCGTTTGCAACGGAAGATAGCTCTATATATATATATATATAAACAAAATAAAAAATGTGTGAGTGGTATAGAATTTTAAATCATCTCAATCGGAGTTCGGATGATAGGGTTGACTTATTACGAAGTGATGTCGAAACTGTCCAGAAAATTATAAGTAAATCACTTATAACTGGTGCCGCTATTCCCAATAACAGCATAAATTAGCCTGATACCGCTATTGACAATAACGGAATCAGTATAATCCACAATGTACTCCAAATTTTGTGCTGGTGCATCAACATCAAGCCTTATTTTGAACTTGATGCAACCAGTATTTCACAAAACTCAAAACATGAAAGTTATATATCTTTATTTTGGCGTTCCATAGCATTTTGAATCATCTCAATCGGAGTTCGAATGATAAAGTTATGCTCAGATTATGAAGCGAAGTCAAAACTATAACTAATTTTGGACAGTTTTGACATCTCTACGTAATCTGGGAATAACTTTATCATCCGAACTCCAATTGAGATGATTCAAAATGCTATGAAATACCAAGAAAATGATATACAACTTTCATGTTTTAAGTTTTGAGAGATACTGGCAACATCAATGCCAAAATTGAGCTTTTAGTTGATGCACCTGCACGAAATTTGGAGTACACTGTAGATTACACTGATTCCACTATTGCCAATAGCGGTATCAGGCTAATTTATACAGTTATTGGGAATAGCAGCATCAGTTATAAGATTTTTTTCTTTTACAAATTTTTTTCTCAAGTCAGAGAGCTTCTAAGTGAATGCGATATGTATTGATGTCGTTACTTCCAATAGCGGCAACAGAATTTTTTATCACAGGTAACGCTATTGAAAACATCGACTTCCAAATAACAGATCCCGTTATTTTCAAATGCGTTTTATGCTGACGTGTCCAAAACTGGATCAGTTGGGTAAATATTTTTGAAAGTGGGCCAGTTTGGCCAATATTTTCAAAAAGTGGGAAAGTATATATATATATATATATATATATATATATATATATAAGCAATGCTCAGTTGCAAACAGGTCTGTTTGCACAGACCCGTGCAAACGACATTGCTGGCCTATCTTGACCCAATGGTCGTGATCGAGCCCGCCCATCATCCCCATCTCACTTAAGTTGTGAGGGGGTAATTTGGGAATTTCGTCCCAAATAACTCTTCGCCTCATTCGGTTTCTCACTCACTTCTAAATTTGAACCTAGGCTGTTGTTTAGGTTATAAAAAGGACAAACCTAGGTGGTTGTTTGAAACAGCGGCATTTTACAGCCTAGGCCGTTGTTCCTAGGCTATAAAATACCACTGTTTCAAACAACCTAGAACAACGGCCTAGGTTCATTCAACGAGTTTTCTGAAAGAACGACGTTTTATAACATAGGTCGTTGTTTCCAAACAACGGCCTAGGCTACAATGGCCTAGCTTTATTCAACAGGCGATGCTCGATCACGGCCTTTGGATCAAGATGAACTTGATCCAATGGCTAGCAATGCCGTTTGCACGGGTCTGTGAAAACCAACCTGTTTGCAACTGAGCATTGCTATATATATATATATATATATATATATGGCTTCCATTGCAAATCGGAGCCATGCAAATGGGTCGTGCAAATAGCATATGTGGTCGTTGGATCAAGATCATCAGATCTCATCTCGCCCGAACCCTTTCTCTTCACTTAATTGGGTTGTGGGTGTTAGGTTTCGAGAGTAATATATGATTTAATACACAGCGAAAAAGTTACAAAAAAATATCGAAACCTAGCCATGGATCAATGCGAAAACCATAAATCGTGTTTAGAAGTTATACCTTAAAGATGGATCTGCTGTCTCCACAGTATGTTGATTACATTACTGCAATATTGCGGTGCCTCTACGGTATCCACATGAATGAATCAAATCAAGCTTTCCGTCACGCCATGGTACTAGCTGCAGAAAAGGGATGTTCCTCAATATCTTTCTCTCACAATTTCTGTGACGGCTATGACTTTTCTCAACTATCTCTTTTCCTCATATACGTATCATATATATATATATATATATATATATATATATATATATATATATATATATATATATATAGAAATCTTCGGTTGCACACTACTTTGGTGAGCACTCCGTGAGCACTCACGAAATAGAGCACCTATGACAAATCTAAATCGCTCATATTGTTCTATATACCTAAGATAGCCTAACAATAAAAAATCAATTAATTTGAAATTCATTTGTCCATGATTTACATCATCACAAAATTGTATGGCTGAAAGTTCTAACAGCATGCTGGATGGGCAAACTTCAAATTACTTAATTTTTTATTGTTAGGCTATCTTAGGCATATAGAACAATATGAGCGGTTCAGATTTATCATAGGTTCTTTATTTCATGAATGCTCACGGAGTGCTCACCAAAAGTAGTGTGCAACCGAAGGAGACTATATATATATATATATATATATATATATATATATATATATATATATATATATATATATATATATATGCAGAAAATCAACTCTAAGAGAGTAATGAGGTTGTTGCGCTCACAATTTGAACTGGGTCATATTTGTGTGTGGGCCTTTGAACTTTAGTTGGCCAATTTAATCTAATTAATTACCCAGCCATGCCAGGAGCCCAAGTCTTACTAGGATTCCTAATTAAATTCATTTCATGAATTTAAATCCAATTTCGATCCATTCTAAGTGTGTGACTCTGTAAGTTCCCATTACATTGACAGTAATACTAAAATCATATTCTAGTGTTACAAACAGTGAGCAGTATCTAGCAATACATAACTGCTACTAAAGTATCGGGAATCAAGCTTTTGCAATGACGGCTACTACTACCTTGTGGGGGGCGGCGGTCCCCTGGACATAGTCCTTTCAGGCAGTGGCCGTTTAGTCCATGGTCCGTTGAATGCCAGTGATTTGACATAACATATCCGTGACCATTGTTACCATGTAGTCTAGTCTTTTTGTCGAGATATCTAATTGACCACAAGACATAGAGCGTGTCACCCTTGTATAGTTCAATCTTTGGTTTCTTAATGTCCGAGTAGACTTACTAAAGTAAATGAGCTCAATATCTCATATTGACTCATTTGAGAACGTCAATGCATTTTGCAGTCTCACTCAATCAAGGGGCCCGTAGATATCGCTCCTGATATGTAAGAGGGACAAATCCTATCTAAGTCACTCACATTCCTCTGCATGATTTGTAGTATATCTAATAGTTGACTTTATAATCACCTTATTACAGGAAATGTTTAATGACATTAAAATATATAACTTCTCATGTAGGGAACCGCAGTGACATCAAGTCAAAGGACTACGTACACCATGGTCACTGCGAGAACCGCTATGACACTTACATAATGATCTATGCAGCATTCTCATGGCGGGTCAGTCCAGTACATTATTACTCTAATATGTAGCCATGTGAAGACTTGATATCTCATATCCATGACCCGTGAGATATGGTCATCAGTCTACACACATACTAGTCTCTATGTATTATTATTGTTCTAATTCACAATACTTGACTAGGGACGTTTAAGAATAGTGTTCTGATTACAACCAATAGGATCTCACAATCAAGTCATGCACTTGATATCACATGGTATTGGACCTACTATTCTAAGGACTTTATTATGTTCATTTAATCAAAATAAACAACACAATAAATAAAATGACTCATATATGAAATAAATATCATGATACAATGTAAACTAGTAATGTCAATACACTACTAGCTTCTAGGGCATACACCAGCAGTGGGTATTTTGGAAATTTCACCCCTAAATACCCCTTCACTCTCTCCATGTTCTCTCTCTCATTTTACTCACCCTCTCTTTCTCTCTCTCGAAACCCAATCAAAACCTAAGCATCCTCCTCCTCGGCCACACCTCTTCTTCCTCTGCCGCACCTCCTCCTCCTCTCGACTGCCCTCTCATTCTCATGCTCCATTCTTGAGCCTCCTCATCCGCCTCATCCTCCTCTCGACCGCCCGACGGCACTACAGCTCTAATCTCCGATACCCATTTCCTCCTCAAGCTCCAATCCCCCCTCCCCGATTGTAAAGCTCTCCTGAAACCCCTCCTGTAGCGCCCCGAATTTCCAATATAATATCTCTGAAATACGTGACACAATTCCCAGCATCAACCACAATGTAATAGTAAACATAGCCAAAACACAAATAAAATTTTCAACTTTTATTACATCATTTCTTTACAAAACACAGCGGAAAACAAACACCTTGAATTACAGATTCTTTCTTTTACAACACATTCTTTTACAATTTACATAAACCACACTATCATTCTACCACATGCATCTAAATCCCAAGATATAGGTACCTACCTGTAAAACATGAGGTTAGAGATAACCCTAACCCCCAAACTACGGGATCAGCCATAACAGTGTGAGTGACATCAAGAGAAAATGAAATATAAATAAAACATAACGGATAAAGTCATAAACAACATATACCAACAGTAATAATAAATGAAAAGAATGAGTTAATAAATAAATAAAACATGAAAATAGCAAGTGAAACTAGACTAAGTATCAAGTGTAGGAAAATACAAAACAACATGCATAAAACCAAGTTAAGAAAATACCAGCGCTATATGATGACTCTCTAATGCATACTTGTCGAATCTATGCTCATCACTCTATATAGATCCAGTGCAAGCCCTTAACGTTCTCCACTTAATAGGGTTAAATCCCTCGTTATGCAACTAATCCTACTATGATGAATACTATGAGATTTAGATAAACTGTGAGTATCTAGCCCATGCCCAGATAATTCCGGAGGTCAATTTATATCCACAGATAATTCTGGAGACTATTTCACTGACACCTGGGAATCTTTGAGAATACCCCACATCGCAAGCTATGGTGCCTCATCACATGAATACCCCATGAGTGTCGCCTCGACCCCGATAATTCCGGAGATTAATCCCACACCGCAGGTAATTTCGAGACTATTTCACTCATACCTCGATAATTCTGGAAATTATCTCACACAGCAGATCATACTGAGGTCCATAACCCATGTTTTCACTCTTTTCATCATATCACCATCTAGTGCCTGTCATTATCTTTTTAAGTTAATTAATTAATTACGAATCTCTTAGAGTTGATGTACCCTACTGGTCTTAACTTAACTGATAAATAACAAGGCCACAACTAGCCAAACCAAAAAAATCTCAACTGCCGGTGTACTAGGGTCCCACTCACCCTCTAGAGACTCATAACTCCATCATCAATACCAAATCTTTCATTAAAACTCTTAATCCCATTACCAATACTCTCATATTAAGAAAACTTCTTAAAAGTTAACAAATCCAAATTTATTTAATGTACTCATAAAATTTCAGAATTCATATAAAATATTAAATCCATTTAGATAACTGAGAATCATATTTTGAAATCGTAGAATATCACAATTTATCAATTTCTTCAAGAAAACCTATGTATGTCACTTTATAAGATCAAAAGAATACAATTAAAACTCTATTATAATCAAAATACAACTCTCTGTAAAATACAGTAATCTCTAGCAAAGACATCATCTAAAACGGTAGATCAATAGTCCATAATATCGAAGAAATAACCATTTAAAAGGAACGAAGAAAATTCAACGAAACAGCCAGTAAAGCAACTGATGATCGACCGCTCAAACAGTGCAAATACAGGGCAGTCGACTGTCAAGTAAAAATTTCCAAATTAAAGAATGTCGGTCGACCGTTGGCTGCTATACAACCAGTTTTAAAGTTTGTGCACATTTTAACTAATACATTGATTACACTTTGTAAAATCACAAATTTGTAAAACCAAATTCCTGAGGTGATTAAATACAACTTGTATAAGATACAGGAGTTTATAAAAACAAATCAAAATCTCATTAAGATCATAAATGAGTAAATCTTCACAAAAACTCTTCAAAACAGCAATATACATATATATACGTTCATATAAGGGTTTAAGCATCAGTTATGGCATTAAAACTCATCAAATAGAAGGAGTATAATATCTAATTCAATATCAGTATGAAAATAATCAGGATACAGTTGAAAACTTCACAAAACACACAAAACTCAATTTCGGTGTGTGTACAATCAGACCTGAAAATATCAAAACCTTTTTTCTTTCAAAACTTGATCCTTTCGACTTCAAACCCCTCTTGAATCATTGTTAAATATATACACACTCACTCACATCAGTTTACCCATGAATAAAAGCAATTACAACCATCTTTCATTAAGCTTTTACTCATCTGGAAGCATCAGAACATGAACAAGAACATGAACATGTATACACAATAGAACTTGATTATTCACTATATGCAATACTCAACATACAAACTCAGTAGGTGTAATCAAAACAGCAAGATTCTGAAGGGAAACAACCTATCCCTGAATTCTATTAGGTTCTTAATAATCTCAAGTCATCTATTGAGGGTTTTAATCATCAAAAGCATAGTTTTCATGAAAAAGATTCAATTTTTATTCATTCGTCCATCAAGTTCATTATATCATCAGACAATCACCTAACATGCTTTCTAATAGATAAATCATCACATACAACATGCTTAGAACAATAAGAAAACAAACATATGTCACTCACCTTATTGAGGAATCAATCGAAGATAATAAAAGAATAAGAGAAGTCCTTCATTTCGCAAGAAAATCAAGATCATCGCTTCGAAACTCCAAGAAAATAATAATAGAGAAAACCCTTTGTGTAGTGCAGTAAAGAGACGGCTGCACCTCACCTTATATTGCCCGAAAATTAGGCTATCTAGGGTTTTGAATAGATTTGTAAAATATCTCTTTTGAATATATCTTTACATATATAAATCTTTATACTTGGAAATTAGATAAACCAATTCAATTTAAATTTAAAATAAAAAAAATACTCAAGATCTGGCTAGCACTGTTTGTAAAACACAGAAAACGAATTTTGTAAATTTTGCCTCTAAGTGGTAATTTTGCAAAAAGACCCTTCTTTAAAAAAACTTGCAAAATAAACCAAATTCATTAAAATTAAAGGTAAAATCTTTACCTCTGAGTTGACTAGCCATCATGCTCAGCCCAAAAATCTAAAAATCTGAAGTTTTTACTCTAAGTGGTAATTTTACACAAAAGCCCCTCTTTTTTTAATAATTGCAAATAGGTCAAACAAATATCAGAAAAATTCAGAAAAATCATAAATAATACTTACTAATAAATAATAGGCTTCCCAAAAATAATTTCTAACTTTGAACTTTCCAAGAAAATATTTGCACGTGTCTTGCACGCGTAAGAAGGTAAATTTCAGAAAATATTTATTAAATCACCAAAAATCATTTAAATTCATTTATTAATCTTAAAAAAATAATTAAAATCTAGGATTTTATATCACTCTCTCCTTAGAATAGTTCTGTCCTCGAAACTACAACTAATAGGGACCAAACAATATAAGCAAAGAAAATGAAATCTCATAAATGGAAATATAGTTTAAGGAATAAAATTTGTAACACCCCGAATTCCAAAACAGACTAAATTCGAAGTTCCACAGGATCTTTACACTTCTCTTCGTACAATTTTAGAAGGAAATTTAAAACTTTCATTACATCAGAGTTACATCTTTAAATTACATTTAAACAACGGAACCAAATTACAATAATTACATGAATAAAATGTACAACACTTGAAACATTCTTTAAGCAGCTTGCATACTTATTCTTGTCAATCTCTTTACCCTGCATAGAAACTGTGGGCTCGTCAGTTCATTCAACTGATGCAAGGATATAAAACATTAATTTTCTCTTACTTAGAAAACACACACTTGTCACACGCACAACTACGAGGACTATCCTATAGATGTCGTGTTGTATTGTGCACTTAGTCCTTAATGCAGTTGTTATGTTATATGACACTAATGCGCACTTGTTCGGATTCTATGCATCCCATACTACATAGGTCCGAGGGCAAGCCCTTAATCGTACTTCATCTTATAGGGTTCAATCTCTCACCATGACTTAAACTACTACGGTGACTACGGTAAGTATCCTAGATGTTCTATGATCTATGAGTCCATGTCTAGGTAGTCTGGAGGGAAATCCCATGCACTGACATGACGCATCAAGCAGGCAGACTATGGACAATTCAACCTCCACCATGGAAATGGCTATTTGTGTGCACTTTGTGGCATTCTTCATGAAGAAATGGCTATTTCTTCTCATTTATCTCTTTATCCCCCATTTTATTGCATTTTGACCAATTCTCCTGTTGGGCCCTATTCAATTCGGGTACCCTAATACCCATTAAACCGAAACCCTACTATTTAAACTCCTTAACCCTAATCACTGTTTAGCCCTAACTAAACCGCCGCTAACCTTCTTCTCCCCTCCGCTCTTCTCGCATCACGACCCAACTCCCCTTCTCCGATCACCATCACCCGGCCACTCCCTCACCATCACCTTCGTCAACCCCACGGCACCACCACCATCAATCGTCAACACCACCACAGAACCCCCACTGCCATTACCCAATTCCCGAACCCATCGTCTCCCTCCGCCATTCCATCTTCGTCTTCCCCATTAACCCATCACCTCCATCGTCTTCGATCGCCACCACCAGCCTCGCCACACCCAACACCTCTCCGACCTCCGTTCGCGCTGCCAACACCCCGAACCCAATTCCCTTTCTTCTCCTCCCCTGTATCGAACCCAAGAACAGGGGGGTCGGTCGTCGCCGCACCACCCAGCTCGACGCGCGCCGCCCTCGCCTCCTTGCGCCGTCATCTCTTCCACCGTCGCCGCATCACCGCTCGCCGCTGCCAGTTGCCGTCGCCATTCCCTCTCTCTCGCTCTTTGTTTCAACGAAGAAGAAAGGCTGGAATGGCGGGATTCGATCTTAGCCGTTGGATCGCATCTGGATTGGTGCCACTCAGATCAGATCGGATTGGTGTTTCGTGTTCGGCTACAGCTGATCCAAAATAGCTGTTCCGTGTTTGGGCATGATCCGGTGTGCGGAAGAGAGCTGATTGGAGCGTTTCGGTGGTTGCTGTTTTGCCACATCGGATCGAGGTTGCCATTCGCTGTTTTGGGACGGATCTGGTGTGGGGAAATTCACTCTACGGTCGATTTTCGCACGTGCTTCACACGTGCTTTTGGGAGACTTTGCCCGGGATTTTTCGACCCCATTTCCTTCAACAATCAGATCTAATCGTCGTCAATTAAGGCAAGTATCTCTTGTACAATTTTAATTGTTCTAGTACAAGTATCCCTTGATAAATACTACAAATAGTTAGAATTGTGACTCCTCCTTGACTATCGTTGTTGATCAATATCAAACCTCCAAAATTTCATAATTCTAAGAGTCACAATAATTTCATTGTATTAAACTATAACTACTTGGACTCATTTTATCCCCTAAATACATGGACACATGAGATTAAGGAGCCTACATTTGTATGCACATGTTATATTTTGTATTTGATGAACTTGCAACCATTTGACTTGGAAAATAATTATTACATACTGTTTTGATAACCTATAACATGTATTTATGTCACGCAATAACTTAGACGCCTAATAACAAAATTCCATGTAACCCATACTAGTGAGATATCCCCTGATGTTGCTGTCCTGAATCTTGCTTCGCTGTTTCGACCCCTTTAACATTAGAATCTGAACCCGATCCCTGAATAGAAAATGTAGCCCTAGATGTCTAGAGGTCGATAGCTTCCGAAATTTTTGAATTCGAAGTTACGGTCTATGAGTTATTGCAGTTTTACTGCAGCTGTGTCGGTAGACGCAGATTTGTAAAACTGCTGCACACATTTACTTTGCGAATTAATTTATCTGTGTTAACAGCAAGCGTTTGACCTAAAATTTTATATGCAGTTGCTGGACACCCTATAGGACATCCCCAATTTTTCTTAGAATTAATTAACATTACTTCAATACTATTTCACATGTGTAAATACAAATACACAATTTTGCTCGAACACTTGAGCAGTGAAATTCGCTGTTTTGACACATGTTCCCACCACTTTCTCATACCTTGTTTCGCACACTTGTATGCTTGCTTGATAAAAATTCATAAATGTAACAAGCCGGGGTTTAAGGGAAAGACTATAGTAGTGGACAATATAGGTAAGTGTACTCGGAAGGGGGCCCGTGTTTCCCAGTACTCGGTTCATGAACTTGTTGCACTTGATGTATTCATGGAGTCAGTTACTTGGCTCATGAACTTGTTGTATTCATGAACCCATTGTGTGGTTCTTGAACTTATTTGTATTCACGGACTCGCTTCGTGAACTTGTTATTTATTTTCGTATTCATGAACCGTGCTTGCTTGATACTTGATACCTGAGTACGCCGCCCTATAAAATCCATTACTAGGTCTAAACGTAACTGATTTGACTGTAGCAACCATGTAGTAAAAAGATGGATGCATGAAGTGCTACCTAGATAGTAATAACTACTAGACTCTAACATGAAACTTGAACATGACACCTGTTACTTGATACTTGATGATATGATACATGAAACATGATACATGAGACTTGAAACATGAAACTTGAACTTGACAACTTGTTAACTGATACTCGACAACTTGCTACCTGATACTCGACAACTTGCTACCTAAGACTTGACACTTGAAATAAAATTTTGACACTAGACTTGGCACTTGTTACATGATGCTAGACTCGAGACTTGTCACTTGATGTTAGATACCCCTACAGATTCACTTGTCATGTGTTTTACCATTAGTATTTATTATCCAGCCTGTTTACTAAGATGTCCCTCTTGCTAACTAGTTTTTGGTTCTTTCCACTACTTGTTATATCCCTGCTACATTCTTGATCCCAATTCCCCATTACTTGTACTCATTTTTACTATTTGTGGCCCTAGCTTACACTAAGGGCATTTTCTCTTGTTTTTCCCTGTTTTTCCCTTTTTATATTTATTAAGCAGACTTTGGAGACGAGCTACCCGCTGGAATTGGTGAGCAAAGGTTCTAGCTTTCAAGTGGAGAAAGGACTTGATTAGAATACTTGTTCTCTGAATTATTTGTTTTCCTGAATTATTATTTCTTGCTATTCAAGAACTTGTAATGGGCTGATGTTCCCGAGTTTTAACTTGATCCAGACTTGAAACTATTTGGATGTTTTATTATATTTCAGTTATTTCTATTGCTAATAAATTATTCATGCATGCTTGGTTATATATATCTCTCTTGTTATATTCTTGTTGTGATGCTGAGTCGATCCTACAGCTTATGAATGATGTTAAGATCATTCGCTGGGCTTCGTCATGCACTCGTATTCCGTATTTTGGGAAGCGGGGCGTGACAAAGTTCTTTCTTGCAAAAGTCTCGATTTCTCCTTTACACTAGGCCAAGGGTTATAAAAAAATTTTCTCATAAAATCTGGATATCAATTAAATCGTCAAGGCAGTCGACTGTTAAAGCACAGTCGATCGATTGCTCTGCGAGGATTAAAACTCGAAAATTAAAATAGTCAGGACAGTCGACTGTTAGGACATGGTCGGTCGACTATTCTGTGATGATTAAAAACTCAAAATTAAAATAGTCAGGACAGTTGACTGTTAGGACATAGTCGGTCGACTGTTCTGTGATGATTTAAAACTCGAAAATAAACAGTCTGGACAGGCGACTATTAAGACATATACGGTCGACTGTTTAGTAACTAAAGTCCGAAATTTGGAACTTACACAGTAACTCAAGATTTTCAAAATACCATTTAACTCTCATTTTCCATATAAAGTACCTCTCTTTTTTTGTACAAAAAAAAATCACATAATGTTCTATTAACAATTCCCTTTTCAAAGAGACATTCTTCTTAGTTTCTTCCAATCATATTTTGGTTCTTCTTTATTAGACTAATGAGTTTTTCTTCCTCCCTTTTGATTTACACACCAAATGATCATTTCTTGAATTTGGCCTAAATAATATAATGTTCATTTTTCCCAACAAATAACATACAACTTTGAGGATTATTTAGTAACAATCATACTAGCTGTTACCGCTAAATCTGGTGTGGGGGCAAACAGATAGTATTTGTGGATTCTTGGAAAACTTTGAATAGCAAACCTGTTACCTGTTCCGCCGGAGTTTGACCGTTGACTCCCGCCGTTCACCTGCAAAAAGTGCGAGACACCGGGGTTGATCCCGGCGACGCACCCTCCGACGTTCAAGTCAGTAATCAGGAATGATTATGAAAGAGCGTAAATTGGCAAAAGATTGATTACCTCTTAATAGTGATGGATGGAGGGTATTTATAGTCGCCTTAGGGATCAGATTAGGAATGTAATCCCTGTGGACAGATAAGGAATGTAATCCCTAATTCCCAGTGAGAGGATAGATATGAATCATGGTCGTTGATTTGGATTAATCAGAAACCCTAATCCTATCCTGCTGGACCGGGTTTGCTGCGGGTTGCAACCCGCACCCAGTTGAGGTGGATCCGTTTGTGGGTTATTGGATCTTTGGGGAGGAGATCCAGTACCAATTTCAGACTCGTTAGTAGGTGAAATTACCATTTTATCTCTAGGCTTTAAGATTCGTGCCCGATTTGGACGATCCCGATTTAACCCTATTTTTAGCCATATCACTAGCCATAAACATGCATAATTTACTAGTCAATATTATTTTAATTACATGGATATTCTCACCATTTGTATTTTTCACATAAGCATACTTCTTAAATTGCACTTTTCCCACAGACACGAATATTTCGACATGGAGAAACATTTATTCTAATTTAGCATGCTAGATCAATATCAAAATATCACAACAATCATATCATTCAATCAATTTCACTTAGCCATGTCATGCAATTTCACATATGTTCCATTTTCACCTTAATCATGGTATTATCAAAGAGCAATATTTTCACTTATTTATTCTAGTATGATTAGCACACCACCTAGCATGATACTACTTAGAAGTTAGAGAAAATTGCCCACCTATTTGAAGAAACAAAAGAAAGAACTCCTAGAAATCTCCTTGAACAAAGAGCGATCCTTCTCCTTCTAGATCGAGCCGCAAATTGCCTTCACCTCCTCGTACTTGATGGAACCCGAGCTCCCCTTATTCTTGTCGATTTGGCCGGCCTCCAAAGGTGCACACACACACTAGCACACACTCAATCTTTCTCTCACTTTTTCTCAATCTTTTTCTAACTCTTTATGTTTCTTTCTTTTTCAAGTGCAAAAATGAGTAAATGAGAGGGGGCATTTATACACATTTTTGAGTGGATTGAATTGTTAGGATTAGTCAAAATAGTTAAGGATCAAAGGCTAGGATGAGTTTGGGAGTTGTAGCAACCACCCTTGAATGAGATAACCACCTCACCACTACTCCCATCTCTCCCTCTCTCTTTGCACTATCCGGCCTACTCCCAAAGGTGCATTTGCACGTGCAAGTGCAATGCACATGCAAACTAGTACCCCTACAAAATTTTGTTCATGCACTTTTAATTAATTGTTTATTAAGTTGGTTTACATTACAAGTTGGGTTAATTAAAAGAGAATTTAAATTAATTGGGGTCACTAATGGGCCAAAAGACCATGGGCTCAAGAGAATTAATTAATAAATTAATTATAATGGGCTAGAATTAGGCCTAGGATTTTATTTAGGCTTTAAAAATAGATCTTTTAGGAAACAAGGAGAATAATTAATAGCTTAGGCTATGAAGAAAATATTTGTCTCTAGAAAAATGCATATGAAACATACGTGCAAAACATGTAAAATCGCAGACTCTTATAAAAATTCAGGATCTTACACAATTACACAAGAGAATGTAATCTAACAAAAGAAATACCATTTAATCAAAAGAGTACAATCATACAAAAGAATAAAATCATACAAAAAGCTCAGGAAAATCCTTTTGCATGCGATCCTCTGACTCCCAGGTAGCTTCCTCGAACTGCTGGTTCCTCCACAATACCTTGACCATAGGTATCACCTTATTCCTCTATACCTTCTCCCTACGATCAACAATCTCTACAGCCTGTTCCTTATAACTCAAGTTCAGTTGTACACCTTTAGGCACTTCCACCAACTGATGACTCTGATCTGGCACATGCTTCCTCAACATCGACACATGGAACACATCATACACCTGTGCCAATTCCTCCGGTAGCTCCAACTTATATGCCGTTTTACCAATCGGCCCCAAAATCCTTTATGGCCCAATGTACCTTGGCGCCAACTTGCCTTCCTTACCAAACATGGTCACCCCTTTAGTCGGAGACACCTTTAGAAAAACTGCACCCCCAACCTCAAACTCCAAGTCCCCTCTTCGAGTGTCTACATAACTCTTATGCCGACTCTGAGCCTTGACCAACCTCTTGCGAATCAACTCGATCTTCTCCGATGTTTGCTGCACAATCTCTAGCCCAAACATCCGCCTCTCGCCAACTTCATACCAACAAACAGGTTGCACTTCCTCCCAGCTTCATACGGAGCCATCCCGATTCTCGCATGGTAACTATTGTTATAGGAAAACTCAACCAATTCCAAGTGTCTCTCCCAATTACCACCAAAATCCATAACATAAGCCCTCAACATATCCTCCAACACCCGATTCACCCTTTCAGTCTGACCATCAGTATGTGGATGAAAAGCAGTACTGAAATCAGTTCTGGTACCCAAAGCTGCTTGCAAACTCTTCCAAAACCTCAAAGTGAACTTCGCATCCCTGACAGAAACAATCGACACATGAACTCCATGAAGTCTCACAATCTCATCAATGTACAGCTCAGCCAGTTTCTCTAATGACCGAGTAATCTTCATGGACAGAAAGTGAGATGACTTAGTCAAACAGCCCACAATAACCCAAATTGAGTCATTGCTCTTCAGACTCCTCAGCAACCCTGAGGTGAACTCCATGCTGAAATTCTCTTACTTCCATTCCGGAATAGGCAATGGCTGTAACAAACCTCCAGGCCTCTGATTCTCTGCTTTGATCTGCTGACAAGTCAGACACCTTGCCACAAAATTTGCCACATCCCTCTTCATACCAGACCACCAAAAGTGTTGTTTGATGTCCTCGTACATCTTTGTACCTCCAGGATGTACTGACAATAAAGTACTGTGTACTTCCTGCAAGGTACTTTCCCTCAGATCTGCATTCTTCGAAACACACAACCTCTCACCTATCCATAGAATTCCATCTCGGACACAGAACTCCGATAACTTGCCATCGAAAACCTGCTGCAACATCTTCTAAATCTCTGCATCTGATTTTTGACCTTCCACAATCTGCTCTCTCAAAGAAGACTGCAGCCTCAACCGAGCCAAAGACGCTCCCAAACCCTACAGTACTACCTCAATACCTGCCTGATCAAACTCTGCTGCCAACTCCCTCTGAGTAGTGATCAAACTCGACAAACTACTCTTCTGACTAAACCCATTGGCCACTACATTCGCCTTGCCTGGATGATACTTAGTCTCAGGATGAATGTCTTCTAACACTTCCAACCACCTTCTCTGTCGAAGATTTAGATCCTTCTATTGATATATGTACTTCAGGCTCTTGTAGTCAGTATACATGTTGACCTTCTCTCCATATACATAATGCCTCCACTGCTTCAAGGCAAAGATAATAGTTGTCAACTCCATATCATGCATCGGATAATTCTTCTCATGCGGACTCAACTGCCTCGAACCATAGGCAATAACCTTGCCTTCCTGCATCAAGACACATCCCAAACCTCTGAGAGATGCATCACTGAAGATATCATAATCCTTCCCAGCTTGTGGCAAAGCCAAGATAGGTGCAGTCGTCAACCTCTTATTTAGCTCAAGGAAACTCGTCTCACACTTATCAGTCCATGTGAATGCTACATTCTTCCGAGTTAACCCGGTCAAAGGAACTGCAATCTGCGCATAGTCCTGAATGAATCTCCTGTAATACCCAGCCAAACCCAAGAAACTTCTGACTTCCTTGACTGTCGTTGGCTTGGGCCAATCCTTCACTGCTTCAACCTTCTAAGGATCAGTGGTCACTCCTTCCTTAAAAAGGATATGACCAAGGAAAGCTACCTCCAACTTCCAAAACTCACACTTCGATAACTTGGCATACAAGCTATGCTCCTGCAACTTCTTCAATACATCTGCCAAGTGCATAGAATGCTCATCCCCCGACTTCAAATATACCAAAATATCATCAATAAAAACCACCACGAAGGAATCAATAAATGGCCACAAAATCTGATTCATCATATCCATGAATACTGCCGGTGCATTCGTCACTCCGAATGGCATTACCAAAAACTCATAGTCTATGACGAGTCCTAAAAGCTGTTTTACTCACATCTTCCTCCTTGACTCGAACCTGATGATACCCTGATCACAGATCAATCTTCAAAATCACAGCTACTCCTCGAAGCCTATCAAACAGATCATCAATCCGTGGAAGCAGATACTTATTCTGAATAGTCACCCTATTCAACTCCTGATAGTCAATGCACATCCTTATTGACCCATCCTTCTTCTTGACCAACAACACTACGCACCCCATGGTGAAGAACTCGGTCTGATGAAACCTTTACTCAGCAATTCCTCAATCTGCTTCTTCTAGAACTGATACATATCTTCTTCAGTCATTGCTGACCTCTTGACCAGCTTATCAAACTTCCTGATGCCCAACGGAATCATCCGCGACCTCCAATTTGGCCTCAAGTCCTGCTCGAATTTCTTGGCCTTCTTCGCTTCATCAACAACTAGTTCCAGTGCATACCTTGACATCTGGGTGAACTTAGTCTCATATTCGTGCACTGACATGCTGCCTTGCTATAGATTCAAAAATTCCGTTACCTTCTTCTCCTGAATATTCAGTGGAAAGAAATGATCCCTAAATTCATCCAGAAAATTATTCCAAGTCACTTGCTGATTCGTAAAAGTCCCCTTTACTGACTGCCACCAGACGCCAGCGTCCTTCTCTAACTACATCGTAGCCATTTTCACCTTATTGTCTGCCGGAGTTTTCAAGACTTCGAAGGCCATTTCCATCTTTCTAATCTAATCATCAGCTTCATTTGGGTCAGACTGTCCCTAAAAAACGGGCGGCTTCATCTGCTTGAAGGACTCAACCTGCTTAATTGGATCAGCATTAACAAACACTGGTCCAGCCCCTTGATTCTGATTCTGATTCTGATTTTGTGCCATGTTAGCTGCCATGAATGCATTCAAGGTCTGACTCAGTGACTCACCACGTAACTTCCATCATCTTCACCCTCGTCCTCATCTGCTGCCACCTCGTCAACCACCCTAGCCTCGATAGCCACCACCGTCGACCATCTCCATCTTCTTCCTCTGTTTCGAGAAGAAACAAAGCATCACAACTGGATCCCAGTGCCACCAGTCGATCCCCCGTCGTCGTCGGGCTGCCATTACGGCCGTGCACCGCCGCCAGTGCTGCCAGTCGCTAATGAGTCGAGCCATTCGCCAGTCGCCGATTGTTGTCGCTCTCTCCCTCTCTTTTTCGTTGTTATTTGGTGTTCGGAAAGTAGGGGGTGTAACACCCCGTAATTTTCAAAGAGTATAATAGTATATAAAAAAGTATATATATATATATGTGTGTGTGTGTGTGTGTGTGTGTGTGTGTGTGTGTGTGTGTGTGTTGAAAAGTAATAGAAAGTGGTCGTTGGTAAGTATTATATGCATGGGATTTAATATGAAAGGAACCATGCATGGGGGCCCACGGTAAAAAAAAGAGTGTGTACAGCAGGTTGCTCCCCTTGGTTGAAGGCCAAAGGCATGTGGGGGCCCACCTGTATTATGAAGTGCAAGTGCTGTTGCTCTTTTGCTTGATGACAATGTGTGTATACACGAAAAAGTAGAGAGAGAGGAGTTAAATAATCCCAAATCGGTTAAAATACAAGATTAGTATAACTATAAATATAATTGCCTATGATCAAGAGTCACCAATCCGGTTAAGCACCTTTTGAGATGCATCCTGTGGTGGGCAGTTGTACTACATAGTATCTAATTTGTCTTATAAATTGTATAAATTGTCTGAGCTAGGGGTAGGGGTGTTACAAATGGTATCAGAACCGACTTTCGACACCGAGTGTGGGTAAGAGTGGGTGAGATGTATGCCTGAGATGGAGCTAGCAGATGTACGTCGGGTATGCCTGAGAGGGAGCGAGATGGCGGCCTGAAATAGTGGACCACCCGCAGAATCAGAGTATGATGCAGCTAGCAGAATCAGGGTACTCCACTCCACATCGGCTAGAAAGGAGATCCTGCCTAGATTGTGCATGCCCGTGCTCAGCGAGGACGTTGATTTCTGAAGGGGGGTGTATGTAACACCCCGTAATTTTCAGAGTATAATAGTATATAAAAAAGTATATATATATGTGTGTGTGTGTGTGTGTGTGTGTGTATGTGTGTGTGTGTGTGTGTTGAAAAGTAATAAAAAGTGGCTGTTGGTAAGTATTATATGCAAGGGATTTAATATGAAAGGAACCATGCATGGGGGCCCACGGTAAAAAAAGAGTGTGTACAGCAGGTTGCTCCCCTTGGTTGAAGGCCAAAGGCATGTGGGGGCCCACCTGTATTATGAAGTGCAAGTGCTGTTGCTTTTGTGCTTGATGACACTGTGTATATACACGGAAAAATAGAGAGAGAGAGGAGTTAAATAATCCCACATCGGTTAAAATACAAGATTAGTATAACTATAAATATAATTGCCTACGATCAAGAGTCACCAATCCGGTTAACCACCTTTTGAGAGGCAGCCTGTGGTGGGCAGTTGTACTACATAGTATCTAATTTGTCTTATAAATTGTATAAATTGTCTGAGCTAGGGGCATGGGCATTACAAGGGGGATCCGAGTTGCTGTTTGCTATTTTTGGGACTTAGGGATTGGCTGTGCTCGCTGTTTGGTATTTGGGAATTAGATTTGCTGAGTTGAGTTCTTTTGCAGCGTGTTGTTGCACGTAGAGCGCACGTGCTTCATTCGTGTTTCGTCACCCGAGATTCTCATTCCGTTATATTCGAATTCATCATCTAACAGGCAAGTCTCTTTTGAACTAGTTTTATTGTTCTTGTTCAAGAATTTATTGATCTCCGCAAGTAGATCCCAATCATTTTTATCATATTGCCATTTGAATTCCGTTGAGTATATTGATGGTTTACACGAGCTAACTCCAATGTTCTTGACTTCGTGCCGCTATCTTTGACACGAACCTAGTCTCTATTTCAAATTGTATATGCACAAAATACAAGAAAATAACTAGATCCATGTTATAGAATTGTTTGATGAATTGAATATGTTAGATTGAATTTGATTTAATGAAGTGACTACTATGATTGTAAATTGCATCATAAATATAGAAATCTACATGTTAATCATCAAATAACACTTTGTTAATTTTCACGAATTATATGTTTGTATGATGAAATTATTGCTTATTCGTATCAAATTATATTATGGCCTGCTGTTTGTTTCTTTTTGTATCAGATTTTCGACCATGTTGCTGTTGTAATTTGAAATAACTTTGTGAATATGGATTATAGCCCCATGAGTCTATTTTCCAAAAAATTCGATGAAATTGAATTCCGATATATAATCTATTAGATATCAGTATTTTAGTACAGCTGGGTCTGGATTTTCAGATTCACAAATTTCTGTGCATCACCTAGATTTAATAATAAATAGAACATGTTGACAGTAAAATAAAAATATTAAATTAATTTGACTGAGACTAGACATGTGTAGGAATCACCCTAATTTTTTGTAGATTTAATTGAGGAGTTTTCTGACCTAATTCATATGTTTGAACACAATTTACAACTTGGTGCCTGAACATAAAATCTGAAAAGAATAGGATTTCCACCCTAGTTTCCGTAACTTTAACATATCGTATATATATTCACTGGAACCGGCAGAGTGTCTAGTTTCTATAACTTCTGACGGATCCAGAATTTTTTTCTTCTGTGGTAGTGGTAATCTCTATTTTTTTACATTAACATCCTACTATCCAGATTGTGTGATTTGTGTTAATTTAATATGTTGCTTCTTGTTTTGTCTATAACGAGTAGAATTAGTCACACCTAGCATGATACAATCCTGATACCTTCTTGCATGCTCACACAGAATGAAATAAAATATTAACAAGCCCGGGTATTATGGGATGACTTGGTAGTGAACAATCAAAAACTGTACTCGATCGGGCCCTACTGCCCGACCTGTACTGATACTGACTGATTGTAACACCCCGAATTCCAAAACAGACTGAGTTCGAAGTTCCACAGGATCTTTATACTTCTTTCGTACAATTTTACAAGGAAATAAAACTTTTTTTTACATCAGAGTTTACATTTTCATTACATTTTTACAGCGGAAGCAATTTACAACAAATTATATGAATTGAAATGTACAACACTTAGATCATTCTTTAGTCAGCATGCATTCTTTATTCTTGCTAATCACTTTACCCTGCATAAAAACTATGGGTGCGTCAGTTGCTTATAACCGACGAAATATTATACACGGCTATCCTCTCTATACCGAAACAGTGTAAAGATTCTCAAATGCTTAAACAAACCACAAGCTTGATCACAAACAGAACTACAAGGGACTATCCTATTGATGCCGTGTTGTGTGGTGCACTTAGTCTTTAATGCAGTTATTTATATTAGATGACACTAATGCGCACTTGTTCAGATTCTATGCATTCCATACTACATAGGTCTGAGGGCAAGCCCTTAACTATTCTTCATCTTGTAGGGTTCAATCCCTCGTCATGTCTTAAACTACTACTGTAACTACAATAAGTATCCTAGATGTTCTATGAGTTACGAGCTCATGTCCAGACAGCCTGGAGGGGAATCCCACGTCATGTCACGACGCATCGTGAAGAACCTATGGACAATTCAGCCTCCGTCATGGGACATGACACCACCCGCAGTCACCAAACACCCCACGAGCATCGCCTGCAGTACGGACTCCGGGAGACTTATCCACGTCATATCACGACGCATCGTGAAGACAGCCTGTGAATACTCTCACTCCATAGCCCCGAGGCCCTCATACTCGTGTTTTTCTCTTATTTTCATCACCTCTCACTATATATCTAATCATTTGTTATTTGAATCATGAACAAAATCAATTCTCTAGAGTTAGCCTTTCCACTATACCGTTCTTAATCATCTATTCAACATTACCCAATCTTGGTCTTTTCATTTCAAATTTCATTTCAACATATCTCTTTTCAATACCGGTATGAGGCTTAACTACACTCTAGTTCTCAATTTCAATTCACAATCACAAAGTCGAGTTTTCACAGTCATAAAGCCTTTTTCATGATTAACAATAATTTTCCTTTCATGTTCATAGCATTTGTCTATTCATGCTCATAAAATCTTTCATAATTTGTCATAACATTCAATTTCACTTTCAAGTACAAACTCATGCATAAACAAAATAATTTGTTTTTTTTCTAACTTGTCACATTCATAATTCATTCTTCTCATGAAATTACTGTACTGTCATTTTATCAAAAATTCACACTTTCATTGCCAAAACTCATTTCAAAACTCCTTTAAACAAGGCATGTATTTTTCTTTATTCAAAGACAATTTAAACTAATAAAATAATAAGTTCTTTTTTTTGTGCCAAAAGTGGCCTCAAATTCTTATTTATACTAGGTCACAGGTTATTGAAAATTATCTCACAAAAATGCACATATTATTTGAAACTTCAGGGCAGTCGACTATTAAAACATGGACAGTCGGCTGTTCTGTGAGGATTTACAACTCGAAAATCAATAGTTAGGGTAGTCGACTGTTACAGTGTAGTCGGTCGACTGTTCCGCAAAGATTTGAACTCGAAAACAAATAATCAGGATGGTCGACTGTTTAAATATAATCGGTCGACTGTTCCGCAAAGATTTGAACTCGAAAATAAATAGTCTGGGCAGTCGACTGTTTCAATATAGTCGGTCGACTGTGCTACTAGGTTTTTCAAATTCCCAAAATGTTTTTAGTTCTTTTTCTTCTCCTTTTGAGTCAAAACTCTCCAGATTTTAATGGATATACAATTACGGTAAACTAGTATTTTTAAATTCATTATTTACCAAATACACACGCATTTTTTTTATCTCATTTGGTGTTCTATGTCCATAATTTCGACATTTAGAACAATTTCAGTTTCACAAAATTTACAATATAAATTTCTACAAAAAAATACTTTATTTCTTCATTCTCTCATTATTTAACCATCTACATCAATTTAGAACACAAAATTCTCCTCTTTCCTACAACAAAGTTTACTCTAATTTAAACAAACAATTCCACATGAAGCATTCAATTCATCCCTTGTCTCATAATCATAAATTTCTTCACATAGCATAATTCATAGACATCTATCATGGAAATCATGATAGTTTCTAACACTTCAATTCACAAATAATCAACTAGCAACCATTTTAACAAACATTTTTCTAAATTACCATCTCATCTCTAATTAAGCAAACATGAGTCCAATTCCAACTAGTTGTTCTTTAATAATTTCATCAAATCATTCCTAGCATGGTATCTCATGTTTGCTCATCTGTAAGAATAGGATTTACAAATCATTTTAGAAGCATGAGAAACACCCACCTATTGGAGAAAACGAAATGAAAGCTCCTAGAATGCAAGAAAGTAGCCTTCTCCTCCTAGATTGTATTGCAAATTGCCTTCTCCTTCTTGAGCTTGATGGAACCCGAGCCCTCCTTGTAATCCTTGAATGATTGGCCGGCCACCTCTAGGTTGGAACACACAATTTTGCACACTCTAATCTTTTGCTCTCTTATCTTTTCTCTCTTAATGAATTGTGTAATGTACTAATAAGAAGAAATATAGGGGTATTTATACACTTTTAGGATGAGAATAGATGGCTAGGATTTAATTAAGGAGTTAGAGATTAAGGACCAAGATGAATTGGGAAGTTGTAGTAACTTCCATGATCACATAACCACCCCTCAACTTCATCCCACTCTCCCCCTCTCTCTCTCCACAATCTGGCCACCCCTAGAAGGGTGTGCAATGCACACTCTAGTGTGTGCACGTGCCCTTTCTGGTATCCCCCCATTATTAAGTTGTACCAAAATTAATTAATTAATTGTCTACTAATTGTATCTACATGACAAGTTGTGACAATTAAAAGATTAATTAATTTGTGGGCTTCAAAAATAGTGGGCTTTAGGCTCATGGGTCAAAATAAAATTTTTAATTAATTAGGGTGGACTTAAATTAGAAAAACAATCTTAGGCTCTTAAAATAGGCTTTTAGAAAATAAAGAGAAAGAAAGAAAAAAGTTTATTTTTTCATGTTATAAGAGATAATTTTGTAAGAAAATATACAGACAATATTTGTACGTGCACAACACCTAAAAATCAACAATTCTCATTAAATAAAAATTCAAGGTATTACACTGATGGCCATAAAATACTGCTTGATAATTACTGTCACTGAACATTAATCGCTGATTACTGGGCTGAGTACACGATTCGTGAATTTACCATCAGTCTAAAGCGTTCACTGTGTGCTTGCATCGAATTTGTAGAATGGGACGCAGTAGTACGTGCACTAGATAGGTTAATAAAATAATTAACAAGCCTCCCCTGACATTTTATGCATGATCCCGTATATAGTCATCGATATTGAACTTGAATTGAAATTATTAATTACTACATGATTAAACATAGACCCTTGACATATTACCATTCTTTGATTTTGTTATTGACTTTGATTCCGTCCTTTCTTTTGATATATTATGTTCCTATTATTCCCTGTTTTCTCTACTTGCTATCCATGACTTGCTCTAAGGACATTATTTTCTCTCTTTTTAGATCACGAATTTACAGGCACTGAAGGATCAATACCAAAAGGAATTGGTGAGCAACGATTCTAGAAGATGGAACTGAAGATTGCGCTACTTGAATTAATTCATGCTAGATTTATTTCTTTTGAACATTATCTTTGATATTATACATTGTTTTGGGATTTTGTCCCGGGGTTTATTTATTTTTCCAGATATTGGATATTATGTTGGATATTATTTTGGCTTATTTCATTACTATTGAAGTTTTTCTTTGATTCATGTGATTTTCTTGTGTGGCTGTGTTGTTGTTCATATTGTTGAGTTAGACTGATACAACTCATGGATGTTATTTACATCATTCGCTGGGCCTACGTTACGTACTCGTATTTCCGTATTTTGGGAAGCGGGGCGTGACAGAGTTTCTAGTTGTATCAGAGCCCAGGGTTGGATAATATATCAGTCAAACATGACTAACTTATGGAGGTTTGGCTTTGGCTGATATATTAGTCATGTGTTTCTAGCCAGGTTAACTAAGTGATGTGCACACCACGATGATCACATGAATATATATAATAACCAACATATTATTTGGGTATCTTTTTTATCCTTTTTGGTCCCTTCATTTCTTGTTGTCTTTTGCCCCTTCCATTCATTGATTCCTTATTGGGTATGATTTTATTCCTTTTGTACCCATATTCTTTTGATTCTGGAATCATCCATTCTTTTTATTCCTGGATGTTATTTCTTTTCCTTTTGCACAATTATTTGTGTATATATCCTGCTAGCATCTTATCTTTTTGTTTGATCATCTTCTAGGTGTCATTTTAATTTTCTCCCTTCCAGCTCATGTTTTGTTTGACTCCGGTGCTACCCACTCCTTTATTTCCTCCCACTTTGTTGATCAGCATGGTTTGGCAAGCGATGCTATGCCCACATCTTGGGACATCACCACAGGTGGAGGTGTCATTGTCTGTTCTAGGGTATGCAAGTAAAGCCCGGTGTTGATTAGTGGTGTGGAATTCTTGACTGATTTGATTGTGATTCCCAATTCTGGTTTCGATATTATTCTGGGCATGGACTGGTTGGGTATTTCTTGTGCCGTGATTGATTGCCATGAGAAGAAGGTGACTTTCAGGCTTCTTGGTCAACCAGAGTTCGTGTTCCATGCGGGTGAGACACCGTCAGGGCGTGTCAAGAGCTCGATGGACCCTAAGGCTGTTTCACTTGTGTGGTTGGGCACTTATGGGATGTTGCACCCTTAGTTGTGTGGGACTTCCTTGATTTCTTTTCCGAGGAATTGCCCGGTATATCGCCAGACCGAGATGTAGATTTCAGCATTGATGTTCACCCAGGTACGATGCCTATCTCTAAGATTTCGTATTGCATGACACTGGTTGAATTGGTGGAACTGAAGGTGAAAGTTCAGGAGCTGTTGGATAAGGGTTTTATCAGGCCTAGTGTTTCACCTTGGGGATCCCCAGTTCTATTCATCAACAAGAAGGATGGTAGTCGCAGACTTTGCATTGACTATAGAGAGTTGAATAATGTCACTGTGAAGAATCGGTACCCATTGCCGAGGATTGACGACTTGTTTGATCAACTGGGAGGTACTTCTGTGTTCTTGAAGTTAGATCTTCATTCCGTGTATCATCAGGTTAAGTTGAAGTCAGAAGATGTTCAGAAAATGGCATTCCGAACGAGGTAAGGGCATTATGAGTTCTTGGGGATGCCTTTCGGAGTTAATAATGCACCGACTGTGTTCATGAGTCTGATGAACAGGGTGTTCTCGCCATTCTTGGATCAGTTTATCCTGGTCTTCATTGATGACATCTTGGTGTATTATCGGAACCGGGAAGATCATACTGTGCATTTGAAGGTTGTTCTGCAGACTTTGAGGGAGAACCAGTTGTATGGGAAACTTAGTAAATGTGAGTTCTTGCTGGATTGAGTTGCTTTTTTGGGTCATATTATTTCTGCTGATGGTGTTTCTGTTGATCCGTTGAAGATCTCTGTGGTCAAGGATTGGCCGATTCCGAAGTCTGCATCTGAGGTGCGAAGCTTTCTTGGTTTGGCAGGATATTATCGAAAATTAGTTCAGGATTTCTCGAAGATTGTTGGGCCTTTGACCTGTTTGACGAAGGAACAGAAGTTTGATTGGGATAAGGCATGTGATGAAACTTTTGTAGAGTTGAAGCGTCGGTTGATGCCAGTTCCTGTGCTGACTTTACCAGACAGTTCGGTTAGTTTTGTGATCCATTGTGATGCATCGGGTAGAGGTATGGGAGCAGTGCTGATGTAGCGAGTCAAGGTTGTCGCTTATGCATCAAGGTATTTGAGGCCTCATGAGAAGAACTATCCCACACATGATCTGGAGCTCGCGGCCATGATTTTTGCCTTGAAGTTGTGGAGGAATTATCTACTTGGGGATAGAGTGGAGATATTCACGGATTACAAGAGTCTCAAGTATGTGTTCACGCAGAAGGAATTGAACATGAGGCAAAGAAGATGGTTGAAATTGATGGTAGACTTTGACATCAATTTGCAGTATCACCCGGGCAGAGTGAACATGGTACCTGATGCTTTGAGTAGGAGACCCGCTGCTATGTTCCTCACCAAGCAAAAGGAAATAGTGGAGGATATTAGAAGGTTGGAGTTGGATGTGTTACTTCCTGGATCAGCATAGCAGTTCATGATGTTGCAGTTGCAGTCTTCCTTGGTAGAGCAGATCAAGGAAGCCCAAGCGAGCGACCAGTAGTTGCAGAAGTTCCAAAGTGAAGTGGAAGCCGGTTTGAGAACCAATTTGGTCACTCATGCTGATGGGTTGCTTCGTTTTGGCTTTAGGTTGTATGTACCTAGATGAGAAGTTAGGCAGAAGCTATTTGAGGAAGCTCATCGGTCTCCGTATTCTATTCATCTAGGTAGTTCTAAGATGTACAGGGACTTGAAGTAACATTTCTGGTGGCATAGTATGATGAGGACTGTGGCTAGATATGTCTCTCATTGTGATCTGTCAGCAAGTGAAGGCGGAGCATCAAGGACCATAAGACTGTTGCAACCTCTTCCAATCCCAGAGTGGAAATGGGAGAATATCACGATGGATTTTGTGATAGCTTTGCCGAGGAATCCCAAGGGTCATAATTCTATCTGGGTGATAGTCGGTCGGTTGACGAAGTGTGCCCACTTTATTTCTTTCCGTGTGGGTCAGTCCACAGAGAGTTTGGCTGAAAAGTATATTTTGGAGATTGTCAGGCTGCATGGAGTTCCTGTCAGCATCGTATCGGATAGAGATACGAGATTTAGGTCTCAGTTCTGGAAAAGTCTACAGAAGAGCTTGGGTACTGAGTTGAGCTACAGTACAACGTTCCATCCATAGACAGATGGGCAGTCAGAAAGGACGATTCAGACCCTAGAAGACATCTTGAGATCCTTCGTTGTTCAATTTGGTGATTCGTGGGAAGATCATCTGCACTTAGCCGAGTTCTCATACAACAACAGTTATCAAGAGAGTCTCAAGGCAGCACCATTTAAGGCTCTGTATGGGCGCATGTGTAGATCGCTGGTGTCACACCCCGCTTCCTAAAAGAGAATACGGAATATAGATACGTGACTAAGCCCAGCGAATGATTTTTATCATTCATAAGTTGTTCAAGAATCTTTACAACATCTCACAAGAATAATCAGAGTCGGAAGCAAAAGAATCAACAAAGTATGCATAATCGAATCAAATATACCAACAAGAATACTTGAAACCAAAATATATTAATCTCAAATATATCCAGATCTGAATAAGTCAAATATCCTGGGTCACATTGCCCAAATACAAAAATAAATTCAAGTACAAGATACAATTGTTCAAGCAAGCAACAACAAATAGAATAGTAAAGTCCAGTACTAATACTTCATATCACCAATACCAGCTGGTATCTATTCTCCAAAATTTGCGATTTAACAATTGTAGGGATAGGAAAAAGAAAACAAACTCCTGTCAATGCAAGTTACGGGCCGCTTATAATACAGGATACAAGTACATGGGAAAACTAACTAATAACATGGAATATGCATGATAACAAAATATAACAAGTAGCATGGTAAGGTAAATAAGTACAAGTAGCATGTAACAAGTGTCAAGTAAACAAGTATCATGTAAACAAGTAACAAGTATCAAGTATCATGTAAACATGTAGAAAGTGTCAAGTTTCAAGTAAGCATGTATCATGTTCAAGTATTATGTATCAAGTCTTGTAGTTATTACTATCTAGGTAGCACTTCATGTATCCCAGTTTTTACTACATTGTTGCTATAACAAACAATTTCACTTTAGATTTCATAGTGGACCATAGAGGGTAGTGTACTCAGGGACAAGTATCAAGTAATCGAGTTCCAAGCTCCAAGTATCATGTATCATGTATCATGTATCAAGTAATCACGTGTCTTGTGTGCAAGTGTCAAGTAATACGTGTCAAGCATCATGTATCAAGTAATCACGTAGGATCAGTGTATCCCTTTCCGAGTATACGTTTCTGAATTATCCACTATTAGATCTTTACCTTAAATCCCAGCTTGATTATTTATTATTATTATCAAACAAGCATGTATGTGTGCAAAACATATCAAGAATAACATGGCATGATCATGTGACAAGTTCAAATTGCAAGATAAATATATACGGGTGCAAGATAACACATAAAAGGATAAAATAACCAAATTTCCAGTTCATGTAATATCCTGAATTTTTATTTAATGAGAAATGTTAATTTTTACGTGTTGTGCACGTACAAATTTTGTATGCATATTTTCTTATAAAAATTATCTTTTATAACATGGACAATTATTTCTTCCTTTCTCATTATTTTTTTTCTTTCTAAAAAGCCTATTTTATAAAGCCTAAACTTGTTTCTTAAATTAAGCCCAATCTAATAAATTAAAGTATTTTATTAAATAGCCCATGAGCCTAAAGCCCACTATTTTGAGGCCCACAAACTTAATTAATCTTTTAATTGTCACAACGTGTCATGTAGACACAATTAGTGGACAATTGATTAATTAAATTTGTACAACTTTATAATGGAGGGGGGGATTAGGGAGCACGTGCACACACTAGAGTGTGCAATGCACACCCTAGAGAGTGGCCGGTTTTGAGCAAGAAGAGAGGGAGAGTGGGTGTAGTTGAGGGGAGTGGGTATGTGATCATGGAAGTTACTACAACTTCCCAATTCATCTTGGTCCTTAATCCATAACTCCTGGATTGAATCTTAGCCTTCCATTCTCAACCTAAAAATGTATAAATACCCTTTAGCTATTCTTCTCATGAAGCCACTAAACAATTTGTTAAGAGAAAAGACTAAGAGAGAAAAAGGTTGAGAAGTAGTAGTGAGTGTGCATTTGTGTGTGTTCCAACCAAGTAGAGGCCGGCCAATCATCCAAGGAGCACAAGATGAGGCTCGGGTTCCTAGCAAGCACAAGGAGGAGGAGACAATTTGCAATCCATTCTAGGAGGAGAAGGCTACTTTCTTGCATTCTAGGAGTTTTCATTCGTTTCTTCAACTATAGGTGAGTGTTTCTCAATACTTCTAAATGTAGATGCCATGCTAGGGATGTTTGCTAAAATAGTTGAGAAGAAATTGATAAATTGTAGTCTCATGTTTGGTTGATTAGAGATAAAATAGTAGTTTAAAGAATGATTGTTAAGATGATTGCTAATGAATAAAGATGTGAAATTGAAGTGCTAGAATCAATCTTATCATCATGCTTTATGTCTATAAATTATGCTATGTGAGACGAATTTGTACTTATGAGACACAAATTGACTAAACGCATCTTGTAGAATTAATTATTTGAATTAGAACAACTCAATTGTAGATAACAAGATCTAGTGCTTTAATCATGGTAATAGGTTGATAAAGTATTAAATAGAGACATAAAGTGAATTTTGGGAAGCTAGATTTATAAATTTTGTAGAAATGGAAAGTGTTCTCAATGTCGAAATTATGGACATAAAACACAAAATATGACTCAATATATGTTTTTAGAAAGCAAATAATGACTATAAAAATACTGGTTTACTGTATTTTCGTATAATTTACATTCTGGAAATTTTGACTCAAAAAGAGAAGAAAAAGAACTAAAAACGTTTTTGGGAATTTGAAGAACCTAGTAGCACAGTCGACCGATTGGATTGAAACAGTCAACTGCTCTGAGTATTTGTTTTCAAGTTCAAATCTTTGCGGAACAGTTGACCAGTTATATTGAAACAGTCGACCGTCCTGATTATTTGTTTTCGAGTTCAAACCCTTGCGGATCAGTCGACCGACTACACTTTGACAGTCGACTACCCAGACCATTGATTTTCGAGTTGTAAATCCTCATAGAACAGCCGACTGCCCTGAAGTTTCAACTAATATCTGGATTTTCATAAAAAAACTTTCTATAACCTATGGTCCAGTATGAATAAGGATTTGAGACTATTTTTGGCAAGCAAGAACTTATTATTTTTATTAGTTCAAATTGTCCTTGAATAAAGAAAAATACATGCCTTGTTTAAAAGAGTTTTGAAATGAGTTTTGGCAATGAGAGTGTAAATTTTTGCTAAAATGACAGTACGGTAATTTCATGGTGGTTGAATGAGCTATGAGTGTGACAAGTTAGAAAAACGATTTTTTTTGTTTATGCATGAGTTTGTACATGAAAGTGAAATTGATTGTTATGATGAATTATGAAAGATTTTATGAGCATGAATACACAAATGCTATGAACATGAAAGGAAAATTATTGTTAATCATGAAAAAGACTTTATGACTGTGAAAACTTGACTTTGTGATTGTGAATTGAAATTGAGAACTAGAGTGTAGTTAAGCCTCATACCGGCATTGAAAAGAGATATGTTGAAATGAAATTTGAGATGAAAAGACCAAGATTAGGTCATGTTGAATAGATGATTAAGACCGGTATAATGGAAAGGCTAACTCTAGAGAATTGATTTTGTCCATGATTCAAATAACTAAGGATTAGATACATAATGAAGAGGTGATGAAAATAAGAGAAAAATATGAGTATGAGGGCCTCGGAGCTACGGGGTGAGAGTATTCACAGGATGTCTTCACGATGCGTCGTGACATGACGTGGATATGTCTCCAGGAGTCCGTACCGCAGGCAACACTCGTGGGGTGTTTGGTGACTGCGGGTGGTGGCATGTCCCATGACGAAGGCTGAATTGTCCACAGGCTGTCTTCATGATGCATCGTGACATGACGTAGAATTCCCCTCCAGGCTGTCTGGACATGAGCTCGTAACTCATAGAATATCTAGGATACTTATCGTAGTTACAGTAGTAGTTAAGTCATGACGAGGGATTGAACCCTACAAGATGAAGAACGGTTAAGGGCTTGTCCTCAGACCTATGTAGTATGGGATGCATAGAATCTGTATAAGTGTGCATTAGTGTCATGTAACATAACAACTGCATTAAGGACTAAGTGCACCGCACAACACGACATCAATAGGATAGTCCCTTTAGCTTTGTCTGTGAACAAGTTTATGGTTTGTTAAGCATTTGAGAATCGTTATACTGTTTTCGGCATAGAGAGGATAGCCGTGTATAATATTTCGTCAGTTGAATGAACTGACGTGCCCACAGTTTTATGCAGAGCAAAGTGATTAACAAGAATGCATGCTGATTAAAAGATGATCCAAGTGTTGTACATTTCAATTCATGTAATTTGTTGTAAAATTGCTTCTGTTGTAAATATGTAATAAAAGTGTAAACTCTGATGTACAAAAAATTTTATTTCCTTGTAAAATTGTACGAAAGAAGTGTAAAGATCCTGTGGAACTTCGAATTCAGTTGTATTTGGAATTCGGGGTGTTACAGTTCAGGACCGCAAGACCATACTGTAGTAAAACTAAAATTTTTGTTGTTACAAATATGCAAACCTGAATCCGTCGAAAGTTCTAGAAAATAGACTCCCAACCGAATCCAACGAATATAAATAAGTCACATAGTGTTTCACAAAAACATAACTCAAAACTGATATGAATCCAGAAAATAGGTTCAGCCAGAAATCAGGAAATCGTATTTAAAGTCAGAAAACAGCATGGAAACTTGTTAAATAAATCCATGATAAATCTGGGGTTTTTCCCTATATGTATAGTAACAGAAAATCAAGTTTCATAATTTTCCAATTTAAATAGAGTAGTCAAGTAAAATAAGAAAACATCAAGACACGACAGTTTTGTAAATCTAAAATCACAAACACTGCAGTACGAAAACAAAAATATCTCACAAACCAGAAATCAAAATCCAAATCCACAAAAAGGGTAATAAAATAGATACAGTAGGCTAACTTTCATATTTAGAAACATTTTGGAAAAAGCAAGTAGAAATAGGTCAAAAATCAAGTTCTTTACTGAACAATAGTAAAATTCTGCATGTAAAATATTTATTTGCAAGCATGAAAAGTTTATAAAACATCTCAAATAAATCCATCAAAATTCTCGGTAAACCTCAATCAAGTCTAGAAATACTGTGCAAAATTTTAGATCAAAATAATAATTTTAACACCATAATAAAAATAGATTACTCTTCAGAAATCATAGAAAACAAAATCTGGAAATCTTTCGACACTACTGTGGTAAAATCGACATAACTCACAAACCGAAAATTAAAACTGAGATCCATTAAAGGGTTTGGAAAATAGACAGAAGTCTCTACAAATTATGTTCACAAAATATTTTCAAATACTGACCTTAATAGGGTCTAAAATACTGATCAAAACGGAAAAACCAACAAAACTAAAAATATCTCATGTACACAAAATCCACTAGTTCACATAGAACTCATCCAAACACAACCAAACAAGAGATAGAGTATACTAGATGTCCAAGCAATATGATATAGGGTATTTTACAAGTCCAAGACAAGTCTACCATGACTAACACGAATGAGCACAAGATATCACATGAACAACACGCATATATGCTACATGATGTGGTCAATCCTAGGTTATATCATGTCATGTATGTCGTGAGTCTACTATGGTCAAGATAACACAATAGAGATAATATCAACAAGGGGATTCACACAAAATTGTTTCTAAAACCCAACTACACTACAAGCATTATTTAGTACTTGTATATGTAAAGGAATTTAATACAAGCTACTTGCCTTAACCAACGATGGAAATGACTCCAAGTAAGAATAACGGGAACGGATTCCCAGGCAACAAACTCAACGAACACACGAGCGAAACCCACGAACGACGATAAACCAAAAATTCAAGTGCACAAAAACACTCATGCACCAAGAACCAACGAACAAGAACTCAAGCAATGAACCACGACAACACACGCAAGAGCACGGGAAAAGGGGAAATGTGACGACAACCACGGGAGAGCGGCGGCGGCTAGCGGCTAACGGTGCTGGTTGCATCGCTGGCTGCTACTATTGCTGCTGAATAGAGACAGAGACAGAGCAAAAGGCAGGGACAGTTGGGGGGAGGGGGTGAGCACGGGGAGAGGGTGCAGGGAGAGAGAGAGAGAGCAAGATGGGATAGAGAGAGCGGGTGGAGCAAAAAGGTGGCTAGGGTTCACTAAGAGGAGGGGAAGCAGCCGGGATGCATGGGTTGTTTAAATAGGTGGAGTTAGTTTAGGGTTGAGGTAGGAAGAAGGGGGCAGCACAGGCACAAGGGGTTTTCAGTTGTGGGCAAGCTAACGGGTCGGGTCTGCATGGGGATAGGGATAGATGGCTCGGGTGTGAGGAGTTAATAGAAAATGGGTAGAGATCAAGTCAGAGTGTGGGTCTATGGGCACTTAGTATAATGGGTTGGTTAATAGGGAAATGGGTATATATGGGCTTAGTTAATCTGGGTATAGGATAATAGGGTAGAGTTTTAATTGAATAGGATTTGTGAATTTGGGTATTGGTTCAGTGGATAGTTAAGTGGATAGCAAGGAATTAAAATGGGTATCAGGGATTCAAGCAAAAATATAGATAGGGCAAAAATGAACAGAATAACTGAAAAATAAAATTTAGGGTATGAGCAACTAAAATAGAAAAGATAACAACAGCTTAATCAAAAGGAACGAAACAAAAGACGAACAAGAATCAAGAATTCAAATAAAAGAGACCAAAAAAATAATAATAAAAGAATATATATTGAAAATAAAATCCAATATACGGTCCAAAAGAGATACAACGGAACCAAAAATAAGGAAAAAAAGAAAATACACTAAAAAATACAAAAGAATGAAAAATAGGGGTTACAGCTGGTCTGTTGGGATGATATATGCGAGAGGAAGCTTTTGGAGCCTGAGTTGATCACAGAAACAGTTGATGTCATGTCTCAGATCCGGAAGCACATACAAGCTGCTCAGGACAGGCAGAGGAAATGGGCTGACTGTCGTCGTAGGACTCTAGAGTTTGTGGCAGGCGACCATGTGTTCCTCAAGGTATTGCCTTGGAAAGGTGTTATCCGATTTGGAGGTGGGGGCAAGTTGAGTCCTCGGTTCATCAGTCCATTCGATATTGTGGAACGTGTGGGTAAGGTAGCTCACAGGCTCGTGTTGCCATCGACTTTAGTAGGTGTCCATGATGTATTTCATGTTTCTCAGCTCAAGGAGTACATCAGGGACGACAGTCATGTGATTGACTACTCAGAGTTATCCATGAGGCCGGATTTGTCCTGTGAGATTCTGCCAGTTTCTATCTTAGATCATCGAGTTAAGGTGTTGAAGAATAGAGTCATCAAGCTGGTTCAAGTTTCTTGGAATCCTCACTCGCTAGGTGAGTCAACTTGGGAGTTGGAGGAGGAGATCCGGGAGAAGTTCCCTCATCTGTTTGAGTAGCTGTTTTGCTTTGTTTAGTTTTCTTTTCGGGGTTCGCCCTATGTAACACTTGTATGAATTTTGAGGACGAAATTATTCTTGTAAGGTGGGTAGAATTGTAACCCCTATTTTTCTGTATTGGATTTTATTTTATTTTGTTTTATTTTTCTGGATTATTGTATTTGAATCCCATTTAAATAATGAATCTTACTTTTCTTTAGACTCATTTACTCTCTCCTGATCATATTGTACTCTTTTGGCTTGAATCCTGCATTTTTTGGCTCACTACAAATTTCAGTCTTTTGTGTTTTGGGTTTAAATTGATGCACTATATGTTTATCCCCTTGATTTCTATTTATTTTTCTCTTTTTGGAGCCTAAACCTATACCCTAAACCCATTAACCTGCAACCCAAAACCCAACATCTTAATTACCCTATAAAAACCCCTAAACCCTAATTCTTAATTACCCTATTAACTATAATCTCGCTGTCCTACCCCGCCGCTTTCTTTCCCCTCATCCTCTGTTCCCGAACCCATTGACCTCTCATCGACCCTCCACCTCTCTGATCACCCCTCCAGTCACCCTTGTCGCCACCTGCCCCCCCTCCCCCCCTCCCCCCCCCCCCCCCCCCCCGTCGTCTCCATCCCGCCCTTCGTCGACACCACTTCACCTACCATCTCGTCGTCATCCCGGTTTCGCTTGAACCCGAAACCCATCGCCAATCGATCCTCCATCCTTGTCGTCAACCTCTCGCAATCTCCATCATCTTCACCCTCATCCTCATCCGCTGCCACCCCGTCAACCACCCTAGCCTCGACAGCCACCACCCTCGACCATCTCCATCTTCTTCCTCTGTTTCGGGAAGAAATAGAGCATCACAATGGGAGCCCGGCACCACCATTCGATCCCCCATCAACGTCGGGCCGCCATTGCGGCCGTGCACCGCCGCTAGTGCCGCCAGTCGCTGGCGAGTCGAGCCAGTCGCCAGTCGCTGATCGCCGTCGCTCTCTCTTTCCATTTTTCGTTGTTGTTTGGTGTTAGGGAAGTATGGGGATCTGAGTTGGTGTTTGTTATTTTGGGGACTTAGTGATTGGCTGTGCTCGTTGTTTGGTATTTGGGAATTGGATTTGCTGAGTTGAGTTCTTTTGCTGTGTGTTGTTGCACATAGAGCGCACGTGCTTCCATTCGTGTTTCGTCACCCGAGATTCTCATCCCATTATTCTATTATATTCGAATTCATCATCTAACATGCAAGTCTCTCTAGAACTAGTTTTATTGTTCTTGTTCAAGAATTTGTTGATCTCCGCAAGTAGATCCCAATCCTTTTTATCATATTGATATTTGAATTCCGTTGAGTATATTGAGGGTTTACACAAGCTAACCTCAATATTCTTGACTTCGTGCCGCTATCTTTGACTCGAACCTAGTCTCTATTGCAGATTGCATATGCACGAAATACATGAAAATAACCAGATCCATGTTATAGAATTGTTTGATAAATTGAATATGTTAGATTGAATTTGATTTAATGAATTAACTTCTATGATTGTAAATTGCATCATGAATCTAGAAATCTACATGTTAATCATCAAATAGCACATTTTTTGTTAATTTTTCACGAATTATATGTTTGTATGATGAAATTATTGCTTATTCGTATCAAATTATATTCTGGCATGCTGTTTGTTTCTTTTTGTGTCAGATTTTCGACCATATTGTTGTTGTAATTTGAAATAACTTTGTGAATATGAATTATAGCCCCATGAGTCTATTTTCCAGAAAATTCGACGGAATTGAGATATATAATCTGTTAGATATCAGTATTTTAGTACAGCTGGGTCTGGATTTCCAGACTCACAAATTTCTGTGCCCACCTACAATTAATAATAAATAGAACATGTTAACAGTGAAATAAAAATATGAAATTAATTTGACTGAGACTAGACATGTGTAGGAACCACCCTGAATTTTTGTGAATTTAATTGAGAAGTTTTCTGACCTAATTCATATGTTTGAACACAATTTACAACTTGGTTCCTGAACATAAAATCTAAAAATAATAGAATTTCCACCATAGTTTCTGTAACTTTTATATATCGTATATATATTTTTTGGAACTGGAAGAGTGTCTAATTTCTAGAAATTCTAACGGATCCAGATTTTCTTTTATGTAGCAGCGGAAATATCCGTTTTTGTACAGTAACGTCTTGCTGTCCAGATTGTGTGATTTGTGTTAATTTAATATGTTTGCTTCTTGTTTTGTCTGTAACGAGTAGAATTAGTCATACCTAGCATGATACAATCCTGACACCTTCTTGCATGCTCACATAGGATGAAATAAAATATTAATAAGACGGGATATTTGTAACTCCTGTTTTCCATTTTATGTACTTTTGGATGTCTTTTTTTTTCATTTGGGTATTTTATTCTTATTGTATCTCTTTTTAACCGTGTATTGGATCTTCAGGTTTCAATATATTCATCTATTTGATTTTTCATCCTTTTATTTGATCTCCTTGATTCAATTGTCTCATATTGTTTCGTCTCTGTCCGATCGAGCTATTATTTTTTATCCCCTTTATTCAATTGTTTGTGCCTATTTTATTATTCATTTTTGTGCTCGTCTTATTTGTGGATCACCCGATTATTCCTTGTGGATTTTCTAATTAGATACTATTTTTTTAACCCTATTATATCAATCCACCTAAAACCCAATATTTAACCCTAAAGCCATTCTCTGACTTCTTCTAAATCCTAGTTTTAAACCCTATTATTTTATTTGGATCTTATTAACCCATTAAGCCGGTTACATTAAAACCCAAATACACTAAATACCCTACCCTACCTGTAAACTATCCACCTAATTACACCCAAACCCGTTACCCTATCTTCTACCAAACCGCAACCCACTAAAAACCTAACTCTGCCCTCATATATATATATATACCCTAACATTTTACCCTGTTCATTTCCTCACCTTCACCTTAGCCGCCTACCTCTGCATCGACATCCTCCCGAAACCCATATATTTCAACCCATCCCCTGTGTCTTCCCCCCGCCTACCTCAGCGCCACCTTTTTCTCCTCCTACCCTCTCCCGACCTTCATCTCATCCCTCCTTCTTCTCCACGTGCTCTCGAACACTAGCGACGCGCTGTCCAGATGCTGCTCTGCACCGACGCCTCGACCCCTGCACGCCCTGCATCCCTGTTACGACCTCCTCGCCGCAACAGACCAACCCCCTGTCATCCCCTGCTCTGTGCGTTGCTTCCTCCGGCGACTGCAGCAACTTCGCTGTGCCATCGCCCGCACCGTCATTTCCTCTTGCTGTTGGGATTTGTGTGGTTTGCTCGTACACGATAATGCACGTGTTTCCTTGGTCGAGTGGTTCTTGCTTCGTGATTCGTGGTTTGCTTGTTCGTTGAGTTCGTTACCCGGGAATCCGTACCCGTTATTCTTGTTCTTGCTTCTTCGTTTTCGTTGGCATTTATAAGGCAAGTAACCTGTATTCTTTTCTTTGTGTAATACAACTACTAAATACCGCATGTAGTGTACTTGTGTTCTAGAGACAATTCTTGTGAGTGAACCCTTATTGTATATTGTCTCAATTTTGTTGACACGCCCGTAGTTGCTACATGACACCCATGACATGAAATAACTTAGGGATGACCACTTCTTGTTGTATACATGCTTGTTGTTCATATGATACCGTGTGCTCGATTGTGTTACTCGTAGTATACTTGTTGTAGACGTGTTAAATAACCTATTCCATGTTGCTTGGACATCTAGTATACCATATTTCATGTTTGGTTCCGATTTGGATGAATTTGATATGGTCTATGTTGATTTGTGCATAAGGGACAATTCTGTATTTTCTGTTACCCCGATGCTGTTCAGTATTTTAGACCCTATTAAGGTCAGTATATTAAAATTATTTGTGAACATGAACTGTAGAAAATTCTATCTAATTTCAAACCCTTCTGACAAATCTCAGTTTCATTTTACAAGTTGCGAGTTATGACTGTTTTACTACAGTGGTGTAGGAAAGGTTCCAGATTTCGTTTACATGAATTTTGTGTAGTAAACTATTTCTATTCTGATGTTAAAAGTATTATTTTGATCTAATATTTTGCGAAGTATAACTAGACTTGATTGGAATTAACCCTGAATTTTTGTGGATTTATTTGATGAGTTTTACAAACTATTCTATACATGTAAACAACTAATATACTTGCTGATTTTTCTTGCTGTTCATTAGAGATACATAATTTCGACCTGATTCTACTTGCTTTCTCTAAAATCATTGTGAATATGAAAGTTAGCCTACTGTATCTATTTTATCACCCATTTGACGGATCTAGATTTCGATTTATAATTTGTGAGATATGGCTGTTTTAGTACTGCAGTATTTATAATTCCAGATTTACAAAACTACTGTATCCTGATTCTTTCTGATTTTACTTAAATATTCTATTTATGTTGGAAAATTATGAAACTTTATTCTCTATTACTAAACATACAAGGGAATGCCCCAGATTTTTCATGGATTTAATTATTAAGTCTTCATACTGTTTTCCTGTTCTTAAATACAAACTTATGATTTCTTGCTCAACATGTTTTCTGGATTTAAATCTGTTTTAAGACCTATTGTTGTGAAATACTTTATGACTTATATATATTTGTTGGATTCGACCGAGAGTCTATTTTCCAGTTTCTCTGACGGATCCAGGTTTGCACATTTGTAGCAACGGGAATTCCAGATTTGGTGCAGTACTGTCTTCCTGTCCTGAACTAGAATTTTCGTTGTCCTATCTTGTTATGTGTTGTCTTTCACCTGTACATGTTTATCTTTCAACATGAACCTGTTACTTATTTATACCATGCTATTCTTGCCCTGTTTTGTGACACATACATGCCTGTTTGATAATAATAATAAATAACCAAGCCGGGGTTAAGGAAAAGATCTAGTAGTGGAAAATATAGAAATGTGTACAGAGAAGAGGGCCCGTGTTCCCTACCTGTTACGTGTTCATGACTACATGATTCACGATCCTGTTACCTGACTGCACACTTTCCTATAGATAGGTGTACTCGGAAGAGAACCACTAGGTTCTATCTTTTTCTGTTTACCTGATTACCTGACTGCACACTTTCCTAGAGGAAGGTGTACTCGGAAGAGAACCACTAGGTTCTACCTATTCCTGTTTCCTGTTTTTCCTGATCTCTGAGTACACGGCCCTATGGACTCCACTACGAAATCTAAATACAACTTGCTTTAATGTAGCAACCATGTGGTAAAAGGATGGACGCATGAAATGCTACCAAGATATTAATAATACAAGACTTGACATAACCTGATACCTGTTACATGCTTACCTATACATGCTACCTGTTTACCTGTATTTTTGCATACCTGTATACCTGTATACCTGATTACCGATTTACCTGTTACATGTTTACCTGCTTACCTGTTACATGTTTACCTATTTACCTGCATGATACTTGACACTTGATACATGTTACATGTGTAGCTCCCCGAATTTTCAATATAATATCTCAGAATTACGTGGCACAATTCCAGAATCAACTTCAATGTAATCATAAACATAGCAACCAGATATAGGGAAAATTAAAACTTTTTATTACATCAATTATTTACAAAGCACAGTGGAAAATAAAACACCTTGAATTACAATTTCTTTCTTTTACAACACATTCTTTTTTTTACAATTTACATAAGCTCTATATCATTCTACCCCATGCATCCAAATCCCCAACTAAAAGCACCTACTTATAAAACATGAGGCTAGAGATAACCATAACCCCCAAAACTACTGGGGTCAGCCATAACGGTGTGAGTGACATAAAAACAAAGGCAACATGAATAAAACATAAACATGGATTCATAACAACAAGTATTAACAGCAAGAACAATTGAAATAAGAAATATCAATAAATAAAACATGAAATCATCAATGAATATGAAATAGTAAATAGTACGACATGAAAACATCAAGTGAATCTAGACTAAGTGTCAAGTGTAGGAAAATATGAATCATTATGCAAAAACCAAGTCATGAAAACACAATTGTTATATGCTGACTCTCTAATGCATACTTGTCGGATTCTATGCATTCCATACTACATAGGTCCGGTGCAAGCCTTTAAAGTTTTCCACTTTATAGGGTTAGATCTCTCGTTATGCAACTAATCCTACTACGGTGATGGAAATAAGATCCATAATACTTCGCGAATAGGCATCACAGCCCTCGATGCGCAAGCATCATGTAAGAATAACTCAAAAACCGGAGAATCACCAACATGCCGTGCACCCCATGAATAGGCTTGCGAGGCCCTCGACGTGCAGATACACCAGGTACATTCCGTGAATAGGCCCGCCGACTCTCGACATGCGAATGCACCTTGCACGCTCCGTGAATAGGCCTACAGACCCTCGACACGCGAACATACAAATGTCCTCTCGAGACAGAACAACAAAAAGTCCTGGAACGCATCCGTTGGACTAAAAAACCAAGGGCATATACTTACATTTCTCAAGTTCCATCACATCTCCACTAGTGTCTGTCCTTAAGTTGGTTATTATTAAAACACAAAAATCCTCATCTCTAGAGTTAGTGTATCTTGCCGGACTTAATTTCACAACAACAACCCCAAGACCCAACTGGTCTAAATCAAAAAAATCTCATCTTCCGGTTCACAGGACTCCCACTTAACTCCTAGAGATTCACAACTCATCCATCAACACAAAATCTTTCATTTTTAATAACTTCATTTCATTGTTAACTTACTCAAAGAAATTCATTCATTCCCATTGTTACAAAAATGCAAATCTGAATCTGTCGAAAGGTCTAGAAAATAGACTTCCAACCGAATCGAGCGGATACATATAAGTCATATAGTATTTCACAAAATCATAACTCAAAACTGATTTGAAACAGAAAATACGTTCAGCCAGAAATCAGTAAATCGAATTCAAAGTCAGGAAAATAGCATCAAAACACCTCAAATAAATCCAGAAAAAATCTTGGATATTTTCCTATATGTCTAGTATCAGAATATAAAGTTTCATAATTTTTTAGTAAGATTAGTTTAGTCAACAAAAATCGGAAAACATCAAAAAAGGATAGTTTGGTAAATCTGGAATTCCCAACACTGCTGTACGAAAACTGTAATATCTTGTAAACCGTGAAACGAAATTCAAATCCGCCAAAGGGAGATGAAAATTGACAAAATAAGCTAACTTTCATATTTCATAAATATTTTTCATACAGAAAAAAAATTAGGGTGAAAATACAAATCTTTACAGAACAGCGAACAAAATTCGGCAAGTATAGTCTTTTTAAACAAGCATGAAATGGTATATAAAACTCATCAATAAAATCCACCAAAATTCTGGGTAATTCCTAAATAGATATAGAAATACTGTACAGAATTTTGATCAAAATAATATGCTTAGCACTAGTATCAAAATAGTTTAGTCATCGAAATCATCAAGGAACGAAATCTGGAAATGAAATATACCTCTGTAGTAAAACAATCATATCTCACACATATGAAAACGAAATCGATCAAGGTTAGAGAGTTTGAAAAGAAGACAGATTTCTCTAAAAATCATGTTTAATACTGGAGTTAAGATATTGATCTTAGTATGATCTAAAATAGCAATCAAAACTAATCACTGACAAAATACAGATTTTCCTCTTAACCACAAAGCAACATACAACATACGAAACTCGTTTCAAACACAACCATAAGTGTTCGAACATCATGAAATAGGGTATATAGCATGTCCACAACAGGTATATCATATGGATCCAAACAAACACACGATTTCTCATAATTATCTCATAAATATAATCACATCAAGAACGGTCAAAACCTAAATTGTTCAATGTCAAATTTGTGTCGTGAGGCATCTATGGTCAATAGCACTATAGAGACAATACTTATCAAGATACATCACACACGAGTTGTCTCTAGAACCCCATAAATAACTAGGTTATCATAAAAGATCAATTTTTTAACTCATCAATTCATCCAATCCATCATATATGTTCATATCAATCCCTAACATACTTTCTAATAGGTGAGTCATCACATACAATATGCATAGAACAATACCAAAATAAACATATGTCACTCACCTTATTGAAGAAATCAACTGAATAAATAAAGAATGAGAAAAAGCCCTTCTTTTGCAAAATCCAAGATCACCGCTTTAAAACTCCAAGAAATTAATAGTAAAAATATATTTTAATTTTGTAGATGAGAGGGATGGTTGTAGTGGCTATTTTATAGGCCAAAATCTGGAGTTTTTAGGGTTTTACAAGTTTATGGAAACATCCCTTAACAAATAATTACTTTACATATATAAATCTTTCTTTAAAAAAGTAGTTAAATAAGTTAAATTAAAATAAAAGAAAATATTTTTACTACTGAATTATCCAGCCATCCAGCACAGCCTAGAATTTTTAAAATTTCGGATTGCACCCAAAGCGGTAATTTTGCACAAAAGTCCATCTTTTTATAATATTTGCAAACAGGTCCAATAATTATCAGAAAAATCCATAAAATTCACAAATAATATATAATAATAAATATTGAGTCTCCCAAAAATAATTTTTTACTCTGAACTTTCCAAGACAACATTTGCACAAGATCCACTTAAATTCCATATTTGCAAAAACACAATATTTATTTAAATCTTTACCAAATCAACTCTAAATAAAATTTAAATAGATTTTATTTTCAATGATGACCATGTAAAGCCCAAAAATAAGTAAAAACGAATTTTCATTATTTGTTTGAGATCCAAACGGTTTTTTACATAAAAGCCCATCTCTTTTGAAGTATTTACAAAAATAGTTTCTTTATTCAGAAAAATCCAAAATTTAGAATATAATTTATTTTAAATAGGAGAAAGTATCCAGAAACTTAAAAGTGGATATTTGCACCCAAAAAAATATTTGCATGTATTTTGCACGTGTAAAGTTGAGAAATTCATAAAATTGTCAAATAAATTCAAATAAATCTGAAAAATGAAAATATCATAAATAAATGAGGAAAATAAATCATTAACCATAAAATTTTAAGAATTCAAAATTCCTAACTTTCCACGTGTGTTGCACGTGCAAAATTGCAATTTCAAGAAAATAGTCAAAATAGTCAACTCTACCAATTTAATATTATTTAGTAATGCAAAATAAATCATTTTATTTTGTGGGGTGTTACAACCTGTACCTGTTGGTATACCATGTTACCTGATTTTATTTTTTGATTCATGTTAGTTATCCTGTTCTGTTGACATGCCTATAGCATGTTATCTTTGTTTCTGCTGTTATCCTGTATTTGTTATTCCTTTCCATGTAGTTGTACCTGCACTACAAGCGGTCCGTAACTTGCATTGACGTGAGTTTGTTTTCTTTTTTCTCTTCCTGCAATTTATTAAATTGTAGATTTTGGAGAACAGTTGCCAGATGGAGTAGGTGATATGAGATTCTAGATGCTGGAGTTTTGCTATCATGATTTCCTACTATTATTATTATTTCCTGTTGCTATTTGAATAATGTATCTGTTACTTGGATTTATTTGTAATTGGGCAATGTGATCCAGGATATTTGACTTGTTCAGATCTGGTTTATTTGATATTAATATAATTTGTTCAGATATGAGATTCTAGTGCATGTTAAGAATGGATTATGTTTGGATCGGATGACGAGCATCTGGATCTCATGGTTATAAATCAGATTATTGATCGTGGTTGTGAAAGAAACTTAGTTTTTAGGAACCTTAATGGAAAGATTAGTGATTATGGATCTTGAGAATTGAATTTCGACATTTGGGTGATTGAGTAATGTATTCTTAATGGAGATTATTTGAGTTTTGATTATTTTGCCTGAGAACGAACTATTTTTCATGAACAACAAATCCTTAGAAACTCCAGTTTGGATTCTGTATTTAGACCTAAAATATGGAAACTGTAGGCCGACAGCCGACTGGTCTACCTATCAGTCGACTGGTACGATCCTACTGATGTATCATTAGCCTTTGAATTCCGTTCTGGACAGCCGACTGAGACCCTTGTCAGTCGACTGGTATACATAGAACATATTTTGTAAAATTATGTCAGTTCTTGTCTGCACAGTCGACTAGACCCCTAGGCAGTCGACTGGTGTCCTGAGGTCTTTACTTTGTAGAATTTGTTCTGGATAGTCGACCTAGACTGCTGTCAGTCGACTGGTCTGTTGAGAGATTATTTTGTTCAGTCCCTTCTGGATAGTCGACCGATTATCTTTTAAGTCGACTGGTATGACTTAGTAATTTTTTGTGAAATTTTGGATAGTTGTCCTCTGGACAGTCGACTTACAACAGTATAAGTCGACTGGTACTGAAGGATCTTTGTAAACTTTAGTGTTATTTCGAATGATTGGTTTCAGATAAATCAGTCTATACCTTATTCAGTTCAGTATTTGATCTTGAGATATTCAGTTGAGCCACTCTTGTTAGTAGAAATTTGTTTAGACTTTTGAATTTGAGTCTCTAGAGGTACGTGACCCTAGTATACCGGTGTTGAGTTATTTTGTTGAGGCCCATTGAGGCATTTCAGTTATTTAGTTTGATTTTAGTCCGGTAGGGTACACTACTCTAGGAGATTCGTTGAATAATTAAATAACCCACAAATAATATGGACAAGCACTAGTGGTGATATGATGAACGGGAACATGAGTTATGCACCTCAATACGGCTTTAGATGAGGGATTTAATCTCCTGAATTATCCAAGTAGCTATCTTGAGATGAGGGATTTATCTCCGAAATTATCCAGGTAAAATACCTGAGATGAGAGATATATCTCCGGAATTATCCAAGTGGTTTGCTTGAGATGCGGGATTGATCTCCAGAATTATCGAAGTCGAGGCGACGCACATGTGGTATTCATGTGATGATGTGTCAATGTTTAGATGAGGGATGATCTCCATAATTATCCAGGTAAAATACCTGAGATGAGGGATCCATCTCCGGAATTATCAAGCATGGGCTGATTCTCACAGTTTATCTTTATCTCGTGGTAGTCATCGTGTTAAGATTAGTCGCATAGCGGGGATTTAACCCATATGAAGTGGAGACGTTAAGGGCTTGCACCGAACCTATATAGAATGGGATGCATAGACTTCGACAAGTATGCATTAGAGAGTCCGCATATAGAAATTGTGTTTTCTTGACTTGGTTTTATGCATGTGTTTTCCAGTTTACCTATACTTGACCTTTAGACTAGATGCACTTGTTGTTTCCATTCTATGACGTTTCTATGCTTTACATCTTTGCTATTCCTCATTCAATTATTATTGTAGTTAATACATGTTGATGACATTATGTTTTATGATTAAATTATATTGATTGTTTTTATGTCACTCACACCATTTATGGTTGACCCCTTTAGTTTTGGGGGTTAGGGATCATCTCTAGCCTCACATGTTGCAGGTTATTGCTTAGAGTTTGGAGGTTTGGATACTTGAGGCATATTTGAGATAAATTGATTTATAAGAGTTCGTGTAAATTTATAAAAGCAGTTTTGAGATAATTTGAGTCGTAAATGACAGTAAATATTGTTTGAGTTGTTTTGAATTCCGCTGTGATTTATAAAAGTTTGTTGTAATAAAAGTTGAAAATTTTAGTGGTGTTGGCTGTGAATATTGTTACATTGAAGTGGATGCTGGGATTGTGCCACGTATTTTCTAAGTTATTAAATTAGAAATTCGGGGCGCTACAGATTGGTATCAGAGCATGCTTCAATAGTAATAATAGACATAGTATGAAAAACCAACCTAGGTGTGGACACTAGAGCGTGAGTACCTAGGTGGACATTAGAAGTGTGAGTACCCTGGTGGACATCTGATGTGTGTGATTTGATTGTTTGGTCATGAAGACCTGTAATGAGATTTAGGCTGTTTGTATGCATGGATTTGAAGGAAATCTCTTTATCGCAAGTGTATTGATTATTTTTGTATAAAGCAAATATTTTCTCACTAGCTATTCTTGACATGTTTTGTTCGCTTTGTGTATTTGATATTTATGTAAGGTGTTACCCTTTCAACTTATATAATTTCTATTTTTACTTATTCATGATCTACTATATGTTTTGCTATCTTACCCACTGCATATGATTTCTGGATTATATGATTTTCGCCAAAGTAATTTTCATTTATTTATTTATTTTTTTCCCCTAAGTTATAAGATTTAATTATCTTCCATTAGATTCTTTTAAATTATTTGCTCTCTTGTATATTGTGTGCACCTCAATTTTGTGCTCACTCTTGTATCCTATGACTCTTACTGTTTTATGCTTGTTTACTTACTAAATAACTTTTGTGAAATCAACTTATTTTACTTTTAGTCGGTTTCTATTATTGTCAGCAACTGAATTTATTTCTTTTTCTATATCTCCAACCGAGTTTATATTATTATTCAATAGTGCATCCTTTAGCATTTCACAAGCTCATTTCATTTTGCGACTCTTACCCATTTCTTTCTTGACGTCTTATTTACCTTACTTTCATGAGTTTTTTCGTTACATGTATACTTTGAAATTACTTTTACATATTACATTAAAGTTTTGAATTACCACGTGTTAAGTTATTATTGCTACTTTTATTTCCTTTCATTATCGTTTTGCTATACTGTAAATTTTGCTTTGCATATTTACTTCCATTTTATTATATATATACTTGGATTTTCGATACTAAATATTCTTCCATTATTTTGTATTGTCTTATTTATTTTGGAGCATTTAAACTTGATTGCAATATTTTACTCATATAAATATGATATGTTTCTGCACATTTAAATCTTTATTACGTATTTGCACCTTATATTCGATACCCTTATTATTACTTACAGTTGACCGCTTTTGTTATAATTTCTTTCCACTAATTAAAAGCTACTTATTAAATTTATTGCTTCATACTTTTCGAGTATACTATGTGCACCCACTACTTATATTTCGGCTTAAAACTTATTATCATTACATTCTTGAATACTACATGTACTTCCTACAAATTCCTATATATGTACCACATATTTCAACATACTTGCTATGTATATCATGTTACCTTTGTTTAATCCCTACACTATGGTATATATATTTTATAATATATTTATTGTGTAAATTTGCTACATTACATATGTATTTTCTCATTCACAATTTTATTGGTGCATCGGCATGTATTTCATTCCGTTTCTTCTTACTCTTATAAATTTCTTTCACCACTATTATTTTGTACGTCTTTATTTTATTCTTTCTTAATCTTGTCCTTTCGAGATTTTCACTTTGTTATGACCATTCTATTCAAGTAATATGTGTTTAACAAGTTTTTCTGATCGAACAATTCTTACTTTCGACTATTTCTCTTACATATTGCTAATTGATATTTCAAGAATTTTACATATATATAATGAGACTAATGGTAAAGAAATACTTCTTTTATGACATTTTATTTATACGAATTACACTATACGTTTTCATGCAATTTGAACTAGTATGGTTGATTTTACTCTACTCATATTTACCAAATTTTAGGTTTGTGTAAAGATTGGATACATCAACTACATGTGATCTATGTTATGAATTGGGGTATGGTTATGGTTTTGCCATGAGGCGTGAATGTGAAATGTGTGTGTGATGTTCTAACTTTACCCTCGTTTTGTAGTGATCAGTATGGTTGCATCCAGACCCAGGAACGAGGACAACAATGGCGATGGATCTGGTAGTTCTCGAGGAACTGGAATTGATCTTGAGGCAGAATTCGCCAAGGTGCATCGGACTCTGGATGCGCTGATGGCAGTTAATTTGGCGCAGATTCGGAACCAGGATCGGGATTATAGGATTGGACAGGTGTTTATTAACGCAGATCCCATCAAGCAAGATGAGTCTCTCAAGAGGAGGAGGCCAGCATCAGATCAGGAAGGGAAGGAATCCCCAGCGAAGCAAGTCAAGTCCAGTGACCCAGTGCAGAAGGCACCTGCAACTCGGGTAGTGACTTGTTATTTCTACAAGGAGGCAGGTCATTACCGGTCAGCATGTCCGAAGATGGCAAAGCGGATTTGTTTTCATTGTGGTCGTGAAGGGCATATTCGACAAATCTGTCCGCAGCTGAAGAAAGATGGTGCCGGGAAGGGCAAGGATCTGAAGAGGGGCGAGAGTCTGCATTGACTAATGAGGATACTCAGGATTGCTACTCGTGTGTGTGCAAGAACTTGGAAATTCATTCTTTTGTATTAAATAAAACTTCTATTTGGAATAATTGAAGATTGAGTATTTTCTTCATGTAACAAGATTTATTTGGATTAATGAAATAAAGACCAAAGTTTTATTGATACTGTTTTCTTGCATGCAATTGTGTCGCCCAAATTCTTGTTAGTCTTAGTGTGGAGTTTAAGGTGTTTCCAGGCAAGGTCTTGAGGTGGTTATCTTTAGTCATGTCCTTTCTAAGGAGGGAGTGACCACTGATTCTCGAAAAATGAAGCGGGCGTGAAAGGTCAGAGTTGGATGCAGGAGTTCAGTAGTTGTGGCAGCATGGCTTCCGGTGGCAGTTATCAGAGTTGCGCAGCGGAAGTTTGATTTTCTGAATTCTTTGCATGATTGCGTTTCTTCTGCATGATGTATTTCTTTTGTTGAAATGCATTCTCTTGTGTGATTGTATTTCTTTAAATCATGCTTCTATCCATAAGTTTTCATTCCTTCTTGATGTGTTTGTTTGGACCCCATTAGCAGTAGTTCTGAGGACAGAACTCTTCTAAGGAGGGAGTGATGTAGAACCCCGTATTTTCAAATATTATTTTAAAGATTTGAAAATGAATTAAAATGATTTCTGGAGATTTAATAAATATTTTCTAAAAGATTTATCTTTTTACACGTGCAAAACACGTGCAAATAATTTTGGTGTAAATATACAATTTTATATTTTTAATAAGTTCTCATACTTATTATGGAGTGTATTCTAAATTTTGGGATTTTTCTGAATAAAGAAACTATTTTTACAAATATCCCGAAAGAGAGGGGCTTTTATGTAAAAAGTCGTTCGGATCTTAAATAAACTATGAAAATTCGTTTTTACTGATATTTTGGCTTCCCATGGTTAGCATTTAAATTTAAATATATTTAGATTTTATTTAAAATCGATTTGGTGAAGATTTAGTCAAAAAGGGTGTTTTTGCAAATATGAAATTTATGTAGAATCTTGTACAAATGCTTTTCTGGAAGGTAAAAGTTAAATATTTTTATTGGAAACTATAATATGTATTACTATATATTATTTCGGATTTTTCTGAAATTTTTATGAATATTTTATGATGTATTTGCAAATATTACAAAAGGGAGGGCTTTTGTGCAAAATTGCCACCCTGAGTGTAAATCCGGGATTTTCTTATCCCTGGGCCGTGCTGGGTTGTTGGAAAACTTAGTGGTAAAAGGATTTTATTTAGTTTTGATTTATTTAACTTATTTTAACTAAGAAAGGTTATATATGTGAAGTAATAAATTGAAAAAGGACTATTTTGCAAAAGGTACTTCAAAACCCTAATTCCTTTCAACCCTGGCCTGTATAAAAGGGGGTATGCAGCCGTCATTCGCTGCACAACTCCAGATTTATTATAATATTGTTTTCATGGTGATCGGGAGGAGGATTTTTGGATCTAGCAAAAGGAAGACTTTTCGTGGATTTTCTCAATACAAAGGTGAGTGACATTGTTTGTGTTGTTGTTTGATTTTGTGAATGATATGAAATTGTTTGTTTTGATTTATGTGAATGACATCGTTTTGCTTTGTTTCATCATATGAATGATATGATCCTTGTATTGTGATGTGAATGTATGTGAACCATTGTTATTGTTGGACCATGTTTGTGAAACCTATGGATTTTGAGTAGATCTTGAGTTACGAGATCATAGTGTTAGAAAGCATGTTAAGAATGGATTATGTTTGGATCGGATGACGAGCATCTGGATCTCATGGTTATAAATCAGATTATTGATCGTGGTTGTGAAAGAAACTTAGTTTTTAGGAACCCTAATGGAAAGATTAGTGATTATGGATCTTGAGAATTGAATTTCGACATTTGGGTGATTAAGTAATGTATTCTTAATGGAGATTATTTGAGTTTTGATTATTTTGCCTGAGAACGAACTATTTTTCATGAACAACAAATCCTTAGAAACTCCAGTTTGGATTCTGTATTTAGACCTAAAATATGGAAACTGTAGGCCGACAGCCGACTGGTCTACCTATCAGTCGACTGGTACGATCCTACTGATGTATCATTAGCCTTTGAATTCCGTTCTGGACAGCCGACTGAGACCCTTGTCAGTCGACTGTTATACTTAGAACATATTTTGTAAAATTATGTCAGTTCTTGTCTGCACAGTCGACTAGACCCCTAGGCAGTCGAATGGTGTCCTGAGGTCTTTACTTTGTAGAATTTGTTCTGGATAGTCGACCTAGACTGCTGTCAGTCGACTGGTCTGTTGAGAGATTATTTTGTTCAGTCCCTTCTGGACAGTCGACCGATTATCTTTTAATTCGACTGGTATGACTTAGTAATTTTTTGTGAAATTTTGGATAGTTGTCCTCTGGACAGTCGACTTACAACAGTATAAGTCGACTGGTACTGAAGGATCTTTGTAAACTTTAGTGTTATTTCGAATGATTGGTTTTAGATAAATCAGTCTATACCTTATTCAGTTCAGTATTTGATCTTGAGATATTCAGTTGAGCCACTCTTGTTAGTGGAAATTTGTTTAGACTTTTGAATTTGAGTCTCTAGAGGTACGTGACCCTAGTATACCGGTGTTGAGTTATTTTGTTGAAGCCCATTGAGGCATTTCAGTTATTCAGTTTGATTTTAGTCCGGTAGGGTACATTACTCTAGGAGATTCGTTGAATAATTAAATAACCCACAAATAATAAGGACAGGCACTAGTGGTGATATGATGAACGGGAACATGAGTTATGCACCTCAATACGGCTTTAGATGAGGGATTTAATCTCCTGAATTATCTAAGTAGCTATCTTGAGATGAGGGATTTATCTTCGGAATTATCCAGGTAAAATACCTGAGATGAGAGATATATCTCCGGAATTATCCAAGTGGTTTGCTTGAGATGCGGGATTGATCTCCGAAATTATCGAAGTCGAGGCGACGCACATGTGGTATTCATGTGATGATGTGTCAATGTTTAGATGAGGGATGATCTCCATAATTATCCAGGTAAAATGCCTGAGATGAGGGATCCATCTCCGGAATTATCAAGCATGGGCTGATTCTCACAGTTTATCTTTATCTCGTGGTAGTCATCGTGTTAAGATTAGTCGCATAGCGGGGATTTAACCCATATGAAGTGGAGACGTTAAGGGCTTGCACCGAACCTATGTAGAATGGGATGCATAGACTTCGACAAGTATGCATTAGAGAGTCCGCATATAGAAATTGTGTTTTCTTGACTTGGTTTTATGCATGTGTTTTCCAGTTTTCCTACACTTGACCTTTAGACTAGATGCACTTGTTGTTTCCATTCTATGACGTTTCCATGCTTTACATCTTTGCTATTCCTCATTCAATTATTATTGTAGTTAATACATGTTGATGACATTATGTTTTATGATTAAATTATATTGATTGTTTTTATGTCACTCACACCATTTATGGCTGACCCCTTTAGTTTTGGGGGTTAGGGATCATCTCTAGCCTCACATGTTGCAGGTTATTGCTTAGAGTTTGGAGGTTTGGATACTTGAGGCATATTTGAGATAAATTGATTTATAAGAGTTCGTGTAAATTTATAAAAGCAGTTTTGAGATAATTTGAGTCGTAAATGACAGTAAATATTGTTTGAGTTGTTTTGAATTCCGCTGTGATTTATAAAAGTTTGTTGTAATAAAAGTTGAAAATTTTAGTGGTGTTGGCTGTGAATATTGCTACATTGAAGTGGATGCTGGGATTGTGCCACGTATTTTCTAAGTTATTAAATTAGAAATTCGGGGCGCTACAGATTGGTATCAGAGCATGCTTCAATAGTTATAATAGACATAGTATGAAAAACCAACCTAGGTGTGGACACTAGAGCGTGAGTACCTCGGTGGACATTAGAAGTGTGAGTACCCTGGTGGACATCTGATGTGTGTGATTTGATTGTTTGGTCATGAAGACCTGTAATGAGATTTAGGCTGTTTGTATGCTTGGATTTGAAGGAAATCTCTTTATCGCAAGTGTATTGATTATTTTTGTATAAAGCAAATATTTTCTCCCTAGCTATTCTTGACATGTTTTGTTCGCTTTGTGTATTTGATATTTATGTAAGGTGTTACCCTTTCAACTTATATAATTTCTATTTTTACTTATTCATGATCTACTATATGTTTTGCTATCTTACCCACTGCATATGAATTCTGGATTATATGATTTTCGCCAAAGTAATTTTCATTTATTTATTTATTTTTTTTCCCTAAGTTATAAGATTTAATTATCTTCCGTTAGATTCTATTAAATTATTTGCTCTCTTGTATATTGTGTGCACCTCAATTTTGTGCTCACTCTTGTATCCTATGACTCTTACTGTTTTATGCTTGTTTACTTACTAAATAACTTTTGTGAAATCAACTTATTTTACTTTTAGTCAGTTTCTATTATTGTCAGCAACTGAATTTATTTCTTTTTCTATATCTCCAACCGAGTTTATATTATTATTCAATAGTGCATCCTTTAGCATTTCACAAGCTCATTTCATTTTGCGACTCTTACCCATTTCTTTCTTGACGTCTTATTTACCTTACTTTCATGAGTTTTTTCGTTACTTGTATACTTTGAAATTACTTTTACATATTACATTAAAGTTTTGAATTACCACGTGTTAAGTTATTATTGCTACTTTTATTTCCTTTCATTATCGTTTTGCTATACTGTAAATTTTGCTTTGCATATTTACTTCCATTTTATTATATATATACTTGGATTTTCGATACTAAATATTCTTCCATTATTTTGTATTGTCTTATTTATTTTGGAGCATTTAAACTTGATTGCAATATTTTACTCATATAAATATGATATGTTTCTGCACATTCAAATCTTTATTACGTATTTGCACCTTATATTTGATACCCTTATTATTACTTACAGTTGACCGCTTTTGTTATAATTTCTTTCCACTAATTAAAAGCTACTTATTAAATTTATTGCTTCATACTTTTCGAGTATACTATGTGCACCCACTACTTATATTTCGGCTTAAAACTTATTATCATTACATTCTTGAATACTACAAGTACTTCCTACAAATTCCTATATATGTACCACATATTTCAACATACTTGCTATGTATATCATGTTACCTTTGTTTAATCCCTACACTATGGTATATATATTTTATAATATATTTATTGTGTAAATTTGCTACACTACATATGTATTTTCTCATTCACAATTGTATTGGTGCATCGGCATGTATTTCATTCCGTTTCTTCTTACTCTTATAAATTTCTTTCACCACGATTATTTTGTACGTCTTTATTTTACTCTTTCTTAATCTTGTCCTTTCGAGATTTTCACTTTATTATGACCATTCTATTCAAGTAATATGTGTTTAACAAGTTTTTCTGATCGAACAATTCTTACTTTCGACTATTTCTCTTACTTATTGCTAATTGATATTTCAAGAATTTTACATATATATAATGAGACTAATGGTAAAGAAATACTTCTTTTATGACATTTTATTTATACGAATTACACTATACGTTTTCATGCAATTTAAACTAGTATGGTTGATTTTACTCTACTCATATTTACCAAATTTTAGGTTTGTGTTAAGATTGGATACATCAACTACATGTGGTCTAAGTTATGAATTGGGGTATGGTTATGGTTTTGCCATGAGGCGTGAATGTGAAATGTGTGTGTGATGTTCTAACTTTACCCTCGTTTTGTAGTGATCAGTATGGTTGCATCCAGACCCAGGAACGAGGACAACAATGGCGATGGATCTGGTAGTTCTCGAGGAACTGGAATTGATCTTGAGGCAGAATTCGCCAAGGTGCATCGGACTCTGGATGCACTGATGGCAGTTAATTTGGCGCAGATTCGGAACCAGGATCGGGATTATAGAATTGGACAGGTGTTTATTAACGCTGATCCCATCAAGCAAGACGAGTCTCTCAAGAGGAGGAGGCCAGCATCAGATCAGGAAGGGAAGGAATCCCCAGTGAAGCAAGTCAAGTCCAGTGACCCAGTGCAGAAGGCACCTTCAACTCAGGTAGTGACTTGTTATTTCTACAAGGAGGCAGGTCATTACCGGTCAGCATGTCCGAAGATGGCAAAGCGGAATTGTTTTCATTGTGGTCGTGAAGGGCATATTCGACAAATCTGTCCGCAGCTGAAGAAAGATGGTGCCGGGAAGGGCAAGGATCTGAAGAGGGGCGAGAGTCTGCATTGACTAATGAGGATACTCAGGATTGCTACTCGTGTGTGTGCAAGAACTTGGAAATTCATTCTTTTGTATTAAATAAAACTTCTATTTGGAATAATTGAAGATTGAGTATTTTCTTCATGTAACAAGATTTATTTGGATTAATGAAATAAAGACCAAAGTTTTATTGATACTGTTTTCTTGCATGCAATTGTGTCGCCCAAATTCTTGTTAGTCTTAGTGTGGAGTTTAAGGTGTTTCCAGGCAAGGTCTTGAGGTGGTTATCTTTAGTCATGTCCTTTCTAAGGAGGGAGTGACCACTGATTCTCGAAAAATGAAGCGGGCGTGAAAGGTCAGAGTTGGATGCAGGAGTTCAGTAGTTGTGGCAGCATGGCTTCCGGTGGCAGTTATCAGAGTTGCGCAGCGGAAGTTTGATTTTCTGAATTCTTTGCATGATTGCGTTTCTTCTGCATGATGTATTTCTTTTGTTGAAATGCATTCCCTTGTGTGATTGTATTTCTTTAAATCATGCTTCTATCCATAAGTTTTCATTCCTTCTTGATGTGTTTGTTTGGACCCCATTAGCAGTAGTTCTGAGGACAGAACTCTTCTAAGGAGGGAGTGATGTAGAACCCCGTATTTTCAAATATTATTTTAAAGATTTGAAAATGAATTAAAATGATTTCTGGAGATTTAATAAATATTTTCTAAAAGATTTCTTTTTACACGTGCGAAACACGTGCAAATAATTTTGGTGTAAATATACAATTTTATATTTTTAATAAGTTCTCATACTTATTATGGAGTGTATTCTAAATTTTGGGATTTTTCTGAATAAAGAAACTATTTTTACAAATATCCCGAAAGAGAGGGGCTTTTATGTAAAAAGTCGTTTGGATCTTAAATAAACTATGAAAATTCGTTTTTACTGATATTTTGGCTTTCCATGGTTAGCATTTAAATTTAAATATATTTAGATTTTATTTAAAATCGATTTGGTGAAGATTTAGTCAAAAAGGGTGTTTTTGCAAATATGAAATTTATGTAGAATCTTGTACAAATGCTTTTCTGGAAGGTAAAAGTCAAATATTTTTATTGGAAACTATAATATGTATTACTATATATTATTTCGGATTTTTCTAAATTTTTTATGAATATTTTATGATGTATTTGCAAATATTACAAAAGGGAGGGCTTTTGTGCAAAATTGCCACCCTGAGTGTAAATCCGGGATTTTCTTATCCCTGGGCCGTGCTGGGTTGTTGGAAAACTTAGTGGTAAAAGGATTTTATTTAGTTTTGATTTATTTAACTTATTTTAACTAAGAAAGGTTATATATGTGAAGTAATAAATTGAAAAAGGACTATTTTGCAAAAGGTACTTCAAAACCCTAATTCCTTTCAACCCCAGCCTGTATAAAAGGGGGTATGCAGCCGTCATTCGCTGCACAACTCTAGATTTATTATAATATTGTTTTCTTGGTGATCGGGAGGAGGATTTTTGGATCTAGCAAAAGGAAGACTTTTCGTAGATTTTCTCAATACAAAGGTGAGTGACATTGTTTGTGTTGTTGTTTGATTTTGTGAATGATATGAAATTGTTTGTTTTGATTTATGTGAATGACATCGTTTTGCTTTGTTTCATCATATGAATGATATGATCCTTGTATTGTGATGTGAATGTATGTGAACCATTGTTATTGTTGGACCATGTTTGTTAAACCTATGGATTTTGAGTAGATCTTGAGTTACGAGATCATAGTGTTAGAAAGCATGTTAAGAATGGATTATGTTTGGATCGGATGACGAGCATCTGGATCTCATGGTTATAAATCAGATTATTGATCGTGGTTGTGAAAGAAACTTAGTTTTTAGGAACCCTAATGGAAAGATTAGTGATTATGGATCTTGAGAATTGAATTTCGACATTTGGGTGATTGAGTAATGTATTCTTAATGGAGATTATTTGAGTTTTAATTATTTTGCCTGAGAACGAACTATTTTTCATGAACAACAAATCCTTAGAAACTCCAGTTTGGATTCTGTATTTAGACCTAAAATATGGAAACTGTAGGCCGACAGTCGACTGGTCTACCTATCAGTCGACTGGTACGATCCTACTGATGTATCATTAGCCTTTGAATTCCATTCTGGACAGCCGACTGAGACCCTTGTCAGTCGACTGGTATACTTAGAACATATTTTGTAAAATTATGTCAGTTCTTGTCTGCACAGTCGACTAGACCCTTAGGCAGTCGACTGGTGTCCTGAGGTCTTTACTTTGTAGAATTTGTTCTGGATAGTCGACCTAGACTGCTGTCAGTCGACTGGTCTGTTGAGAGATTATTTTGTTCAGTCCCTTCTGGACAGTCGACCGATTATCTTTTAAGTCGACTGGTATGACTTAGTAAATTTTTGTGAAATTTTGGATAGTTGTCCTCTGGACAGTCGACTTACAACAGTATAAGTCGACTGGTACTGAAGGATCTTTGTAAACTTTAGTGTTATTTTGAATGATTGGTTTCAGATAAATCAGTCTATACCTTATTCAGTTCAGTATTTGATCTTGAGATATTCAGTTGAGCCACTCTTGTTAGTGGAAATTTGTTTAGACTTTTGAATTTGAGTCTCTAGAGGTACGTGACCCTAGTATACCGGTGTTGAGTTATTTTGTTGAGGCCCATTGAGGCATTTCAGTTATTCAGTTTGATTTTAGTCCGGTAGGGTACACTACTCTAGGAGATTCGTTGAATAATTAAATAACCCACAAATAATAAGGATAGGCACTAGTGGTGATTTGATGAACGGGAACATGAGTTATGCACCTCAATACGGCTTTAGATGAGGGATTTAATCTCCTGAATTATCCAAGTAGCTATCTTGAGGTAAGGGATTTATCTCCGGAATTATCCAGGTAAAATTCCTGAGATGAGAGATATATCTCCGAAATTATCCAATTGGTTTGCTTGAGATGCAGGATTGATCTCCGGAATTATCAAAGTCGAGGCGACGCACATGTTGTATTCATGTGATGATGTGTCAATGTTTAGATGAGGGATGATCTCCATAATTATCCAGGTAAAATGCCTGAGATGAGGGATCCATCTCCAGAATTATCAAGCATGGGCTGATTCTCACAGTTTATCTTTATCTCGTGGTAGTCATCGTGTTAAGATTAGTCGCATAGCGGCGATTTAACCCATATGAAGTGGAGACGTTAAGGGCTTGCACCGAACCTATGTAGATTGGGATGCATAGACTTCGACAAGTATGCATTAGAGAGTCTGCATATAGAAATTGTGTTTTCTTGACTTGGTTTTATGCATGTGTTTTCCAGTTTTCCTACACTTGACCTTTAGACTAGATGCACTTGTTGTTTCCATTCTATGACGTTTCCTTGCTTTACATCTTTGTTATTCCTCATTCAATTATTATTGTAGTTAATACATGTTGATGACATTATGTTTTATGATTAAATTATATTGATTGTTTTTATGTCACTCACACCATTTATGGCTGACTCCTTTAGTTTTGGGGGTTAGGGATCATCTCTAGCCTCACATGTTGCAGGTTATTGCTTAGAGTTTGGAGGTTTGGATACTTGAGGCATATTTGAGATAAATTGATTTATAAGAGTTCGTGTAAATTTGTAAAAGCAGTTTTGAGATAATTTGAGTCGTAAATGACAGTAAATATTGTTTGAGTTGTTTTGAATTCCGCTGTGATTTATAAAAGTTTGTTGTAATAAAAGTTGAAAATTTTAGTGGTGTTGGCTGTGAATATTGTTACATTGAAGTGGATGCTGGGATTGTGCCACGTATTTTCTAAGTTATTAAATTAGAAATTCGGGGCGCTACACCCTCATGCTTTCGCTTTGCAAGCTGCTTTGACTGTGGGTCAATGATGTTATCCTGTCGGTACTCTGCTTATCTTCACACCTCATCTATCGATGAGCTCTTGAATGAGATGGAAGCGCCTAAGTATATGTTTGGATCACTGGTGAGAGTTAGGCTCCTTAGCTTATGCAATGGCCCCATTGTTGTCACAATAGATGTCCACCAGGTCCACAATGCTAGGAACTATACCAAGTTCAGCGATGAACTTTCTTATCTAAACAACCACCTTTGTTGCATTGGAGGCAACAATATACTCAGCCTTTGTAGTAGAATCAGCTACCGTCTCTTGCTTCGAACTCTTCCAGCTCACAGCTCCACCATTTAGGAAAAACAAAAACGATATGGAGTCATCTTTATCGGACTGGAAGGTAGCATCAGTATAACTCTTTACAACAAGCTTCCTTGGCTCTATATACCAAGAACGAATCCTTAGTCCTTTGTAAGTACTTAAGGATGTTCTTGATAGCAGTCTAGTGAATCTCACCGGAATTTGAAAGGTACTTGCTCGTCATGCTCAAGGCATCTGAGACATCTGGACGAGTACATAACATGATATACATGATAGATCCAATTGCAGATGCATATGGAATCTTAGTCATGCGGTCCCTCTCATCTTGAGTTGTAGGACATTGAACCTTAGATAGACTTACACCATGTGACAAAGGCAGAAATCCCTTTTTGGACTCTTGCATATTAAAACGTTTCAATACATTGTCTATGTATGTACTCTGACTCAGCCAAGCAATCTTCTTGATCTATCTATACAGATCTTGATGCCTAATACATAGGTAGTATCACCCAAGTCCTTCATGGAAAAGAATTTCCCTAGGCAGGTCTTTATAGACTGTAAGGTAGGGATGTCATTCCCGATGAGTAGTATATCATCTACATACAACACCAGAAAGATAATTGTGCTTCCACTAACCTTCTTGTGGACACAAGGTTCATGTTCATTGTTAATGAAACCAAACTCTTTGATTGCATCATTGAAGTGAAGATTCCAGCTTCAAAAAGCTTACTTTAACCCATAAATGGATTGTTGCAGCTTACACACCTTTCAAGCATCCTTTAGAGTGACCAAACCCTCAGGCTGTGTCATGTACACATCCTCGAGAAGATTTCCATTTCTGAAAGCAGTTTTGACATCCATCTACCAGATTTCATAATCGTTATATGCTGCAATAGAAAGCAAGATCCAAATGGATTTAAGAATGCCCACTGGGGGAAAAGTCTCATCATAGTCTACACTATGAACTTGCTTGAAACCTTTAGCTCGAGTCACAGAGTACGACAATACAAGTTTACTATACAAATTTACAATCTCCACTTGGATGCTCCACTTAGCTCGAGTCTCCTGCTTCCACGATCCAGGAGTCCTGCAACTAAATAGACTGTGGGCACGTCAGTTGAAGGCAACTGACACAATGCTAATAAAACAAGCGATCCTCCAAAACTCAACAACCAATATTCGATGCAAAAGGAAAATATGCAGTCAATCACAAGTGTTAGTGTATGCCATGCCCTAGAGTCTAATGTACAATTTTAAATGCACTAAATGCACTTACTCTAATGCAATTCATTTGAAAACGTGTGCATCTCATATAACATACTTCTCCAAATGCAACTTCAATGAAAACGTATGCATCTCATACTACATATTTTCCAAAGAGTTCGTAATCTCCAGATCATAGGGGTTGATCCCTCTCTATGCATCCTACTCTTGTACTCCAACCCGTTCCTGACATTCATCTAGAGACTGGTGAGGTTGTAGTTGTTCGTCCCAAATCCTACCTCTACAGTCAGTAGTGGTGTCCCCGTTTTCCACTATGCGGTCCCATTGCTCCGGAACTCACCCAAAAGTTGCTACGAACATAAAGGTGGCCCCGCGGTAACCTCTACTCACCGAGACGCCTAGAGTCTTACTCAATCTCCCTATCCGTATTAAACAACATAGAACTTGACAGAATCTTAGGGTCTGTCCCTAACTTTCTACAGGAGAATTATAGTACGCATCCCCCGTTCTTATCACTAAACCCCAGAAATTAACAGACGAGACTACGCCGCCCGTCCCCCCTTACCTAGAGGGACGGTACCGAACGTGTCCCCTTGGCAGGCGAGTACAACCACCCGACTAGTGTCAATCCTATTAAGACATGCTTGGTCAATAGGCTGCTACTATAAGCTCACCGAATCTCTAACTCAGGACCTACACACTGGTCTTAGTTAAAGCAACTAATTTCTTTACTAGGAAAATGATTAGTCAATACCAGTCGGTTACTTTCTAGTGCTTTTCCAATTCACAGTGCCCAATGGTAACCATCCCGGCCTCTAACCCAGTGTAACCCCTGTTTCGGACTTTTTGGATTTTTTTTTGTAATTCTTTTCTCTTCTCAATTCCTATAATCTGATTTATCTAATAATAATCTTGTTGTGTTCTTCAACCAATTCGTATTCTTTCAGTCGTACAATTTTTTTTAATAGTTGAGCCCTTACAAATTCTTGTACATCCTATTTAGTTTTGGTATGCGAACTATTCTAATTAATCTACTATAATCTAGATTGTTTCTTATTGAATTCTAAACACAATTTTTTAGCCCAGTTCAACCCAAAACTCATACTATTAAAGTCCATTGATTATTTTATTTTATTTAATGTTGAGCACAACTATCGAAGCCCACCCCAATTCCACACTAACAAATTCCATATTTGTTACCTCACAATCCCTAACGACCCATGACCAGATCAATCCCCATTAATTCTCCTATCTACCCCCTAATTACTGCAACCTATTACTCTCCCCATAACCTCCTTAATTAATCCTAATCTCTATTAATTAATCATAACCCTAATTACCTCCAAACCACCCCAATCATCTTCACCCCTATGGCACCCGACCACCAACAAAACCCAACTCCGACCTCCTCCTCACCACCGTCCACCATTACTGCTCCCCATCATCACCACAACCGCCTTCCTCCAGCAACCGCAACACTACCCCACGACGTTGCCTTATCTTCATCCTGTTCAACAACCACCCAATGCCACCCACCTCGTGACCCCGACGCTACCACCATCTCGCCATCCCTTCATCATCAGAAAGCCCCAAGCTCCCCCTCATCGCCAAAGGCCCAGCCTCCTACCACCTCACCTACTGCAGCCAACACCTCGACCCTACACCCGCACACGCTGCACCCCGAGCATCCAGCCGCTGTCGAGTCCCCAACCCGAGAACCTCCTTCACCCCTGCTCCACTTCGATTTCACTACACCCCGAACTCCTTGTTGCCTCAAGATACCACCACAGCAACACCAACAACAGTGCATTCCGAGGTCCTCGACGTCGCTCTTGTTTGCCGTGATCGTTGCTACCCTCGTTCCCTCCGTCGCACACGTCGTGTCACGCCCCGCTTTCCAAAAATACGGAATACGAGCACGTAACAAAAGCCCAGCGAATGAATATAATCATCCTTAAGCTGTTCAGGAATTCTTTACAACATGTCACAGTAAAATCAGAGTCGGAAGCCAGAAAAATCAACCACATGCACATATGAACCAAATACCAACAAGAATACTTGAAATAAAATGTTAATCTCAAATAGTCATGATCTGAAAATACACAAATATTCCTGGGTCATATTGCCCAAATATAAGAATACAAGTAACAGATACAATATTCAAAATGAGCAACAGGAAATAAATATAGATAGCAAAGCTTCAGCCAACTAGAACTTCATCTCGCCAATACCTTCAGGAATCCTGTCCTCCAAAATCTGCAAATCATCGAATGCAGGAAAAAGGAAAAGAGAAAACATAGTACCCGTCAATGGCAAGTCCGGGTCACAAATAGAATAGGATTCAAGCACATGGGAAAAACTAAACAGATCTAACTAACATCAGAAACAGACCTAATATGGTATGGTAAACTCAATTAACATAGTATCCTAGCAGATGTCTCAGATATCAAGTATCAAGTGTCATATAACAGATATGTCAGGTAATCAGATAGCAGATATGTCAGGTAAATCAGATAACAGGTTTTCAGATAATCAGATTTTCAGGTTCAAATTCAGATTTCCATATAACAGATTCAGAATTAGACTTCAGAAACAGATTTAGATTAATGTAAGTCTTGTGTGATTACTATTTAGGTAGCACGACATGCGCCATACTTTTATCACATGGTTGCTACAACAAAACAGTTTCGTTTGTAGATTTCGTAGGGGATATTATAGGGCCGTGTACTCAGGGTCAGACAGATATCAGAACAGACAGATAGAACCTAGTGGTTCTCTTCTACTGTACACCTTCATATATAAGAAGTAATGTAGACAGGGTCAGAATACAGATAATTATATGGGAAACACGGGCCCCCTTCTAAGTACACATTTCTATGCTTTCCCACTACTAGATCTTTCCCATACCCCGGTTTGATTACTTTTGTTATGGTTATTAAACAGACATGAATGTGATCTAAAGGGTGTCAAACTAATATAATATGATCAGGTTTAGGTTTAGGGGATCAGATCAGCAAGTATAGATACTATACATTCACAAATATGAGCAAAATAGTGTAAGTTTGTAATCAGGCCAGCAAGACCCATCTGCACTAAAACAGGTATTCAGAGAGCTACAGACATGTAAATCACGATCCGTCAAAGGATCTGGAAAATAGACTTTCACACGCTTCCAACGGGTATAATAAAGATACACACTAGTTCATGACATTCCAGCGTAAAACGCATTCCAACACAGTTTTCAAGTACAGCCAGAAAACAGGGGAATGACTTAAACCACATGAAAACAGCATACACAGTCATTAATTAAATCCACGAAAATTCTGGGGTAATCCCCTATAAGTATAGTCTCAAAATATAAATTTTCATATTTTCCAGAAAGTATAGATTTGTTTTCAAAAATAGAAAGTAACACATAACACAGTTTTGATGGATTTGGAATTCTTCAACACCGCTGTACAAAATCATGCATATCTTGCACACAGCGCATCAAAATCCACTTCCGCCAAAACGGGGTGAAAGTATACACAATTACTCAACTTTCATATGTCACATAAAATATTCATACAGTAATTAGAAATAAGGTGAACACGGCATTCAACATACAATCACACGCAGTTTACAGCAAAAGCGATCTATAGAAAATGATGTAAGGCATCACTCAAAACTCATCTTTTAATTACCACAAAAATCAGAGAACTACCTAACATCATGGTGAAACACTGGACAAAATCTTGTGGCATGAAATTATGTCTAACTTGGATCTTGAAAATAAATTGGTGATAAAATCTACCCCGAAATGAATCTGGGAACTACCGGCATACAGTTACTAAAATAATCATAACTAATTCATACGAACTCCAAACAGGGTGAAACCAGTGGGATTAGAAATTAGATTCAATTCTCTACAAATTACTCAGAAATGGTCATGTTGAGATTCGGACTCTAATTCAGGTAAAAACAACAATCAATCCAGTTCAATCCAAATTCCCAGATTTCTCAACTAAACTTCAAAACATCATAACTTCCTCAAAAATCATCCAAACTCTTCCAAATTCAAAACGCTGTCTACCCATGGTCCAACTGTCATAATGGAGGGTATCTAACATGTCAAAAATCTAGTATTTCTCATATGGGTGTTCAAACAAACATCGGGTATACAATATGTCACATACGCGATCCAAATCGCGGTTGGGTGAATCCTAAGGCACAAACCTATCAAACTCATGACCTAAGTCGTCTATGGCCTGTTTTGAACATTAGAGACGAACCCACAATTAAAAACATGATCTTTGTCCGTCTCTAGTCTCCACCTATCCTATGTGTGAACTTTCTACTTGTATCAACCTAAGAAATTTAAGTACAAGTTACTTGCCTCATTGACGAAGAACACGGCGCTACGAAGCCTAGCAATGAAAACCCACGAACAAAAGTCCTTCCACGTGCGATTTCAAGCGAACCCACGAACCGAATCTTGCCTACGACCGTCTTCTTGAAGCACGAACTCGAAGCGGGTGATACCCACTTATCCAAATCAGCGAAGGAGATGTGGGGGCTGATTTGAGATGGATGGGTGCTGTTTTGAGGTGCCGGCCACCAAAGGAGAGGAAAAGACGGGGTTTTTGATGTAGAAGGAGTTGTATGGATGAAGGAGGGAGGGTTTGTATGGTCGGCAATGGCTAGGGCAGCACAAGGGGGGTGTCGGCCTGGGGTGGTATGCAGGCCGGGAGAGAAGAGAAGGAGAGGGAGAGGCCGGTTTGATTAGAGAAGGAAAAAAAGAAGATTAGGGTTAGGGATTAATAGATGAGGGGGTATTTTTAGGGAATCAAATGTGGGTTAATGGGTAGTGGATATCAATAGGAAACAATAGGTATACAATTGGGTAATGGATATTGGGTAGATTTCAAATGGAGGTACAAAATACAATGAATCCTATAGCTCCTAAAAATCTCCTTAAGGGCCAAAAATCTCAAATTGGTCAAAACTCTCCTAAAAATCCACCATGACCCTAAAATAATTAACAAATATGAATGAGACCAAGAAAATGAGGAAAAGATCTCAAAATGACGAAAAACGGACAAACGGTGCACAATCGGCACAAAGAGGTCAAAAATACAAGAAGAATAATATAATTTGAAAATAATCCAATAAGAAAATTAATACAATAATTAATAAATATAATTTATGAAATAATCTAATTTTAACAATAAAAATAATTTGCGAAAATTTTAAATACAGAAAATATCGAAAAATACCTTTATGGGAAAACAGGGGTTACACGTCGTAATCATCTTGTCAAAAGGAAATTCTGTCTTGAACCAACTTGTTATTTTTGTTCAAGAATTGTTTGATCTCTACAAGTAGTCCATATTTCGTTATCATATTTTATTTGCTTGATATCTCTCAAAGAAACTAATACGGATTCATCGGCGAAACCAAGTAGTAGTTTTCTTTTCGTGCTTTATCCTTGAATCAATTCCCAGCCATGTTACCCGTTGGCATATGCGTACACCATACTGTACAAATGTAGAGATATAGGTTAGTCTAGTATATTTTGATCAATAAAATTTATCATGTCGCTGTCTTATTATCTAGTCTGTGTTGTAGTGAGTTTATTTGGCACTGTTACTGTTAGAATTAAGTTAACCTTTATAAATGAAAGTCATATCCCTTTCAATCTAGTTTCTAGAACATTCGACAGATCAAAATTATGATTTATAAACTGCGAGTAATCATATTTTTAGTACTGCTAGGTTTTTAATTTCCAGATTGCTGTTTAGAAACACACCGACATGACTTTCTAATGAAAATGAATTGTTAACAGTAGAATCATAACTTGAAAATTATCCAAGAAGATTCTAGACATGATTAGGAGTTGCTTTAAAATTTCTTGATGACTTTCTAGACTCGTTATGCATACAAAAACATGATCATAGATTGCTGCCAAAGTACTAGTTCAGTAAAAACCCGACTTTTTGACTTAGCTCAAGATAATATTATTTAGAACTCATTAAATGAGAATTGTAACCCTCTATGACTGAAATCCATACAAACTAATGGTTTTGCAATCTGACTTACAGATTACAAGATATTCAGATTTTCGTGAGGTAAAGTCTGAATTTCAGAATAAAGTCTGAAAATACATTACCATGTTTAACTAATTGAAACAATAGATTAAATTAAGAATTTAGACCTGAGACTAATCGTGTTGTTACTGAACATTGTTAGGAACTAAATTATGATTTTTATAAGATTTTTAAATGATTTTACAACCAAATTTTATATATAAGAATTTTAGCCTGACATGCTGCCTGAACACGAAACCAATAAAGAATGAGATTATACACCTAGCTATTGTATTTATAATGTATCGTGTAAATATGCATTGGAACCGACAGGAAGTCTAATTTTTAGAACCCCTACATAACCTTGCTTCCCGTAGTAGCGGAAAAGTTGATTTTTGTACAACAACGTCTTGCTGTCTAGAATTGCATTCTTCATGTTTAATTGTAAATCTGTTTAAACTTTGCATTGCACTACATATCATTCATTGTACAGTCATTGATACCTCGTTTATATCTTTTTTGACACACATTCCATCGATTGCATATTCATTATTCATGTAAATAAAATAATAACAAGCCGGGGTAATAAGGGTCGACTTGATAGTGAACGATTGGAGACTGTACTTGGATGAGGGGCCCGTGTTTCCCTATATTGTTATTGTTATCGTGTATCGTATCATGGATAAATTCTCGTTATTGGCCATTGATTGTGGACTATTGATTATCGTTGCTAAGTACATGACCTGTAGAATTCACCATTATAGTCTAAACGTTCACTTGTTTGTATGCACTGAACCTATGGTATGGGACATAGAATTACGTGCATTAGATAAGGTAATAAAACATAGAGCTAGGATTGAAACTTGCATTGATCATGGTTATTTTTATCAACTTGATTCTTATTTTATTGTTATTGTTGATCGTTGAATTGTTGATTATAGACCATGACCTTGTTATTGACATTTTCATTGACAATTGATATAGTTCTAGTTCCTTGTTCCTTGATATTTTGCGTCATGTTTTTATTTTTCTTTGTTTGTTACTACTCGTTGTCCGTGACTTGCTCTAACAGACATTTCTCCCACTCTAGACCACGAGCTTACAGGTACACGGGGAGAATTACCTGAAGGACTTGGTGAGCAAATCTTCTAGGGATTGGAGCTGAATTATTGGCCTACAATAATTGTTTCGTTCATGTTATTTTAAATTCCAATATTGTTCTTATTATCGTACTTTGTACTCTGGGCTTTGATAATCCGAAGTTTATTTCCTTCCAAACGTTGGATATTTTTGAGCCATTTCATGGATCGTTTATATTATGTGATTTCATTATAATATGCGTGGTTGTAATTGTATTTCATATTGATGAGTTGAATATTACAGCTTGAATGATGCAAATCATTCATTGGACCTTAGTTGCGTGCCTGTACTTCCGTATCTTGGGATGCAGGGCGTGGCAGGTTTTGAGTGGTATCAGAGCCAGGTTTAGGCCCTAATCATGTTTGGCTTAGCCAGGTTTAAATCAACAATATGTGTAACACCCCGTAATTTTCAAAAGTATAATATATATAGATATATAAAGAGGAGAGTGGCATTTGTGGTAAATATGATGAATAGTGGAATGGAGGGGGGCCCACGTGGTTTGAAAGAACAGCACACAGGTCGTGTGCTTGTTTGGGGCATGACGTCACTAGGTGAAGTGGCCACTAAGGGGGGGCCACCCGGTTGGAATTGAAAGGGCAGCAAGGCCACTAAGGGGGCCCACCCGGTTGGAATTGAAAGGGCAGCAAGTACTGCCGCTCTCTGATGCTGCTGACGTGGGCATTGGGGCGTTGGGGCCCACATGAGAAAGAAGGTTTTCGGAGAGAGAGAACTGGAAGAATAAAGGAGAATTGTCCCATGGAATTGCACAAAAATTAATTAAATATAAATACTATTGCTTATGATCAAGAGTCACCAATTCGGTTAACCACCTTTTGAGAGGTAGCCTGTGGTGGGCAGTTGTACTATACTATAAATAGTTTGTCTTCTAAATTGTATAAATTTTTCGAGCTTATGGCAGGGGTGTTACAAATTGTATGGGTAAGTATGCCTGAGAGGGAGCGAGGTTGGGACAGGTCGTCCAGGTAGGGGACTGTACAACTAGTTGAATCACGGTACTGTACAGCTAGTAAAATAGGGGGTATGCCATTCCACATCGGCTAGAAAGGAGATCTGGACTAGATTGTGCATGTCCTGAGTTCAGCAAGGACGCTGATTTCTGAAGGGGGGTGTATGTAACACCCCGTAATTTTGAAAAGTATAATATATATAGAGATATAAAGAGGAGAGTGGCATTTATGGTAAATATAATGAATAGTGGAATGGAGGGGGGCCCACATGGTTTGAAAGAACAACACACATGTCGTGTGCTTTTTTGGGGCGTGACGTCACTAGGTGACGTGGCCACTAAGGGGGGCCCACCCGGTTGGAATTGAAAGGGCAGCAAGTGTTACCGCTCTCTGAAGCTGCTAACGTAGGCGTTGGGGCATTGGGGACCACGTGAGAAAGAAGGTTTTCGGAGAGAGAAAACGGGAAGAGTAGAGGAGAATTGTCCAATATCGGTAATTGCACAAAAATTAATTAAATATAAATATTATTGCCTATGATCAAGAGTCACCAATTCAGTTAACCACCTTTTGAGAGGCAGCCTGTGGTGGGCAGTTGTACTATACTATAATTAATTTGTATTTTTAAAATGTATAAATTGTCCGAGCTCGGGGCAGGGGCATTACAATATGTACACCACATTATCACATGAACATGTAGTAACCAACTTATAATCTGGATACTCAACGGTTTTATCATGTTGCAGACTATGGCTTGTGTGGGCTCTTCCACTTTCTGACCTAGGGATGAACATCCAAACAATGATGCTATTCTTTAGACGATGCGTCAAATGATGGCCCTACAATAAAAGCACAATGAGTTGATGCGAGTTACCTTGGAGACGGCTAATCGAACCGCTGTTGGACCCACAGAAGGGCTACTGCCACCAAGGCCCGGTACAGTGGCAGATTTCATGAGACTATAGGGGGATATGTTCTCGGGTACTAAGCCGCCGTTGGAAGCCGAGCAGTGGCTGATTCGGTCGGAACAGTTGTTACTAGTAGCTTGAATCTCTGATGTAGATCGAGTGGATGTGGTAAGCATCCAGCTTATGGACCTCACCATATCTGGTGGTGAGCAGAGACCGAGAGGCTAGAGTGACCCATCACTTGGGCCACTTTTACTGAGAGCTTCATGACGAAGTTCTTCCCTAATGTCACCAATTTTGAGATAGAACGGTAGTTCGTCTCGTTAACTCAGGGGAATCGGTCTGTGGATGAGTATGCTGCCGAATTACCCGGCTCAGCCATTTTGCAACCGCCCTGGTGGCCATGAGGAAGACAGAGCTCGCAGGTTATTGATGGGTCTAAGTTTCGACATTCAGGACCGTCTGGCTGCCCACTGAATCCACACCTATGCCGATGTTCTTGATGCGGCCCGAATCCAAGAATAGACCCATAGAAGGAGGAGTGTCACCTAACGGGCCGTTCAGTACCTTACTGCCGTCTGGCCTACTGGATGACCTATTCGGAGGCCAGCTCTGACCCCTCCGGTGAGGGATTTGCGGTATTCACCTGCTGCTCCAAGGACGGTTCAGACTTGCAACTTCTGCCATAAGGTTGGACATCTGTAAAAGGGATAAAGACTAGCAAATCGTCTGTGCCTTGCATGTGGAGGAAATGATCATGTGGTCCGGGACTGTCCAAGGAACAGAATCCCTGCGCTGAGTGAAGGTGCAGCTCGGTAGGGAACGCTAGCTCGAGGTCCGGGCAGAAGGCCACTCCCACCGCAGAGGCTAACCTTCGATCAGAGGATAATAGCTCCCAGCGGAGGCCAGTGTAAATTCTTGATTTTGATGACTACAACACAATACACAATTGTTCTATCTTACATATATTATGCAGTGTATACTTAAAGTGTTCAAGGCCACAATACAATGATGAAGATTTCAAAAGCACTAGATCAAGCCACACAGACAAGAACGACTTCAAGATGCAAGATCAAGATACTAGAGCTTCATAAGTGTTTAGCTAAAAGAACAAGTGTCTTGTAATCTATTTGTAATATTTGTGTCTTAGAATTCTTTGTAAAAAGCCTTGTCACACACACTCATACATCCCCTAAGAATAAAAATAACGTTTACTAAAATCAAAAAGTCAAAAAGAAGCTTGTATAAGTTCAGCTGTCAAGTACCTGTTGTCTTACTCTAGCAAGCAGTAAACTGTTCTAGTACGAAACAGACTGAACTCACTCAAACTCTGACCAATCGACTCTTATGGCAACCCAGTTGACTGTTCAAGCAGTTTTGACAGTTTTCTGAAGTTTAAAATCTATTTTTCAAATTCAAATCTTTTACAGCTATTTTATGGAAGTTGTGGAACCGTTTCCCAACGTCTTGAAGATTCTAACTTTATAAATAGAGTGTAGAATCCACTTGGAAAAGGTTCCCACAATTGATTAACAAGTCTTCTTACTTTTGTGAAAAAAGAACTCATGTTTTTCTAAATACTCTCATTCTCTAGACTTGGTTCTCTAATTTCAGTCTTGTATAACAAAGATTTCGTTCTAGACTGAAGTTAGAAGTTGACCTTTAGCCTTTCAACAAAAAGCACTTAACAAGGATTTAGGTTATTGTAATCTTCCATTTTCTATTGTTTAATCTCGGTTTGTGAGAGTAGTCCTCTCGGTTGGAGAGAATGACTCTTGATGTAGAGTTAGTATCACTCTAGGTTGTAGAGTGGGATCTTGCTTTCTCTAGTGGTGAGAGTTGTCTACGGATTTGACATAGTTGTTGTCAAAGGTCGTACAGTATTCTTGTATTTTTTCAAGAATAATGGAAAATCTCAAGTGGGTTGTTTGGGGACTGGATGTAGGTTGGGAGGACCGAACCAGGATATATCGTGGTGCTAGCATTGTTGATTCTCTGTGGTTTGAACTCTCTAACTTGCAATTTTATTTTCGCTGCATTTCTTTGTAAATCGTGTCTGTCCAGTCGAATGGTTCCCTATTTAAGTCGACTTAACAGACTCGCTACTCTTCAGTTGATTTACTTCTTTTATCTGATGCAACAGTTGATTGACCTCTTGTTTACAGTCGACTGAACAGTTGTGTTAACTTTATTATTAAGTTTTTTTTTATACAACACTATTTACCCCCCCCCCCCCCTCTAGTGTTATTTGCCTTGCATACAGGATCCAACACTTGGTATCAGAGCCAAGTTAAGTGCAATGACATCTACTTCAAATGCAGGTCAATACCATGAAGGTCAATCTACACAAAGGCCGCCTCTATTTGATGAAACAAACTACAACTACTGAAAGTGTAGAATGAAGATCTACTTACAATCCATCAACTATGAGATTTGAAAAATGACCGAGACGGACTACACCATGCCTACTCTTCTTTATGCTTAATGGAATGATGATATGAAGACCAACACCATGAACAATGCAAAGGCGATGAATGCTCTCTTTTGTGCACTTACCAAAGAAAAATTCAACCATGTGTCAAACGCAACAACGGCATACCAAATATGGCATACTCTTGAGGTAACACATGAAGGTACAAATAAGGTCAAAGAATCTAAAATTTCTGTTCTTCTTCACAGGTTCGAGATGTTCCGTATGAAGGAGAATGAAAATGTATCGGACATGATAACAAGATTTACCGAAAACACAAACTCTCTTGTGGATCTTGGCAAAACATATACGCAAGCAGACATGGTGAGAAAGGTTCTTCGTGCTCTAATCCCCAAATGGGAAAAGAAGACCACCGCAATTGAAGAAGCCAATGATTTGACACAACTCTCACTTGAGAATCTTGTGGGAAATCTAATGGTGTATGAAGTACAATTAGAGGAACGCAAGAAGGACTTAGAACCGCAACAAGCCAAAAAGAAGACTCTTGCTTTCAAGGCCATGTCCGATTCAGAAGATGATGATGATGATGATGAAGAAATGGCCATGTTCACAAGGAAATTCAAGAAATTTCCTCGCAAAGGTAAATTTAATTCTAAGTTTAAGGATGCTAATGAACCTCCTACTTGTTTCAAGTGCAATAAGATTGGTTACATGAAGAAGGACTGTCCATTGGAGAATGCGAAATCTAAAGGGAAAGTCTCTAACTTCAAAAAGGACAAATTCACCAAGAACAAGTACATGAAGAACAAGAACGCCTACCAAGCAACTTGGGATGATAGTGATTCGTCATCAGAAGAAGAAAATGAAGAATCAAATGAAGTCGCAAACGTGTACTTCCTGGCAAATAGCGATGTAAGTGATAGTATTGACTTTAATGAGTTATTAGAAGCTTTTAATGATGTTTTTCAAGAACTAAAAAGGGACAAGATAAAAGCTAAAAATATAGAAAGTTAATCAAACCATTTCTCAAGAAAATCTTGATTTATAAGTTGAAGTCAAGTCTTTAAATTCTTGTCTTTCCAACTTAGATATAGATCTTATATCTCTAAAAAAGAATTATGAAGAGATATCTAAGAATGTATCTAAGTTCAATAAGGGAAAAGAGAATTTAAATGAAGTTCTCTAAAATCAAGTTCAATCTAATAAAAGATTTGGACTTGGTTTTGAAAAATTCTTGAAAAGGTCATTCTTCTAATAACACTAGTAATAATAAGACTTATTCTGTTTCTAGTGTAAAGAATAAACTATATGATTTTTTTGAAAAACCAAAAATTATTTTTAATCATGAAAGTAGTAATCATTCAGATGGGACCAGTCGACTGACCCCTAAATTCAGTCGTCTGTCCAAAGGTATGGAATCTTATTCAAAAAGACAACAACCACATATAAGTCGACCTGTTTCACCTCCCAGTCGACTGCCATCACAAAACAGTGACTGAAGGGTACAACAAAGTCGACTGGACAGAGCCAAAATATTTGGGTTCCAGTCAACCTGAGTCTTAATGATAGGATTACTTATATAAATTCTTTTGTTCATAATGTTTGTAATTCTGTTAATTATAAGCTTGCATATGGTGGTAAATCAAACTCACATAAATTCTTAATTTTGATGACTACAACACAATACACAATTAGATATCTTATGTATCTTATTTTTCTGCATGTTTTACTTTATTGTGCATGTTGTACTTTATTCAGGGGGAGCTTGCTATTTATTGTATATATTTTACAATTATGTGTGAGCATCATGTTGTGTAAATTCTTATTTTATACTTTTTTAAGTTATTGTGTTGACATCATCAAAAAGGGGGAGAATGTAAATTCTTGATTTTGATGACTACAACACAATACACAATTGTTCTATCTTACATATCTTATGCAGTATATACCTAAAGTGTTCAAGGCCAAAATACAATGATGAAGATTTCAAAAGCACTAGATCAAGCCACACAGACAAGAACGACTTCAAGATGCATGATCAAGATACTAGAGCTTCAAAAGTGTTTAGCTAAAAGAAGAAATGTCTTGTAATCTATTTGTAATATTTGTGTGTCTTAGATCGGGGGCCGTGGTCAGGCCTATAACTTGACTGCAGAGGAAGCAAATACGGTTGTTGGCGTAGTTGCAGGTATATCATTATAATTCCATTATCAGTATTTTATTTTCTGCACTATTTTGTTCCTCCTTGTACAATTATTTGTGCACATATCCTGCATACACCTCCATTCTTATTCTTGAATCTTTGTTAGGCATCATCTTAATTCACTATCTTCCTGCTCATGTTCTGTTTGATTCTAGTACTACCCACTCCTTTGTTTCTTCCCGCTTTGTTGATCGGCACCCTTCGGCAAGCAACGTCCTACCAGCAGCTTGGAATATCACCATGGGTGAAGGCATCATTATCTTTTCTAAGTTGTGCAAACAGAGCCATTTACTGATAAGTGGTGTGGATTTTAAGGCCGATCTCATTGTGATCCCCAATTCCGGATTCGATGTTATTCTTGGAATGGATTGGCTTAGAGTTACTCCTGCCGTGATTGACTGTCGAGAGAAGAAGGTAGTATTCAAACTTCTAGGTCACCAAGAGTTCAAATTCCTGGTGGGGGAGACACCGTCAGCCCAAAAGGCTAGTGTGCTGGAGTCGATGTGCACTGATGGTGAGGTTGCACCCATGGTTGTGCGGGAATTTCTGGATTTTTTTCCAGAAGATTTTTTCGGGGTGCCGCTAGACCAAGATGTTGAATTCGGTATCGAAGTTCAGCCCGGTACGACACTAATCTCGAAGAGTCCGTATTGAATGACACCGGTTGAGTTGGCCGAACTGAATGTGCAAGTCCAAGAGATGTTGGATAGGACTTTTATGTAGTACCCCGTATTTTTAAATATAATTTTAAAGATTTATAAATGAATTAAAATGATTTTCTGGAGATTTAATAAATATTTTCTGAAGATTTATCTTTTTACACGTGCAAATATTTTCTTGAAAAGATCAAAAGGCAAAATTATTTTTTGTAAAATAATTATTTATTATTTGAGATTATTTGTGATTTTCTGGATTTTTCTGAATAAAGAAACTATTTTTATAAATACCTCGAAAGAGAGGGGCTTTTATGTAAAAAGCCGTTTTGATCTCAAATAAATAATAAAATTTGTTTTTACTGATGTTTGGGCTTTCCATGGTCATCATTGAAATTAAAATATATTTAAATTTTATTTAGAGTCGATTTGGTAAAGATTTAAACAAATATGGTGTTTTTGCAAATATGGAATTTATGTTGGATCTTGTGCAAATATTTTCCTGGAAGGTAAAAGTCAGATATTTTTATTGGAAAATATAATATGTATTATTTGATATTATTTCTGAATTTTCTGGATTTTTACAAATATTTTATGATGTATTTGCAAATATTACAAAAAGAAGGACTTTTGTGCAAAATTGCCACCCTGAGTACAAATCCAAAATTTTTCTTATTCTGGGCTGTGCTGGATTGCTGGACAACTCAGTAGTAAAAGAATTTGATTTGGTTTTAATTTATTTAACTTATTTTAACTACTTTATAAAGAAAGGTTTATATATGTAAAGTTACATTTTGAAAGGATTATTTTGCAAATGTGTTTCGAAACCCTAATTCTTCTATTTCGGGTATTTAAAAGGTGGAGTGTAGCTTTCATACGCTGCACAACACAAGGTTTTATCATTTTTGTTTTCTTGGAGATTGAAAGAGAAGATCTTGGATTTCGCAAAGAAGGGTTTTGCTTATTCAATTGGATTTCTTCATTTGAGGTGAGTGATGTAAATTGTTTGTTATTTTGTTTTATGTATGTGAGTGACTTGTTTATTTTCTTTAATTTGTGTATATTGTATGAGAATGATATGAACATTTTGATTGATCTTGGATGTTGAACTCCATATTTTAGAAAGCATGCTAGGGTTTGGTATGAATATGTATGTTGGATGGATGAAAAATTGGATCTTTGAGAAGAACCCCCTAGATATTTGCATGTGAATGATTTTACATTTGTTGGAGAACCTAATATAACTTGTGAGTAGACTTTTTCTTTTGGATTATTGATTTGATTGAGTTTGATGGATGTTATGCATTAATTAATTAAAGATGAGATTTTTGGACTATTGGTGAGTTGGATGAATACAACTTGGCCATGTTGATGATAAATTTGTTTTGTTATGAATCAACTATTGAGATTAGTTGAGATTGAGTTTGAGAAATTTGAGAATGAGTAATGGAATAAAAGACCATGTTTTGAGGATTGAGTTATGATGACTAAAATGGGAATTTGTGATTTTGTGAAAGATGTTGTTCGAATTTGGATTTCTCAAATGCTAAGTTTAAATCTGAATATTTTGGTATTGATATGGTTTGGAATATAAAACAAAGTTATTTGATGTATGATTGATTTCTTAAAAAACTCTAATTTTGATATATGCACACATTCATGGTTTATTTGAAGAAGTTCATCAAAAGTTATTTTATCTATTCAAGTGGTTTTGATTGGTTTCTAGGATCTTTGTGCATTCTATAAGTTGTATTTGATCATATCAGAAATATACTTTTTATAGATTTCGTTTTGTAAATTAAATCTTCGTATCAGTTGATATATACACAACCTAAAGTCTGCAGTCTGTAGGTCGACAGTCGACTGTTGTGACCTTTACAGTCGACTGGCACGACCCGACTGCTGTTTTCAATAGTTTTCTTGGAATTTCGCTCTGGACAGTCGACTGATGACTTTTACAGTCGACTGGTACCACCTAGAATTATTTTCTCGAAGTTATTGTAATTTTTCTCTCTGGACAGTCGACCTATACCCTTTACAGTCGACTGCTATACTTAGAACTATTTCGTAAAGGATTATTGGATTTTTCTCTGGACAGTCGACCGATAGTTTTATAGTCGACTTATAACACTTAGATTATTTTCTTAAAATCATGGAATTCTCTTTCTGGACAGTCGACTGGTGTATTTTTCAGTCGACCGTCAACACTTAGAATTATTTTCTTAAAAATGTTGGATCTTCGCTCTGGACAATCGACTGATGACCTTTTTACAGTCGACTGATACTGATGCTTTTTGAGTTTTCCAGATGTTCTTTAAATGGTTGATTCTTTAAATGTTTTGGATCTATAACTTACTATCCTAAATATTATTGTTCTACAGAACATATGTTTTCAAGATATTTTATTGTTGGACTTAGATTATGGAATTTCATAAAGATTTGGGTTTTTGTTGATTGGAGAGGTTTCTCCCTATGATCGTTCTGACGATGGGTTTGTGAATTTTGGTCTTGTTGAGATCTCTAGGAGTTGAGTGGGAGTCCTGTGAACCAGAAAGTTGAGATTATTGAGTTAGACCTGGGGGGATCTTGGTTTAGTTGTTGTTGAGTATTTAAGTCCGGCAGGATACACTAACTCTAGAGATGGGGATTTTTGGTGGTTTAATAATAATCAACTTAAGGACAGACACTAGTGGGGATGTGATGGAACTTGGAAAATGTAAGTATAGGCTCATGGTTTTGTTAGTCCAACGGATGCGATCCAGGACTGTTTGTTGTTATGTCTCGAGAGGACATTTGTGTGTTCGCGTGTTGAGGGTCTGCAGGCCTATTCACGGAGCATGCAGGGTGCATTCACGTGTCGAGGGTCAGCAGGCCTATTCACGGAATGTACCTGGTGTATCTGCACGTCGAGGGCCTTGCAAGCCTATTCGTGGGGTACACGGGTTTGGGAGATGATTCTCCGGTTGTTTTTAAGCTATCTTACATGATGCTTGCGCGTCGAGGGCTGTGGTGCCTATTCGCGGAGTATTCTGGATCTTGTTTCCCATCACCGTAGTAGAATTAGTGCATAACGAGGGGTTATCCTTATAAAGTGGAGATCGTTAAGGGCTTGCACCGGACCTATGTACTATGGAATGCATAGAATCCGACAAGTACGCATTAGAGAGTCAGCATATAGATTGTGTTTTCTTGACTTGGTTTTATGCTTGTGTTTTCCTGTTTTTCCTACACTTGACACTTAGTCTAGCTTCACTTGTTGTTTTCATTCCATGATGTTTTTATGCTTTACTTACTTGTTATTTCTCATTCATTTATTATTGTTGTTAATACATGTTGTTGATGACTCAGTATTTTATGATTTAATTATGTTGCTTTGTTTTTATGTCACTCACACCTTTATGGCTGATCCCTTTAGTTTTGGGGGTTAGGGATCATCTCTAGCCTCATGATTTACAGGTTATTGTTGCTTAGAGCTTGGAGTTTGGATGCTTGAGATAAATTGATGTAATAGAGCTTTTGTGTAAATTTTGTAAAAGAAGTGTTGTAAAAAGAAAGTTGGTAATTCAAGGTGTTTTGTATTTCGCTGTATTTGTAAAGATTGTTGTAACAAAAGTTGAAATAAAAATTATCTGTGTTTTTGGCTATGTGTACTATTACATTGAAGTTGATGCTGGGAATTGTGCCACGTATTTTCTAAGATATTATATTAGAAATTCGGGGCGCTACATTTTATCAAGCCAAGTGTTTAACCTTGGGAAGCCCCAGTCTTGTTCGTCAATAAGAAGGATTGTAGTCGCAGGCTCTGCATTGATTACCGAGAACTAAATAATGTCACTGTGAAAAATTGATATCCGCTACCAAGGATTGACGATCTGTTCGATCAGCTGGGACGTGCTCCAATTTTCTCAAAGTTGGATCTTCACTCTGGTTATCATCAGGTGAAAGTGAAGACTGAGGATATTCAGAAGACGGCGTTCCGCACGAGATATGGACATTACGAGTTCTTAGTAATGCCTTTTGGAGTCACTAATGCACCAGCGGTATTCATGAGTCTTATGAACAGGGTCTTCTCACCGTTCTTAGATAATTTTGTGGTGGTGTTCATCGACGACATCCCGGTGTATTTTCGGAACAGAGAAGACCATGTAGAGCATTTGAGGGTTGTCTTGCAGACTTTGAGGGAAAATTAGCTCTATTGGAAGCTCAGTAAGTGTGAATTTTGGCTTGACCGAGTTGTTTTTCTGGGCCATATTATCTCGGGCGATGGAGTTTCAGTTGATTTGTCGAAGGTTACTGCAGTCAAGGATTGACCAGTACCAAAGTCAGCATCAGAAGTACGAAGTTTCCTCATATTAGGAGGATATTATCAGAAGTTCGTTCAGGATTTCTCAATAATTGCTGGGCCTATAACCAATTTGACGAGGAAAGAATAGAAGTTTGTTTGGGATGGAGCTTGTGATGAAGCCTTCGTGGAGTTGAAGAAGCGGTTGACATCAGCATCTGTGCAGACTATACCAGACAGTTTAGGAGGTTTTGTAATCCACGGTGATGCTTTTGGCAGAGGGTTAGGAGCAGTGCTAATGTAGCGAGGCAGAGTTGTCGCTTATGCATCAAGGCAGTTGAGGCCACTTGAGAAGAACTACCCTACGCATGATCTTGAACTTCTGGCCATAATCTTCTCCTTGAAGTTATGGAGGCATTATTTTCTTGGGGTTAGAAATGAGATCTTCACAGATCACAAGAGTCTCAACTACATGTTCATGTAGAAGGAGCTAAACATGATGAAGAGAAGGTGGTTAGAACTAATGGCAGATTATGACATCAACTTGCAGTATCACCCTGGCAAAGTGAAATTAGTACCCGATGCCTTGAGCAGGAGACCAGCCGCTATGTTCCTCACCAAACAGAAGAAAATATTAGAGGATATGAGAAGACTAGAATTGCATGTGATTCTTCCTGGTTCAGCACAATAGTGTATGATGCTGCAGTTGCAGTCTACATTGGTAGAGCAGATCAAGGAAGCCTTAGCAGGTGATCCGCATTTGTAGGAATTCCAAAATGAAGTAGAAGCAGGACTAAGGACTGACTTGGTCATCCATGAAGACGGATCGCTTCATTTTGGTGCTAGATTATGTGTACCAAAGGGGGAAGAAGGTAGAAGCTACTTGAAGAAGCTCATCGCTCACCCTATTCTATTCATCCGGGAGGCACAATGATGTACAGGGATCTGAAGTAGAACTTTTGGTGGCACGGTATGAAGATTTTAGTGGTAAGATTTGTGTCTCAGTGTGTGATCCGTCAGCAAGTAAAGGCAGAACATCAGAGGACCACTGGACTACTTCAGCCTCTTCCAATCCCGGAGTGGATATGGGAGAACATTTCAATGGATTTCATGTTGGCATTGCGAAGGAGTCCCAAAGGTCATAATGCCATGTGGGTAATTGTAGACCGGTTGATGAAGAGCGTTCATTTCATTCCGTTTAGAGTGGGTCAGTCCACAAAGAGCCTGGCTGAGAAGTACATACAGGAAGTTGTGAGACTTCATGGAGTTTCTGTTAGTATCGTGTCGGACAGAGATACGAGGTTCAAATATTAGTATTGGGAGAGTCTTCAAAGGATTTTGGGAAGTAAGTTGAACTATAGCATTGCATTCCACCCACAGACAGACGGGCAATCTGAGAGGACGATTCAGATACTGGAGGATATGTTGAGGTCTTATGTTCTTCAGTCATCTGAACTTGGTTGAGTTCTCGTATAACAACAACAATCAAGCAAGTCTCAAGGCAGCCCCGTACGAGTCACTCTATGGTCGCAAATGTCGATCGCCTATCTGTTGGGATGACATCAGCAAGAGAAAACTTTTGGGGCCTGAGTTGATCACAAAGACAGTTGACACAGTGGCTCAGATCAGGAAGCACTTGCAGGCAACTCACGACAGGCAGACGATGTGAGCCGATTATCACCGAAGGCCTTTAGAGTTTGTGCAGGCGACCATGTTTCCTTCAAGATGTCACAATGGAGAGGTGTTATCCACTTTGGTGGTAAGGGTAAGCTAAGTCCCCAATTCATCGGTCCAGTTGAAATTGTGGAACTAGTGGACAAGGTAGCTTACAGGTTCACATTGCCACCAACTTTGTCTGGAGTCCATGATGTGTTCCATCTCTCCCAACTCAGGAAGTAGAACATTGATGACAACCATGTGATTGACTACTCAGAGTTTTCCGTGAGGCCAGACTTATCATGTGAGATTCGACTAATCTCTGTCCTGGACAGACGTGAGAAAGTCCTCAAGAATAAGGTCATCAAGCTTGTTCGGGTCTTATGGAATCCTCACTCTCCCGGTGAGTCGACTTGGGAACTTGAGGAAGAAATCCGGAGGAAGTTCCCTCATCTCTTCGAGTAGGCTTTTCTCGGGGTTACCTTATGTTCCACTTGAATGAATTTCGAGAACGAAATTCTTCTTATAAAGTGAGTAGGATTGTAACCCCCATTTTCGACTTTACGGATTTTTTTTTGAATTTTTTTCCCTTCTCAATTCCCATAATCTGATTTATCTAATTATAATCTTGTTGTGTTCTTGAACCCAATTGTATTCATTCAGTAGATCAAATGTCTTTTTTAGTTGGACCTTACAAATTCTTGTACATCATATTTAATTTTGGTATGTGGACCATTCTAATTAATCTACTATAATATTGATTGTTTCTTACTGAATTCTAAACTCAATTCTTTAGCCCAGTTCAACCCAAAACCCATACTATTAAAGTCCATTGATTATTTTATTTTATTTAATGTTGAGCACAACTATCGAAGCCCAGGCCAATTCCACCCTAACAAATTCATATTTGTCTCCTCACAATCCCTAACTAACCCCATGACCAGATCAAACCCCACTAATTGTCCTAACTACCCCCGGATTACTGTCATCTATTACTCTCCTCATAACCTCCTTAATTAATCATAACCCCTATTAATTAATCATAACTCTAATTACCTCCAAACCACCCCCATCATCTTCTTCACCCCTACAGGACCCGACCACCAACAAAACCCAACTCCGACCTCCTCCCCACCGCCGTCCACCATTACTGCTCCCCATCGTCGCCACAACCGTCTTCCTCCCGCAACCACAGCACCACCTCCTGGCGTTGCCTTGTCTTCATCCCGCTCGACAACCACCCAATGCCACCGACCTCGCAACCCCGACACTGCCACTATCTCGCCACCCCCTCATCATCAGAAGGCCCCGAACTCCCCCTCATTGCCGACACCGTGGCCTCCCACCGCCTCACCGACTGCATCCAACACCTCGACCACCACACCTACAATCGCTGCACCCCAAGCCTCCAGCTGCCATCGAGTCCCCAACCCAAGCACCTCCTTCACCCCTGCTCCACTTTGACCTCACTACACCTCGAACTCCTTACTGCCCTGATATCCTACCATAACAACATTGACAACAATGCAATTTGAGGTCCTCGACGTCGCTCTTATTCGCCGTGATCGTCGCCGCCCTCATTTCCTTCGTCGTACACATCGTAATCATCTCGTCAAAAGGCAAGCCTCTCTTGAACCAACTCAATGTTTTTGTTCAAGAATTGTTTGATCTTCGCAAGTAGTCCTTATTTCGTTATCATATTTTGTTTGCTTGATACCTTTCAAAGCAACTATTATGGATTCATCCACAAAACCAAGTAGTATTTTTCTTTTCATGCTTTATCCTTGAATCAGTTCCAAGCCATGTTACCCGTTGGCATATGCATACACCACACCATACAAATGTAGAGATATAGGTTAGTCAAGTATATTTTGATTGTATATATGAGATTGGTATGACTATTGATGATAAATTCTAGGCCGCAGAAATGACAAGTTTATATCTTGATAACCATAGAAATACACCCGAAACACTGGACATGAATACTTGTAACCCCTCATAGAAGAATATGGGTTTGGTAAATCTAGATTGTTGATGAATAAAATTTATCATGTCGTTGTCCTAATGTCTAGTATGTGTTGTAGTGAGTTTTTGACCCTGTTAATGTTAGAATTAAGTTAACATTTATAAATGATAGTCATAGCCCTTTGAATCTAGTTTATATAACATTCGGCGGATCTAAATTCTGATTTATACACTGCAAGTTGTTATATTTTTAGTATTGCTATGTTTTTAATTTTCAGATTGCTATCTAGAAACACACCGACATGACTTTCTAAAGAAAATGAAATGTTAACAGTAGAATCAAAACTTGAAAGTTATCCAGGACGTTGCTAGACCATATTAGGAGTTCATTTACAATTTCTTGATGACTTTCTAGACTAGTTATGCATACCAAAACATGACCCTAGATTGCTACCAGAGCAGTAGTTCAGTAAAGAACCAGACTTTTTACCTAGATGAAGATAATTATTTAGAACTCATTAAACGAGAATTGTAGCCCTCTGTGTTTGGAATCCAGAAAATCAGACAATTTTGCAATCCGACTTAAGGATTACAAGATATTCAGATTCTTGTGGGGTAACATCTGAATTACATAATACAGTCTGAAAATATATTACTATGTTTAACTAATTGAAACAATAGATTAAATTAAGAATTTAGACCTGATATTAATCGTGTTGTTACTGAAAATTTTTAGGAACTGAATTATGATTTTTATTAGATTTTTAAATGATTTTACAACCAACTTTTATATATAAGAATTTGACCCTGACGTGCTACCTGAACATGAAACCAGAAAATAATGCGACACCTAGCTATTGTATTTATAATGTATTGTGTAAATAAGCATTGGAACTGTCAGTGAGTCTAATTTCTAGAACCCCTGACGGAACCTGACTTGTTTTCCCTTAGCAGCAAGAAAGTTGACTTTTATACAGAAACGTCTCGCTGTCCAGAATTGCATTCTTCATGTTTAATTGTCAAACTAATTAAACTTTGCATTGCACTACATATCATTCATTGTACAATCAATGATACTTCGTTGATATCGTTTCTTGACACCCGTTCCATCGATTGTATATTCATGATTCATGTTAATAAAATAATAACAAGCCGGGCTAATAAGGGTCGACTTGGTAGTGAACGCTTGGAGACTGTACTCGGAAGAGGGGCCCGTGTTTCTCTATATTGTTATTGTTATTGTGTATCGTATCGTGAAAAATTTCTCGTTATTGACATTGATTATGGATTATTGATTATCGTTGCCGAGTACATGACCTGTAGAGTTCACCACTATAGTCTAAACGTTCGCTTGTTTGTATGCACCGGAAGCAGTGGTATGAGATATTGAATTACGTGCATTTGATATGGTAATAAAACATGATAGACATAGGAATGACACTTGCATTGATCATGGTTATTGTTATTAACTTGATTCTTATTTTATTGTAATTGTTGATCGTTGAATTGTTGATTGTAGACCATGACCTTGTTATCAACATTTTCATTGACAATTGATATAGTTCTAGTTCCTTGTTCCTTAATATTTTGTGTCCTATTTTTATTGTTCCTTGCTTGTTACTACTTTCTGTCTGTGACTTGCTCTGATGGACATTTTTCCCACTCTGGACCACGAGCTTGCAGGTACATAAGGAGAAGTGCCTGAAGCACTTGGTGAGAAAATCTTCTAGGGATTGGAGCCGAATTATTGGCCTCCAATAATTGTTTTGTTCATGTTATTTTAAATTCCAATATTGTTGTTATTATCATACTTTGTACTCTGGGCTTTGATGACCCGAAGTTTATTTTCTTCCAAATGTTGGTTATTTTTTAGACATTTCATAGATTATTTATGTTATGTGATTTCATTATAACATGCGTGGTTGTAATTGTATTTCATATTGTTGAGTTGAATATTACAACTAATGATTGATGCAAATCATTCGCGTGCCCGTGCTTCCATATCTTAGGAAGCGAGGCGTGACACCCAGACTCAAGAGTTGGCCCGACTTGGCCCAAACTTGACCCAGCAACATTAGCTATTCGACCTCCGTCAAATGCCGAACACCTTCTTGCTTAGATCTCGACCACGTCTCTGGCCCCCGATCAATCCCTCCTTGGTTAGCGATCTGCCGGCACATGAAGACTTTCTTTATCCATTGCACTTGAGGTGACAAGGGTTATTAACCACCCAAAAGGTTATGTAGTATTAATAAGTCATAAGGTACAATTCACTACCCTAAGTCATTAGCAAGTTAGTAGCACTCCCGGCAACAAGTTCATCCCAACAACAATTTAACAAGTACATGACTATTCAAACTCTTAGCAAGCTCGAAAATTGAATAACAAGCAAGCACACCAATGCAAGGATAAGACCAGAGCTATTCTACTTTTAAAACACAGTAGAAGCTACATGCACAACTCTAACATGGTCAACCATGATTTGAGAGCAGGCAAACATCATTCTAAGTCCATTCTAAAGCCCTAGTATGATGAAAACACATATTCAACTGAAACAGTGAGCTTAACTATTCAACCTGCAGCTGGTGCAGCTTGGAAAAATCATCATAAATCAAATACACAATGAAATTTTAAGTTCTTGGATTCTTTAGAAATATTATTATGTCTAATTTAACTTCTCAGTTGGAAATTTTCTCAAAACAGTTCATTTTAGAGATGAAAAATAGTCAAAACTGAGGAGCATGAAAAACTTCTAGAACTGACAGAAGTATCAACCAGTTGCACAATAAAACTCATTTAAAATAACAAATGATCTCAAAAATCTATAAAATTTGGTAGGGATGTTCTAGACACATAGAATCATCATATATCTAAAATTTATCCAAGAATCCCAAGTATTCTAGAAGATAATAATTTCAGACAGCAACAACACTGTTTCTTAACAACAACAGCAAATTGTATTTTTTTAGAGATAACAATTCTTATTCAAAAATTATGAAACTTGGTAGAAATGTTCCACCCTGACTTAGGATACTACTGTAAAACATTCAAGTTCAAATTCCCTTTTCTCATGGAGTTATGCCTTCCAGAGTAACTAGTACTCATAATGAAAATAAAGCTAAAACACTTTTATTTCCGTATAGAAACATGATTTTTAGATATCAAATCATCTCCAAAAATTACAAAAATTGGTTGGATTGTTGTAGACACATAAATGGAGCATGCAAAAAATTTCGATTCAAGAATCCTTTTATTTTGGAATGAATGAATTTCCAAACTGAACACGAAATTCTTGAAACAGAATCGAAAGGCAGTTCAATGTTTTCATTACCCAGTATAGGTGTAGCATTTTCTAAAAATATCAAAAATTATGTATCCAAAATTGATAATATTTTGTGAAATTGATATAGACATGTAAGAGAAACTATAGCAAAATTTTCAACTCTAAATCTATGATAGACAAGGAGATATAATATTTATAAGTCAAACATGCTAGATTTAAGCAGAGCAGAAAATTTATATCACACCAGCAACAAGATAGATTAAATTAAAATATCAAATCACATTCAAAATTTACGAAATTTGGTGGAGTTATTATAGACATGCATGAGAAGCCATAATAAAATTTTTAGCTCTAAATTCGTATTAACCATGGAAATATAAATTTAATAAGTCAGACATGGTCATTCTACCCAAAACAGCAAGATAATTCAACATCAGCTGCAAGATGGATTTGTTAAAATATCAAACATTATCCAAAATTTAAAAAATTAGGTGAAGTTAATAGGGACATAGTCAAGATGATACAATAAAAATTTCATGTCTAAATTCCGTCATAGAACAAAGTTATGAATTTTCTAATCATCTCATGTAAATCCTTCATAAGATTCAATATTTATCTATCAATTAGCATTCTTAGCTTAAATGCTTAAGTTTAAACATACAAAATCTCATTAATGCCATTTAGTTAGCCTAAAATTAGCAACTTTCCATCATACACAAAAAAAGAAAACAAATCCACAAGCATAGAATTTAGAATGACACCAACTATGAAGTTTGTTGATGACCTCTTCTTCTCTCTCTCCTTGTTTTGCTCCACCTCCTCCTAGCTCCTTGCTCTTTTCTTGTATGCTTTTCCTCCCGCTTCCAAGCCAAGCTTGAAGAAAAAATTAAATTTGTAGAAAATGCTAGGAAATTAGAAAAATGAAGTTTTTGGAAGAATAAGCCCATAGTTGGCATTGGGTGGTTGTATGGATAATTAGTGGTTTGGGGGTTTCTAGGTGTTTTAGGGTTTTAGGGCCATAGTTTTCTAGGTGTTTTAGGGTTTTAATTAAGGGTTTAGGGTTTTATTTGTACGGATAATTATACATATACATACATCCATACAATATATACATATATATACACACATATATGTACTCATACAAACAAAAAATAATTGCATTCACAATATTCAAAAGAAAATATTTGTATGTATATATATATATATATATAGTTTATTATTATAGTAACACTATACATTCCGTCTCGATTATAGTTGAGACAACGTACAACTTAATTGAGAAATTATCCCATCTTCGGTTCAACAATTGTACCAATGTCGGGTTCAAAACATATTAAATAATATGTTTCAATATTTAATAAATTAAAATTAAGAAAATCAATTAATATGTGTGACTCTGAATTGTGCACGGACTAATGTACAAAATAGTTATATATATTTTTACGGGATCGTACATGGTGCCTTACATAGGCTTCACAACCCCAAATCTTCATAAAAGACACACTATGACGCCTCCCAGTTCATATCTCATATGGTGTCTCTTGAATCGTTTTAGATGAAACACAGTTAAGTGTGAAAGCAAATGTTAATAGAGTTTGTCCCCAGAAGAAGCTTGGAAGATCTGCATGACTCGTCATGGAACGGACCATGTCTAACAAGGTTTGGTTCCTCCTCTATGAGACATCATTCCGTTGTGGTGTTCCAGGGGGAGTGAGTTGAGATATTATCCCACACTCTTTTAGATGGTCATCAAAATTTTGGCTTAAGTACTCACCACCTCGATCTGATCGAAGAGCTTTAATACTTTTACTAAGTTGGTTTTGTACCTCATTCTTGAATTCTTTGAACTTTTCAAATGACTTTGATTTGTGTTTCATCAGATACACAAAGTCATATCTACTAAACTCATCAGTAAATGTAATGAAGTACTGAAAACCTCCTCTAGCCAATGTATTGAAAGGTCTGCAGACATCACTATGTATGAGACGTAAAAGGTCACTAGCCCTTTCACCTTTTTAGTGAATGGAGCTTTTGTTATCTTGCCCAACAAACAAGGTTCACATACCTCATATTCAAAATCAAATGAGTTTAAGAATCCATCTTTATGAAGTATGGATATACGGTCATTTATGTGGCCCAAACGACAATGCCAGAGGTAAGTAGGGTTCGTATCATTTGATTTGAACCTTTTAGTATTTATATTATAGACGAGTATTTCGAGGTCGAGAATATAAAGTCTATTACTCAATTGTGCACCAGCATAACAGATATCATTCAAATAAATAAAACAACTTCTGTCCTTTATTATAAATGAAAAACCCTTCGTGTCCAAACAAGAAATAGAAATAATATTCCTACTAATAGCATGCACAAAATAATAGTTCTCTAACTCAATGATATGCCCAGTGGAAAATGATAAATGACAAGTTCCTATAGCTAAAGCAGCAACTTTTGCGCCATTTTCAATTCGTAGGTCAACTTCGCCCTTAGCCAATGATTTACTCCTTTTGAGATCCTTCAAATTTACAAAAATGTGAGATCCACATCCAGTATCTAATACCCAAGATGCAGAAGTAGATAAATTGACTTCTATAACAAAAATACATGTAGTGGAAGTCTCACTTTCTTTCTTCTTCTTAAGCTTCTCCAGGTACTTATGGCAGTTTCTCTTCCAATGTTCGGTCTCACCACAGTGGAAGCATATGCCTTCATTGGCCACCCCACCCTAGGTTTCAAGGCAGAAGTATTGGGCTTGAAATTTCCCTTGCTCTTCCCCTTGACCTTGGGATTTTTAATCTGATTTTTGCCTTTGCCTTTACCTTTGCTCTGTTGGACCATCATAATGGTCTCTCCCTTACTAATATTATGCTCAGCAGTTCTAAACATGCTTAGCAGTTCTGGCAGATGTTTATCAATTTCATTCATGTTGTAGTTCTTGACGAATTGACTATAACATTCTGGCAACGATTGCAGGACCAATTCAGTGGCCAACTCTTGACCCAAAAGGTAACCAAGCTTTTCAAGGTTCTCTATGTACCCAATCATCTTGAGCACATGATTTCCAATAAGGCTTCCTTTTACCAGTTTGCACTGAAACAATGCCTTTGAGACTTCAAATCTTTCATGTCTAGCTTGCTCGTGATTGAGCATTTTGAGGTGTACGATACTTTCTTAGGCATCCATGTTCTCATGTTGCTTTTGAAGCTCAGAGTTCATGGTGGCTAGCATGATACAACCAACTTCCAAGGCATCATTTTGATGCTTCTTATGAGCATATTTTTGGTTGCGAGGGGCACTTGCAGCAGGTGACTCAGGAATTGGCTGCTCTAGATCATATATTTTTTTCTCATGCCTAAGGACTATCCTCAGATTCCTATACCAGTTTAGAAAATTTATCCCAGACAGTTTTTCCTTCTCAAGTACAGATCACAATGATAAGTTATTTGGTGTCTTGGATGCCATGGTAATTTATTAACAAAATATGCAAAGTAAATATTATTTCATTAAAATGTTGAACAGAAATATGCAAAGTATGTATCATGACATTACAATATTTAATAAGGTCTTTTATTAAATACTCCTCCTACTATTTTTATTCAAACTGACGACCCTTATCATTGACTCGAAAAATCTCATCTTAAGATTTTCTAGTAGGCCAAGATTCTTATTTCACCTAGTTCTGAGTCAGCTTATGCTGATCACCCAAAATTCAGTTATTTAGGTAGGAAATACTTCTCAATTACATCGTATGGAACTCTTGGATAGTTGGGTGAATAACACTTATTCTATCTATCTCATAGACTAAAGCTCAACTCTACCTATACATTTTCAATCCTATTGAAATATCCTAGTTAAGTTAGACCTAATGGTTGACAATTGAATATTAGTTTTATCCCATTGCATCTCACTAGGATAGATAAAGGCACCCTGCTTTGGCAGACCTACACTTAACCGATCCTAGCCTAGACGAGTGTCACGCATTGGAAGACATATTATTGCGACTTAATATTTACTTTGTGGAATTTTGTTATTTTATTCTTTGATATATGTGACATTAGCATAAAATATAGCTAGATCTCACATTAGCATAAAATATAATTGGATTTTGTTATTTTATTAATTGGATCTCACATTTATCATCCACCAGCATACAACTAAAACAATGCATCTCATACAAAATTAGAAGCATAAAATATATGTGACATGGATGTGGCCCCTAACACACTGATTCTCCCAAGCCAATGAGAGTATCAAAACTGAACGAATGAATTATAACGTCTTCTCCAAGCAGCTTCCCAATCTTGTCCTTGTATGGTTGCCAATTCCTTGCCTCCTTGGTGAGATTACATTTACATATAAAGAAAAAATGTACAATCAGAGTGTATAGAGAAAGGATTGCATTGAGAATGTAGAGAGAAAGAAACGACACGCAGGTCGTATTCAAAATACCAAAATGTAAACAATACATCACAGAATATAAACCATGCATCACAGAACTAAACCATGCATCACAAAACTAAGGCCACAACCATGCACTATGCATCACCTAACATAATAAACAAAGAATATGTTGTTATGATTTTATTTAGTTTATTTAAAAAGGACAGCTTTTCGGGAAATAAAAATTACCCTACGCAGAGTTGACATTGGGGTCCCGCTGCCTGATCCGCGGGCGGGGGTCAAGGGGAGGCCGCCCATTGTGGGGTGCGGGACAGTGTCCCGGAGTAAAAATTTTCCTTATCATCCATTGCCACCACCAGAACATGAACTCTTCATATTTTAAGAAACCATAACTCCACTACAAATGATGCAGGTGCATGAACTCTTCATACTTTAATGAATCCTAACGTCACTGCAAATCACATCTTACTGCATCAGGGTTTCAATGGTTCCAAATTGAGGGCCACCCTGGTATGGCAACTATGTTAACAACCAACAAATAAATGAATTCTTATATTGCAACTGTTGCAAAAATTATATCACATATGAATCTTTTTTCCAAAAGTGCAAACATATCATGAATAATCACATATCATACATAACCGAATTATGGTTTTGCAAGTGGCTCTAATACCACTATTAGGATTCGAATGCAATTATAGATTAAATACACAGCAGAAAAATTACAAAAATATCGAAACCTAGTCATGGATCCATACAAAAAAAACCATAAATCGTGTGTAGGAGTTATACCTTAAAGATGGATATGCTATCTCCACAATATGCCAATCACAATATTACAATATTGCGATGCCTCAATGGTATCCGCATGAACGGAACGAAAAACGGCTCTCCCTCAGATCGAGGTGATAGTTGCGGGAAGGGGATGTTCCTCCTCACTATCTCTCTATCACTTTCTGTGACAGCTAGGCTTTTTACATGTATGTCTTTTCCACAAATACATACATATATATATATATATATATATATATATATATATATATATATATATATATATATATATATATATATATGTAGGTGCATAAAATCAACCCTAAGAGAGTAATGAGACTTTTGGTCTCATAATCTGATCCGGGTCAGATTTGTATGTGGGCCTTAGAACTTTAGTCGGCCCATTTAATCTAATTAAATTTCCAACCAATGTCAGGAGTCCAAGTCTTACTTGGATCCTCAATTAAATTTATCTTATGAATTTAAATCCCAATTTCGATCTATTCTAAGTGTGTGACCCTATAGATTCTATTACGTTGACAGTAATACTAAAATCATATTTTAGTATTACAAATAGTGAGCGGTATCTAGCAATACATCACTACTACTCAAGTAACGGGAATATCAGTGATTTGACATAATCTATCCATGACCAATGTTACCATATAGTCTAGTCTCTTTGTCCAGATATCTTAATTGACCACAAGGAATAAAGCGTGTCACCCTTATATAGTTCATTCTTTGGTTTCTTGATGTCCGAGTAGACCTACTAAAATAAATGAGATCAATATCTCATATTGACTCATTTGAGCACCGCCATGCATTTTGCAGTCTCACTTAATTAAGGGACCCTTAGATATCACTCCTATTATGTAAGAGAGACAAATTTCATCTAAGTCACTCACATCCCTCCGCATGATTTGTAGTATATCAAATAGTTGACTTTATAATCACCTTATTACAGACAACGTTTGAAGACATTAAAACATATAACTTCTCATGTAAGAAGTAGTAGTGACTTCAAGTCAAAGGACTACGTATACCATGGTCATTGTGAGAACCACTTATGACACTCACGTAACGATCCATGCAGCCTTCTCATGGTGGGTCAATCCAGTATATTATAACTCTAATATGTACGCATGTAAAGACTTGATATCTCATATCCATGACCCATGAGAATGGTCATCAGTCTACACGCACACTAGTTGATATGACTAAAAATGGGGTTAAATCGGAACCGTCCAAATTAGACGCGAATACCAAAGTTTCGGAGTAAAATGGTAATTTCACCTACAAACGGGTCAGAAGTGGGTATTGGATCTTCTCCCCAAAGACCCAATAACTCACGAACAGATCCACCTCAACTGGGTGCGGGTTTCAACCCACAGCAAACCCAGTCCCACAAGATAGAATTAGGGTTTCTGATTAATCTTAAGGAGGCTTGAAGCCGATTGGTACGGGTGCATCCATTATGGTTCGGGAAAAAGGAGGTCGACTAGGGCGAAGGGTCCTTCCCCTAAGTTCTTCTTCTCGGTCTAACTGACCCAAGCACCTCTCCATTTCGTGGAGACGGCAGTAGACAACATCATCTCTTCGACGGTAATCAGCCGAGCCTCTAGACTCGTCTTCGTACGAGGGAGAGCGGGGGCTACGACGGCGGTATCTCCTGGAGCAGCGTGGACTTGGTATGTGCCGGGAGTTGCTAGGAGCTAGAGGAGGAGTTGGGGACCGTCGGTGAGGACTTCGGACCGGAGGAGGAGAGGGGATCTTTGGAGCATTGGTGTTGGGACGGAGATTGAGAGCTTGTAGGATGGTTGCTTGAAACTGCTGGAACTCGGCACGAGTGATGGGTGCCTCATCGTTCCTAGGATGTTGCCGACCGGCAGGGGAATGGGGTCTTCTCCTATGATGCTCGGGGGACTCTCTTCGCCCCCTTCGGATAGGGGACCTTCTGTAGTCTCAGCGGTGAGGAGATCGCTCATCCGGACGGTGTTGGCGGGAGGCTCCCTCTCGGGCCCGCTTTTCATCCAGACGGCGGCGAAGATCCTCATCCTTCTGCCGATTGAGGACGGTGTTGCGAAGGTCGGAAGCTCGGGGATTATGGGAGGCCATAGAATCCGAAGAGGCATTGTGGATGGAGACGTGGTCCGGATGGAGAGGTTGTTTCTGCGGGTTGGGACCCTTAGGAGGTTGTTGATGCTGAGGAGGAGGCAGGTCTTGTTGGAGAGGGTCCTCGGCTTGAGGCGGAAGTTGTCCCTGCTGTTGAGCGGGTTGAGGGGGGACTTCCTGTTGCTGATCGGGGTTGGGTCCTCGGTTGGACCCTCTGGATCTGGCTTTCCTAGGAGGCATGGCTGGAGAAGATCTGACCAACGGGAAGAGGAGAGGCTGCTATTCGTTGATTCCCACAGACGGCGCCAATCTGTTGCCGCTGAATCTGGTGTGGGGGCAAACAAATAGTATTTGTGGATTCTTAGGAAACTTTGAATAGCAAACCTGTTACCTGTTCCGCCGGAGTTTGATGTTGACTGCCGCCGTACACCTGCAAAAAGTGCGAGACCCCGGGGTTGTTCCCGGCGACGCACCCTTCGACGCTCAAGTCAGTAATCAGAAGTGATTATGAAAGAGCGTAAATTGACAAAAGATTGATTACCCCTTAATGAAGATGGATGGGGGGTATTTATAGGCACCGCTGGGATCAGATTAGGAATGTAATCCCCCTGTGGTTAGATAAGGAATGTAATCCCTAATCCCCAGTGAAGGGATAGATATGAATCAGGGCCGTTGATTAGGATTTAATCAGAAACTCTAATTCTTTCCTTTCTGGACTGGGTTTGCTGCGGGTTGAAACCCACACCCAGTTGAGGTAGATCTGTTCGCGGGTTAGTGGGTCTTCGAGGAGGAGAACCCGTACCCGCTTCAGACCTATTGGTGGGTGAAATTACCGTTTTACCCCTGGTCTTCAAGATTCGCGCCCGATTTGGACGGTTCCGATTTAACTCCATTTTTAGCCATATCACGAGCCCCCCACTTCCGAAGACTAAGTTTGATCAGCCTTTGAGGAGTAGTTTTACTGTTTTAATGGCTAGTGGAGTTGTATCGGAGTCCAAATGGAAGGTTTTGAGTCTTTGAAGGAGGTGGTGCGGTGATTTTTCAAGTTGGTTGCAGTCTGAGTTCTTCTGGTCATGTGGTGTTTTCGCAGGAATATTCGTTTAACTTTGCGAAGTGTCGATCCGTCGTTCGGGGGTCTTAATAGATTGTCCTTGGCAATAATTACTTGCTTGGGGATTAGAAAATGTTTTCCCAACTTCATAATTATCTTCCAGGAGTTTTCCTTAACTTTCCCGAATTTTTAATTGTTTTTTCGCAATTTTTTGGCGAACGGCTCGGTTGTTTCCTTCGTTGTGTGGCCCACATGCTTGTACCACACCGCCGACCCCTTCGAGCGCTCGCTGCCAAGGAGGCCGAAGTCCATGGGTGGTTCGGCGCCTTTTGCCGAAGAGCAGAGGCACCTCGGCCAGGTTGTAAGTGCGGAGAGGGAGTTCGGCGAGGTCCGAGGTCCAACTTTCCATGTAACATGGTCGGTGTCAAGAATGCTCGGCAACTGGTGCCGAAGTCCAACTTTCCATGTAACATGGTCGGTGTCAAGAACGCTCGGCAGCTGGTACCGAGGTCCAACTTTCCATGTAACATGGTCGGTGTCAAGAACGCTCGGCAACTGGTGCCGAAGTCTAACTTTCCATGTAACATGGTCGGTGTCAAGAACGCTCGGCAGCTGGTGCCGAGGTCCAACTTTCCATGTAACATGGTCGGTGTCAAGAACGCTCGGCAGCTGGTGCCGAGGTCCAACTTTCCATGTAACATGGTCGGTGTCGCTCGGCAGCTGGTGCCGAGATCCAACTTTCCATGTAACATGGTCGGTGTCAAGAACGCTCGGTAGCTAGTGCCGAGGTCCAACTTTCTATGTAACATGGTCGGTGTCAAGGACGCTCGGTAGCTGGTGCCGAGGTCCAACTTTCCATGTAACATGGTCGGTGTCAAGAACGCTCGAGAGCTGGTGCCGAGGTCCGACTTTCCATGTAACATGGTCGGTGTCAAGAATGCTCGGCAGCTGGTGCCGACGACCAACTTTCCATGTAACATGGTCGGTGTCAAGAACGCTCGGCAGCTGGTGTCAAGGTCCAACTTTCCATGTAACATGGTCGGTGTCAAGAACGCTCGGCAACTGGTGCCAAAGTCCTTGACTTGTCATTTTTGGCGGAGCACGCCCTGCGGAGTTGGTGGCTTCTGTGCTCCTGACAGATGTGGCAGCCATTAAATGTGATGGCGTCTGAACTTCTGACAGCTCTGACGGATGTGACGCTTATTTAATGTGATGACCTCTGAGTTCCTGTCAGATGGGACAGTAATTAATGCGATGTGCGGCTTGGTGTGGTAAACAAGGCGACGGTTCAGATTGTTTTTGTCGTTTTGTGTAAATGGGCTGACAGTTTGGGCCCATTAACCTCGTTTTGCGCGCCTCGCTCTATAAAACCTTACCCCCCTTCTCATTTTTCACTTCTCCACTTTTTTACTCAGGCAGTGATTTATGCTTAGCGAGAGCTTCAGGTGATCGTCGTCCGTTTTTCGGTGAAGTTTCCGACAGCATATCTTTAAGGTAATTTATACATAGTTTCTTTCCAAGTATAAATATGTCTCTTTCCTCTGTCTTCGAGTCGTCTTCTTCTTGGTCCGAGCCCTCCCCTCAAGTTGCCGAAGCCCGTACTCCGAGTCGCCCAGATAAGGGGAAGAAGGTGTTCGGTAGGGATACGATCGTGGAGGATCCAAAGCGCATGGGGCCGTTTGTCAGGTTGCCTGGGCCACTGACTGGGCTTCACAGAGTTCGAGAACTTCCGGAGGAGCATGCCGAGCGTATTGTTCACGGGAGGGGGAGGACTTTTGATGAGAATGAAGCGAGGGAGACGACCGAGGCAGATGAGACGGTGTCGATCCTTCGCGAACAAGACTTGGCAGTGATCCGGGATTGTTTCCACATCCCGGAGGAGTACGAACTTATGCTGCCAGGTCCCGGGGTTAGGGCCAACTCGCCGCTGCCAGTGACTATGTGTTGCTGGCCGGTTGATGCCTTTATCGCCGGGGCTCGGCTACCTCTCCATCCGTTCGCAACCCTCATTCTGAGGTGGTTTGGGGTCAGCCCCATCCAACTTATGCCGAACGCGTGGAGAGTCATAAATGGTTTCGTGCTTCACTGCCAAGCCGCTGGGATCGAACCGGAGCTGAGTGTACTTCGGACGATCTACCAGCTTCATCAAGCGAACCGGTCGGAGTTCCGGTATTACTTGGCCCCGAGGCATGGCGGTAGGCTCGTTATATGCCCCGACACCATAAAGCACTGGCGTGAAAAGTATTTGATAGTGGGGAGTGCGGAGGCCTGGCCTATTCCTTCTAGTTGGGTGGAAGAGGTGTCGAAGAGGGTGAAGGCGATGCCCAAGCTTCGCCCCGAAGATGAAGAGGCAGTTCAGACACTTCTCGATCGGCCGAAGTATGATTGGCGGGAGGTGACCGAGGATGTTCTGTTCAGGGGAGGGCTCTGCCGCGTAGATCCCAGTACGCGGCTTCTCTTATGTTTCCGTCCTTTCTTTTTCATATTTCATCTTTTATGACTTGTATTGTGTTAACAAACTTCGTTTTTAATGCAGAGGCGATGGACTACGAGGCTATGTTGACTTTGAGGGCTGGTCTTGCTAGCAAGGCATCGAAGAAGCGAAAGAGGGTGGCCACCAAGTTGCGACTGCGAAGACTCCGAGGGTCACGGAGGTGGTCGAGGAGGTAGAGACCCTGGGGAGCCCAGCCGTGGCCGAAGGAGGTGCCTCAGCGTCAACCGAGGCTGGTGACTTTCCCATTGCCGCAGCCCTCAAGATGGCGACGCCCCCACTGACAGTGGTGGCCGAGGAGCTCCTGACCGAGGAGCACAAGAGGATTCATGTTCCGGACTGGCAGGTTCAGAAACATGACGGGTTCCTCGGCAACTCCTTGGCGAGCATGCAGGTGGTCAAGCACCTGGCGATGCCGAAGGATCGGGCCGCCATGGAGGCCGGGCTGGAAGGCGACGACGTCATCGAGATTGCTCGCTCGGCGGTCTCGGTAAGTGTTGAATTTTTGCCGTCATTGGTTCTTCTTATGTCTAATTTCTCTAACTCTTTTAACACCTCGTCTCCTGTCGCAGATCATCGTCCACTTTGGTCACCTCTCGAAGAGGTTGACGGCTCTGGAGAAGGAGCTGAAGCAGGAGTCCGACCAAGCTCGGAAGGAGAAAGCTCGCATGGGGAACGTGCTTGACAAGATCAGGGTTGAGTTCGAAGGGAGGACGACGAGGGTCGAATACCTCGAGGGTCTGGTCGCGAAGCTGGAGGTCGACCTTCTTCGTCAGAAAGAGGAGGCGGCCAAACAAATGGCCGAAGCGGCAGAGGCCAAGGCTACCGCGGTGAAGGAGGCAGAGGACGCCACCATGGTGAAGGCGCAAGGCTTTCTTACCCAGAACATGGCCAAAGCCTATGCCGAAGCCCTCGCCCGGGTGTCGAAGGCTTACCCCGAGGTGGACTGTTCGGGATGGAGATTGTTCTCGGGCCACGTCGAAGGTTTTGACCCTAAGTCGGAGGGAGAAGAAGAAAAAGAAGGGGAAGATGAAGTCGAGCCTGAGGTCGAGGTCGAGGTCGTCGCCGAGGTCCAGGGGTCTGTGGTCACCCCGCTGGCGATGGTGACCCCTTCTGGGACGTCGGCCCCTACCCACTCTCACCGCTCCAGGAAAGAGGTCGCGCCCTGACTTCGCTTGCTTTTTCTTTTCTTCTGCTTTTTTTAGTTTTTAAGTGTAATGCCTAATCGCGGACTGGCCACCGCTTTTTGTAATGAATGAAAACATCTTTTTGGGCTCGGTTTCGCATCTCTCTATCATAACTTTCTCAAAAAACTCTTGAAATTTGGCTAAGTGTAGGGATTCGGCTAAGTGTTGAAAATTTGTTGTTTGCTTCGACTTCTTTTCAGCTTGCGGTGGTGACTCAAACCGTCGAGCCTACTTGCTCGGGGGACAGCGCTCGTCCCGAGGATGGCTTAGGGGCGACGAGGCTGTGCTTGGTGAGGTGCCGAGAGCGGCTCTATGAAGTCGAGCTGGGGTTGCGCAGAGCCGTAAGCGAGCAGAATCACCTGCAACTCATCCTGGGTCGGCAGGACATTGAGATTCGGCGACTGGAGAGCAGGCTCGCCGAGATGGCCCCCTTAGGAGAGGATGATGGTTCGTCGACCGTCTTTAGCTACGGCCTTCGGCTCAATTGCATCCGCCATACTTTATCGAAAATAACAACGGAGAGGGACGATCTGCTCTCTGAGATTCGTCACTTGCAAACGGTAGAGACGGAGCTTCGGATGGAGGGAGAGGGATTGACAGCAGAGGTGGCCAAACTAATGGCCGAACGTGACGAACTGACGGCCGAGGTCGACGCGCTGAAGAGAGCCACGGTGGACAAGAGCATCGAAGTCACTCATCTCTGCCGTCTTATCGCCAGTCGCTCTGGCGTCCCGAGCTCCGCAATACCTCCTCGCTTCGAGGTCGATGTAAAAGATGACTCTCTGAGGGAGAGGATCTCAGAGCTGGAGGCGGAGGTGGCTAGCCTCAAACCGCGTTCGGGGCCGATCAATGTTAGGAGCACCTCATGTACTCGCGTGGAGAGCGAGCGGGGCATTTCGTTTTATGAGCTCGCGACCCGTTCGCCCATAGGCCAACCTGGTCCGGGGGATGCACAAAGGCCATTTCATCGAGCGGAGCGTCCGTCGGAGCGACTGTTAGGAGTAGCGCCGAGGATACGTCTCAATTTGTTGGTTTAGGGTCGAGTTCCGGAGGCAAACGTCGCCGCCCTCAAGTGTCCTTGAAGCGGAACATCCCTGTGCCAAGGAGGCATTGAAGATCTTGCTTTTGAGGCCTTTGTATTTAGCCTAAGTGTAACAAGCCAGCATTGTAATTTTTGCTTTTTAACGCCTTGTAATCTAGTTGTAAGGAAGAGTTGCCTTGTACTGTGTCCCCACTCTTAATGATATTTCTTCCTTGGACTTGCACGTTTTTAGTGGCTTTGTGCGGTTGTTTTGTTTGTGACTATGTTCATCGTGCCGAGGTCCCCGATCTGGTCTTCTGCTCGTTTAGGGGTCGGCATCATGAAAGTTCGGCCAGTTAGAGTTGTTCAACGGTTGTGGGAGCAATTCCGAATGGCAACCTACTTCTAGCTCGCTTAAGAGCGGACTTGCGAAGTAGAATCGAGCCAAGTGTTGGACTCCAAACCATCGTTAGAGTAGTTCAACGGTTGTGGGAACAATTCCGAATGGCGACCTACTTCTAGCTCGCTTAAGAGCGAACTTGCGAAGTAGAATCGAGCCAAGTGTTGGACTCCGAACCATTGTTAGAGTAGTTCAACGGTTGTGGGAACAATTCCAAATGGCGACCTACTTCTAGCTCGCTTAAGAGCGGACTTGCGAAGTAGAATCAAGCCAAGTGTTGGACTCTGAACCATCATTAGAGTAGTTCAATGGTTGTGGGAGCAATTCCGAATGGCGACCTACTTCTAGCTCGCTTAAGAGCGAACTTGCGAAGTAGAATCGAGCCAAGTGTTGGACTCCGAACCATCGTTAGAGTAGTTCAACGGTTGTGGGAGCAATTCCGAATGGCAACCTACTTCTAGCTCGCTTAAGAGCGAACTTGCGAAGTAGAATCGAGCCAAGTGTTGGACTCCGAACCATCGTTAGAGTAGTTCAACGGTTGTGGGAGCAATTCTGAATGGCGACCTACTTCTAGCTCGCTTAAGAGCGAACTTGCGAAGTAGAATCGAGCCAAGTGTTGGACTCCGAACCATCGTTAGAGTGAAGAGTAAAAGCAGAGAGATGTAAACAATTTTTACAAGTAAAATATGAAAAAGCTTTCTTTATTGATGACTAATGGTCGGCTGCTTCTAAAGTTGCTAGCCATTATTACAAGAGAGAAATAAAAGAAAAACAATACAAGTAATAGGAGAGGAACGGTTCGACATCCCGGAATACTTAGAGAGGCGTTGGTGCTCTCTCTTGGTATTTTAGAAGATGGTCGGCATTCCAGGTCCTGGGGATCTCTCTGCCTTCGAGGTCTTCTAGTCTGTATGTCCCAGGCCGAACTTCTTTGGCGATCTTATAGGGTCCCTCCAATTTGGAGCCAGTTTGCTCTTCTGACCAGAAAAAGAGATGGCTAACTTTCTGAGGACCAAGTCCCCTTCTTTGAGGTCGGTAGGACGGACTCTCTTATTGTATGCCAACTCGATCCTTCTTTGGTAGCTTTGTTGACGAATGGCAGCTCTTTCACGGATCTCGTCAATTAAGTCTAGATTTGCTCGGAGCTCTCTAGCAAATTGTTCTTCTTCATAAGCCGTTAGACGAGGAGAGGGTATACCAACTTCTAGGGGGATCATAGCTTCGGACCCATAGGTGAGGTTGAATGGGGACTCACCTGTGGGGTTCCGTTTTGTGGTGCGGTAGTTCTACAGCACGTTGGGGAGCTGATCGACCCATAAGCCTTTGGAACATTTATCCAACCTCTTCTTAATACCAGAGAGGATCTGTCGGTTAGCATTCTCTACTTGGCCATTCGACTGGGGATGGGAAACGGAGGAGAATTGGTATTGGATGGCGAGGTCTTCACATAGAGCTCGAAAGGCAGCCCCGGTAAACTGGGTTCCGTTGTCTATTATGAGGACCCGGGGGACACCGAATCGGCAGATTACATTCTTCCAAAAGAACTGAACTACCTTGTTCTCGGTGATCGTGGCTAAGGGCTCGGCCTCTATCCATTTTGAGAAGTAGTCGATTGCCACGACTAAGAATTTGAACTGGCCGGGAGCTGGTGGGAATGGCCCTAGTAAATCCATCCCCCACATTGCGAAAGGGATTGGACTTGATAGGGAAGTGAGTGGAGCTTGTAGGAGGCATCGGATGTTGGAGTACTTCTGACATGAGCTGCATTGCCGAATGTGCTGTTCGGCGTCCTGTAGGAGAGTGGGCCAGAAATATCCATAATTCAACACTTTGCGGGCTAAGGATCTAGACCCTGAATGTGCCTCGCCGATGCCCTCGTGAAGTTCTTGCAGTGCGTAGTCGGCCTGTTCGGGGGAGAGGCATCTCAAATAAGGCCTGCCGTCTACCTGTGTGAAGGAGCGCTTATATAGGATGCCTCCGATCAGTGTGTATCGCTCTGCTCGGGTTCTCACTCTTCGATCTTCCTTAGGATCTTCGGGGAGGAGCCCGTCCCTTAAGAATTCGACGAGGGGTTTCATCCAATCATCTTGAAGCAGGACAGGCAACGACTCCATTGAGTCGGAAGTTTCATCCTCTATACTTGGCTTCAGGACGACCTATATCAAGACGGTTTGCTCGAGCCCTTGGAGGGAGGAAAAGGCTAGCTTGGAGAGGGCATCGGCCTGGGCATTTTCTTCTCGGTGGATTCGTTGGATGAAGGCCTCTTCAAATAGTGCCATGAGGCTCCTAACCTTGGCTAAGTACTTAACCATCCGGTCATCACGTGCTTCATACTCGCCGAGGACCTGATTTACGACCAGCTGAGAGTCACTAAAGATCCGGAGGCATTGCGCCCCTGCATTGCGAGCCATTCCAAGGCCGGCTATGAGTGCCTCGTATTCTACTTCATTGTTAGAAGCCTTGAAGTTGATACGGAGGGAGTATTGGAGGATGAAGTCATCTGGGCCTGCCAGAATGACCCCGTCTCTGCTTCCCTCGTTACAGGAGGATCCATACACATAGATCGACCAGACAGGTGGTCCCTTCATTGCTTGGCTAAACTCAGGGATAGTACTTTCAACGATAAATTCTGCTAAGGCCTGAGCCTTGATCGCGGTCCTAGGCTGATACGTTATATCGTGCTGGCTCAGCTCGATAGACCACTTCATAAGGCGACCGGAGGTCTCTGGCTTGTGGAGCACTTGCTTCAGCGGTTGGTCGGTAAGAACGACCACCGAATGGGACTGGAAATACGGGCGAAGCTTTCTCGCGGCCATCACCAGGGCATAAGCCATCTTTTCTATCCTCGGGTAGCGGAGCTCGGCATCCCGGAGTACTTTGCTCACATAGTTGATGGGCTTTTGAGCCCGGTCTTCTTCCCTTACTAAAACGGTGCTGAGGGTCTGCTCGGATGCTACCAGGTAGAGATAGAGGGGTTCAGCAGGAATGGGTTTGCTGAGGAGAGGAGGGTTGACGAGGTAAGCCTTGAGCTGGTCGAACGACTCCTGTTGCTACTGACCCCATTCGAAACCTTTAGCCCCCCTGAGGGCCTTGAAGAAGGGGAGGCATTTCTCCCCGGACTTCGAGAGAAAATGCCCTATGGCGGCTAGGCGACCTGTTAGCCTCTGAACTTCCTTAACGTTCTTGGGAGGGGCCATGTCTAATATGGCCTTGATTTTCTCAGGGTTTGCTTCAATTCCTCGTTGGCTGACCATGAAGCCGAGGAACTTTCCTGACGAGACTCCGAACGCACACTTGTTCGGATTGAGTCTTATGTTGTGCTTTCTCAGAACATCGAACGCCTCCTGTAGGTCGGTCACATGATCGGCCCCTCGGATGCTTTTTACAAGCATGTCGTCAACATACACCTCCATATTCCGGCCGATTTGAGCTTGGAAAGCCTTGTTGAGATCGGTAAAATCGATACAAATCCTCCAGGTCCCATTGGACTTCTTCACCATTACTACATTCGACACCCATTCGGGATAGTTCACCTCTTGTATGAACCGAGCCTTCAAGAGCTTGTCCACTTCCTCTTTTATAGCTAGCTGGCGCTCGGGTGCGAACTTGCGCCTCTTCTGTTGAACCGGTTTGGACCCTGGAGCAACGCTGAGGTTGTGGACCAAGAGCTCTTCGGAAATTCCGGGCATGTCTACAGCTGACCAAGCAAAGAGGTCTCGGTTCCTTCGGATGCACTGAACTATGTCGGAGCATAGGGCGGATGGGAGGGTCTTGCTAACAAAGAACTTTCGGGTTGGATCCTGCTCAGAGAAGAGCACTTCCTCCAACTCATCCACCGGCTCGGACGTTGGTCGGGCAACATCTTGGGGGATTTCCAGAGTTTCTAGGGAGAGGACTGGACCGAGGGTAGAGGTCATGTAGCACTTGCGGGCCGTGTCCTGATTACCTTTTACTTTCCCTACTCCTGCCCGGGTGGGGAATTTTATTTTGAGGTGATAGGCGGAGGGGACGGCTTCAAGGGCAGCGAGGCCGGGCCGACCCAAAATGACGTTGTAAGCTGCAGGGACATCCACGACCATAAAGTCCATTGACTCCGTTCGGGTAGTAGGAGTTTTGCCAGCAGTTACGTCGAGGGTGATCACCCCTTCAATAGTCACTGGCACTCCCGTGAACCCATGGAGCGTGTAGCCGGTGGGCTTGAGTCTGTTTCGGGACAATTTGAGGCCTTTGAAAGCGGTGAGGAAGAGGATGTTAACGGAGCTGCCATTTTCCACTAGGATCCTCTCCACTTTGAAGTTCTCCATATGGAGATTGATGACGAGTGCGTTACAATAGGGGGTGCAGACACCTTCAAGATCTTCGTCTGAGAATGTGACGGGCACTCCGAGGCCTTTAGGAGGAGGGGTGGTGCGAACCAAATTGACTTCCCTAATGAACGCCTTTCGAGAGGAGTTTGAGGAGCCCCCCATTGGGCCCCCATGAATGAGGTGTAGGACGTGCTCCTCTTCGAAGTCGGGCGTTTCATCGCGTTCAGGACGCTTATTAGCCCCCCGAGGCGGGGGAGGAAGGTCGGCTCGATCCTTTCTCACGAACCTGGTCAGCTGCCCCCTCTGGATGAGGGCTTCTATCTCATTCTTCAGGGCCCGACAATCATTGGTGTCGTGGCCATGGTCCCGGTGATAACGGCACCATCCCTCTTCTCGGCGGGGGTGTTCATCCTCGGAGCAGGAGGTATGACCCCCTCCTTCTCAACTTCCATAAGAATGGTGGAGACGTTGGCATTAAGGGGTGTAAATTTTTCAAATCTGGGGGGAGGTCGGCGCTGGCCGCCATTATCCTTCTGGAGCTTCTTGGCTCCTTCCTCTTCTGTTCCCTTTCTCTTAGACCCGGAGGAAGACCCCTCCAAGTTGGGGCGGTGCTCAGCTTCTTCGGCCCGAATAAACTTTTTGCTGCGGAGTAGGAGGTCAGAGAAGTTCTGTGGGGGTTTCTTGGCGAGGGAGGAGCGAAGGCTGGAGTTGAGGACATTGGATTGAAATGCTGCTGCAGCGACCGACTGGTCGAGGGATGCTATGGACCTGACTTCAGCTGTGAACCTTTTCACATAGTCTCTCAGCTTCTCACCCTTCTTCTGGTGGAGGTAGAGTAGCGAAATGCTGGTCTTCTCAGTTCTGCGGCTACTCACGAAGTGGGTGACGAAGAGTGTCTCAAATTGTTCGAAGGAGAATATTGAGGAAGGGGCAAGGCGAGAGTACCATTCTCGAGCTGGGCGCTTGAGAGTTGCGGGGAAGGTTTTGCAGAGTAGAGCATCGGAAGCTTGATGGATGAGCATGAGGGTCTTGAAGCTTTCGATGTGATCGACGGGGTCAGTCTCCCCGGAATAAGTCTCGAATTGAGGAGGCTTGAAGCCGATTGGTATGGGTGCATCCATTATGGTTCGGGAAAAAGGAGGTCGACTAGGGCGAAGGGTCCTTCCCCTAAGTTCTTCTTCTCGGTCTAACTGACCCAAGCGCCTCTCCATTTCGTGGAGACGGCAGTAGACAACGTCATCTCTTCGACGGTAATCAACCGAGCCTCTAGACTCGTCTTCGTACGAGGGAGAGCGGGGGCTACGACGGTGGTAGCTCCTGGAGCAGCGTGGACTTGGCATGTGCCGGGAGTTGCTAGGAGCTGGAGGAGTTAGGGACCGTCGGCGAGGACTTCGGACCGGAGGAGGAGAGGGGATCTTTGGAGCATTGGTGTTGGGACGGAGATTGAGAGCTTGTAGGACGGTTGCTTAAAACTGCTGGAACTCGGCACGGGTGATGGGTGCCTCATCGTTCCTAGGATGTTGCCGACCGGCTGGGGAATGGGGTCTTCTCCTGTGATGCTTGGGGGACTCTCTCCGCCTCCTTCGGATAGGGGACCTTCTGTAGTCTCGGCAGTGAGGTGATCGCTCATCCGGACGGTGTTGGTGGGAGGCTCCCTCTCGGGCCCGCTTTTCATCCAGACGGCGGCGAAGATCCTCATCCTTCTGCCGATTGAGGACGGTGTTGCGAAGGTCGGAAGCTCGGGGATTGTGGGAGGCCATAGAATCCGAAGAGGCATTGTGGATGGAGACGTGGTCCGGATGGAGAGGTTGTTTCTGCGGGTTGGGACCCTTAGGAGGTTGTTGATGCTGAGGAGGAGGCAGGTCCTGTTGGAGAGGGTCCTCGGCTTGAGGCGGAAGTTGCCCCTGCTGTTGAGCGGGTTGAGGGGGGACTTCCTGTTGCTGATCGGGGTTGGGTCCTTGGTTGGACCCTCTGGATCTGGCTTTCCTAGGAGGCATGGCTGGAGAAGATCTGACCAACGGGAAGAGGGGAGGCTGCTATTCGTTGATTCCCACAGACGGTGCCAATCTGTTGCCACTGAATCTGGTATGGGGGCAAACAGATAGTATTTGTGGATTCTTAGGAAACTTTGAATAGCAAACCTGTTACCTGTTCCGCCGGAGTTTGATGTTGACTGCTGCCGTACACCTGCAAAAAGTGCGAGACACCAGGGTTGTTCCCGGCGACGCACCTTCCGACGCTCAAGTCAGTAATCAGAAGTGATTATGAAAGAGCGTAAATTGGAAAAAGATTGATTACCCCTTAATAAAGATGGATGGGGGGTATTTATAGGCACCGCTGGGATCAGATTAGGAATGTAATCCCCCTGTGGTTAGATAAGGAATGTAATCCCTAATCCCCAGTGAAGGGATAGATATGAATCAGGGCCGTTGATTAGGATTTAATCAGAAACCCTAATTCTATCCTTTCTGGACTGGGTTTGCTGCGGGTTGAAACCCGCACCCAGTTGAGGTGGATCCGTTCGCGGGTTAGTGGGTCTTCGAGGAGGAGAACCCGTACCCGCTTCAGACCTATTGGTGGGTGAAATTACCGTTTTACCCCTGGGCTTCAAGATTTGCGCCCGATTTGGACGGTTCCGATTTAACCCCATTTTTAGCCATATCAGGGATTACATTCCTAATCTGATCCCAAAGGCGACTATAAATACTCCCCATCCACCGCCATTAAGAGGTAATCAATCTTTTGCCAATTTATGCTCTCTCATAATCTTTCTGATTACTGACTTGAGCTTCGGAGGGTGCAGCGCCGGGATCAACACCGGTGTATCGCACCCAGATAAACGACGGGAGTCTGTAACGCCCCGAAACCCAAATACACTGAATTCGAGATGTTCTACAGGATCTTTTCACTTTCTTTAGTACAATTTTATAAGGAAATTCAAACTTTCACTTTACTTCAGAGTTTACATCATATATTACATTTACATTGCACAGCGGAAGTAAAAATTTACAACAATGAAACAAATGTACGACAACATTAAATGAATCTTTAAGCATTGTTCCTCTTTAACCTTTTTCATGCCATTGATCCTGCATACAAAACTGTGGGTACGTCAGTTTATTCAACCGACGATAATTATACATGGCCATCCTCTCTATGCCAAAAATAGTATAACGATTCTCATTTCTTAACAGATCACAAACTTGTTCACATAACAATTAAAGTAAAGGGGAAAAATCTTAATGATGTCGTGTCGTGATCATGCACTTAATCCTTAATGCAATTAGTTAATTTACATGACACTAATGCGCACTTGTTCGGATTCTATGCATCCCATACTACATAGGTCCGAGGGCAAGCCTCTTACTCGTTCTTCATTTTTGTAGGGTTCAATCCCTCGCCATGACTTAATCTACTACTGTAATTACGGTGAGTATCCTAGATGATCTATGAGTACAAGCACGTGCACTGGACCCTGGAGGGGAACCCCACGCCATGTCTTGACTCATCAAGCATGCATTCTGTGGCAATTCAGCCTCCTCCCTGAACACGATCCTCTTGCAGTCACCAAACATCCCACAAGCATGGCTAAAGTCCGATCATTACTGAGTTGTGCCCACGCCATGTCTTGACTCATCAAGCATGCATTCTGTGGCTCACACACCCGCACCGTAAACTCTAGTTCTCATACTTATATTTTCTCTCACTTTCATCACATCTCCACTATGTACTAATTATTAGAATCATGAATAGAATCAAAGCTCTAGAGTTAGCCTCTCCACTAAACCGGACTTATTCATTTCATTCTCACATGACCAACCTTGGTCTTCTTTTCAATTTCATTTCATTTCCATTGCCGGGGGAGACTTAGCTACTCTTTTGTTTCAATTTCCAATTCACAACCTCCAATTTGAGCATTTTCAACTCATGGATTCATTTTCATTGCCTCAGCATATCATGTTCTTAACTTTCATATTCATGTAATTCTCAATTCGAAACTATGATTCATTTCATGTAAATTCATGCAGCAACAAAATAGAGTTTATCAACATCAACCATAAAGTTCACCATCTTCAACATAAACTGAAATAAGATTCTCTGACATATCAAAAGATACTCTGGACAGTCGACTTGGAAAATACCAGTCGACTTGTACAGTCAATTCAAGTTCTTCATAATCACTCGGGAGAGTCGACTGCTACACATGGCCAGTCGGCTGTCCCGCAACTTTCTATACTCAAAATGTCATTCACGTGACAGTCGACTGTCAACAAATCAGTCGTCTGTCCCGGTCTTAACAGTACATATTTATTTTCAGCTCAGTCGACTTGCTACTCGCATTAGGTCGACTGGACAGGTTCACATTTCAAATTAAGGAATTATCTTTCCATCAGTTCTTACATGCACATGCATCATGGTGTCAAATTACAATATACATATATTCATGCTTCATAATCACGTGGTTTCTTAACTGTTCAGTAACATCACAACATGGAATTTCAAATAACTAATATTGTCCTTTCTTCAAGGAAGTGTTAAACATGCGTTTACACTCGTTCATAACTTTCTTGAAGAGATGAAATATTAATCTCAATTTATTACACTAGGACAACACAAAGGAAATATCTCATTTCATGGAATTGCGGGACTATTCGTAATCTACTCAATACATCAGTCGGCTGTTCATATTAACAGTCGACTGCACAGGCTAATCTCAGTTTTACTAATCATCACTAGTTCTTTTTCATCCGTTCACATCTCCTCCATCATATATAACATGGGGGAATATGAATTTAGCAATCATACTATCACTTCTGTTTTGCATACATGTACATTAATAAATCATGAAGATATTCGCCTCGTACCAGTCGACTTGTACATGCGACAGTCGACTGTACAGACTTATTTTGGTCTTAGTTAAAGTGTCATTACTTCATCATTCAATCCATCATAAACATACACAAGGCAATCTAATATGTTTGAATTTACTTCTCATAAGCATAGTAACAATCATCATAATCATGGCATATTTTCTATACTAGAAGTCCTGAGAAACACCCACCTTATTGACGAAATAACCGAAATCCAGAAAAGCTCCTTAATGCAATGGACGACTCCTTGCTCCACACCGAAACCTTCAGAAGATGATGCCCGGCCTCCACAGAAAAACACACGCACTCTCTCACAATATAGTTCTCTTACAAAATGATCTTAGTGTAAAAGAACCAATGAATGAGAGGGGGTATTTATACACCAATTTGAGTGAGATGGAGGGCTAGGATTCAGTAGATGGTTATAGGATCAAAGGCTAGGATGGACTAGGGAGTTGTGATAACCACCCACACTCCAAATAACTACCCATGACTCACACCCACTTCTCTACCCAATCCGGCCAAGAAATGTGTGCTTATGCACGTGTACATGAAGGGCACGTGTAAGCACAAGCCACCCTACAAGAATTTGTACACACCTAACAAGTCTTTTAAAAAAGAAAATGTTACACATTACAAGTTATAGAAAATAAGAAAAGGGATTAAATCCATGGGCTTAAATTAATTGGGCCAAGATAAATATTTTAAAAGAAAAATAAGTAAACTAACATTTGGGCTTTAGGAAAATGCTTTATAGAAAACAATATTCTTATTCATCATGTTGAAAATAATAGCCAACATATCACACATGCACACTACGTGCGAAATAATAGTTTTTCATACATTTGAAAAAGCAGGGTATTACAGAGTCAGCGGTCAAACTCCGGCGGAAGAAGTCAAGGTTCGCTATTCAGTTTCCCTAAGAATCCACAAATACTATCTGTTTGCCCCCACACCAGATTCAGCGGTAACAGATTGGCGCCGTCTATGGGAACCAACAAATAACTGCCCTTCCTCTTCCCGTTGGTCAGATCTACCCAGCCATGCCTCCCCAAAAGCTAAGATCCAGAGGGTCCAACCGTGGACCCACTCCTCCTCAACTACAACAGGAGATCCCCCTCCAAACCGTCCAGCTGGCGGGACTTCCTCCTCAACCTGATCAGGCCCCGTAGCAGGACCAACCTCCTCATCAGAACCTCCAATCCCCTCGGGGTCAGACCGGGCCTCAGAATGTCGGTGCGGGGGGCTCCCGTCCCAATCCTCCAAAACAACCTCTCCAACATGACCACGTCTCCGTGCACAACCCCTCTACCGACTCCATGGCATCTCACAATCCTCGGGCCTCTGATGACCTCCTTAACACCCTTAACAATCGGCATAAAGAAGAGGATCTTCGCCGCCGTTTGGATGAAAGGTGGGCCCGAGAGGGAGTATCCCGCCAATAACGTCCAAATAAGCGATCTCCTCATCGCCGAGAACATAGGAAGTCACCGCCTCACCAAAGACGAAGAGAGTCCCCTGAGCACTATAGAAGAAGGCCTCGCTCGCCGAGGGATGATAATGCTCCTATCACCCGTGCCGAATTCCAGCAATTCCAGGCAATCATCTTGCAAGCCCTCCATCTCCGACCCAACAATAACGATGCTCGGAGGGTCCCCACTCCTCCTCCGGTCTAAAGTCCTCGCCGACGGTCCCTAACTCCTCCCCCAGATCCTAGCAACCCCCAGCACATTCCTAGCCCTCGCCACTCTCGGAGCTACCGTCGTCGTAGCCCCCGCTCTCCCTCGTACGAAGACGAGTCCACAGGCTCGTTTGATTACCGTCGAAGGGATGACACTGTCTACCGTCATCTCCACGAAATGGAGAGGTGCTTGGGTTAGCTAGACAGAGAAGAAGAGCTTAGAGGAAGGACCCTCCACCCAAGCCGACCTCCTTTCTCTCGAACCATCATGGAGGAACCTGTTCCAATAGGCTTCAAGCCTCCCCAATTCGAGACTTATTCCGGGGAGTCTGACCCCGTCGATCACATCGAAAGCTTTAAGACCCTCATGCTAATCCACCAAGCTTCCGATGCTCTGCTGTGCAAGACCTTCCCCGCTACTCTCAAGGGTCCAACCCGGGAATGGTACTCTCGCATCGCCTCATCCTCAATATTCTCCTTCAAGCAATTCGAGACCCTCTTCGTCACCCACTTCGTGAGTAACTGCCGAACTGAGAAGACCAACATTTTTCTACTCTACCTCAACCAAAAGAAGGGTAAGAAGCTGAGAGGCTATGTGAAAAGGTTCACCGCGGAAGCTAGGTCTATCGCTTCCCTTGACCAGTCGGTCGCTGCAGCAGCGTTCCAATCAAATGTCCTTAACTCCAGCCTTTAGTCCTCCTTTGCTAAGAAACCCCCGCAGAACTTCTCCGACCTCCTTCTCCGAAGCGAGAAGTATATCCGGGCTGAGGAAGCTGAGCACTGCCCCACCTTTGAGGGGCCTTCCTCCGGAACCAAAAGAAAGGCAGGTGAAGAAGAGGGAGCCAAAAAGCTCCAGAAGGACAATGGCGGTCAGCACTGCCCTCCCCCCAGATTCGAAAAATTTACTCTTCTTAACGCCAACATTTCCACTATTCTCATGGAAGTTGAGAAGGAAGGGATGATACCTCCTGCTCCGAAGATGAACACCCCCTTGGCAAGAGGAGGGACAGAGAGAAGTGGTGCCGCTATCACCGGGACCATGGCCACAATACCAATGATTGTCGGGCCTTGAAGAATGAGATTGGGGCTCTCATCCAGAGGGGGCAGCTGGCCAAATTTTTGAGAAAGGACCAAACCGATCTTCCTCCCCCTCCTCGGGGGGCTAACAAGCGTCCTGAATGACATGATGAGACACCCGAATTCGAAGAGGAGCGTATCCTACACCTCATCCATGGGGGCCCATGGGAGGCACCTCCAACTCCTCTAGAAAGGCTTTCTTAAGGGAAGTCAACTCAGTACATGGCATGCCCCCTCCCAAAGGCCTCAGAGTACCGGTCACTTTTTCAGATGAAGACCTTGAGGGTGTCCGAATCCCCCATTGTGACGCACTAGTCATTAACCTCCATATGGCAAATTTTAAAGTGGAAAGGATACTGGTGGACAATGGCAGCTCCGTTAACATCCTCTTTCTCGCCGCTTTCAAAGGGCTCAAACTATCCTGGGACAGGCTTAAGCCCGTCGGCTACACACTCCACGGGTTCACGGGAGTGCCAGTGACTATCGAAGGGGTAATCACCCTCGACGTAACCGCTGGCAAAACTCCTACTACCCGAACGGAGCCGATGGACTTCATGGTCGTTGATGTCCCCGCTGCTTATAATGTGATCCTAGGCCGACCCGACCTGGCTGCTCTCGAAGCCGTCCCTTTCGCTTATCACCTCAGGATGAAGTTCCCCACCCGGACAGGAGTAAGGGAAGTAAGATGCAGTCAGGAAATGGCCCGTAAATGCTACATGACCTCTACTGGGGATCCAGTCCTCTCCCTCGAAACTCTTGAAATCCCCCAAGACGGTGTCCGACCAACGTCCGAGCCGGTGGATGAATTGGAGAAAGTGCTCTTCTCTGAGCAAGATCTGAACTGCAAGTTCTTTATCACCAAGACCCTCCCATCTGCCCTGAGCTCAGACATAGTCCAATGCATTAGAAAGAACCGTGACCTTTTTGCATGGTCGGCTACTGACATGCCAGGAATCTCCGAAGAGCTGCTCGTCCACTACCTGAGCGTTGCAGTGGGGTTCAAACCGGTCCAACAGAAGAGGCACAAATTTGCCCCCGAGCGCCAACAAGCTATAGAAGAAGAGGTGGACAAGCTCCTTAAGACTTGGTTCATACAGGAGGTCAATTATCCCGAATGGCTCTCAAATGTTGTGATGGTAAAGAAGGCCAACGGGAGCTGGAGAATCTGCATCGATTTTACCGACCTGAATAAAGCATGCCCCAAAGATCCATTCCCTCTTCCAAGCATCGACACCCTGATTGATGCCACTTCGGGCCATGAGCTTCTCAGCTTCATGGACGCTTTTTCCGGGTACAATCAAATTCGCATGTTTCCCCCGGATATCCCAAAGACCTCCTTTGTTACCGATCAGGGCCTCTACTGCTATAGGATGATGCCTTTTGGGTTGAAGAATGCAGGTGCCACCTATCAATGCCAAGTTAACAAAGTCTTCCAAAATCAGATCGGCCACAACATGGAGGTGTATGTTGATGATATGCTTGTGAAGAGCATCCATGGGGCCGACCATGTCACCGATCTACAAGAGGCGTTCGATGTATTAAGAAAGCATGATATGAGGCTCAATCCGAACAAGTGTGCGTTCGGAGTCTCGTCGGGGAAATTCCTAGGCTTCATGGTCAGCCAAAGAGGAATCGAAGCCAACCCCGAGAAGATCAAAGCCATACTGGACATGACTCCTCCCAAAAATGTGAAAGAGGTTCAGAAGCTAACAGGGCGCCTCGCAGCTATAGGGCGCTTTCTTTCCAAGTCGGGGGAAAAGTGTCTTCCCTTCTTCAAGGCTCTCAAGGGGGCTAAGGGATTCGAATGGGGTCAACAACAGCAGGAGTCGTTTAATCAGCTTAAAGCCTATCTAGTCAATCCCCCTCTCCTCAGCAAGCCTATCCCCGGAGAAACACTCTACCTCTACTTAGTTGCCTCCGAACAAATCCTCAGTGCTGCCTTGGTTAGGGAAGAAGACAAGGCTCAGAAGCCCATCTATTACATAAGCAAGGTACTTTGGGATGCCGAGCTTCGTTATTCGAGGCTAGAGAAGATGGCATACGCCTTGGTCATGGCAGCTAGGAAGCTTCGCCCATATTTCCAGTCCCACTCGGTGGTTGTTCTCACCGACCAACCGCTGAAGCAAGTTCTGCACAAGCCGGAGACCTCTGCCCATTTCATGAAGTGGTCGATCGAGCTGAGCCAGCATGATATATCATACCAGCCTCGGACCGCGATCAAGGCTCAGGCCTTAGCTGAATTCATTGTTGAGAACACCATCCCCGAGGTCAGTCGAGCAGCAAATGGGCCTCCTATCTGGTCGGTATATGTGGACGGGTCCTCTTGCACTGAGGAAAGTGGAGCCAGGGTCATTCTGGCAGGCCCAGACGACTTTGTTCTCCAATACTCCCTCCGCATCAACTTCAAGGCCTCCAACAATGAAGCGGAGTATGAAGCCCTTATAGTCGGTCTCGGAATGGCCCGCAAAGCAGGGGCACAACATCTCCGGATATTTAGTGACTCTCAACTGGTCGTAAATCAAGTCTTAGGCGAGTACGAAGCACGAGATGACTGAATGGCTAAATATCTAGCCAAGATCCAAAATCTCATGGCTCTCTTTGAATAAGCACTTATTTAGCGAATCCCCAGAGACGAAAATTCCTAAGAAGATGCCCTCTCCAAGTTAGCCTCTTCTTCCCTCCAAGGTCTCGAGCAGACTGTCCTGATTGAGGTACTCCTAAGGCCGAGCATAGAAGAAGAAACTTCCGACTCGATGGAGTCACTGCCTGTTCAACTTTAGGATAATTGGATGAAACTCGTAATAGAATTCCTAAGGGATGGGCTCCTCCCCGAAGACCTGAAAGAAGCTCGTCGAGTCAGAACCAGAGCGGAGTGGTACGCCCTTGTTGAGGGGATCCTGTACAAACGCTCCTTCACTCAAATAGACGGCAGACCCTACCTGAGGTGCCTTTCCCCCGAACAAGCCACATATGCCTTACAAGAGCTTCACAAAGGCATAGGCGGGGCACATTCGGGGTCCAGATCACTCGCCAGGAAGGTGTTGAATTATGGATACTTCTAGCCTACCCTCCTCCAAGACGCCTAACGACACGTTCGGCAATGCAGCTCTTGTCAAAAGTATTCCAACATTCGTCGCCAACCCCAAGCTCAGCTTACCTCCCTATCAAATCCGATCCCTTTTGCAATGTGGGGGATGGATTTACTGGGGCCGTTTCCCCCAGCTCTCGGCTAGCTCAAATTCTTAGTCGTGGCAATCGACTACTTTTCAAAGTGGATAGAGGCCGAGCCCTTAGCTACAATCACCGAGAACAAAGTACTTCAATTCTTCTAAAAGAGCATCATCTGCAGGTTTGGCGTCCCTCGAGTCCTTATAATAGACAATGGAACACAATTTACAGGGGCCGCTTTTCGAGCTCTATGTGAAGACCTTGCCATCCAACAACGCTTCTCCTCCGTCTCCCACCCACAGTCAAATGGGCAAGTAGAAAATGCCAACCGACAAATCCTCTCCGGTCTTAAGAAGAGGCTGGATAAGTCCGCTAAATGCTTATGGGTTGATCAGCTCCTTAACGTACTGTGGAATTACCACACTACCAAACGGACCCCTACAGAAGAATCGCCATTTAATCTCATCTATGTGTCCGAATCTGTGATCCCCTAGGAAGTCGGTGTACCCCCTCCTCGCCTCATTGCCTACGAAGAAGAGCAGAATGCCAGGGAACTTTGGGCGAATTTGGATTTGATTGATGAGCTCCGTGAGAGAGCCTCGATTCGCCAACAAAGCTACCAAAGGAGGATCGAGCTGGCCTACAACAAAAGGATCCGTCCCACTGACTTCAAAGAAGGGGACTTGGTCCTCAGAAAGTTAGCTATCTCATTCCCCAGTCAGAAGAACAAGCTAGCCCCAAATTGGAAAGGACCCTACAAGATCACCAAAGTGGTTCGGCCCGGGACATACTGTCTAGAAGACCTTGAAGGAAGAGAGATTCCCAGGACTTGAAATGCCGACCATCTCTTGAAGTACCAAGATAGCGCATGAACGCCTCTCTGAGTACCGACAGATGTCGAACCGTTCCTTTCCCTTCACTTGTATTTTACTTTTGCTTATTTATTTCTCCAATGTAATAACGGCTCACAACTTAGAACCAGCCGACTATTAGTTATCAATAAAGAATTTCCTTTTTTTCGTATTTACCATGTGGCTGCTTGCATCTCTCTGTTTTTAATTTCTTTTATTCAAATGACGAGTTCGGAGTCCAACACTTGGCTCGACTCCGCTTCGCAAGCTCGCTCGTAAGCGAGCTAGAAGTTGTTTGCCATTCGGAATTGCTCCCGCAACCGTTGAAACAAACTCTAACGACGAGTTCGGAATCCAACACTTGGCTCGACTCTGCTTCGCAAGCTCGCTTTTAAGAGAGCTAGAAGTGGTTCGCCATTTGGAATTGCTCCCACAACCGTTGAAACAAACTCTAACAACGAGTTCGGAGTCCAACACTTGGCTCGATTCCGTTTCGCAAGCTCGCTCTTAAGCGAGCTAGAAGTGGTTCGCCATTCAGAATTGCTCCCACAACCGTTGAAACAAACTCTAACGACGAGTTCGGAGTCCAACACTTGGCTCGACTCCACTTCGCAAGCTCGCTCTTAAGCGAGCTAGAAGTGGTTCGCTATTCGGAATTGCTCCCACAACCGTTGAAACAAACTCTAACGACGAGTTCGGAGTCCAACACTTGGATCGACTCCGCTTCGCAAGCTCGCTCTTAAACGAGCTAGAAGTGGTTCGCCATTCGGAATTGCTCCCACAATCGCCGACGCGCACGAAATTTCTGCAACTAGACTAGACATGGGGGAAAAGTACTTAAAAGAGCTAACGTTTGGTTCTTATGCCTCGTTTCAAATCAAACTACCATGCACATCCAACACACGAATATCAGAAAGAAAATGAGCTTTTATTTCATTAAAAAAAGTTCGACAAAGGAACCCAAATTACAAGACCGAGTTACTACTACGGGGCGCTACAAAAACTCAAAGGAGCATAATTACAACTTATTCATTGCTTCTTTGGAACGGAGATGTTTTGGTTCAAAGACACTCGGAGACGGCATCTCCTAACTTCGGAGCTCGTCTGTAGGCCAACGGACCGAGGCCCCTCTTCGGCACTTCCTCTGACCGTGGCCCCAACCGAAGCACCACTCGACGAGGCAGCCACCCCGCTTTCAGGATCTGCCGGGCTCCGCCTAACGACAAGCGAACGAGTCGCGAGCTCGTAAAAAAAGATTCCCCTCTCACTCTCTTCGTGCGTACACGACGTGCTCCGAACGTTGATTCTTGTCGGCTGAGGCTTGAGTCGAGCGACTTCCTCCTCGAGCTCGATAATCCGATCCTTCAAAGAGTCGTCCTTCACAGATATCTTAAAGTGAGGAAGCCGAGCAGAACCTTTAGCACCGGAGCTATCGGCTATGAATCGACGAAGGTGGGTCACTTCGATACTTCTGTCGACTGTAACCCTCCTCAACTCGTCAACCTTCGCCGTCAACTCGTCGCGCTCGGCCATTAATTTACCCACTGCCGAAGCTAACTCGTCTTCCTCCGCCAAAAGTTCTTCCTTAGCTATCTTCAAATCTTGAACTTCCGCCATAAGATCACCTTCCGCTTGAGTAACGTCGAACAGCGAGTTTCGGAGCAACTCCACCTCGCCTTCAAGACGAACCTCGCGAGATTGCTTCCGTAGTTGTTTCAGCTCGGAGAAATACCCTCTCGCCATTGCCTTGACATCCTCTAGATCTAGCTTGCTTTTGAGGAAGCACTCTCGGCTGCGAGAGAGGGCCCGCTTCGCCGTTTTCAATTCAGTACGAAGGTGAGAAACCTCAGCCGCTGAACTCGACTCGACCTGAAAAGTGAAAGAATATCAAAGGGAGTCTTCAACACTTAGCGAAATTTCAATGTGTTCATAACACTTGAGTTCTTGACACGAACAAAAAGTGTTCAACACTTAGCGAAATTTCGATGTGTTCACAGCGCTTCAGCAAAATTTCAATAATAATATCACCACCCTCAATACAGCAAAATCTCAAAGACAAGGCGAACACAAGTCAAAAAATTTCAAACTTTCGGCCAAGATTTAAAAAGGGGGAAGTTGTTTCATTAAAAACCCAAAATATACACAAAAGCGGTGGCCAGTCCGCAGTTAGGCGTTACAGCAAAAACAAAACAAAAGAAGCAAAAACAATGAGAGAAGAGGCGACTAAGTCAGGGGTCGACCTCGTGATGTTGTTCTGAAGCATCGTCGCTCAGCACGATGACTATTGCGCCCTCGACGCCCACCTCATCCTCGGCATCTTTGCCCTCCTGCCCGGGGGCGAGCTCGGCCAGAGGCAGTTCTTCCTCTCCCTCAACGTGGTCGTAGAAGTAGTAGGAGGAGCCGTCAAACCCGGGGATGTGAGCGGCCACATGCTTCAGTGCTCGGGCGTACGCCTCCTCCATGTTTGTCAACATGTGGGCCTCGGCCTCGGCCCGAACTGCCTGCTCCGCAGCCGCCACCTTCGACTCCTGGCTGCTCAGAGCCTCCTCCAACGCCCTTAGTGCCTTGGATAGCTCCTCTTCGAGACGAGTCGTCTCCTTCTCCAAAGCTTCGACCTTGGCAGCCGAGGGCTTCAGCGCCTCAGCGAGCTTTGCCTCAAAACCGGCCACCTCGGCCGCGCATGAAGCGGAAAGTAATTGCTCGGCCTTGAGCAGTTTGACCGCCTTGGCACGCTCCGACCGCTCCCGATCATTCAGCACGGTCATTTCCTTCTCCTTGCTCGCGAACTCTTCGAGCAAGTGGTTGAAATGGCATAGGGTTTGCAAGTGACACAAGAAACTATTAGGCCTGAGCGAAAAAAAACTTGGAAAAATTTTAAAGAAGTTTTTGATACTCACCAACATGGTGTTCCGAGTGATCTGCATAGTGTCGTCGCCAACGGTACCCACCTTTAGCGCGGCTCAGTCTTTGGGGGTCGGCAGGTGCTTCACCGCCTGCATGCAGATGCCCCCATCTCCGAGGAACCCGTCCACCTTCATCACCCGCCAGTCGAGGACGAAGAGGCGCTTGTGCTCCTCAGTAAGGATCTTCTCGGCCTCGACGGTGAGAGGGGGGACCTCCAGAGCCAAGGCCGTGCTCACGTTGAACGCTCCGCTCGACGACCCGGGTGCGTCAACCTGAGCGACTTGAGCCGGTGCCTTCGGCGGAGCTTGGGCAGGCGTCTCCGAGGGAGTGAGGTTAGGCGCATTCGAAGGCACCTCAGCACCAGCTCCACGACGGTCGGTGATGCCGAAGGGACCGTCGCGGCTCGACCCCCCTGAGTCCCGACCACAGTCCTCTTCCTGTTTCTCGACTCCTGTTCCTTCGCCGCACGAGCCTTGGCCATCGGTCCTTTGGAATCCATACCGGGGGCCTCTGAAAAAACCGAGAAAAAAGAGTTAGAAAATTTCAACCAAAAGATAAAGCTGAACTAAGAAGAAAAAAAAGAGAAAAGCGTACTAGGGTCGATCAGACTGAGACCCCCACGAAACAAGACCTCCTCGGTGATGTCCTTCCAACTAAGGGTCGGAAGACCGAGGAGCTTCTCCACCACCTCTTCCTCTTCTTTAGTGAGCACGGGCTCCTTCTTCGCCCGCTTTGGAACCCCGATCTTCCACTGCATCGGAAAGTCCCACGGCTCGGGAGCACGGATGAGGAAGTACTTCTCTTTCTAGTGCTTGATCGAGTCCGGGTTATCGATCAGTTTCACGCCCTTCCTCGATGACAGATAGTACCTCTCCTCCATCTTGCTCATCTGGCAGATGCGGTAGAGGCTCCGAAGTATGACCATCTCCGGCTGCACACCAATCTCTTGGCACTGAAGGACGAAGGCGATCATGTGTCGCCACATGTTCGGCATAAACTGAGCGGGACTCAGGCCGAACCACCACAACACCTCGTTTACGAAAGGGTGCAGTGGCAGCCGAAGTCCAACGTTCAGTGCGTCGTACGGGAAGACGCAAGTATCGGCCGAAGTAGATGTGCATGCTCGGACACCGGGGCCGGGGAGTAGAAGAACGTATTCTTTGGGGATCCGGAACCCACTCCTGATCCGATGTAGGTCCGCCTCTGTCAAGATTGAGGAGATCTGATCCACCTCGGAAGGGTCCCTCAGATCATTCTCCTCGTATGACGGAGTCGTGCCCTGCATCACCTTCTCCAACAAGTCTTCAGGGTAACTCCGCACACCCCCAATGCTAGATAAGACAAACGGGTGCCGACCCAATTCTCCTGCCGTCTTCGGATGCTCGACTATCATCGTCACCCCGATCGGCTCGGCAACCTCCTTCCCCTTGCTCGGCCTAACCGTTGTCACCTCGATCGGCTCGGTGATCTCCTTCCCCTTGTTCGACCTAACCATCACCGCTCGGCTGATGGCTTGGTCCGAGGTGGGGGCCTCATCCTCAGAAGAAAACTTAACCATTTTCTAAGGATAAGGGGAGACACTAACCTTGAAGTGACGTGAATGGCCGGAAAAGATCTCCGGATTCTAAAAATGCCTTGCCACGACAGCTAGCAGCGCCACCCGAGAGCGAAAACTTCTCTAGTAAAGAGTAAAAGTAAAAGTAAGAAATGAAAAGTGAAGAATGAGGTAAAGTGTGAGGGGGTGAAAACTTATAGTAAAAGAAACGCCCCTTGGGCTTTGTAACGTAAAGTCGCAACTCTTGGGCCTCCCCCTAAGGCGTTAGAAAAGCCCAAACGATTAAGTAGTGAAGAGCGGCAACCATTCACGAGGGTGGCGACGGTTCAATACCGCTCGACTATGCCACAAGACACTAGACACCGAGGCACACCACCGAGCAAACAGGACAACGCTCTGGTCATCCCACGATTCCTCGGGAACCGAGCAACTACCAATCCGAGTTGCAAATTGGAGGAAAACAACTTTTCCCCTAAAATTTGTGCAAGATCTCGATCATACGGCTCAGATCATGCCACCTCCACAAAACGACAAGATAACATTTTCTCGAGAACTGAGCCTACCTCGAGATCTGCACCGTGACTTAACGGCCCAGATCGCTCCACGTCCATCACAACCAAAGCCCGAGCGACAAATGATCCGAGCCGATCACACAATGCAGAAGCTCGGAAACCGAGCAATTGCCAATCCGAGCTGCGAATTGGAGAAAAAACAACTTTCTCCCCAAAATTCGTGCAAGATCTCGATCAGACGGCTCAGATCGTGCCACACCCACAAAATGACAAGATAGTGTTTTCTCGAGAACTGAGCCTACCTTGAGATCCGCGCTGTGATATAACGTCCCACATCGCTCCACGTCCCTCGGAGCAGGGGACCGAGCGACAACCGATCCGAGCTGAGAAAGCAACTCAGGATCCTAAACCGACCGACCAGGACTCCGAGCTACTTGCAATGCAGGAGAGAACGGAGTTACGTCGCTCGGATTCCGAGCAAATGGCAATCCGAGCTGCACATTTGAAGAAAAATGCAACCGAGCAGCCCCAACCGACGGATCGTTGCGTAAATCGTGCCCAAAAATGATGAACGGCTCAGATCAAGCCACGCCTACAAAACGACAAGTAGTGTTTTCTCGAAAACTGTGCTTGCCCTCGAGATCCGCGCCGTGATCCAACGGCTCAGATCGCTCCACATCGCTCGGAATTCCGATCCGAGCGACTGGCGATCCAAGTTACTCACGCAAAGGAAATGACACCGAGCTAGGTGGATCGGACACCAAGCAACTAGCGATCCGAGCTGCTCACACGAAGAAAAAGAGTGTCGAGCGACCATAGCCATCGGATCTCCTCAGAATCCGTACTCCGACCTGATGAGCGGCTCAGATCACCCCACGTCGCTCGGAATCTGTGCTCCGAGCGATCAGTGATCCGAGCTGCTCATGCGGAAAAATGGCGCCGAGCAACGTCGCTCAGATTCCGAGCAACTAATCATCCGAGCTGCTCATACGGAGAAAATGTTGTCGAGCGACTCCCGCTATTTGACCTTTCGGAAATTCATGCCCGCACGAGATGAATGACCCAGATCTTGCCACGTCATAATTCGGTATTAAAAATTAATTTTTATTTATTAAAATCGATTTATTTATTTAAAAATTACGAAAAAATGATTAAAAATTCGGGAAAATCAATTAAAAATTCTAGAAAATAATTATTAATTCGAAAAAACATTTTTGAGCCCCTGAGTAAATAATTATTACTTAGAATGGTTTATTGAGACTCCCGAACGACTAATCACCGCTTTGCAAAATTAAATAAATGATCTGAAAAATAGATAAAGGTTAAGAAAAATACCAGAAAACCAGAGGGGCTCAAGGACAACCCAAAGCGCACAACTAACACGGAAAATCACCATACTGCCTCATGCAAAGATTCGACACATCCCATTTGAACTCCGATACAACTCCGCAATCCATTAAAACAGTAAAACTACTCCTCAAAGGCTGATCAAACTCAGTCTTCGGGAGTGGGGGGCTCGTGATATGACTAAAAATGGGGTTAAATCGGAACCGTCCAAATTAGGTGCGAATCCCAAAGTTTGGGGGTAAAATGGTAATTTCACCTACAAACGGGTCTAAAGTAGGTATTGGATCTTCTCCCCAAAGACCCAATAACCCACGAACATATCCACCTCAACTGGGTGTGGGTTTCAACCCGCAGCAAACCCAGTCCCGCAGGATAGAATTAGGATTTCTGATTAATCTTAATCAACGGCCCTGATTCGTATCTATCCTTTCACTGGGAATTAGGGATTACATTCCTAATCTGATCCTAGGGATTACATTCCTAATCTGATCCCAAAGGCGGCTATAAATACCCCCCATCCATCACTATTAAGAGGCAATCAATCTTTTGCCAATTTACGCTCTCTCATAATCTTCCTGATTACTGACTTGAGCGTCGGAGGGTGCGTCGCCGGGATCAACACCGGTGTATCGCACTTTTTGCAGGTAAACGGCGGGAGTCAGCGGTCAAACTCCGGCGGAAGAAGTCAAGGTTCGCTATTCAGTTTCCCTAAGAATTCACAAATACTATCTGTTTGTCCCCACACCAGATTCAGCGGTAACACTAGTCTATATGTATTATCATTGTCCTAATTCACAATAATACTTTACCAGGGACATTTAAGAACTGTGTTCTGATTTCAGCCAAAAGGATCTCACAATCAAGTTATGCACTTAATATCCCATGACATTGAACTTACTATTCTAAGGACTTCATTATGTTCATTTAAACCACAATAAATAACACAATAAATGAAATGCCTAAATATGAAATAAATGTCATGATACATTGTAAACTAGTAATGTCAATACACAACTGGCCTCTAGGGCATACAGCAACAATATAGAATATAGTTGTTTGATGTTTGTAGATGGTAGAATTCTAGATTTAGTTGTTGTTGTTCGCTCAATTTGTTAAATTATAGTGTAGTTGTAGTTGGTGTTGTTTGATATTTGTAAAACTGTACAAATGACCACAAAAATTATGAAATTTTGTAAGTAGGGTAGGTTCAACACATACAAGCTAACACGACTTGTAGAAGTGAGTTTCGATTCACGGTTTGCAAGATACGGCAATGTATCGCTTTTTTTGATACATTGTCGTATCTTGCAAACAGTGAGTCGAAACTCACTTCTACAAGTTGTATTAGCTTGTGTGTTACATACTCATAAAGTATCGTCATTTTTGGCCCATGTCATTGCAAAATTATTGATGTAGTTGTAGTTGTTGTTGTTTGATATTTGTAAAACCGCATAGATGACTACAAACAATTACAAAACTTTGTGAGTAGGTCAGATTCATCACACACAAGCTAACACAACGTGTAGAAGTGAGTTTTGACTCACGGTTTACAAAATTCGGCCATGTATCACTTTTTTCTTGCTTGTAATAAAATGATACATTCATGGCCCAGTTAAAATGAAGGCCCAATTATTTTTTTTTCCATTCTTTCTATCTGAAAAGTTGCCCAATTATAATATAGGCCCAGTTATAATGAAGGCCCAAAATTTTGCTTTAACTGAAAAACCTTTTGATCTGCACAAAAAAAACCTTTTCATCTTCCAAGAAATCCTAGCACCCCGGTCTCCAAGAAATCCACCTCTCTCTAATCAGAAAATCCACCTTTCTCTCTCTCTCAGTCTCTTGTAAAATCTACTGTAGTCTGTAGAAGTGGTCCAAGTGGAGGTGGAGCCGTGGAGGATTGAGGAAAAATACGTACGGTCAGTCATTCATCATTGATACTCATGAGTCATGATCTTTTGAAGTTTCTTGATCTTTTGAAGTTTCTTGTTCTTTAAAGTTATGCAACCATATGAAGTAGTTGGACCTTTTCTTTCTTTTGCTAGTTACTGATAAGAAGGATTGAAGGAAGGAGAGCCTAAAAAGGCAGAAGCAGCTGAAGTCCCGAATTCCTCCCCTACTTCAACTGGTATGCATAGTAATTAGTATACATACATGTTTGTAAATGAAAGCAAGAGATTTAATTTTTAAAAAAATCCATATTTTTCATTCTAGTTATTGATAAGAAGGAAGCAGAGAAAGTGAAGGCACCAGCACTCCAGCAGCAAAAGTAGACCCTGCAAAGCCGAAAAAGGCACCAGCGAAACCTCTGCCTGAAAATTTCTAAAGCAAATTCACACATCTGATCTGTTTACGACTTCAACCAAGTTGTTTTGTTTCAACTTAACTAATTTGATTACTAAACATAGTTTTTTATTACAAAAAATGTTTCCTAAAAAATATACATCTGGTTATGAGAAACTTACAAAAAAAAAAAACTGGAACAATTAACCCAATCTCAAAAAGGAGCCCTTAATAAAATTTTTGTTAAAGAACAAGAAAGTGTAGTTGAAACTTCAAAAGAAAATGAATTAGTGAATGATTTAGGTCACAATATGAATGAACATGTTGATAATCTAGTTCAGAATAGAAATGAAAATATTAATGACAATAGCACTTGGTAGAAACAAACATGTTAACATCCAAATGTTGAATTTTTTTTGTAATAAAGAACCATGTTCATCAATTCCAGTAGAGTTGAACATTTATGATCCAAGAACTTTGGATAATCTATACACAAAATCGAGAGATTTATTAGTTGAAAATGTGTTGGATCTTGTATGCAAGGCAAATAACACTAGAGGGGGGGCGGTTAATAGTGTTGTATAAAAATTAAACAGTAAATTGAAATTTTCGCACTGTTAAGTCGACTGGACTGATCTGAAAGATTACTATTTTCATGATTGAAAATAATTTTTGATTTTTCAAAATAATCATATAACTTCTTTTTCATACAAGAAACATAATCAATCTTATTACCACTAGTATTATTAGAAAAATGAAGTTTTTCAAGAGTTTTTTGAAAACCTAGTCCAAACTTTGTATTAGATTAATTCTGTTTCTAGTATGAAAAAGAAGTTATATGATTATTTTGAAAAACCAGAAATTACTTTCAATCATGAAAATAGTAATCTCTCAGATCAGTCCAGTGGACTTAACAGTTCGAAAACTTCAATTTACTGTTTAATTTTTATACAACACTATTTACCCCCCCCCCCTCCCTCTACTGTTATTTGTCTTGCATACAAGATCCAACACTTGGTATCAAAGCTTGAGTGAGTTCAGTCAATTTCGTACTCTAACAGTCGAATGCTTCCAAGAGTAAGTCAACTGTTCGACGATTTATAAATAGTAAAACTCATTTTCATTATCTCAGTCATAAAATACAAAATGAATTGATTAATATGTTAGCTAGTGAAATAAAAAGTGCAATCATTCAAAAAATTAAAGAATCAAAATATTTTTCAGTAATACTTGATTGTACTCCTGATGCAAGTCATCAGGAGCAAATGTCTTTGATAGTACGTTGTGTAGATGTTTCTATAAGTCCAATAAAAGTAGAAGAGTATTTTATACAATTTTTAAAAGTGAATGACACAACTGGACAGGGAACTTTTAAAGAATTACAAAATATGCTAAAAACTCTTGATCTTAATATTGATGACATACGAGGTCAGGGATATGATAACAGGTCAAATATCAAAGAAAAATATCAAGGAGTACAAAAAAACTCTTAGATATAAACCCTAGAGCATTTTACACACCATGTGGTTCGCATAGTCTTAATTTAACACTTTGTTGTATGGAAAACTGTTGAGTGAAAGCACAAGATTTTTTTGGAGTAGTAAACCGTATTTATACATTGTTTGCTAATTCTACAAAGCGATGGCAAATTTTAAAAAATAACATAAATGGTTTAACTGTTAAGTCGTTGTCTGCCACACGATGGGAAAGTCGTGTAGAAAGTGTTTTAGCAATTAGGTTCCAAGCTCATGAAAACATGAATTAGTAGAAACTGATAATGAGTCTAAAACAAAGAGTGAGGCTTTAAATCTTTAGCAAAACATGAACTTGAAGATTTTGAGTTTTTATTAGCCATGGTTATTTGGTATGAAATATTATTTGCTGTTAACTTAGTGAGAAAAAAATTACAATCTGAAGACAGGCTTATTAATGTTGCTATAGAACAAGTAGAAGGGTTGATCAATTTTTTTGAAAATTTCAGAGAAACTGGACTCAAACAAGTCATAATTGTCGTTACACAAATTGCTATTGAAATGGAAGTTGAACCTGTGTTTCATGAGAAACGTCAAATTCGTAGAAAAAAATATTTTGATGAGAATGCTGATAACGAGCTAAAACAATCATCTGAAGAATCTTTTAAAATTAATTATTTTTATTATACTGTAGATCGAGCTATTGGTTCACTTAAAGAAAGGTTTGATCAATATAAAGCATATGAAGATATCTTTGGATTTTTATTTAGCTCGAATAAGTTAAATTCATTAGACGATACCCAATTGAAAACATGTTGCGACCATCTTGAGTTTATTCTAAAACATGAAATGTTTTCTGATCTTGACGGAAAAGATTTATTTGGAGAACTAAAAATTTTACGAGAGATTTTACCAAAAGAAACAAAGACAGCTATTGATATACTAAACTTTTTTAAAAAGCAAGACTATTTTGCAAAAGCATTCATTGCTTATAGAATTTTATTGACTATACTTGTTACTGTTGCGTCTGCATAAAGAAGTTTTTTTAAATTAAAATTATTGAAATCTTATCTCAGATCGACAATAAGAAAGACTAAATGGACTAGCTTTAATATCTATTGAAACTAGTTTTTTAGAAAAAATTGGTATAAGTACCATAATTAATGATTTTGAATCTAAACATGTGAGACGGTCATTTTTTAAATGATACATTATATATTTCTTCTACTAGTATGCATCTAAACTACTAAATTTGATGTTTTGTTGTTTTGTTTATTAAGGTTTTTTCATGGAACTCCTACAAGATGCTGGAATTTTAGAGAGATCGGAGATTTTTGAAGATACTAAGGTTTTGCAACTTGAAAGGTACTTTTAAATGAATTCATATAAAATTATGATTGATATAGAATGTACATTACTCGTATTTTTCATTTGAATTCGTAAAATTATATATAAATATATATACATGACATCGAAACCAATTTAATACTAAAATTAGTATTGGAATATGTAAAGAAGGCCCAATTTTTTTTTTTGCACAAGGCCCTAAAAATCTTGGGACCGGCCGTGGATACATTGTCGTATCTTGCAAACCATGAATCGAAAATTACTTTTACAAGTTTGTGTTAGCTTGTGCGTGGTGAATCCGACATACTCACAAAGTTTCATAATTTTTTATTGTCGTTTGTAAGTTTTTACAAATATCAAACAACACCAACTATAACTACATCTATAATTTTAAAATTGAGTGATCAACAACAACTACATCTATAATTCTACAATCTACAAACATCCAACAACTGCATTCTATACACATCAAATAACTACATCTATATAACTAAACATCACAAAAATAAATTTAAAAAAATTTAAGCCTTTATTGATTATGAATAATAAGTAATGATGACCAATTAAACAAAGCTAAGATTTTTGATTACCTTGCACAATGAAGAGTTTAACGGTATGGATGTTGTTGGTGATGTGTACAGAGTTTAACGACGAAATAGGGTTTCGAGTTTGTGATTAGGTTTCAAAGATTGGAGGAGGATGAGGAGCGGGTTAGGGAATTTTTTTAGGGAAATTCATGATCGAGGAGGCGCAGAATTCGAGCTTGAGGAGGAGAGAGGTGTCGGTGATCGGCGTCAGGCGGTCAAGTGAGAGAGAGGCGTCGGAGGTCGGGTTTCGGGAGGAGGAGGAGGCTTAGGACGGAGATGGCGGTCAAGAAGAGGAGGCGACGGGTTGTTTGTGTATCACGGAGAGGAAGAGTTTTTTTTCGGGGGGGGGGGGGGGGGGGGGAGGCGAGAGTGAGAGTAAGAGGGAGTGAAAGGGGTGAAGGGGGTATTTTGAGGTGAAATCTCCAAAATACTCCTCTTCACTTAATTGAGAGAGGGGCCATGATGGGCGGAATAAAGCAGGACCGTTGAATCATGATCAACTTGATCCAACGGCTAGAGACCCCATTTTCAATGGAAGCCCCTTCGTGTGTGTGTGTGTGTGTGTGTGTGTGTGTATAGCTAAATTTAACTATTTATTAACTCAAAAACAATAAAAAATAGTAGAAAAAAATATTAAAAAAGTAAAAAAAAGGAAGCGTACAAGATAATGAAACCCTAATGTTCAAACCTGGCAGGTTTAAATCTTACTAGTATAATGTACGTGCGATGCACGTCTAAAAAAAGTAAAGTCATAAAATTAAATAAATATATATTGAATAAGAAAAAAAATAGTTTATATTTGAATGTTTTGATTTGGGTTACACGTGCGGTGCACATTTATATTTGTTGGATATATATAGTTTGGACGTGTATTATACGTATTTATATAGTTACAAAGTTAGGCTTTGTTTGTTACAAACCCCAACTCTCCCATTAAAATAGTAGAGATATACATATTTTATAAGGGTAGGATATGATTGCTAAGAGTTCGCCTGGTCAGGGCCGGCCCTGAGTTCCAGGGGCCCAAGGCGAAAACCCAAATAATTATTTTTTGAGGCCCCTAATTACAATAAAATTTTTTATGCGCAAATACGTGTCTATATTTATAAGAAAAGTACAGATTTAGGGCCCTAATAATGCAAAAAAAAAAGGGCCTAAGACGGCCGCCTCACCGACTTTAAGGTGGGGAACGACCCTGCTCCTGGTCCAAGCTATGACTTGTTCCCTTTTAAACCCACAGATTAGACCATCGCTTTTAATTTCTTTAAAAAAAAACAAGTAGACACTAGAAATATTTCAATTCAACACATAAAGGGTGTCATGTTCGAAAAGGTTATACCTAGTTAGGAAAATGATTAAATATAATGTTTAAGTTAATTAACTTTAGTAGATGTTACTATTTAGCTTCCAAATTGGAATGGCTGGTTTAGATTTTAGAAGACAATTGCGAAGTGAGTGCTTGGTTTGACTTCTAACAATGTTGACACAGTGTCGACATCTTGTAATGTTTATTCTTCTTTCGTAACAAACCCGCCAATTAATGCACTGTTTAAATATTAAATATTGTCAATTTACACCAAAACAATCCCACATCAACCCTCATCACTCCTTTGGGCCCCACTTATTTAACCTATGTTAGAGCATCCACAGTGGTGTTTCTCATTTGCTATAATATGGCATCTACAGTAATAGCAAATAGGAAGCAATGCTGCAGTGGTCATTTGCTATATCTTTCTCATTTACACGAGAGACGGGATATGATATCCCGTCTCTCTTTTTTTATTTTAAAAAAAGCGTGAGACGGTATATGATGTACCGTTTGTTAATTTTTTTTTATAATTAAATGAGAGACGGGGTATCATTCCCCGTCTCTTTATTAAAAAAAAAAAAAAAAAAAAAATGGGAAAAGACAGACGGGATAACATATCCCGTCCGTAAGCATCATACTTGGACCACACTTGGACCCAATATTACCCATTTGACCCATTTTGACCCAATATTACCCATTTTGACCCATAAGCATCACACATTAGCATCAGACTTGAAGGGTATATTAGTAAACTTAACTTATCCAGGAAAAAAGAAAAAAGAAAAAAATTAAAATCCTCTCAAACGGGACATCATATCCCGTTTGAGACAAACGGGACATCATGTCCCATCTGAGGAGGGGTCTTTTTATAAATAAAAAAAAAAAAGAAAAAAGGGTGAGAGACGGGAAAACATATCCCGTTTGACCCCATCGTGCAATAAAAAATAATAAAAATTGTCAGACGGTATATCATATACCGTCTGTTCATAAAAAAAAATATTAAAATTTCTCAGACGGGGAATCATTCCCCGTCCTCTATAATATGAGAATTCTCAAATCGTTTCTCATATTTGAGAAACAGATTAGGTCCGTTTGCTAAAAAATGGGAATATGAGAAACCATTGCAGCTGTTTTTTTCTCAAAAAATGGCAAAATGAGAATTTTAGAAAACCATTGTGGATGCTCTTAGAACATTTTTTATGGTTCTTTAAAACTGTAAAGAATAAAGTTGCTCCAATCGGGCTTAAAAATTTTGTTCTATTTTAGAGTAAGCCCTCGTCTCCTTTATATTTAGAGATAATATAAAGGGGCCTCTATAATACTATTCAAATATTTTGGGACTTTTTAACCCTCCATTTGCACACTATTTTTTTAAAATATCACTTGTATCATTTGTATACTCTAAACTAGTTAATTAAAGTCAACATTAATTAAAAGTATTAATTATTTTTTAACAAATATTGATTAGTAATTTGTCATTATATGAATTTGAGACTCAATCTGATTACCCGATAATAAACAACATTAATTAAAAACAATCAACATTCATTACAAATATAGAAGGATGATAAGATTAAAAGTTACGTTACGAGGGTTTGTGTTTTCATGTACTTTATTTGTCTATATTTATGTAATTTGTTTTTCTTCATCAACTTTGTTTCTCTCTTTATACTTCCATTACTGCTTATGTTTTCTTTGTGACGACGCAAACAGATTAAATATATCGATGACTGCTTATTTTATTATGATTATCTAATTTATATTATATATTGAAAATATTAATTATATTATTGAATTAATTTCTAAATAATTCTACGCTTGATTATTCCAAATTGTTACTTCAAGTAAAAAGTTCATAATTTAAAATCAGTTCAAAAAAGTACTAATGCTCATTTTAAAGCGCTCGGCGAGATATTTTAAACTGTATAATTTTTTCCCCAAATAGATTATTAATATAAGCAATTTAATGCAAAATTTATTTCAACAGATCTAATTTATAACTCCTGTTTTCAGCCAAGAAATTATATTATCTATATAATAAAACACAAAGAAAGCTATCAAGTGGCTCTCATTTAATAGAGTTGAAATCAATGGTCCAGATCTAATCTCACAAAACATATTTTCCCGCCCAAAAGTTTTCCCCAAAACTCAAATTCAAATTCCCCAAAACAACTCCTTTATTTATTAACTTATTTATTTCTCTCTCTCTCTCTCTCTCTCTCTTTCTCTCATTCTCTCTCTATTTACTTATAAATTTATATTTTCAGATTCCAGGTTTGTAAAATTTCAGATTTTTTATACATTTTTTTATTGCTCATGTTGCATTGAAAATAAAAAATATCTCATCAACAGTTAAATTTCATCATTTTCCATACTCAAAGTTCTAAGAAATTAGATTTTACACCTATTTATAATTATTTTTTAACATATAGTAATGGAAACATGGACTTTTATTGACAATTAATTATTGTTTTACTATTCAAACTTGAGCTACATAATTGTTGTTTTACTGTTTACAAGACTTTCATATGATGTATCGTTCCGAAGACGTGCCGTAGGCACGTGCCCACGGGCAAATCTAGTATTAAGTATAAAGTGCCATGATTGAAGTAGAGCTCTATTTTCTCATCTCTATAATGAAATATTCCATTATAGAGATGAGAAATAAAGCACCCCATTGACGATCCCCATTGAAGATGCTCTTATTAGGAAGATTTCATATTCACGCCTTATCCCGATCAGTTATCGTACCCGAGTCTACTAAGCATAATGACATTATTTTTTTTAAAATAGTTTTCCAGATAGTCGTAACTACAATACCCACATGTACAATACTGCACATATCTCATTTCTAGGTCGTTATAATTAAGAAGAAGAAAAACAGATACAGTAAAATAATTTAATTCATAATATTTTATGAATAAATAACAATAATACCCTACCTTAATACTTAACAATTCAAAATTATAAATCCAAAAAAGATACACTAAAAATATAGAATTAAATAAATCTACAATAATATATATTAATAATTATAGTAATAAATAAAATATCATTTCGTACATTAATAAATGTAGAAACAAATAATAACCTCAATCTCATCCTTCTTTTTTTCTTGCCTCTTAATATTATTGTATTCTCCGTGGCTGGAGCTCTCGGGCTCTAAAAAAAATATTATTGTATTCTAGGAGTATTAGTTGAGGGCGTATTTATTTTTTAAGGGTACATAATTTATGTGCACACACTTAAAAATCTATTTGTTTAATTATGTGGTAAGTAGCAAAGTAGACTGTATTAATTCTATTGATACAAAAAGTACGGATTTACTAAAACCATATACCTTCTAAATTCATCTATTTACAGAAAAAATCTAATCCCACCGAGAAAGAAAAAATTACACAGACCTTTGACTAAAATAGGGGGGAAAAGGACACATAAAAGCCCCCCAGTCTCTTCAAACACATGTTTTGCACACGATCTCTCCAGTTTTCAATCAAACTAAACCGAGTTTTTTTAAAAAAATTCCTTAAACCTTTTTCCTAAACAGAAGAAAAGAGGGATCAACCTCTCTTAGAGCATCAACAGTCAGTTCGTTATTTTTGTCATTTTCTCATTTTATGAGCAAATGAGCGTTTGCAGTCGTTTACTATTTTGCCATATTTTGACAAAAACGCTACAATCGTTTCTAATATTTGAGAAACGAAATTGACGATTCTCAATTATAGGGGACCCCTAAGTGGGTTTTAATGGGATCAAACGAAACATGTTGTTTGGTTTGACCTTTTTTTTAATGATCATACGGTATATGTTGTACCGTCTAAAGAGAGGGAAAAAAACCCCCCGTAAATCGTCAAACGAAGCCAATTTTGATTTTGACGGGACAACATGTCCAGCCCTAAAATGAGTTTAGCCCAATTAATTATACTAGTAATCTTAGGTTAGTGTATTAATTAGGTAGCTTAATATATATTATAATATTTAACTTATTTAATTAACTTATTTTAATATCTAATCATTAGTTAATTAAGTTTTAAAAAAAACGGACGAAACAAGATCTTCCGTCCGACCTCCTTTTTTAATATTTCTTTTTCAAATTATAGCAAATGACGACTGCAACAAATTGTAATTTTTGTTATATGATATTTTGTCTTATTCTCGTATTTGAGAAATACCATTGTGAATGTTCTTATGTCTCCATCTCCACCTAGAATTTTTTTAAAAGAAAAAAAAAAAAAAAAACCCAAAATACAAAACCCGATCCACTCGATCAAACCAACCCGACCTCATCAATTATTTGTTTAATATACTTTTGTCAGAATGTCCTCATCTATCACCTCTATAAAACCTCACTCCCCAAAATCTCTACTCTCTCGTACTCTTTCCCTGAAAACATTCAATTTCTTTAAAATCAAATAAAAAATTTATTTTAAGAAAATGAACAAATCTGTTACACTCCTCTCCATCTTCCTCCTCCTCCTCTCCCTCGCCGCCGCCAACGCCGACTCCGACGAAGACTGCCAACGCAGCACCAATGACACGTCATCATCCTCCTCCGCCCTCCCCCTCAAGCTCGCCGCCATCTTCTCCATCCTCGCCGGCGGCGCAGTCGGCGTCTGCGTCCCCATCCTTGGCCGCTGGCTCCCCCTCCTCCGCCCCGAAAGAGACTTCTTCCTCGTCGTCAAAGCCTTCGCCGCCGGCGTGATTCTCGCCACCGGATTCATCCACATTCTCCCCGACGCCTACAAGAGCCTGACGTCACCCTGTCTGAAGCACGGCCCCTGGCAGAAGTTCCCGGTGACGGGGCTGGTGGCGATGCTGGCGGCAGTAGGGACGCTCATGGTCGACAGCCTGGCATCCGGGTACTACCACCGGCTGCATTTCAAGAAGGTGGGTGAGAATATCACCGGTTCGGGTGATAGGGGCGATGTGCATGATCATGCGATATCTCATGCTGATGATGACGTGGAGAGTGGACATGGCGGGCACGTGCATGTTCACACACATGCGACTCACGGACACGCACATGGCGAGGTGGGGTCTGAGCTCATACGCCATAGAGTGGTCTCACAGGTACACACTACAACCAGCATTGCCTTACTCACAGAATATATATATAGGGAGAAAGAAGTATGAGCAACTTGCTTATTTAGTAAATAAGCAATTGATGATGTGGTATGCATGTGATTGGAAAAATTTTAAAAAGGTTAGTTGTCCAATGTATCACATGCATGCCACATAATCAATTGCTCATTTACTAAATGAGCAAGTTGCTCATATCCCTTTTACCCATATATATATATATATATATATATATATATATATATATATATATATATATATATATATAAGAGCAAATGATGAGGCGGCATGCATTTGATGTGATTAAATACTCAATGTATCACATGCATACCACCTCATCAAGTGCTTATTTATTAAATAAGCCCTTTTACCCATATATATAGAGAGAGAGATAGAGTAATGTTTCTACGTGCACTAGGCCTTCCAATGTTCTATTCGGTCTTTGATGATCCGAATTGTTTATATTGATCTACACATTTAAATTAGTCTAAATATAAAAAATCAAATCTTTTGAAATTCAATTGTCTATCCATTTAAGTATTACAAAATTGTATGGCTGAAAATCGTTATTTTTTATATTCATATGATGAATGGACAAATAAATTTCAAATAATTTGATTTTTACATATTTAGATTAATTTAGGCGTGCAGATTATTGTGAACGGTTCAAATCGTCGATACGAAGGTGGGAAGGTCGAGTGCACATGAGTACGTACGGAGGCCTAGTGCACAACAGAATATTTATTTCTCTCAATGTATATATTATGTTTGCTAAATTATATCGCTAAATTAATACGTACGTACGTGATCGATGCAGGTGCTGGAACTGGGTATCCTTGTGCATTCTGTGATTATTGGAATATCGTTGGGTGCGTCGGAGAGCTCGTCGACTATAAGGCCTCTTGTTGGTGCTCTCACATTCCATCAGTTCTTCGAAGGCATGGGCCTCGGAGGGTGCATTGTTCGAGTCCGTACACTTATTTTTTTTTTAAAATTTCATTTTCAACTTAATTTGTTAAATTGATATCATTATCATTTCTTTCTAAATTTTCTTGTCCAGGCGAAATTCAAAGCTCGGTCGATGATAATGATGATCCTGTTCTTCTCCCTGACAACTCCGGTTGGAATTGCGGTTGGCATTGGAATATCAACGGTTTATAACGAGAACAGCCCGACTGCACTTATTGTTGAGGGCATTCTTGATGCAGCAGCGGCGGGGATTTTGATATACATGGCTCTTGTAGACCTGCTTGCTGCAGATTTCATGAGCCCTAGGGTTCAAGGCAATGGGTGGCTCCAGTTTGTGCTGAATGTGTCATTACTAGTAGGAGCAGGGCTCATGTCTATGTTGGCTATTTGGGCCTAACAGAAATCTTAGTTTGATGTGTACTATGAAATAATCATAATTCATACATACATGTTCAAAATTTTGTTGCCAATTCGAGTTGATGGTAGGGGGAGACAGAGATTTGCAGTTGTAAATAACAGCATTGTAATTCGGTAACAGAAGAGTTATAATGCAATTTTAAACCCTATTGTTCCAACTCAGTTTCTAGACTCTTTTGATTCATTTCTATTAGCACCTAATTCGAACACTTGAACTGTTGATCTTGAGTTTGGTGTGTACAAAACATACTATATACAACTAATTAGTTTCAGTTAAGATGTACAAAAAAAATACGAAAACGAAAATCCAAAATAAAGATACGAAAGTACGCAAAAGAGGCATGAATCGAAAAGATTTGAAAATTCAAATAGGAGTGCTCTACAAAAAACATGTGCTTCAAATCTACAAAAAATCATGCATGACTGAATTATTTATTTCCTTTTGTGAGAAAATACCATATAATGATTGATTGATTAATTTTTGGTATGAATATAAAGTAGATTCGCCAAATAAAAGATATATCTGCACGATTGCAGTTGACCGCACAAATATTGGTCGACCATCACAACAGTCGACCACTCAATTTAGTTGAATAGATGAGTCAGTCGACCGGTCATCTCTCGACTCTCAGGTTGAAAGATGAACGGTCAACCGCTCACATGTACGGTCGACCGTTGATGTACAGATCTGACTGTTTCGGTCCAATCTTTTCATTTTTGGAAAGATACATTTTCCTACTCTATAAACAAAGGCAAATTTACTGAGTATTCTTCACCTCTTGCAATCATAACTTCTGAACTAATTAAGCAATCATCAATCCGAGTGTGAGAAATATTCATTATTCTTCTTCTTCAGTAAGGGTATATTTGGATCTTGAGGATTTTTATTTTATTTCCATTTCGGTGAGGTTTGCAGGACTTATCTGTAGAAGCCCTGCCGGTGTAATAGGTCTCTAGGCCTGAATTCTGAGAATCACTGTACAAGGGTTTAAAGTATAGTAGAACGCTTGTGGCAGAAAATTGCTACAAGTAGGGTGTGGACGTACACCTGGGGGTCGAACCACGTTATATCGCTGTGTCTTGCCTACTTGCTGCGTTTGCTTTCTCTAACTCTTTTTATTTACTTTGGAATTTAATTTGAATTTTCAATTTCCGCATAATCACCCTATTCACCCCCCCTAGGGTGATTTACATGAACTTCTCGATGTTGATCAAAACTATTTTTAGAAATTGGATGTGTTACGGTAAATTTGATAATAAATCATGCATGACCAACCCAAATTTATTTATTTATTTATTTATTATTATTTTTTGTGTGGGGAGAGAATAAATGGGACCGCATCACCGCTTCATTAATGATGAATTAACGAAACAAAGTATGACTAATTACAAGGATCTAGACTACCACTACTACATTTACCACTCAAAAGAAGGTACAAATACAGTCACAACTCTAATTCGTCCCGCACCACAACTCATGCTCTGCCTACACCCCCTCCTCCGTGCGTACTCTACTCTTTGTATTTGCTTGACTTGCCTAAGAATGAATGGACGCAAAAATTTTATGCATCATAATCGGAAATCTGTTGTTATGATTACGAAAACACAACTCGTTACGATCAAGCCATAGAGTCCATAATGTATTAGCTGCAGAGATATTCCAAACTTCTTAAGCTCCTTTCTGACTACCCTCGCTCTCCACTGATCCCAAATCTCCAATGTTGAGCTCGGACACTCAAATATCTCAAAGCCTAAGCACACTACTTCCCAACTAACATTGCCCTAGGACAAGTGAACAAAATGTGATTAGTGTCCTCATCTTCTACCGAACATCTCGAGCACATAACATCCACCTACAAGTTGCGTTTGCGAAGGTTGACTTTTGAAAGAATTGCATCGTTCACAACAAGCCAAAGGAAAGATTTCACTTTCATTGGTGCATGGGTTCTCCAGATTGAACTGGCTTCCTTTCTTCTAATCCCTCCATCATTTAGTCACTTGTTCATAAAGACACCGTGACTGCATCATTAGGCTCTAAATTCTAACTTTTCTCATCGTCCACTCCTTTAAGGTACTAGCCCTCCATCCTAACGAAGTCCTTCAGTATGTGTAGTTGATGAAGACGTTCTTGAGTTGGCTGATCATGTAATTGAATCATAAGTCTACCATTTCTCCAAACCTCGTTGATAAGCGTATCAACGTTTACTGATTCTCCGGTGACCCCCCAAAAAAGGGATTGAAGTGTGTTTCTCCCACACCATTTATCTTTCCAAAATCGTGTATCTTTTTCGTTGCCAACCACACATCTTGTATCAGCATGAAATGTCTCTCCCACCTTCGTGATCCCTTTCCAGAGGAATGAAGTCTTACCATGCTCACTTTTCCCTGTGAACCTATACTTCTTCCTTCTCCAATACAACATGAAAAATTTGTATCACCAATTGTTGCATCTTTTTCTTATTTTCCACCACTACTTACTCATCAATGCTTTGTTCATGTCGCTCAGATCTGTTAGTGTAGGTGCCCTAGAGGCAATACAATGATATTATGTAATCAGTATTATTGACATTATGTTCTTTTTATATTAATAATTTATTATGCTTCGTATTTACTGCGATATAATTATTAGCATGATAAATGTCCTTAGATTATTAATACGAACTATATGAACTTGAGATTATATATAGTATAATAATCTTAAATGTCCCTAGTCGAGTATTATTATTATTAGGACAGTAATAATACATTGAGACTAGTATGTTGATTGATTGATGACCACTTCTCATGGGTCATTAGTATAGAGATACTAAAATCAATACATAGGTAAATGTAAGAGTACATTGTACTGGACAGACCCACTGTGAGATTCTACATGGAATGAATTAATAAGTGTCATAAGTAATCTCACTGTGATAATGGTGTAATGGTCCTCTGACCTGAAATCATTATATTTCTACACGAGAATTAATATACTTTGATTCTATCAAAAGTTATCTTTAATCGGGTAATGATAAAGATAATTATTGGGTTCATTATGAATCGTGTGAGAAATATGAATGATCTAGAGGGAATTTAACCCTCCTAATTTTAGGAGTGATATTATCGGCCTCTTGTTTGAGTGAGACTAAGAAATGCATGGCCATGCTCAAATATTGATTTGTTTGAATAGTCTACTCATCGATCAAGAAAATAAAGATTAAATTATTAAGAGGATGACACGTCCCATGCCTCTAGTTTAATCTATAATATCAAGGTTAAAAGGATTATATTACATGGAAACATTAATCACGAAAGGTTTAATTGAATCACCAATTATTGTTATTACTTGGGTAGCAATGATGTATTACTAGATGCCGCTCATTGTTTATAATTTTATTATAAGATAATAAAATTATTGCCAACGTAATAATAACCTATAGGGTCACACACTTAGAACGTTTAAAAGGAGTATTAGTTTAAATTCGGAATTTAAATTAAGTGATTCGAAATTAGTTAATTAATTGAGTTGGACTTAATTAATTAAAGGATAATTCGAATCATTTAAGTGATAAAACCAAATCAGATTGGTCTTATCAGAAGCCAAACTGATTATGGTTAATTCGAATTTAAATGATAAAACCAAATCAGATTGGTCTTATCAGAAGCCAAACTGATTACGGTTAAGCCCACCTCTTATCTCTCCCTATAAATACATAGAGATGTATTAGTTGATTCGGATCTTTTTGACAAATCCGTTTTCACAGAAACCCTAGCCGCTCAACTGTTGAGAGGTAAAAGAGAGAGAGAGAGAGAGGCAAGGATCATCGGCTAGTACCGGCTCCCTTGATCGTTGGACGATCGGACGTTCGTGTGGACTGCCTTAGAGACGCGGATCTAGCTACTAGGGCTGCGTGGTGATTGCAACCTCCATCTTTCAGCCTTCGAAAGCTCCGAAAGGTAAAATTTTATTTCTCCATTATTAGCCAATTCTTATACACGGATCCTAGGGTTAGGGTTTCGGATCTGTCTTTTTCGCTGCGTTTGTGCCCCGAAACCCTTCAGGATCTATAATTCCTAATCTCCCAAATTCTTTTTTCTTACAAACTCTACCCCCAATTAACCTGGTGATACTTTTATTGTCCTCGTTTGCTCATTTCTATAAGAATTTTCTCCTACATTTGTCAATTCTACCAATAATTCATTTCGAAAGTTCATAGATTGACATAAGGTATATTGGCAAACTGCTCAGAACTGAATTAATAAACATAATTTTTCCACATAGCGACAGAAAGCGCCACTTCCATCCGGCCAATCTCTTTTATATCGTCTTTATCAGAGGCTGTCAATCATCTCTTCGCATCGATCCTAGCCTAATGGGCGTGCCAAGATACTTCAAGGGGAATTCTCCTATCTCACATCCTAAGTATTTTCTTGATTGCACCAATCGAGATGGACAAATTTTTGCTCAGAGGGATAACACAACTTTTGTGGAGGTTTAGTTTCAGACCAGTCCAAGACTCAAAAAAGTTGAGAATAGTCTTCAAAGCCAAAAATTCTTCTTCTTTCGTTGTACCGAACAATAAAGTGTCGTCTGCTTATTGTAGTATTGATATCATCTCAGGTATACATTTGAGTGCAAAACTCCCAATAACAAGCTCTTCTCTACCTCTCTTAATCATTTCAGTCAACTCATCCACAATTAAGGTGAACAAAAGAGAAGATAAAGGGTCCCACTATTTGAGTCTCCTTTGATTTGAGTCTCCTATGACATCGAATTTCCTTTCCTGGTTGAAACCTGAATAAAAGATTTTCTACCTCTAACGCACTTCCTAATCCACAATCACCACTTCGAACCAAATCCTTTGAGCTGTAGGATCTCATCCACACAATCTCATTCTACTGAGTTGTACTCTTTTCCGGAATCTAGTTTTAGCATAAAACCATCTGATTTTTCCTTGCATCCTTTGAAGACAATTTCATGGGCAGACGCAACGGTGTCCATGATATCTCTCCCCTTGCTGAAGCCATTCTGCAATTTCCCCACCACGTCGTTTAAGTGAGGAGACAACCTTTATGCCAGGACTTTGGTAATGATCTTAAATGACTTGTTCAGTAGGCTAATCGGTCTTAAATCCGCCACCTTAACACCTTTGATTTTTTGTTTGGGGATTAGAATAATGTTCACGTAATTTAATCTATCAATTTCAGCCCAACCGTGATAGAAATCCCCAAAACTAGCCGTCAAATCCTTCTTGATGATATTCCAATATAATCTGTAGAAGAAAATTAGGAAACCATCCGGACCCAGTATCTTATCCTGCCCTAGGCACTTGATTTCATGTAAGACCTCTTCTTCAGTGAAGATGCTCTCAATCCCTTCTCTTCCATCAATTCTTGAGGTATTCCACATCTTCGGTATCATACCATCACTTCTTTGTTGCTAAATAGCTCTCTAAATTTACCATCTATATTATGTCTGTCTAATTCTTCATTCTCGCACCAATTCTATCCCATGGACATTCCTACAATGTGATTGCGTCTTCTTCTCCCATTGGCCACTTTGTGAAAAATATAGTATTGACATCTCCTTCTTTTAGCCGTTGGACCCTTGATCGCGGTCTCCAGTATTGCTTTTCTATCTCTCCAATACATTGGATCTCTTGTCTACTACTTGCCAGCTATTCGACCTCAGACCCAAGGTGGTCTCTCTCCTCCTCAACCGATTCCAAACCTTGAATCATCTCTTCTAATTGCTCCATCATTCTTTTCACCTGTCCAAATTCCTACTTGCCCACTCATTTAGGCATTCAAACTCCTTCTTTGCTCAATCTTTTGGGCATTTTCATAATCTCCTAATCTTCGCAATCCATATACCCGTTGCACTCTGAACGTTCATGGTGGTATTCCAACACTCTTCAATAATCCTGTGAATGCCACTGCTAATGGTCCAAGCTTTCTCAAATCGAAAAAGATGTTGAATTGAGATTTGGCCATCATCACTATCAAGTGCTAAGGGTATATGATTTGATGTGAACCGAGCAACAGATTTAACAGCTGCTAACGGGAAGGCATCCTCTCAATCAGTGGATACTAAAATCCTATCAAGCTTGGCCAGGATCGGGTTGACTTGCATATTAGTCCACGTAAACTTTCTATCTGAAGACTTGATCTCCAAAATCTCTAAATCATCGATGGTGGAATTAAAATCATTTCTATCCTGCAGACTAGCATCCCTACCTTAATGTTAAAGAACCTAATTAAAAGTTTCAGACAAGTTGCAAACTCCAAAACATATAAAAAACAAAAAGCCGACTCCTTTTCGTAATAAAAAGCAGAACATCTTATAATCTTCACTATTCTAACTAAAACTAGCGGTCAACTAAATTTGTAGCCAGTCATTCTTTACAACCATTCATGTATCTATCATATCAAGTTTCTATTTATTCATAACCATTGTTGCTACTTTTTTGGTGTGGGAGCAATCAGATTATGTGGATTCTTTTGAGGAACAATCAAGAACTTAACATTTTAACTTTCAACGGTGTTGACTACCTTTGACTGCGATTGCACTGTAGAATCTGATTCGTGTGGTGACGATCGCCTCCGATGACCTGCAAAAAGTCTGAAACACAGGGATTGATTCCGGTGACAGACCCTCTGACGCTCAAGTCAGAAATCTAGAAGAATATGAGAGAGCTTTTGTGGAGAAAAATATTGATTATCTGTTTCTGGTGGGGGTAGGGGAAATTTATAGTTGCTTTGGGACAGTTTCGAGATAATAATTTGTCTCTACTTCCCAGTATTTTTGGATATGAAATAAAGTTTAAACTCCTTCACGATAAGAGATTTGGTTTTAAACCATCTCTTAGGGATAATCATGAATTTAAATAACTCTTTAAATGATCTGAATTTATTTATAATGGGATGCCATCATAACCCGATAATACATGTCCATTTTTGGGTTATTAGGCTTTGGAAAAGACACAGTTTCCATTTTTGAACCCATTTGTAGGGTAAATTATCGTTTTGCCCCTGAGAGCTTTGAGTTCCGTGGCCGATTTGAATGGTCCCAATCTAGTTCTATTTTTAGCCATATCACAAGCTCCCCACTCCTGAAAACAGATTTTCACAGCCTTTGAAGAGTAGTTTGTCAATTTTTAATGGTTTACAGAACTTATCGGAGTTCTCGGTAAAGTTTGGATCTGGATTGAGGCATAACGGTGTTATTCTGAGCTTTTAAAATACCCAAAAATAATTAGAATTTTTTGGATTTTTACTGAATTTTCCAAAATTTTCTGAATTTTTAATCATTTTCTGGATTTTTTATTCAATTTCCAAATTTTTAAAATTAATTTTCTAAATTTTTAATTTAAATTAATATTTAATTTTTCAGAATTTTAAAAATAGTTTTTTTAATTAGTAATTAACATTTTTTAATTTTTTAATTTTTTAATTTTTTAAATTTATTTTTCAGAATTTTTTAATAATTAATTCGATTTAATAATTAAATATAGAACTTAATTAAATACCTGATGACGTGGCATAATCTGGAGCGTCGATCGGGACTGGCTCAATAATCATTAAGATCGAACAGTTAGAGTGTTTATCTTGACACGTATCTGTTGACCATTGACCAATGACCGTTGACTGTGTTGCGTGATTTCACGATCGGGGATGCGTTTGCTCGGAGCCTGCCACCGAACGTTGAGGGTGGTTCGGCTGGGCAACACGTGTCCCTTTGATCATTGACCGTTAACCGGTCAATAATTTTGCGTGATTTTACGATTGGGGACGCGTTTGCTCGGAGCCTGCCACCGAACGTTAAGGGTGGTTCAGCTGGGTAGCATGTGTCCCATTGACTGTTGATCATTGACCGGTTAACGATTTTGCATGATTTCACGATCGGGGACGCGTTTTCTCGGAACCTGCCATCAAACGCTGAGGGGAGTTTGGATCAATGACACGTGTCCTGTTGACCGATGACTGTTGATCGGTCAATGATTTTGCATGATTTCATGATCGGGGACACATTTGCTCGGAGCCTGCCACTGAACGTTGAGGGTAGTCAGCTGGGCGACATGTGTCTCGTTGATCGTTGACCAGTCAACGATTTTGCGTAATTTCACGATCGTGGACACATTTGCTCGGGGACATGCCACCAAATGCTGAGGGTGGTTCGGTTGGGTGACACATGTCCCGTTGACCGTTGATCGATGACCGATCAATGATTTTGTGTGATTTCATGATCGGGAACACGTTTGCTCGGAGCCTGCCACCAAACGTTGAGGGTGGTTCGGCTGGGCGACATGTGTTCTGTTGACCATTCACTAGTCAATGATTTTGCGTGATTTCACAGTCGAGGACACGTTTGCTCGGAGCCTGCCACCGAACGTTGAGGGTGATTCGGCTGGGCGACATGTGTCCCGTTGACCGGTCAACAACTTTGCGTGATTTCACGATCGAGGATGCGTTTTCTCAGAGCCTACCACAGAATGCTGAGGGTGGTTCAGCTGGAGGACACGTGTCTTGTTTACCGTTGAACTTGATCAAACTATTTTGCATGATTTCATGACCGGGGGCACATTTGCTCGGAGCCCGCCATCGAAAGATGAGGGTGGTTGGTTAGGAAACACGTGTCCCGTTGATAATTGACCATTGACTAGTCAATGATTTTGCGTGATTTCATGATCGGAGACACGTTTGCTCGGGGCCTGCCACCGAACGCTGAGGGTGGCTCGGCTGGGTAACACGTGTCCCATTGACCGTTGACTATTGACCAGTCAACGATTTTTGCATGATTTCACGATTGGGGACACGTTTGCTCGGAGTCTACTACCGAACGTTGAGGATAGTTCGGCTAGGTGACACGCGTCCCATTGACTGTTGACTAGACAACAATTTTGCGTGATTTCACGATTAGGAACATGTTTGCTTGGGGCCTGCCACCGAATGCTAAGGGTGATTCGGTTGGGCGACACGTGTCTCGTTGACCATTGACTGGTTATCAATTTTGCATGATTTTACAATCGGGGACACATTTGCTCGGACCCTGCCACCGAACGTTGAGGGTGGTTCGGCTGGGCGACAGGTGTCCCGTTGACCATTGTCCATTAACCGGTCAACGATTTTGTGTGATTTCACAATCGGGGACACATTTGCTCAGGGCCTACCGCTGAACGTTGAGGGTGATTTGGCTTTGCGACACGTGTCCCGTTGACAATTTTGTGGCGTTGTTTGATATTACCGTTCGTTTAAGTTTTTTTCGTTTAGTCTTCGTGGCCATTGGACTTCGTGGCATTCTAGGCTTTCCCAACAATTTGGGGGCCCAAAAGCTTTAGAAGCTTAACCGCCTCTCTCCATCTCTATAAGGCTCTAACCCCCTCCCCCCCCCCTCGCTTCTTTTCTTTTCTCATTTTCTCATTTCTCTCTTCAAGAAATCTATTGCTCTTAGGCTGTCTTGCTAGCGGTTGCGGCCAGGCGTTGCTTTTTCCAACGAACTTTTCTAACCGTAGCTGTCACAACAACGTAAAATATATATATTAGCTTATATTTATATTATATTATTAAAATGTCTAGGGAATCTTCGGGAAATGAGACTTCCCCCTCGGGTCGTGGTAGAAATCGGCAACTAATTCTTTCCCCGAGGTAGATAAAGGGAAGAGTGTGGCAGGGTCAGTGGTGGTTGAGATAGTAGTGGAGAGAACGAGAGAAGCGGGGGAGTTGGGCAGACTCCACAGCCCTTTGTCGAGCCTTGGCGGGGTTTGAGACTAGTCAGACAATATTTTGTCGAGAGTGGTGCACAAGATGTCACCTTTGTATGAGGAAAACAAGCCTTGTGAGCACTCAGAGGTGGATGAAATATCTTCACTGCTTATGAAGAAGGACTTGCACTGTATTCAGGAGTGTTTCATGATCCCAAAGAAGTTTGATCTACTTTTGCCTGGTCCTGGCATTAGAGCATGTACGCCCCTTCCTCCTGGCATGTGCTTCCTTTCGTTCGACGCATTTCTTGCGGGCCTCCATCTCCTGCTACCGTAGTTTGCGACCAAGGTTCTCCATTGGTACTCTTTGAGCCCGATTTAGTTTATGCCGAACATGTAGAGACATCTAAATGGCTTCGTACTGCATTTTCGAGTGGCGGGGATCAAGCATCGACTTACAATTATGAAGAGGCTCTGTAAGATTCACCAAAAGAGTAGGTCAAAATTTAGATTCTATTTTACTCCTTGTCGGGCGATGAAGTTGATTGACAACCCCGCCTCAATCAAACATTGGAAGGAGAAGTACTTCCTAGTTCTGAGTAGTGAACCGTGGGCGATTCCCACGAGGTGGAGGGAAGAAGTACCGAAGAGGGTGAAAGCCGACCCCATTTTGAGCTCCGAAGAGGACAAAATGGTTAAGATACTTTTAGATCGACCTGCTTTAAGTTGGAAGGAGGTGACGGAGGAGTTTCTCTTCATAGGGGGTCTCAGTCTGATCAACCATAGTATGTATCTTTGATTATCCTTTATTTCTTACTTTCGCTTTCGTAGTTACTTCTTCTCTTCCTCCATTTTCTGTTTTAATCTTTTTATGTCTCGTACCACAGGGGCTGCTGAGATGGACTTTAAAGTGATGATCGCTAAGCATGCGGGGTTGAGAGGTAAATCCCCCGAGGAGAAGAAGAGGAAGAGAGCGACTGTCAGATCTTCAGTGGCGAAGGTCGCGAGGGGCCCGCGATCGCCTCTCCAGTGGTGAACTTAGAGTCCCCACCTTCCACTTCGCATGCCCCTTCCACCGGGGAATTCACTCTTGGGGCTGCTCGTGCACTTGAAGCTCCACCTCTTATTGCGGCGACAGAGGCAATTCTTACCGAGGAGCACAAGAAGCTATTTGTCTCGGATTGGTGTGTGATGAAGCATGATGGGTTCCTCGGAGACTCAGCCTCCTGTATGCATGCAGTTTACCACCTTGCGACTACGAAGGATAGAGTGGCGATGGAGTGGGGTCAGTAGGCGATGATGGCTTGGAGATATCCAGAGCAAACATGGCAGAAAGCCCTTATTACTTCGTTTTGGCGCTTGGTTTTCTACGAACTAATAGATTTGATTTTCCCTTCATAACTTTGAATATTCTTTCCTTTTTGTAGATCACTTGCCACTTCAACCACCTATTGAAGCAGGTGGCGGAGCAGTAGAAGGAGCTGAAGGCGGCGAGTGACTGGGACCGAGCAAAGCGGGCGAAGATTGCTAAGGCATTGGAGGAGGTGATGCGCCTATCAGAACCCCAGGCATCGCAGATCGCATGGCTGGAGTCGGTGTTGACGAAGGCCAGCGACCAGGCAGCCCAAGAGAATGAGAGGGCAGACCGAGGAATGACTCTCGTAGTTGAAGAGAGAGAAAGGTTTGTGAAGGAGAAGGAGGATGCGGTGAAGGAGGCAAAGGCTAAAGCCGAGGGGTTTCTAGCCTCGAACATGGAGCAGTTGTATGTTAGGGCTCTTAAGCATGTTGGAGCATGCATCCCGAGATTCAATCGCTTAGGTTATAATATGTATGACCCTATTGAAGGTGATTCGGAAGAGGAGGGTGATTCGGAAGAGGAGGGGGAGGAGGAGAAGGTCATCGTAGCGGACCCCATATCCGCCGTGGTAGTTGCTCCAGAGGCAGTTGAGGAGAGTGGTCATGAGTCTAGTCCTCCTGTAGATCATTCGACCGAGGTGGACCATTGACTCCTTTTATAGCTAGTTCTCTTTTTTCTTTGTTTTTATTGTTTTTGCTTTTGTATAGATGCCTAATAGTGGACTGACCACCGCTTTATTGTATCTTTACATTGCAATGAAATTTCTTTTAGTCATTCTTATCTCGGGTAATGTTTGATCTTCTTGAGTTTTCGCACATCCTGTGACTTGGTTATCTGTGTTAGAGTGATCTATCATTCTCTTTCGTCAGCAGGTTATTGTGCACAATGCACAAGATTCTCCACATCGTGAAGTAGTCCGCCTCCATTCCAAGCTTTAGCCGATGGAGCTGGGGCTCTCTTGTTCGCAAAAGAGGCTTTCCAAAGAAAAGGCGGAGCATGGCCACTTGAGAAGAGTCTTGACCCGCAGGGATATCGAGGCGAGGCGTAATGATAAGATTCTTCGAGAAGTACCCCAATTAGTGTAGAAGATCATTCTCCAAGTGGAGCGGCTGTTGGGAAGTCTTCGAAGCTTAAAGTCATTCGCCGTTCATTGTTTGCGGTCACAGTCGAGAGAAACGAGCTGAAGAACATAGTGCTCAAAAAGAGTTTAGAAGCAACCCATCTTAAGAGGACTATTTTTGAATTTTCGCAGGGGACCTGAGCAAGTGGTGTGCCTCGTTTGAAATTTAGAGTGAAGGAAGACTCTCTCAAAGAGAGGCTTGTTGAACTGGATACCGAGAGCCACTGTTTGAAGCGACTCCTTGAAGGAGTCAACATTAGGAGTACCTCTTTCTCTCGTGAAGAGCGTGCCTAAGGGAGGTCCTTGCACGATCCGGCTTTACGCTTGCCTGAGGCCCCGCAGAACCCTGGTGATGCTCAAAATGGTGTGACCGGCTCGTCTAGCAGGGCATCGGTTGGTGGGGTGGAACAAGCAGTAGGTCCCGGTGGTGCGAACCAATCTGTGGGTTTGGATGTTGCTTCAAATGGTTTGAGGGGATGGAATAATGCTGGCTTTACAGTGGGAAGCCGTAAACCGCGTGTGTCCCTCAAGAGGAATATCACTCTACCACGGACGAGTTAAAGTGACATTGAGTGAGATTTTGTAATTCTTATAGAGACTTGTTCTTTCAAAAACACTTGTATCCTGATAATCTATATGAAATAAATTTTTTCCAAGTGGTTGAGAATCATCAATTGATAATTATGTTTTGTTGATTTTAACTTGGTTCAAAGAGCACTCGTACGGTGAGATATACCACACACTTGATCGGGAACAAGTATGCCAGTGCGACTTTATGAATCCTAAATGGATCCCGCAATTGCCTGTTGGAGTGCTTTAGCGTATAAACCATGGGTTGTTTCATCAGAACTCGAACGGCGAGCCGTACTCCGCACACTCTTTTGGGGCATGTGGCTAGAGTGCCTCTGTGAACCGTGAGTGTACTCCGAACAAGGTGACAATGAGGTTTGGGAGCACTCGAATGGTGAACCGATCCCCACATACTTGCTCGGGAGCATGTGGCTATGGTGGCTCTATGAATCATGAATGAACTCCACACTTATCCAAAGTTGTTTCAGGAGTACTCGAATGGCTGACCTAACTCTGCACGTTTGCTTATGATCAAAGTGGCTATAGTTGCCCTCTGAACCGTGAGTGGACTCCGAACACGGTGACGATGAGTTTTGGGAGCACTCGAATGGCGAACCGATCCCCGCACACTTGCTCAGAAGCTGCGGTTATGGTGGCTTTATGAACTATGAATGGACTCCACACTTATCCAAAGTTGTACTAGAATGACTGGTCTAACTCTACACGTTTTCTTAGGAGCAAAGTGGCTAGAGTTGCCATCTGAACCATGAGTAGACTCTGAACAAGATGACGACGTGTTTTAGGAGCACTCGAATAGCGAATTGATCCCCGCACACTTGCTCGGGAGCATGTGGCTAGGCTCGCTCTATGAACCATGAATGGACTCCACACTTGTCTAGAGTAAGGCACTTGTACGGCGAGATATACCCTATACACTTGCTCGGCGGCCAGTGTGCATGTGCGTCATTATGAATCCTAGATGGATCCCGCAGTTGTCCGTTGAAGTGCTTAGTTAATAGATTGGTGTTGGCTCAGGGACGTACCAAGTGTCTTAACTTATTTCTTTCCTTAGGTTGAATTGCTCACAGAGCTTCTGAACTGTTTAAGGAAAATTGCCAAAAAGAAAAAAGTGATTTTTATTGAAAAATTTAACTAAACAGCTGCTTTAGTACAAGCCTTTATTACATGTTGTGACCGTTATAATCATCGGTCTTTATTACATGTTTGGTGCTATCTACTGGGTGAGGGCGTTAAGCGCTCTCTTTGTATTTCATGAGATGTTCGGCTGATGAGAGAAATTTTTATATAATTTTTATTACTCTTTTACGCATTAAAATTGCGAGTTCTCATTTATTTCTTTGAATTTATCTTATTTCTACTTAATATTATTTATTTGTTGTTTTTGTAGGAATGAGATAGATAAGTGCAAAAAGATATGCATTTTGGTAAAATCAAAGAAGAAAATAAGGATGAAGATTTCAAATTTATTTTATGTGAAGATTTCTTATACATTTTTTTATAAATTGGCTGTTTGAAGAATTAAGAGAAAATATTATAGTCAACCAAGGGTAGAATAAAATTTTGGAATAAAATAAAAATTAAAAAAAATAAAGCAACAGTGGAATTGATTGTTGGATGTAATTAGGTAAATGATTAATTTATAATCTAATAGATGATTATTAAATGTAACTTTAACTAATTACTTATTTACTTAACTAACCCTATGATTATAAAACTAACCCTAATCTTAACCTACTACTACTTCCTATATAAACAGCAGTAGGGAAAGAAATTATAGGCGGCTGCACTTTGGTGGGTTGGTGGCGGCGTGATTAGAGACCAGGAAGAAAGAAAAAAGAAAAAAAAAAGAAAAAGAAAAAGAAAATATGGCTGGCGGCTGGCTTGGGTTGGAGGCGCGGAAATCGACGAAAAAGGAAGAAAGAAAGAAGGAAAAGAAGTAGCACGGATTTTGAAGTGCGGATTCTTCGGCAAAATCGAGTTCTTTCTTTTCTCTTCTAATTTTTATTATGCAATCCAAGAACATGCTTGTTAGTTGCAATTTTATTATGAATTAATTTTATTTTTCTAGGGCTTTGATGCAGCCTAGTTTTGATAACACAATTTTCATTTCATATTACTTTTCTATTTTTCCATGGTTGTGTGTTTGATTTTTGTTCTTAATGCTTACAATTGTTTGGCCAACTTTTGTATGATTTATTAAATCATGGAGAGACCGAACTGGTAATTTGTGATTTCGAATTAATAAAATTAAACACTATTACAAGAGCGAACCGCTGTTAATGTGACCGTTAAGAAATCCATAGATCTTAATGAATTTTCAGTTAGTAATTTGTGCATGAACTATGACAAATAATTAGTTGTGAATATTTTTGATATTGCTTGAGAGAGAATATTGAATAATTTGGAGATTTTGGTCTACAACTTGGAAAAATAATATTTTTGTTCATATGGAGTTATAAATTGTGTGGGATTAAATAGGTGAATCGAAAGCCTTAGAATTTTTTTTGCCATTAACAAATCACGAAAATTTCAGATTTTCGTTCTCTTTTGTTAGTTTAGATCTTTAGATTAATTTAGTTGCTTTATTTATTAAAATTTCGATTTTCCAAATTGTTCTAGTAATTTCGGTACTCGACAAAATAATTTCCTTGTAAGTTCAACACTCTTTTCACTTAATTATACTATTTGTTTTGATTTTGTACACTAGCAAATAATCACATCATCGGCGTTCCAAGTCCTCGATATCTTCTTCCCCCCCAAGTCTTCAAGTCGATAAACTCCTAGGGGAACAACTTGTGAGAGTTTGTATGGTCCTTCCCATTTAGGGGCGAGCTTTCCCTTCTTCCGAGGGTTGGATATTTCGTGCTTTCGGTGGACAAGGTCCCCTTCTTGAATGTTGGCCAGACGCACCTTCTTGTTATGGAATCTCTCTACCCTCTGCTAGCAGAGGTTTCTCCGGATGATGGATTTCTCTCGGACTTCTTCGAGGAGGTCAAGATTAGCTCGAATGTCGTTCGAGTTATGTTCTTGGTTGAGAGAGAGGAGGCGAGGAGAATGTATTCTGACTTCTAGAGGGATAAGACCTTTTGTGCCAAATTTAAGGTTGAACAGGGACTCGCCCGTGGGGCTTCTTTTTGTGGTCTCATAAGACCAGAGTACACTCGGAAGTTTTTCGACCCATTGTCCCCTGACAGCTTCACCAAGTATCTTTTTAAGACCATCCAAGATTTGCCGATTGGTATTCTCGGCTTGGCCATTGGTTTGAGGGTGTGAAACTGATGAGAAACGCTGCTCAATACCCAGGTCAGTGCAGAACTGGCGGAACCCTTTACCAACGAATTGAGTCCCATTATCAGTAACTAAATTGCGATGGATCCCAAAATGGCAAACTATGTTCTTCCAAAAGAACTGTTGGATTCGGTTCAGCTTCTATCCATTTTGTAAAATAGTTGATAGTGACCACCAAGAAGGATCATTGTCTAGTGTCTTGAGGGAACGACCCGAGTAGATCCATCCCCCACATTGCGAATGGAATGGGGCTTGACATGGAGCTAAGGTTGGCTTGGGGAATTTGCTTTACGGAGGAGTGTCTTTGACATAAAGGGCATTGGCAAACATAAGCTTGAGCATCACTTATGAGAGTGAGCTAGTAGGTCCCATGGTTAAGAATCTTCTGTGCAAGGGACCTTGCACCCATATGGCTACCGCCTATACCTTCGTGAACTTCTTGCAGGGCATAATCGGCCTCTTCGGGTGAGGGGCACCGAAGGTATGGTCGACCATCAAACAGAGTGTAGGAGCGCTTGTAGAGAACCATTTCTATGGGTACGTGCCTTTCAGCCCTTACCAAAATCTTTCTTTTTTCTTTGATATCCTTCGGGAGGATTCCTTTGTCGAGGAAGTCGACTAGAGGTTTCATCCAACAATCTTTGGGTGTTTGAGGGGTGATATGCATGAGTTCGACTGCTTTTTCTTCGATGCTCGATTTCAGGAGGACCTCGATCTATACAGTGTGGTCGAGTCCGTCGAATGATAAGAAGGCTGTCACGTCCCACTTTCTAAAAAGAATACGGAATACGGATACGAGACAAAAGCTCAGCGAATGATTTTCATCATCCATAAGATGTTCAGGAATCTTTACAATATTTCACAAGATAATCAGAGTCGGAAGCAAAAGATACAACCAGACATGCATAATTGAAACAAGATACCAACAGAAATTACTTGAAACCAAATATAATAATCTCAAATAATCAAATTCTGAACAAGTCAAATATTCTGGGTCACATCGCCCAAATACAAATAAGTATCCAAGTCATCAAGTACACTTTATTCAAGTTCAAGTAACAAGTAATAATAATAATAAAGCAGAAAATCCAGGACTAATACATCATCTCGCCAATACAATCTGGCAGCCGACCATCCTTATCTGCAATTAGTAAATTTACAGGAGAAGAAAAAAGAAAAATAAGTACCCGTCAATTGCAAGTTACGGGCCACTTATAATGTAGGATACAAGTACATGGAATGGGTAAATCTAAGTAACAAACCTAGCATGGTATAATCATGAATACAGGATATAAATCATAGCATGGCAAGATGAGCAAGTATAATAGCATGTGTCGAGTGTCAAGTAAACAAGTGTCATGCATCAAGTAACCAGTATCAAGAATCAAGTAATCATGTAGCATGTATCAAGTATCAAATCTCATGTATCATGTAGTCAAGTATCAAGTGGGCATGTATCATGTTCAAGTATCATGTTTAAGTGTTGTAGTTATTACTATCTAGGTAGCACTTCATGCATCCCGGTTTTTACTACATAGTTGTTACAACAAACAGTTTTGCTTTAGATTTTGTAGGGGACCATACAGGGCAGTGTACTCAGGGACAAGCTCCAAGTATCATGTAATCATGTATCATGTAAACAAGCTCCAAAATCCAAACAAGCTCCAGTGTCATGTGTGTACGTGTCATGTATATCGTGTCAAGATCCACATGTAAACAAGCTCCAATAACCACTAGGTTCTTTCGAGTACACGTTTCTGCACTATCCACTACTAGATCTTTCCCTTAACCCCGGCTTGGTTATTTTATTATTAAAGTCAAACAAGCATGTAGGTGTGTAGAACATATCAAGTATATCATGTCATGATCATGTAACAAGTTCAAGTTACAAGATAAACATGTACGAGTGCAAGATATCTCCTAAAAGAACTGAAATAGACAAATCTCAAGTTCAGGACATCAAGACCATACTGTAGTAAAACAGTGATTCCCAGTGTTACAAACATCCAAATCTAGATCCGTCGACGAATCTGAAAAATATACTTCCACACTAATCCAGCGAACATAAATAAGTCATATATTAATTTACAAAAACATAGCTCAAAACTGGCTTGAATACAGAAAATAGGTTCAGCCAGAAATCAGGAAAACGAATTTAAGAGTAGGAAAACAGCATGAATACACATTAAATAAATCCAAAAAAAATCTAGAGTATTCCCCTATATGTCCAGTATCTAAATATAAAGTTTCATAATTTTCCAGTGAAATTAGACCAGTCATCAAAAATAAGAAAACATCAATGAACAGTAGCTCGACAAATCTAGAATTCCCAACACTGCTGTACGAAAACTAAGATATCTTGCAACTAGTGAAACGAAATCCAATTCCGCCAAAGCAATATGAAAATAGATAAAATATACTAACTTTTACATTTCACAAACATTTTTCATACAGTAAAAGAAATCATAGTGAAAATGAGGTTCTTTACAGAACATCGAGCAAAATACAGCAAGCGTAGTTTTCATAAACGAGCATGAAACAATACATAAAACTGATCAATAAAATTCATTAAAATTCTGGGTAATCCCTAACTAGATAAAGAAATACTGACCAAAGTTTTGGATTAAAATAATATATGTAGCATAGTTCTTTAAAATGATTTGTCATCAAAATTACCCAAAAACAGAATCTGGAAAAGATCGACACCTCTATAGTAAAACAATTATAAATCACTCATACAAAAACAAAATCAAGCAAGGTCAGAGGGTTTTGAAAATAGACGAAATTTTCTAAAACTCATGTTTTATACCAAAATTACGATACTGACTTTAAAACAGTTCAAAACAGCAAACAAAATAGATCAGCGACAAAATACAGATTTTTCCCTTTAACATCAACTCACATATATCGTGCAAAACTTGTTCAAAATACAACCAAATATGAAATTGAGTCTACCAAGTGTCTAAACATCATAAATTAGGATACCTAGCCTATCCACGCCAAGTATTTCACATGTGTCTCAACCAAACCACGAGTTCTCACAAAAGTCTCACAAACATGATCGAAAATCAAGAACGGGTAAATCCTAAGTTAATTTAGGCCAAGATTGTGTCGTGAAGCAAATATGGTCAAGTTTTCACAATAGAGACAAAATCCATCAAGCAAAATACAAATAAGAGTTCTCTAGACCCAGCTACACTATAGGTGGTATTTTTGATTTGTATCAAACAAATGAATTGGAGTACAAGTTACTTGCCTTAACCGAAGATGAAGAACAACGAAATCCACGAGTAACGAGAAAAACCCACGAACGAAAATTCACAAATCAACGAATCCAAGTAACTCGAGCAGAAATCTCCACACGAACAAACTCCACAAAGCGAGAGGTAATAATAGTGGCTTGCAGCCACAAGCGAACACCAAGAGAGAGAGAGACGAGGGATTTTGTGAATGTGAGGTGGTCAGGATGGCCAAGGGGGATCGGGAGTAGGGGTTTTGGCTGTTGGGGTGTGCACACAAGCCAGGGGAGAGGTGTCGGGTTTGGGGGGTTGCCGGGAGGAGAGGGTGGCGGCCTGGCTGCTCGGGTTGGGGCACAGGCCGGGAGGAAGTGGGGGTCGACCTGGGCTGTGTGCGGGTCGGGGTGCAAACAAGGAGGGGAGAGAGAGGGGAAGCCGGGTGTGAAAGAGGGGAATTAGGATTAGGGTTGTGTGAGGGAGATTAGAGTATATATATATAAGGGGATTTAGGGTTTCGAAATATGAGTTGGGTTAATGGGTATTTGGGTTGTGGGTAATTAGGAGTAGTAATAGGATTTGTTTAATTGGGCTTTAATTTGGATACAAACTGTATAGGACATCAACTAGGATTGAGAATTTAATTTGGCTTTGATAAATCTTATTGGGGTCAACAAAAAGGATTGGAAAAAAAGATAACACCCAACCACCACCACAAGCACCCAAGAAAATAAAATAAAGAGAACGAGAAAAGAAGTAACAACAGTGATCCAGAAAAAATCGAGGAACCGCAAATAAATCACAAAAGATCAAGAATGGGCCAAAAATGAATATATATTGAAAACAACTCCAATATACCGTTCAGAAAAATACAAGAGAGAAAAATATACCAAAACGAAATATACACAAAAAAATACACAAAATGAAAAACAGGGGTTACAGAGGCGAGCTTGGATAGGGCATCTGCTTGCCCATTTTCTTCTTGCATAATGCGAGTGACCTCAGCTTCTTGGAAAATGGACATGATTTTTTTTACACACGCCAAGTACCTGGTCATTCGTTCATCCCTTGTCTCATATCCTCCTCTGATCTGGTTTTCCACCAATTAGGAGTCACTGAATACTCCAACTCTTCGTGCCCCCGCATTTTTTGCTAGGAGGAGGCCGGAAATCATGGCTTCATACTTGGCCTCGTTGTTCGAAGCTGGAAAACTGAGGCGCAACAAGTATTAGAGGTAGAACTCATCAGGACTAATTAAGATAACCCCTATTCTGCTACCTTTGACGCAAGAAGACGTAGACATTCCAAAGTAGGGGGTTGTCTCCTTCTTCGGGAGGATCAGGGATCATGCTTTTGACGATGAATTTGGCTAATGCTTGAGCCTTGATTGCGGTTCTCGGGCGATAGGTGATGTCGTGCTGGCTTAACTCAATAGACAATTTCATGAGTCTTCCAAAGCTTTCAGGCTTGTAGAGAACTTGCTTGAGCGGTTGATCAGTGAGGACCCATACGGAGTGTGCTTGAAAGTATGGTCTGAGCTTCCGGGCGACCGATACTAGAGCATATGTCATCTTTTCCATCTTCGTGTACCGAAGCTCCCCATCATGGAGCACCTTGCTTACATAATAGATCGGCCTTTGCACCTATTCCTCTTCTCTCTCTAACACAATGCTGAGGGTTTGATTCGAGGCGGCTCGACAGAGGTAGAGGATTTCTCCCGGTGTGGGTTTGCTTAAAAGTGGAGGATTGGTGAGATACTTTTTAAGGCTTTCAAAGGCCTTTTGATATTCTTCCCCCCACTTGAAATTCTTCGCTCCTTGGAGAGCTTTGAAGAAAGGTAGGCATTTCTCTTCTGACTTGGAGAGAAAATGCCCAATAGCGGCCATACGGCCTGTATGCTTCTGGACTTCCTTAATCATAGTTGGGGGAGACATGTCGAGGATGGCTTTGATCTTTTTAGGGTTGGCTTCAATTCCTCTCTGACTTACCATAAACCCCAAGAACTTTCCTAAGGAGACCTCGAAGGCGCATTTCGAAGGGTTAAGCCTTATATTGTTGATCCGATGTACATTGAATGCTTCCTGGAGGTCGGCTATGTGGTCTTCCATTTGAAGGATCTTTACAAGCATGTCATCTACATGTACTTCCATGTTTCGGCCAATCTGTTCCTAAAAACTTGGTTTACCAGGTGCTGATACGTAGCTCCAGCATTTTTTGGCTCAAAGGGCATGACTCGGTTGCAATGGAGCCATTGATTGGTGATGAAGGACGTCTTCGGGATGTCTGGCAGGAACATTCGGATCTGATTATATCCTGAAAAAGTATCCATTAAGCTTAATAATTCTTGGCCTGAGGTGGCATTTGTCAAGGCGTTTATGCTCGGGAGAGGGAAGAGATCTTTTGGACATGATTTGTTGAGGTTGGTGAAGTCTATGCAAATTCTCCACTTGCCATTGATCTTCTTGACCAATACAATATTTGCTAGCCACTCGGGGTAACTGACTTCCTGGATGAATCGAGATGTTAGGAGCTTCTCAACCTCTTCTTTGATGGCCTGTTACCTTTTGGGCGCAAATTCGCGATGCTTCTGTTAGACAGACTTTGCTTCCGGGTCCACACTTAAGCGGTCCACAATCAATTCTTCGGCGATACCCGACATATTCTCGATTGTCCAAGCAAACGATGTAGATGATAAGTTTGCTCCTTCACTTTGTAGGGGAGCGCTTTGCTCACCTGGAAACACTTAGCTTTATCCTCTTCGGAGAAAGGAATTTCTGCCAGTTCGTCCATGGGTTCGGAGCTAGCTTATCCTATATCAAGGGAGATTTCGAAGGCATTGAGGGGAAGGACCGAGCCCCACATGGTAGTTGTGTAGTAGGCCCGAGCGGCTTCGTGACTTCCCTTCATTTCCCTCGCTCCTGCAGTTGTAGGAAATTTCACTTTTAGGTGGTACGATGATGCAACCGCTTGGATGGGCCGCCAACCCTTGGCGGCCAAAGAAATATAGGCATACTTCATGTCGACCACCATGAAGTGTAACGCTTCTGTGCGAGCAGTCAGAGCTTTCCCTAAAGTAACGTCGAGGGTTACAATTCCCTCGATCATTACGGGGGCTCCAGAGAATCCGTGGAGGGTGTATCCGGCGGTCTTGAGGCGATCCCACTTAAGTTTAAGGCCCTTAAATACATTCAAAAAAAGGATGTTGACCGAACTGTCGTTATCAACCAGGACTCTGCGCACTTCATGGTTTGCCATACACATGCTGATCACGAGTGCGTCACAGTGAGGAGTTCGGATGCCTTCCAAGTCCCGATCTGAGAAGGTGATGCTAACTCCTGAATTTTTTGAAGGAGGGATGTTGTGTACGGAATTTACCTCTCGAATGAAGGCCTTCCTAGATGAGCTGGAAGCTCTCCCAATAGGTCCTCCGTGGATTGCATGAAATATCTCCATCCACCCCAATCCCTAAGATTCAGTCGGCCTCTCTGCCATTTGTTGGGTACCCTCGGAAGAGGAGGTCCGGTATCATTTACCTGAGCAAATTTTGCAAGTTATCCTCGTTGGAGCAACGCCTCTACTTCATCTTTATGGTCTTGACACTCATCCGTAAGGTGACCATGATCCTTGTGGAAGGCACACCACTTTAATTTATCTCATCTTTTTCTTGGGACATTCATCTTGGGGGGAGGTCAAAGGATTCCTTCATTGTCAACCCCCATAAGAATGGCAGATATGCTTGCACTTAGTGGGGAGTACTTTTCAAAACGAGGCATGGGAGGCGGGTGGCATTGACCAGAGGCATCATTCTGGGATTTTTGGGGTTCTTCTTCGTTAGTGCCTTTCTGTTTGTTCCCGGATGAAGGCATCTTCAGTTCTTGGAGGCGTATTGCCTCTTCGACCCGGATGTACTTCTCAACTCTCTGAAGTAGGTCGTAGAAGTCCCGAGGAGGTCTTTTGAAGAGGTAAGCTTTAAGGTCATCATGCTTGACTTTGTATCTAAACACGGCATCGAGTGAGGGGATGGATCTGGACTCGGCGGTGAACCACTGAACATAGCTTTTTGGGGACTCCCCGTCCCTTTGCTTCTGATCAAAATAAGGAGGCGCTGGTCTTTTCCGAATTTCGGCTGGTGATGAAGTGCGCAAGGAAGAGTTCTTCAAGCTGATCGAAGGAGTTTATAGACCCGCTGTTGGTGTATGTCCTAGAGGCCAGTTGTGTATTGACATTACTAATTTACATTATATCATGATATTTAATTCATATATGAAGCATTTCATTTACTGTGTTTCTTATTCTGATTAAATGAACATAATAAAGTCTTGAGAATAGTAGGTTCAATACCATGAGATATCAAGTGCATAATCTGATTGTGAGATCCTATTGTTTGTAATTAGAACACTGTTCTTAAATGTCTCTAGTCAAGTATTATTGTGAATTAGGACAACAATAATAAATAGAGACTAGTATTCGTAGACTAATGACCATATCTCACGGGTCATGGATATGAGATATCAAGTCTTCACAAGGGTACATATTAGAGTAATAATGTACTGGACTGACCCACCGTGAGAATGCTGCATGGATCGTTACGTGAGTGTTATAAGCAGTTCTCACAGTGACCATGGTGTATGCAGTCCTTTGAGTTGAAGTTACTACGGTTCCCTACATGAGAAGTCATATGTTTTAATGTTATCAAACGTTTCCTGTAGTAAGGTGATTATAAAGTCAACTACTGGATATACTATAAATCATGCGGAGGGATGTTAGTGACTTAGGATTTTTTCCTTTTACAAAATAGGAGAGATATCTGTGGACTCCTTGATTGAGTGAGACTACAAAATGCATGGCCATGCTCAAATGAGTCAATATGAGATATTGAGCTCATTTGTTTTAGTAAGTCTACTCGGACATCAAGAAACCAAAGATTGAACTATACAAGGGTGACACGCTCTATGCCTTGTGGTCAATTAAGATATCTGGATAAAGGGACTAGACTACATGGTAACATTGGTCATGGATAGGTTATGTCTAATCACTGATATTCCTGTTACTTGAGTAGCAGTGATGTATTGCTAGATACTGCTCACCGTTTGTAATAATAGAATATGATTTTAGTATTACTATCAATGTAATGGGAACCTACAGGGTCACACACTTAGAATTAATCAAAATTGGGATATAAATTCATAAGATGAATTTAATTGGGGATCCAAGTAAGACTTGGGACTCCTGACATTGGTTGGACATTTAATTAGATTAAATGGGCCGACTAAAGTTCAAACGCCCACACACGAATTTGAACCAGGTTAGATTGTAGTCCAACAGCCTCCCTACTCTCTTAAGATTGATTTTTTGCAACTATATATATGATACATATCTGTGGAAAAGCGACACATGAGAAAACCATAGCCGTCATAGAAATTGTGAGAGAGAAAGATCGTGAGGAACATCCCTTTCCCGCAACTAGCACCGCGGCGTGAGGGAAGGCTTGATTTGATCCGTTCGTGTGGATACCGTAGAGGTATCGCAATATTGTAGTGCTGTGATCGGCATACTATGGAAATAGCAGATTCATTTTCAAGGTATAATTCCTAAACACGATTTATGATTTTTATATAGATCCATGGCTAGGTTTCGATAAATATTTTTGAAGTTTTTCTGCTGTGTATATAATCTGAGATTACCCTCGAAACCTAACTGTAACACCCCGCAAAATTGAAATTACAATTTTGCCCCTAGGTGTTACGCACGTATATTTTGTAATGCGTTTCACTACATATTTTGGATTTGTACTATTTATACATTTTTCGTATTGATTTTAGTCAACTAAAATATAATATTTCAATCCCTGGGATTTACGTGATTTTTTACGTGTTTTGATGCACGTGCTTCCACCACTACGTATAATATTTTCTATAGGTTTAAATTATTTATTTTTATGTATTTAAATCTATTTTATAAAACGAAAATTTATTTTTCCCTTGTTTTTATTAAAATGCATTTTTCGACTTTCTGCACGTATAATGCACGTGCTTTCTACGAGTAGTGATTTCATCATGAAATATATATAAATTGGTAAATATAATTTTGGTTATATTGTTTTCAATTATATTTAATAATTTTTATCAATAAAATTAATTTTTTGCATTTTGATATTTTACGTGCGATGCACGTGTTTCCTACGCACGTAGTAATTACGTCATAGAATGTATAATTTAATAAATAATTTTTCTTATATTGTATTGAACATTTTTTCGTTGATAAAGTCAATTTTTGTATTTCGGTATTTTACGTGCGACGCACGTGTTTTCAGTAAACGCATTTGTTTTTCAAAATAAATTTCGGAGCGTGTATAACACAGGTGATTTTCAAATAATATAAATAGTAGTATATGTATATATATTAGTAGTGTATAGATATATATATATGAGTAGGTTGGCTGTTATATGCTTTAAAAGTAAAGATAGCACTTTGGTTCAAAGGGAAAAGGAATTATATAGTAGTAATGCATGGTGGGTGGCCCACGGTGAGAAGGGAGCAGCAAGTATGCTGCTTTGACTTGGTCATCACCTAAGGGGGCCCACGGTTTGTATAAAGAATAACAACTGGGCTGTTTGGTGGGCTGATGGAATATATAAAAAATGAATGGAGTTGTATTTGGAATGATGGGGCTCAACTTGGGTGAGTGAAGCAACAGCACAATTTGTGCTGGTGACCGGGTTGCTTTTCTATTGGTAGGCCGGGGGAGTTTAGGAGAGGGAGAGTGAGAAGTTATGGTTAGGAGAGTGGGGAGATGAAGAGTTGAGGGGGTTTTGGAAGTTAAATTTTTGAAGAGTTGGAAAATAAAAAGTTAGGAGTTTTTAGGAGTTAAGCAAATGAAGAGTTGTAAGAGTTAATTAGGTGATTTATTAGGGGTGAAATTTTGCAAATTGAACCCTCTACAAACCCTATAAATAGCACCATATTTCTCCTCATCCTTCACACCAAAAGCAAGTCAAGAAATAAGAAAAGAAAAGAAAAGAGAAGAAAGAAAGTAAGATAGAAGAGAGTTTTTTTTTGTGCTTGGAGGCTCTTGCTAAAAGGGGAAGATCTAGGAGGTCACTTTGGAGCTAGAAGAGGTGTTCATTTTCTGTTCAAGCTTCATTGAGGTGGGTGTCTCCTACTTTCTAAATTATAGATAATGTGCATGCTAATAAGAAAATAAATGTGTAGTGTAGGATTTGATTTTGAAAAAAAAGAGTAGAATAATCTATGCTATTGGATGTGGTGAATAGTAGTGAATCATGTTATGGTAGATTAAATTACAACTTGTTAGTTGATAAATGAGAAAAGAATTTATTTTTGTCATGCACTAGTATACATGAATGTAGAGATTTTTGATCATGTGATTAATTGTTGAGTTTTCCTTTTTGATAAGCAACTATATTTTTGTAATGTAAATTTGATGCTATTAAACTCTTTTGCAAAAGATGTAGTGTGCAACTTTGATTGAATTGAATAAATGCAAATTCATATAAAAATTTGAAAGTTAGTTTTATTTTTATGCATTATAAAATTATGGGTTACTGTGAGAAAGTAAACTCAATATAGATGAACCAATTCTAATTACATGAAAGATTAGATCAAGAGGAAAATCGAGTTTTGATGATAATAGAATAATAGAAAGTTTGGACAAAAGATTAGTTTTGTTTCTCATGCCAAGTAGTCACAATGGACTAACTGGCTAGTTGGGGGTCCTTAAGAACGTCACTGTAGCTCGTATGGAATCGGAGGTCCCGAGTTCGAACCATATGTTCCCCTTTTTCTTTTTGTTTTGGTTAAAATTAAACTACAGGCCGAGATTGATATTTCAGAAGTTAAATCCTTCTCTGTGACAACCTAGTCACAGTGGACTATTGGTTAGCGGATTAATACTTGGGCCTTGGCTGTTCAATCACGGGATCAAACCCCACCACCTTTTTCTTTTTATTTAATTTTTTGGGTCCGTTGAAACTAAACCTGCAATTTGATAGCGAGTAGGTCAATTTGGTAAATAGTTTCGAAAGTGGGTCAGTTTGGTAAAAACTTCCGTGGGAACTAGATCTGTAATTTTGATAGTGAGTAGGTCAATTTGGTAAATAGTTTCGAGAGTGGGTCAGTTGGGTAAAAACTTTCAAAGGTGTTTCATTTTGGGAAAATTTTAGTATTCATAAAACATAAATGAAGAAATTATTTTTTAAAGATTGTTCTTGTTTTTGATAAGTTTTAACGAGGATTTGAGATAGGAAGAAAAATAAATGACTACAAAAGTATTAGTAAAGAGCATGACTTTTAATTTACAAAATAATGATTTAGGGTGAATTGAAATCTCTTTATTTCTAGGAATGCAATATGGTTGAGTTATGTGACTTTTGAGATCATGAAAGATTTTGTTGTGAATGAGTAAATCATGTTTAGTGCTAAAGATGAGACATTGAATCGTGTTAAAATGAGACATCGTATGAATTTGAAATTGTGAATGAATTATTATTTATTATGAATAACTAGATCATGAATAGTGGTAAGACTATGAAATGATTACTGATATGGCTAAAAATAGGATTAAATCAGGACCGTTCACATCGGACACGAATCTTAAAGCTCAGGGGTAAAACGGTAATTCCACATACAAATGGGTCCGAAACGGGTACTGGGTCTCCTTCTCACAGATCCAATAACCCACGAACAGATCCACCTCAACTGGGTACGGGTCCTAACCCGAAACACACCCAGTCCAGAAAAGATAGAATTAGGGTTTCTGATTAATCCAAATCAATGGCTCTGATTCACGTCTATCTTTTCACCGGGAATTAAGGGATTACATTCCTAATCTGATTACGAGGATTTTATGCCTTATCAGATCACGGGAATCACATTCCTTATCTGATCCCAACGGCGACTATAAATACCCCCCACCCATCTCCATTAAGAGGTAATCAATCTTTTTCTAGTTAAACGCTCTTTCATAATCATTTCTGGTTACTGACTTGAGCGTCGGAGGGTGCGTCGCCGGGATCAACCCCGGTGTCTCGCACTTCCTTGCAGGTGAACGGCGGGAGTCAACGGTCAAGCTCCGGCGGAACAGGTTAGGTGTTTGCTATTCAGGTTTTCCACGAACTCACAAATACTGTCTGTTTGCCTCCACACCGAATTTAGCGGCAACAGATTGGCGCCGTCTGTGGGAAAACCAAACGAATAGCAGCGCCTCTTCCCGTTGGTCCGACCTTCTCCAGCCATGCCTCCTAGAAAGGTCAGATCTAGGGGTCCAACCGTGGACCCAACCCCGCTGATCAGCAAGAGGTAGTTCCCGTCCAACCCGCTCCGCAGCAGGGACAACCCCCGCTTCAAGTGGAGGACCCTCTTCAACAAGATCAGCCTCTTCTTCAGAATCAACAATCCCCCAAGGGTCCTTCCGGTCCACAGAATGCCGGTGCGGGGGGCTCCCGCATGAAGCAACCTCTCCACCTAGACCGCGTCTCCATACACAAAGCCTTTACGGATTCCATGGCCTCTCACAATCCTCAACCGGTAGAAGTTGGAGGACTTACGCCACCGTCTGGACGAGAAGCGGTCCCGAGAGGGAGCCTCCCGCCAGCAACGTCCGGGTGAGCGATCTCCACACCGCCGAGACTACAAAAGGTCCCATGTCCGAAGAGGGAGGAAGGAATCCCCCGAGCATCACAGAAGAAGACCACGCTCCCCTGCGGGTCGGCAGCAGCCTAGGAACGATGAGGCGCCAATCACCCGTGCCGAGATCCAACGAGTTTGGAGCACAACTCTCTCATAGAGTTCCTCCTCACACTCGTCCCACAAACAACTCTTTCCCAGAGCCGGGCTCTTCCGCTACGCTCACCTCCGAAGCGGACCTCTTCTCAACGAGTTTGGAGCACAACTCGCTCCTAGAGTTCCTCCTCACACTCGTCCCGAAAACAGCTCTTTCCCAGAGCCGGGCTCTTCCGCTCTGCTCGCCTCCGAAGCGGACCTCTTCTCAGACAGTTCGGAGCTCACAACTCTCTCCTAGAGTTGCTCCTCAAACTCGCCTCCCAAATGGCTCTCTTCCAGAGCCGAGCTCTTCGCTCCGCCCACCTCTAAGGCGGACCTCTTCTCAATGAGTTCGGAGCTCACAACTCTCTCCTAGAGTTGCTCCTCGCACTCGTCTCACAAACGGCTCTCTTCCAGAGCCGAACTCTTTGCTCCGCCCACCTCCAAGGCGAACCTCTTCTCAACGAGTTCGGAGCTCACAACTCTCTCCTAGAGTTGCTCCCCAAACTCTTCTCCCAAATGGCTCTCTTCCGGAGCCGAACTCTTTGCTCCGCCCACCTCCAAGGCGGACCTCTTCTCAACGAGTTCGGAGCTCGCAACTCTCATCAAGAGCTCCTCCTCGCACTCGTCTCACAAACGGCTCTCTTCCATAGCCGAGCTCTCCACTCTGCTCACTTCGGAACGGACCTCTTCTCAATGAGTTCGGAGCTCACAACTCTCTCCTAGAGTTGCTCCTCAAGCTCATCTCCCAAATGGCTCTCTCCCAGAGCCGAGCTCTTTGCTCCGCCCACCTCCAAGGCGAACCTCTTCTCAACGAGTTCGGAGCTCACAACTCTCTCCTAGAGTTGCTCCCCAAACTCTTCTCCCAAATGGCTCTCTTCCGGAGCCGAACTCTTTGCTCCGCCCACCTCCAAGGCGGACCTCTTCTCAACGAGTTCGGAGCTCGCAACTCTCATCAAGAGCTCCTCCTCGCACTCGTCTCACAAACGGCTCTCTTCCATAGCCGAGCTCTCCACTCTGCTCACTTCGGAACGGACCTCTTCTCAATGAGTTCGGAGCTCACAACTCTCTCCTAGAGTTGCTCCTCAAACTCATCTCCCAAATGGCTCTCTCCCAGAGCCGAGCTCTTCGCTCCGCTCACCTCGGAGGGGACCTCTTCTCAACGAGTTCGGAGCTCGCAACTCTCTCCTAGAGTGGCTCCCCAAACTCTTCTCCCAAATGGCTCTCTTCCAGAGCCGAACTCTTTGCTCCGCCCACCTCCAAGGCGGACCTCTTCTCAACGAGTTCGGAGCTCACAACTCTCACCAAGAGCTCCTCCTCGCACTCGTCTCACAAACGGCTCTCTTCCAAGAGCCGAACTCTTCCCTCCGCTCGCCGCCGAAGCGGGCCTCTTCTCAACAGGTCCGGAGCGCACAACTCTCTCCTAGAGTTGCTCCTCGAACTCATCTCACAAATGGCTCTCTTCCTGAGCCGAGCTCTTCCCTCCGCTCGCCGTCGAAGAGGACCTCTTCTCAACAAGTCCGGAGCGCACAACTCTCTCCTAGAGTTGCTCCTCAAACTCGTCTCCCAAATGGCTCTCTTCCAATCCGGGCTCTTCCGCTCCGCTCACCTCCGAAGCGGACCTCTTCTCAACGAGTTTGGACCACAACTCTTTCCTAGAGTTGCTCCTCAAACTCTTCTCCCAAATGGCTCTCTTCCAGAGCCGAACTCTTTGCTCCGCCCACCTCCAAGGCGGACCTCTTCTCAACGAATTCGGAACTCACAACTCTCACCAAGAGCTCCTCCTCACACTCGTCCCGAAAACAACTCTTTCCCAGAGCCGGGCTCTTCCGCTCCGCTCGCCTCCGAAGCGGACCTCTTCTCAGACAGTTCGGAGCTCACAACTCTCTCCTAGAGTTGCTCCTTAAACTCATCTCCCGAATGGCTCTCTCCCAGAGCCGAGCTCTTCGCTCCGCTCGCCTCCGAAGCGGACCTCTTCTCAGACAGTTCTGAGCTCACAACTCTCTCCTAGAGTTGCTCCCCAAACTCTTCTCCCAAATGGCTCTCTTCCAGAGCCGAACTCTTTGCTTCGCCCACCTCCAAGGCGGACCTCTTCTCAACGAGTTCGGAACTCACAACTCTCACCAAGAGCTCCTCCTCACACTCGTCCCGAAAACAACTCTTTCCCAGAGCCGGGCTCTTCCGCTCCGCTCGCCTCCGAAGCGGACCTCTTCTCAGACAGTTCGGAGCTCACAACTCTCTCCTAGAGTTGCTCCTCAAACTTGTCTCACAAATGGCTCTCTTCCAGAGCCGAGCTCTTTGCTTCGCCCACCTCCAAGGCGGACCACTTCTCAACGAGTTCGGAGTCCAGCTTCTTCTACATGGCTGCTCCCACAACTTGCTAAGCACCACACGATGGTTCGGAGTCCAGCACTCGGCTCGACTCTTCTTCCTCGGCTCGCCCACAGACGAGCCGGAAGTAGATCGCCGTTCGAAATTGCTCCTGCAGCCGTTGAATGGATCGGAGTCCAATACTTGGCTCGATTCTACTTCGCAAGTTCGCTCCTAAGCGGACTAGAAGTAGCTCGCCATTCGAAACTGCTCCTGCATCCCTTAAACTAACCACACGATGGTTCGGAGTCCAGCACTCGGCTCGACACTTCTTCCTCAGCTCGTCTACAGGCGAGCCGGAAGTAGATCGCCGTTCGAAATTGCTCCTGCAGCCGTTGAATGGATCGGAGTCCAACACTTGGCTCGGCTCTACTTCGCAAGTTCGCTCCTAAGCGGACTAGAAGTAGCTCGCCATTCGAAACTGCTCCTGCATCCCTTAAACTAACCACACGATGGTTCGGAGTCCAGCACTCGGCTCGACACTTCTTCCTCGGCTCGTCTACAGGCGAGCCGGAAGTAGATCGCCGTTCGAAATTGCTCCTGCAGCCGTTGAATGGATCGGAGTCCAACACTTGGCTCGATTCTACTTTGCAAGTTCGCTCCTAAGCGAATTAGAAGTAGCTCGCCATTCAAAACTGCTCCTGCATCCCTCAAACTAACCTCACGATGGTCAGGGTCCTATGGCTCGACTTTACTTCACCGGCTCGTCCTTAAACGGGCCGGAGGAAGATGGCCATTCCGAACTGCCCCCACGACCATCCGAGCTGAGCTACCCATCTACCGAGAAGCAAAGTGGCGGAAAATGTGCCCCAAAATCCGTGCTCGGATCTGCCGAACAAGATGCATCTACCGAGCAGCTAAGCAGATGAAGAGCAAGAAGAAAAAGAGGCTAACGGGTCAGGGTCGGATCCAATACCCTCGGTCCGACCCATACCCTTCTTAGCTCCTTCATTCTTCTCCTTCTTCAGTCTTCCCGCCAAAAGTACCCAACACTTCTGCTCTTCTTCACTGTGCGAAAGAACGAGGCAGGGGAGAGAACCCGAATGCCTCTCCTCCCCTTCCTCTTTCTTCTCAAAGTCAAGACTCTTCACTCCGCTCACTTCCAAAGCGGAGCTCTTCTCCACAGGTTCGGAGCACAACTTTCTCCTGGAGTTCCTCCTCGAACTTGTCTCTCAAATAGCTCTTCTCGACGAGATCGGAGCTAAAACTCTCTTAGAATTGCTCCTTGCGCTCACTTCAAGGAATGGGTCTTCCCAGCACCTCTTCTCCTAGGAGTGGAGCTCCTCTTCAATAATCTCCAAAACCAAACAGAATAGAGACAACTTCAGAGCCCCTCACCTCTCCCGTATGCTGACCCATCCTCCCGAGCCGAGGAGTAGAGCTTCATCGACCCATCCCCTTCATCAACTCACTGAGCTTCTCCTCACGCTCGAGCCATCCGAACAGCCGAGCTACCGAACAGCTCAGCCGAACGGCCGAGCCACTGAGCACGGAGGGGCGGAATCTTCAAGGAACACTTCCTCCAAAACGCCTCAGCGCCTCGGCCAACAGCACTGAGTCTCCGAGCCGAGGTACCGGGGTACCGACCCTCGTATATGGCAAAAAATCGTCCCGAGGCGATTTTGCCGTTAGATCATCTCAAAATTCGCACCCAATCGTGATGGACGGATCAGATCGCGCTACGTCACCACAAAATGACAAGATAACGTTTTCTCGAAACTCGTGCCTCTTGTCTCGTGATTTGCGCCACGATCGTGATCAACCGTCCCCACTCCGCTCGCATCCGAAGCGGAGCTCTTCTCAAACGAGTTCGGAGCTAGAACTCTCTCCTAGAGTTGCTCCTCAAGCTCCTCTTCCTGATGGCTCTTCTACAAATCGAGCTCCCCACTCCGCTCGCATCCGAAGCGGAGCTCTTCTCAAACGAGTTCGGAGCTAGAACTCTCTCCTAGAGTTGCTCCTCAAGCTCCTCTTCCTGATGGCTCTTCTACAAATCGAGCTCCTCACTCCGCTCGCATCCGAAGCGGAGCTCTTCTCAAACGAGTTCGGAGCTAGAACTCTCTCCTAGAGTTGCTCCTCAAGCTCCTCTTCCTGATGGCTCTTCTACAAATCGAGCTCCCCACTCCGCTCGCATCCGAAGCGGAGCTCTTCTCAAACGAGTTCGGAGCTAGAACTCTCTCCTAGAGTTGCTCCTCCCGCTCCTCTTCCTGATGCCTCTTCTACAAATCGAGCTCCCCACTCCGCTCGCATCCGAAGCGGAGCTCTTCTCAAACGAGTTCGGACCTAGAACTCTCTCCTAGAGTTGCACCTCAAGCTCCTCTTCCAGATGGCTCTTCTACAGATCGAGCTCCCCACTCCGCTCGCATCTGAAGCGGAGCTCTTCCCAAAGCGGAGCTCTTCCCAACGAATTCGGAGCTAAAACTCTCTCCTAGAGTTGCTCCTCAAACTCCTCTTCCAGATGGCTCTTCTACAAATCGAGCTCCCCACTCCGCTCACATCCGAAGCGGAGCTCTTCTCAAACGAGTTCGGAGCTAGAACTCTCTCCTAGTGTTGCTCCTCAAGCTCCTCTTCCTGATGGCTCTTCTACAAATCGAGCTCCCCACTCCGCTCGCATCCGAAGCGGAACTCTTCTCAAACAAGTTCGGAGCTAGAACTCTCTCCTAGAGTTGCTTCTCAAGCTCCTCTTCCAGATGGCTCTTCTCCAAATCGAGCTCCCCACTCCGCTCGCATCCGAAGCGGAGCTCTTCTCAAACGAGTTCAGACCTAGAACTCTCTCCTAGAGTTGCTCCTCAAGCTCCTCTTCCAGATGGCTCTTCTACAGATCGAGCTCCCCACTCCGCTCGCATCCGAAGCGGAGCTCTTCTCAAACAAGTTCGGAGCTAGAACTCTCTCCTAGAGTTGCTCCTTAAGCTCCTCTTCCAGATGGCTCTTCTACAAATCGAGCTCCCCACTCCGCTCGCATCCGAAGCGGAGCTCTTCTCAAACGAGTTCGGAGCTAGAACTCTCTCCTAGAGTTGCTCCTCAAACTCCTCGTCCAGATGGCTCTCCTACAGCCGAGCTCTTCACTCCGCTCACCTCCAAAGCGGAGCTCTTCTCCACAAGTTCGGAGCACAACTTTCTCCTAGAATTCCTGCTCAAACTTGTCTCTCAAATAGCTCTTCTCGACGAGATCGGAGCACAACTCTCCCCTAGAGTTGCTCCTTGCACTCACTTCACAGAATGGGTCTTCCCATGGCTCTTACGAGGATCTTCCCAGCGCCGCTTCTCCACTATGCGAGAGAACAAGACAGAGGAGAGAACCCAGATGCCTCTCCTCCCCTTCCTCTTCTCCTCTTCTCCGAGCTACTCCGGGCAGAGGGTGAACAGCCCTGACGCGCCGAGCCGGGGTACCGGGGTACCGACCCTCGTATATGGCAAAAAATCGCTCCGAGGCGAAGTCACCGTCGGATCTCTTTAAAATTCGCGACAGAACCTGATGGACGGTTCAGATCGTGCCACGTCCACAAAACGACAAGATAACGTTTTCTCGTGATCTGAACCCCATCCTCGTGATGCGCGCCATGATGAACGGCCCAGATCCGGCCACGCGTATCTTCCGAAGACGCCTGCCACCGCTTCGCCCAGCCGAGCTACCGAACAGCTCAGCCGAGCAGCCGAGCTACTGGGCATGGAAGGGTGGAACCTTCAAGAAACGCTTCCTCCAAAATAGCCAACTCAGCACCTCGGCCACCAGCCCTGATGCGCCGAGCCGAGGCACCGGGGTACCGACCCTCGTATATGGCGAAAAAACTGGCCGACCCATATCAGCCGTTGGATCTTGTAAAAAAGCGTGCTCGTCGTGATGGACGGATCAGATCGCGCCACGTCACCACAAAACGACAAGATAACGTTTTCTCGAAACTCGTGCCCCTTGTCTCGTGATTCGCGCCACGATCGTGATTAACCGTCCAGATTGAGCCGCGTAGCCTGGATCTGCCAATCTACCAAACTGCGGAGCGGCGAAAAAAGTACATCAAAATCCGTGCTCGGATTCGCCGAAAAAGCAAGCAGATGAAGAGGAAGAAAGAAAAAGATGCTAACGGTCGGGGTCGGATCCGATACCCACGGTCCGACCCATGCCCTTCTTAGCTCCTTCATTCTTCTCCTTCTTCCCCAACACTTCTCTTCTCCACTGTGCGGAAGAACAAGGCAGAGGAGAGAACTCAATTGCCTCTCCTCCCCTTCCTCTTCTCCTCTTCTCCACTGTGCGGAAGAACAAGGCAGAGGAGAGAACCCAATTGCCTCTCCTCCCCTTCCTCTTCTCCTCTTCTCCACTGTACGGAAGAACAAGGCAGAGGAGAGAACCCAATTGCCTCTCCTCCCCTTCCTCTTCTCCTCTTCTCCACTGCGCGGAAGAACAAGGCAGAGGAGAGAACCCAATTGCCTCTCCTCCCCTTCCTCTTCTCCTCTTCTCCACTGTGCGGAAGAACAAGGCAGAGGAGAGAACCCAATCACCTCTCCTCCCCTTCCTCTTCTCCTCTTCTCCACTGTGCGGAAGAACAAGGCAGAGGAGAGAACCCAATTGCCTCTCCTCCCCTTCCTCTTCTCCTCTTCTCCACTGCACGGAAGAACAAGGCAGAGGAGAGAACCCAATTGCCTCTCCTCCCCTTCCTCTTCTCCTCTTCTCCACTGCGCGGAAGAACAAGGCAGAGGAGAGAACCCAATTGCCTCTCCTCCCCTTCCTCTTCTCCTCTTCTCCACTGTGCGGAAGAACAAGGCAGAGGAGAGAACCCAATTGCCTCTCCTCCCCTTCCTCTTCTCCTCTTCTCCATTGTGCGGAAGAACAAGGCAGAGGAGAGAACCCAAACGCCTCTCCTCCCCTTCCTCTTCTCCTCTTCTCCTCTTCTCCTCTTCTCCACTGTACGAAAGAACAAGGCAGAGTAGAGAACCCAAAGGCCTCTCCTCCCCTTCCTCTTTCTTCACAGAAGAGCTACCGACGTACTGAACAGCAAAGTGGGAAAAAATTCTCCCCAAAATCCGTGCTCGGATCTGCCGAACCAGATTCATTTGCCGAGCAGACCAGATGCTCCCAGAGAGGATCCGAGGTGCCGATCCGATCCGAGGTACCGGGGTACCAACCCTCGTATATGGAGAAAAATTCGACCGAACTCATCTCACCGTCGGATCGTCTCAAAATTTGCGCTAAAACATGATGAACGGCTCAGATCTCGCCACGTCACCACAAAACGACAAGATAACGTTTTCTCGAAACTCGTGCCTCTTGTCTCGTGATTCGCGCCACGATCGTGATCTCAAATCCGAGCTACCGATCTACCGAACAGCAGAAGTGGGAAAAATTCTCCTCAAAATCCGTGCTCGGATCTGCCGAACCAGATGCATTAGCCGAGCAACAAAGAAGCAGAGGAGAAAAAGAGAGAAAAGAAGAGGGAAAAAAAAAAAAAAAAAAAGGAGCTACAGGGTCGGGTTCAGACCCGTTAAGGGATCCGAACCCGAACCCCATAGCTTCTCCTACTGCTTCTTCTCTTCCCAATCTCCCGCCAAAAGATCAGTGAAGAAAAACCCAAAAAAAAAAAAAAAAAAAAAAAAAAAAAAAGAAGAAGAACCGATCTTCTTCAGAACCCAACTCCTCGACCATGCCGAGCTCACCATCGGAGCTCCCCACGACCGCCGAAGCCACCTTCGTCGAACTCCAAACGCCGAGTTCTCCACCGCTTCGAGCTCCAACAACGGCACCGCCTCCTCAACGTCGAGCTCGCCACCGCTACGGCCGAACCACGAGCTCCAACCTCACCGATGCCGAGCTCGAACCCACCTCCTCGTCGAGCTAGCCATTGCCGAGCTCGACCTTCTCACCGAACCCACTGTTAAGCTCGAGCCTCTCGAGCTCTCCCAACAACCGAAACTCCAACATCGAACCGAAGCATCCCCTACATCGAGCTCCGCCATGCTCCTCGCCATTACTGCCGAACTCCACATCGCCGAAGCTCCGCATCACCGAGCGCTTCGCTGAGCTCTCCTTCATCTCCCATCGAAACTCCGGTGCCAAGCTCGAAGCTTCGTCGAGCTACAAATCCACTTCGTCACGATCTCAACCCATCACCGTGCTCGCCACCTTCGTCGCCGAGCTCGCAGCAATCGCCGGAGCCTCCCACTGTCGAGCTCACGACGGCGAAGAGAGAAGCGAAGAAGCGAAGAAGAGAAGCAGCAGCGAGAAGAAGAAGAAGAAAGGAAGAAAGAAAAAAAAAAAAAAAGCCACGTGGCATTCCACGTGGCGGCTTCCTATACGGTCGGCTGATCCGAGCCGGAGTGCCGGGGTACCGAGGCTGTAAATTGAGAAAAAAACAGGCCGACCAACACGATCCGTCCGATCGTCTCAAAATTCGCGTCGCGACACTATCGACGCTCAGGAATGCGCCATGTGTCCAGATCGTGATCTGCCTCACGATGCGTGCTCATCTGATCATGATGGACGGCCAGAAATCTGCCACGTGTCCAGATCGTGATCTGCCTCACGATGCGTGCTCATCTGGTCATGATGGACGGCCAGAAATCTGCCACGTGTCCAGGTAATATTTAAATTATTTATTTATTTATTTAATTGTTTTTTTATTTAAAAAATCCGAAAAAAATATTTAAAAATCGAAAAAAATTAAATAAAAATTCTAAAAATAATTATTAATTCAGAAAAAAATATTTTTAAATTCTGAAAAAATAATTATTAAATTAGAATAATTAATTAATATTTTTGATAATTAATTATTTAATCCGGAAAATGAATAAAAAATTCAGAAAAATCTGGAAAAATCACCAAAAATCCAGAAAATTCCGAGAATATTTTTGGGCATTTTACAAGCCCATAATAACACTGTTACACCCCGAGCAAGATTCCAAAGTCCCTTAAGAACACCGATAAAATCCCGTACGCCATTAAAACAGTAAAACTACTCCTCAAAGGCTGATTAAACTCAGTCTTCGGGAGTGGGGGGCTCGTGATATGGCTAAAAATAGGATTAAATCAGGACCGTTCACATCGGACACGAATCTTAAAGCTCAGGGGTAAAACGGTAATTCCACATACAAATGGGTCCGAAACGGGTACTGGGTCTCCTTCTCACAGATCCAATAACCCACGAACAGATCCACCTCAACTGGGTACGGGTCCTAACCCGAAACACACCCAGTCCAGAAAAGATAGAATTAGGGTTTCTGATTAATCCAAATCAATGGCTCTGATTCACGTCTATCTTTTCACCGGGAATTAAGGGATTACATTCCTAATCTGATTACGAGGATTTTATGCCTTATCAGATCACGGGAATCACATTCCTTATCTGATCCCAACGGCGACTATAAATACCCCCCACCCATCTCCATTAAGAGGTAATCAATCTTTTTCTAGTTAAACGCTCTTTCATAATCATTTCTGGTTACTGACTTGAGCGTCGGAGGGTGCGTCACCGGGATCAACCCCGGTGTCTCGCACTTCCTTGCAGGTGAACGGCGGGAGTCAACGGTCAAGCTCCGGCGGAACAGGTTAGGTGTTTGCTATTCAGGTTTTCCACGAACTCACAAATACTGTCTGTTTGCCCCCACACCGAATTTAGCGGCAACAATTACTTTGTGGATAAGTGTTAAGACAAGATTGTGATCAATTGTGAATGAATTGAAAGATGGAATTATTTAGGTTTAAGACATGATTATTAAAGGGTATGTGTACCCATGTTTTCTTGTACATGAAAGTTTATGACATAGAGTTAGTAAGACCTCGATACCGGCATTATTGAAATAAAAGAATGTTGAGTTGTGATTTTGAGATGTGGTTATGGAGCCATCTCGTATTTGTTGACTAAGTCCGGTAGGAGGTAACAACTAATTCTACATGTGGAGATTATTCATGTCTTGAACTTAAGAAAATTTAGGCACATAAGTGAAGATGTAGTGAACTTAGGGAAACGTAAGTGGGGTGCTCTATATAGTTGTTGGTGGACTCCAAGACTATAGACCCAGTTGGTGGACTGAGGTTGCCCTGTGGGAGACGGATTATTATATTTTAGTCCGAGACTATGAGGACGGGTCAGCGGTGGACTCCGGGATCTTGAGTAGTCGGACGGATGGATTTTTGTGTTTACCGTCTCCAATGTATATATATATATATACTGGGCTAGAGGGTCACATACGGGACGGTTCATACGATGTGGAATCTGTTATAACAGCTGGCGGTGGACTCTAAGGCTGGGATTCACATTCGTGGAATAGTCTGAACTTTGTTTTGCTACCGGGTAGTTTTCATGGCGAGGGATCGAGCCCTTTATTGTGGAGAACGTAGGCGCTTGCCCTCGGACCTATGTAGTATGGGATGCATAGAATCCGAACAAGTGTGCATTAGTGTCATCCTAGTGTAGAATTGTGTGCATTAGGCATTAAGGCATGACATACACTTATATTTAGAATAATCACTCTTGACACTTTATATGTTCATTCAATCTTTTTGTGATTTGTTAAAGTATGAGATCGTTATACTATTCCCGACATAGAAAGGATAGCCGTGTATAACATTTCGTCAGTTGTAAGTAACTGACGTGCCCACAGATTGACATGTAGGTAATGGACTATTCGCGAAGCTATAAAGTGGATATGCTGGTGCTGTTTTATTTTTAAAGATGTTGTAAATGTTTTATTGTAAATTTCATTTTTCCGCTGTGTAAAACCAAGTTGTAATTGAACTCTGATGTATTGTGAATAAAAAGTTTTAAAATTTTCCTTGTAAAATTGTACGAAGTGAAGTAAAGATCCTGTGAAATCCCGAGTTTATCCTTATTTGAAATTCGGGGTGTTACACTAACACCCGGGAGAGAGGTGAGAGAACCATTCTCGTGTTGAGACCTTCAGAGTTGCCGAGAAAATTTTGCATAGGAGGGAGTCAGATGCCTGATGGATCATCATGAGAGTTTTAAAACTCTTGACATGTTCTACTGGATCAGTTTCCCTGTTATATGGCTCGAATGCGGGGATCTTAAAGTTAACCGGGATGGCGGCCTCTATTCTTTCTGGAGAAAGGGGAGTCTAACGGAACGGTATCTCCTTTCTTGTTTTTCTTCTTCCTGCTTCAATAGTGCTAGACGATCTTCCATCTTTCTAAGGAGCTGGAGGACAATATCCTCTTGTCAGACGGATTTAGTGGACCCGTAGGATTCTTCACGCTGAGGAGTGGGATGACGGCGCATGGTTTGTTGGCTCTTGCTAGAAGTAGCGTTGAGGACTTTGAGGAGCTCGTCTTTGACCTCTTGGAGCTTGGCTCTAGTGACAGGTACTTCTTTCTTCCTTCCTCTTATGAGGGGTGCTCTACTGGTCGAAGTTGGATGCCTTCTTTCTCGGGGAGGAGTTCTTTTGTGGTCCCTTAGAGATCGATGGCTTCTTCGTCTCGTAGGAGAGGGGAATCTTCTTCATCTTCTGGGGGAAAGAGTTCTTCCTCATCCCCTGGGAGAGGGAGTTCTCTTGTGTCGTGGCCTTTGAGGAGAAGGGCTTCTCTTGCCTCTATATTGTTCGAAATGAAGATCTTCATCACGGGCTCTCCTCTCGTTAAGGTGGGTTCGAAGGTCAGAGCCTTGCTGGTGGTTGATAATGACCTGATGAAGGTCCGATTGTGGTTGTGGCAAGGTGGAAGGAGTTAAGGTGTAGATGGAATCCCTGTTTTCGACAAAGGGTCTTGCAGATAGTTCGGCACACCTTGGCGAGAGCCCCCTGGTGTAGCTCTTACGGAGGGAGGCTGAACCTGTTGGAGAAGAGGTGCTTCTTGTTGAGGTTGTTCTTGGTGAGGGATGAGAGGAAAGTTCTCGAGAGGAGGAGGTGGAGGAAAAGGGTTGGCTCGTCGTCTTGAGGCCGCGGCCTTCCCTTTCCTCTTAGAAGGCATGGTTGAAAGTAGTTTCTTTACCGGTGAATTCTAGTCGGAATTTCTTTGAGTTCCCACAGACGGTGCCAATCTGTTGCTACTTTTTTCGGTGTGGGAGCATTCGGATGATGTTGATTATTTTGAGGAATAATCAAGAACTTGACCTTTTGACTTTCAACGGTGTTGACTGCGATTGACTTGACGATCTGACTCGTTTGCGCCATAGGATTTGATTCATGTGGTGATGATCGCCTCCGATGACTTGCTAAAAGTCTGAAACACCGGGATTGATCCCAGTGACAGACCCTCTGATGCTCAAGTCATAAATCAAGAAGAATATGAGAGAGCTTTTGTGGAGAAAATATTGATTACCTGTTTCTGACAGGGGTAAGGGGGTATTTATAGTCGCATTGGGACAGTTTCGAGATAATCATTTATCTCTACTTTCCAGTATTTTTGGATAGGAAAAATTGAATTTAAATTCCTTCATTATAAGAGATTTGGTGTAAACCGTCTCTTAGGGATAATTATGAATTTAAATAACTCTTTAAATGATCTGAGTTTATTTATAATGGGCTGCCATCATAACCCGGTAATACAGGTCCGTTTTTGGGTTATTGGGTCTTGGAAAGAACTCAGTTCCCATTTTTGGACCCATTTGTAGGGTAAATTACCATTTTGCCCCTGATAGCTTTGAGATCCGTGCCCGATTTGAACGGTCCCGATCTAGTTCTATTTTTAGCCATATCAACCATCATTTCAAATTTATAAATTTTGGCTTCTTTTGTATTAATCCCTTTCAAATTCACAATGATCAATTCGTATGTATATTCTCTCAAAAAAAATAAATAAATCATATGTTGATTCTTTTCATATATTTAAGAAAGAACACCTTTTCATAAACAAATGCAATTTTTTTGATGATATAATTATCTATTTGCATGCGTTGCATGGTGCATGGTGGAGCATTAATATTTGAACCGTTACATATAATGTTGTCCGATGCGAGTACTGCAAGTTGGCCCACATACATAAACTTATTGCAAATATCTACTGCCTACAGAATTTTTGCAGATCTTTAGGTATAAGAATACTTTGCAAAATTTTAGTTGAGTCCAAATCGGATGATGAAGAGCCTTGTCGTACCAAACTCTTTTTCTAGCTTAATCAACATCACAGTTTGAGTAATAGAATGAGCATCATCTTTACCTTTTTTGCATGTAGTTGGTGTTCCACAAGACTCAACCATGGTCCATCTCTTTTTGGATTTGATGCAGAAGATGGTGACACTGCATCTTTAGTTACCACCTCCCATAATCCACCATCAAGAAGTGGGGCTTCCAATTTAGACATTTGACTAATTGGATGGTCTCCATAGATGTCAACATTTGGCTGATTGCAAATATATATCTCAAAGTTAATTATGCGAGCATTTTGGTTCACTTTTTTGGGAATTTTAACTTGTTTCCCTTTTTGGTTTTAAGGGCATGATAGATATCCCTTTTTGGTGGGATATTCTCTTCAGTTCGATGTGGTTATTTGTGATTTTACTAATGAAATTCCTCCCTTTTCGTTATTTGCATGGGAGGTGGGGGAGCGATGTTGGATTTAAACCTCCAGTTGCTGAATAAGCATCGTGGAAATTTTCTGTAAAGATGTTATTCTATAATTGTTCCAACTATTCTTCTAGATATACAATTTTTTTCTCCAAACTAAGCCACTTTTCCAAACAATTTTCTTAACTAAGCCACTTGCCAAACTAAATCACTGGGTGAGTCACACTCTCTCTCACGTCAACGGTAGCTGCAGTTAGATATTGTGGCTACAGTTCTATTGAAGCCGCGGTTTCCAATTGTGGCTTCTTCATTAAAGTTTTTGAACTTGCTACAGTTCCTATCTACAATAACAGTGCAAATCGTTGTCGCATTTGAGAACAACGACTGTGTCTCAAAGAGAGCTAAGTGATGGAGACAAGGTGTACATTTAGAGAGAAAAAAAATCTAAGTATTTTTCTGTTAAAAAGACACCACAGTTGGAAACTGCAACCTCCTCGAATATACTGAGGCCGCAGATGGGAATTGCGGTCGTAGTTGGAAACTGCGTCTTTAAGGTTAATATATTGGAACTCATCTCTCTCTCCTTCACTTCATCTCTCTTATACTTTCTCTCCTCAAACTTTGAAACCCAAATCTCAAAACCCTAATCCCAAATTCCTCAAACTCTTCTGATTCCTCCACCTCCGTCAAATCTCTTCCAACTCCGACTCCACCAACTCCTTCAAAGTTTTTCGTCGTTTCCAATTTCACACCCCTCTCTCCAATTCCAAAACCTTAATTTTGAGATTTTCCTTAGTTTCACCTCTCTCCCTCAAAATCAAAACCCTAATCCGAAATCTAGCATCATCTCCAACATCATCCCCATTCATCTATAACATTATCTACACCTGTTTTTAGGGTATTCTTAAAAACCTAAATTATAATTCGTATTATCCCTAGTAAAATTTGTTTATTATACTTGTTTAAATATAGATTAATGAAATTTAAGCTAAGGTGTTGTGAATATTTGATTCATAAGAATTCGCTTAGGTTTTCATACTTCATATTTGATTAATATGAGTAGTGTAGGTATGTTATGTTTGTGATTGGATAATGTCTCGAAAATTCATCTCTTCGTATACATGTATGGATTATAAAATTTCTATTTGGTTATATTATGGATGAGAAATAATTTGAGGCCCAAAGCTAAGAGTTTGTTATAAAGGTTGGGCTCCTCGTAATATTACAAAGTAATGACTGGTAGAGAATGTCTATGAAATTACTAACTATGATAAAGATGAATAGAGTGTTAAAATCCTAGCTCGGCATGTAGCTGAAAAATGAGAAGGACAATATTTCATGGCGGTGGCTGTAGTTGATGATGACGCTCTTATTTCCATGACTGCAAAAATTATTTATCCGAACTCTAGTTGGATTGCATTGGAGTTACATTGAGAAAATCAAGATTCCTAATTGTCGGTCACATGTTATTCGTAGTTTAAGCCCCTTACATGAAGTGCCAACACTGGAGATGAGTCACAATCCTGAATCACATTCAAGATTGGCACATCCACAAGAAGACATGTTCACAATGCCAACACGACCAAATCCCACAGAATTTGATTTGTCATGTCCTTTTATTTTGATATGTGATCTTGTTGACAACAAAAACGTTATTCAATCATTCAATCATGCTACTATTAACAATGATTTATTAGAAGATGAAGAATATGAAGAAGATGGGAAAGATGAAAAAGATGGGCATCTAGATGACAATGTTAATAACATTGAGGACTTGCAAGATGATGTCCAACATGCGGTCTCCCTGACACAATTTACGAGTGCATCTGTACCTGAGTTTGAATCGGTTGATTAGGTTAACAATGCGAGGGTACATCAATTTGGTCAAGAGTCATGTAGCTCATCCGACGCAGATGAATTATACATTGGACAAAAGTTAGAAACTAAAAATAATGTCCAACATGCGGTGAAGACGTTATCCATAAAGAAACATTGCAAATTCGTCACAATGAAATCAACCAAAAGTGTATATGTTAAGAAATGTAAATTGACTCCAAAGGTCCGTACAGAAGAGGAGATGAGAGAAAATCCCGAAGTCATAGATGAGGTAGGTCTTTTGTGGAGATTTCGTGCAATCATTCCCAAAGGCGGACATATTTCACAGTGAAGAAATTGCAAGGGCCACATATATGTCTCAGTCCCACGTTGAATCAAGACCACACTAAATTTTTTTAGGCTTATTTCAAATTTGATTTTGAATGTTGTGAAGACACAATTAGAAATAACATCGAAGGCTATGATTGAGATAATTAAGCTTGAATGCAATTATTAGATTACTTACAAAAATGCTTGACTTGCAAAACAGAAAACTACTGAGATGTTGTTTAGAGGGTTTGAGGAAGTATATAAGAAGTTGTCTGCTCTTTCATCAACACTTCAAGCATCAGATCCACAAACTGTTGTCTATTGGGATAAGGTATTGAACGGTCCCGACAGGGTAACATTCAAGATAGTATTTTGGGCATTTGGGCTTCGATTGAAGGATTTAAGTTGTAACTCCCATTTTTGATTGTGCTGAATTGTATCCCTTTTCTCTCTTTATATTATTGTAATTATATTTTCAAAGATAATTTTCATTTCTTCTCATGAACCTAAGTTGTTTCTTCCATTTCATCATTTTTGAACCCATTCCCTAGCCCATACTCCTACTCTATTAATTGTTTTAAATCACAAGCCCACATTTGTGTATCCAAACCCGTTAACCCAACTCAAACCCGTTAACCTAACTAAAACCCACTAACCCAACTTCCCATAATCTGCTAATTGCCCAGTCTCCAACTCCTTCTCACGTTCCCCCAAAAATCTCTCCATATCCCTACTAATCCTAACTAAACCCCCGATCCCCTCCTAAATCATCTCATAATCCCCATTAATTACCCTAATCAATTAACCCCCCTTAATCCATCAACAGCTTTCTCTCTCCTACCCCCCGACTCTTCTCTTTCCTCTGGTTTTCCCATTTACCCCCATCTCCACCATCGCCCATCGCAGCCTCAACCACCGAGCTGCCTCCGCCTCATCCCGCGACCACCGTGACCACCCGACTTCCACCTTCGATCGATGCCACCTCCGAAGCCACCACTGCATTCCACCGCAGCTCCTCAACCTGCACCTCACTACCATCCCAAGCCCGTTGTTGCCATCATCTCTGCTCATCCACTGCAACCCCGTCAGCCATCGCCCCTTCGCCAGCTGCGACCACCGCACCATTGCTAGCACCATGAAGCCCGACGCCTTACCTGCTCATCATCGACACTGCCCTCCTGCGTTGCCACCACTACAGCACCCATCACCCCTCCTCCTTGGCTGCTCACAGACCACCGCAACCCTCCGCTTATCCACCGCAGATCTGCCATCGCCTTCCGCATCCTGAGCTTCAACCCCGATGTGTGCATGTGTTTGCTCGTTACGTAGTTTGCACGTGCTCTCATTGTTACCATTGTTCGCACGTGTTTCCGCCGTCACTCGTCTCACTTCCATTCATCGTCACAAAAGGAAAGTACCTTGTACATTTTATTGTCCCGTACAAGCATATTATTTGATCTGCCGTAATTAGTAATTAGATCTTTGAATTTGAAATCCGTTATTCTTATAGTATTCATGTTTTGTGATGTTCTCATATCTAGATTAGTCGTTATATTGAATCAAATCAATTCTTTTGCCTCTATGATTCAATGCCATCAAAATATCGTAGTTTTCATTCATTGCACAAATACGAATTTGAAATTATATGTTTGCAAGTAAGAACCGTTGCAATTTGAATTGGCAAGTTGCTGTCTTGCTGTTGCTGTAACTTGTAGCTACATTTTGACATAGCTACTGTTCAAATTAATTACAACTTTCCACACGAGAGTCGTAGCCCCATGAACCTAGTTTCTGGAACATTTGACGGATCTGAATTCTGAGTTATAGATAATGAGTTATCATGTTTTTCGTACTGCTAGGTCTACACATTCCAGATTGTTACTTATAGCACACCGACATGTTTCACAAATTAAAATGTCATGTTAATGGGTGAATTAGGACTTTATATTTATCAGCATACTACTAGACTTGATTAGGAGTCGTAATATAATTTTTATAGGATTATTGAATAGATTTTCAGACCCGTTATATACATGTAAACTTGGCCCTAAACTGCGGTTAGAACACTAGACCAGTAAAGACCTGAACTTTTGACCCAGTAGTAGTTAAAATCATTTAGAGAAATTTAAATAGAAGTTGTAGCCCTCTGTTTGAGGAATCCAAAATAATTGACGGATTCTCAGTCCGACTTATGGAATGCAAAATATTTAAGTTTTACTACTGTACTGTCAAAATTCCAGATTTGTTGTTTATAATTACACTGCCATGTTAATTGGAACAGTAGGATAACTTAAGAAATTAGACCTGAGGATTTTAATAATGTTAATTACCAATATCAGAATCTTAATTATAATTTTTGCAAGAGTTTTAGCTAAATTTTTTAGATTAATTATCCATATAATAACTTGATACTGAGTTGCTGCCTGCACAGCAAACTCATAAAGAACTAGCTGGTAGAACATATTTCTGTAGTTGAAATGTATCGTGTGAATATGCATAGAAACCGGAAGGGAGTCTAGTTTCTAGAACTCCTGACGGAACCTGATTCGCTTTCCAGTAGCAATGAAAAAGTGAGTTTTTGTACAATAACATATTGCTTTTCAGAATTATAACTTCATGTTCTTAATTGTAAATATGATTATTTCCTGCATTTAATGAATTATAATTCATATCATGCATTGCATAGCCTTGATACTCCTTGATCCTGTCCCGATACCCGTTCTCATTGTCTCATGTTTATGTTTAATTATTGTAAAAGAATAATAAGCCGGGATAATAAGGGTAAGACCTAGTAGTGGACGATATTGAAGATTGTACTCGAAAGGGGGTCTGTGTATTCCGTGATGATGATAAATGGTTACAAGTTACATGGAACTAAGTGCAATGTGGAACTAAGTGCCATGCAGGGCCGGCCCCACCCTTGAGGTGGGCGAGGCGGCCGCCTCAGGCTCCCGACGTTTTTGCAATTTTAGGGGCCCCAAATTTGTAATTCCCTTATAAATATAGGCACATATTTTGCGCGTAAAAGAAAAATACTGTTATTAGGGGCCCTAGAAATAATTATTTGAGCCTTTAATTTTTAAAAAAGATTATTTGGGTTTAGGCTTGAAGACTTGAATTGAATTTGAGACTTTAAATTTGGGTGATTTAAAACAAATTTATATATTTTGCATATTTTACTTTCAACAATGTACAAATTTTTTGTATACATTTTTTTTTAGCGTATGGGGGGCCCCATTTCGGGAGTTCACCTTGGGCCCCCGGGAACTCAGGGTCAGCCCTGGTGCCATGTCATGAGTGACGGGGTTCATATCTAGACTCCATTATATGATTACATGATTACATGGTTATACATTCACAAGTTACATGGAACTAAGTGACACGTAGAACTAAGTATGTAGCGCCCCGAATTTCTAGATGAATAACATAGAAAATACGTGACACATTCCCAGCAATCCATTTCAATTGTAATAATAACACAAACAACACCACTAAAGTTTTCAACTTTTATTACAACAATTATTACAAATCACAGCGGAATTCAAATAAACTCAACTCATAAATTCTTTATTTACTATACCCATTGTCTCAACATAGCTAATACAAATTTATACAAATCTGTTGTGAGTCAAATGTGTCTCAAAACCAACTTAAGCATTCCATCTCCAACTCTAAGCATTAACCTGCAACATGTGAGGCTAGAGAGAGTCCCTAACCCCAAAACTAACGGGATTAGCCATAAATGGTGTGAGTGGCATAAAAACAAACGAACAACATGAATGAACATAAATCATAATATTCTCAACGAAGGGTAGTAAACCAAATATACCAACATAAGAAGTAACAAGAAGTGTAAACAGGTGATACGAAAACCGAATGTCAAGTGTGGGAAACAGTAAAACCAAATGCATGAAAATGAGTCAAGAAAACACAAATGCTATATGCTGACAACGATGATTACTAAGGAATAGAGATAGACTATGAGGATTAGCCCATGTCCGATAATTCCGTGATTGATCCCACATCTCAAGTAAACACTTGGATAATTCCGGAGATCATTTCACATCTAGACATAAACGCATCATCACATGAATACCCCACAAGTGTCGCCTCGACCTTGATCATTCCGGAGATCAATCCCACATCTCAAGTAATTACCTGGATAATTCCGGAGAAATATCTCACATCTCAGGTAATCTACCTGGATAATTCCGGAGATAAGTCTCACATCTCAAGTAAATCACTTGGATAATTCAGGAGATTAAGTCTCACATCTAAAGCCATACTGAGGTGCATAACTCATGTTCCCATTCGTCATAACACTACTAATGCCTGTCCTTATTGTTTTTGGGTTACTGAATTACTCAACAAAATCTCCTAGAGTCGGTGTACCCTACCGGGATAGCTCAAAACTGAATAACTGAATTGCCTCAACGGGCCTCAACAAAATAACTCAACAAATATCTCAACACCGGTATACTAGGGTCACCTACCTCTAGAGACTCAAACTCAAAAGTCTAAACAAATTCCACCAACAAGAGTGGCTCAACTGAATATCTCAAAATCATATTCATAACTGAATACCTCAAAATCAAATACTGAATATCTCAAAATCAAATACTGAACCAAAGATCAAATATAGACTGAATAATCTGGAAACCAATCATTCGATATAACACTTAAAAATTACAAAGACCCATCAGTACCAGTCGACTGTAACGTAGACCAATCGCCTGTCCAGAGATCAGATATCCAAAATTTTATGAAAATAAACTAAGTCATAACAGTCGACTTAAAAAGGGTTAGTGGTCGACTGCCCCGAAAGGACTGAACAAAATATTCCTCAGTGGACCAGTCGACTGACAGTAGTCTAAGTCGACTGTCCAGAACACATTTTACAAAAAATAAATCTCAGTGGATCAGTCGACTGCTAAGAGTCAAGTCGACTGTCCAGAACGCTTCCCCCAAAGACTGAAGGTGTATCAGTAGAGTCGTACCAGTCGACTGCATAGTAGGCCAGTCGACTGTCGGCCTACAGTTCTCATAATTTAGGTCTAAATACGAAATCCAAACTGGAGTTCTAAAGGTTCATTGTTCATGAAAAATAGTTCACTCTCAGGCAAAATAATCAAACCTCAAATAATCTCCATGAAGGATACATTACTCAATCACCCAAATGTCGAAATTCAATTTTCAAGATCCGTAATCACTAATCTTTCCATTAGGGTTTCTCAAAACTAATCTCCTTTCACAACTAAGATCAAAATCTGATTTGTATTACTCCAGATCCAGATGTTCACCATCCGATCACAACCATGATCAATTCTTAACATGCTTTCAAACAATATAATATCATAACTCAAGATCTACTCAATATCCATAAGTTTCACAAATATGGTCCAACAATAACAATGGTTCATATACATTCACATCACAATACAAGGATCATATCATTCATATGACGAAATAAAGCTAAACGATGTCATTCACATAAATCAAAACAAACAATGTCATATCATTCACAAAATCAAGCAACAACACAAACAAATGTCACTCACCTTGATTTAGAGAAGATCCACGAAAAACTTCCTCCTTGCTAGATCCAAAACCGCCTTTCTCCACCAAAGCAAGATCTCAAAATTCTGTATTTTCTGAAATGACGGCTGGAGAAATTTCCTTTGAGTATGCCGGATAATAGATTTAGGGTTTTACTCAATTTTGCAAAATAATCCTTTCCAAAAATACAATTTGCATGTATAGATCATTCTTTGGAAATTCCATCAAAACTCATTTAAATTAGGATTTAATAGAAAATATACTTCTAAATCTTCATCCATACTGTTCAAAACGCCCAGAATGTATATTTTGCATTTTAAAACTCAAAATGTCAATTTTGCATAAAAGTCCTTCTTTTCTCAAAAATTGCAAAATACATCAAATTAATTTCAGAAAAATCTGGAAAAATACAAATTAAATCTCAAATATTAAATAATGATTTTTCATAAGGAAAACTAAATTTTTCCGACTTCTCAAAAGGTATTTGCACATGTTTTGCACGTGTACAAAAGATAAATTTTCTGAAAATATTCATTAAATTCCCAAAAATAAATTTAAATTCATTTTCAAATATAAAAATAATATTTGAAAATACGGGGTTCTACATCACTCTCTCCTTAGAAGAGTTCTGTCCTCAGAACTACTACTAATGAGTCCAAACAACATATCGTCAAAAGAAATAATATCTCATAAATAGAACATAGTCCAAACAATATATCAAGAAGGAAATCAACATCTCATAATGGAAACATAGTCCAAACAATTGCCTATGACAATTCAATCAAAATAAGAGAAATACAACCCAAATCAAATTACTATCATTCAAAAGAATTACAATCACATAATAGAAATACACTCATACAAACAGTTCAGGGAAATCCTTCTGCATGCGGTCCTCGGGCTCCCAAGTAGCCTCCTCGAACTGTTGATTCCTCCACAATACCTTGACCATAGGTATCACCTTGCTCCTCGGAACTTTCTCTCTACGGTCAACGATCTCAACGGGCTGTTCCTTGTAACTCAAGTTCACCTGTAATCCTTCAGGAATCTCTACTAACTGATGATTCTGATCTGCCACATACCTCCTCAATAGTGACACATGGAATACATCATGCACATGTGCCAACTCCTCTGGAAGCTTCAATCTATAAGCGGTCTTGCCAATCCGCTCCATGATCCTGTATGGACCAATATACCTTGGCGCCAACTTGCCTCCCTTTCCAAACCTGATCACTCCCTTGGTCGGAGAAACCTTGAGAAAAAATGCATCCCCAACCTCAAACTCCAAGTCTCTTCGTCGAGTATCAGCATAACTCTTGTGCCGACTCTGAGCTTCAACCAATCTCTTGCGAATCAGCTCAATCTGCTCGGATGTCTGCTGCACGATCTCAGGACCATACATCTGCCTCTCACCAACCTCATACCAACAAACAGGTGTCCTGCACCTCCGCCCGTACAAAGCCTCATACGGTGCCATCCCAAGACTCGCATGGTAACTGTTGTTATAAGCAAACTCAACCAATGCCAAGTATCTCTCCCAACTACCACCAAAATCCATAACACAAGCCCTCAACATGTCCTCCAGCACTCGATTCACCCTCTCCGTCTGACCATCGGTCTGTGGATGAAAAGTCGTGCTGAAATCAGTCCTGGTACCCAAAGCTGCTTGTAGGCTCTTCCAAAACCTTGAAGTAAACCTCGGATCTCTGTCGGAAACAATCGACACAGGAACTCCATGAAGTCTCACAATTTCACCAATGTACAACTCAGCCAATTTCTCCATCGACCAAGTAATCTTCATGGCTAGAAAGTGTGCCGACTTAGTCAAACGGTCCACAACAACCCAAATCGAGTCATTGCCCTTCGAACTCCTCGGCAAACCTGTGATGAAATCCATACTGATATTCTCCCACTTCCACTCCGGAATGGGTAACGGCTGTAACAAACCTCCAGGTCTCTGATTTTCTGCTTTGATCTGCTGACAAGTCAGACACCTTGCCACAAAATCTGCTACATCCCTTCATACCAGACCACCAAAAATGCTGCTTGATGTCCCTGTACATCTTCGTGCCTCCTGGGTGAATTGACAACAGGGTACTGTGTGCTTCCTGCAATATACTCTCTCTCAAATCTGCATCATCTGGAACACACAACCTCTCACCCATCCAAAGAACTCCATCTTGGACACGAAACTCCGATAGCTTGCCTTCTGAAACCTGCTGCAACATCTTCTGAATCTCTGTGTCTGATCTCTGACCTTCCACAATCCTCTCTCTCAAGGTCGGCTGCAGCCTCAACTGAGCCAAAGATGCCCCTAAACCTTGCAGTACCACCTCGATACCTGCCTGATCAATCTCTGCTGCCAACTCCTTCCGAGTAGTGATCAATCTTGATAAACTACTCTTCCTGCTAAGTCCATCAGCCACCACATTCGCCTTGCCCGGATGATACTTGATCTCGGGACGAATGTCCTCCAATACTTCCAACCACCTTCTCTGCCGAAGATTTAGATCCCTCTGCTGATAAATGTACTTCAGGCTCTTGTGGTCGGTGTACATGCTAACCTTCTCACCATAGACATAATGCCTCCACAGCTTCAAGGCATAAATGATAGCTGCTAGCTCCAGATCATGCGTCGGATAATTCTTCTCATGCGGACGCAACTGCCTCAAACCATAAGCAATGACCTTGCCTTCTTGCATCAAGACACATCCCAAACCTCTGAGAGACGCATCACTGTAGATATCATAATCTTTCCCTGCTTGCGGCAAAGCTAAGATAGGTGCAGTAGTCAACCTTTCCTTTAACTCAAGGAAACTCTCCTCGCACTTATCTGTCCACACAAATGCCACACTCTTCCGGGTCAAACCTGTCAATGGAACTGCAATCTGAGAATAATCCTGAATAAATCTCCTGTAGTATCCAGCTAAACCCAAGAAACTTCTGACTTCCTTCACGGACGTTGGCCTGGGCCAATCCTTCACTGCTGCAACTTTCTGGGGATCAGTAGCTACTCCCTCCTTAGAAAGAATATGCCCAAGGAAAGCTACCTCAGACTTCCAAAACTCACACTTCGACAATTTGGCATACAAGCTATGCTCCTGCAACTTCTGTAATACCGCTGTCAAGTGCGTAGAATGCTCCTCCTCCGACTTCGAATATACCAAAATATCATCGATGAATACTACCACGAAGGAGTCGATAAATGGCCTCAAGACCCGATTCATCATATCCATGAATACTGCTAGCGCATTCGTCAACCCGAATGGCATTACCAAGAACTCATACAGTCCATGACGAGTCCTGAAAGCTGTTTTACTCACATCTTCCTCCTTAACTCGTACTTGATGATACCCTGACCTCAAGTCAATCTTCGAAAATACAGCTGCTCCTCGAAGTCTGTCGAACAAATCATCAATCCGCGGCAACGGATACTTGTTCTGAATAGTCACCCTATTCAACTCCCGATAGTCAATGCACATCCTCATTGACCCATCCTTCTTCTTGACCAATAACACTGGCGCTCCCCATGGAGAAGAACTCGGCCTAATGAGTCTCTTGCTCAACAGCTCCTCAATCTGCTTCTTCACCCCATCTTGCTCTACAGGTGCCATCCTGTACGGAGCCTTGGAAATTGGCGCACTCCCCGGCTGAACATTGATGCCAAACTCCACATCTCTCTGCGGCGGTAATCCTGGAAAATCATCCAAGAATACCTGAGGAAAATTTCAAACAACCGGAATGCCCTTGACTTCCTCTGAAATTGCCATCTTAGATACCATTGCAGCCACCTTCGGAATCTTCTTCTTCCCTTGAAAAGTCACTGCAGGTCCACCTGGTGCTTTTACCAACACCTCCTTCTGCTTGCAATCAATTGTGGCATCATATATTGCCATCCAATCAATGCCCACGATGACATCCACACCCAACACTTGTAGCTCGATCAAGTCGATACCGAACATCCTTCCACCAATCTCGATATCACAGCCCTCGTAATATCGATCTGCAATCAACTCCTCCCCTGACGGTGTTGCCACCAACAAAATCCTGCCTGGAAACAATTTAGGTTCCAAACCTAAGATCCTTGTAAAACTTGGCGATACAAAAGTGTGCGATGAACCAGTGTCAAACAAAACCTTTGCCTTTATTCCATTTATTAAAACAACTCCTGTTACAATAAGAATGATACTCAATCTTAAATTGTTCTCAAATAAAGGTCTTATTCATTACATTGATTCAAAATAAAATTCAAAATTCTTGCATACCCTGTATTACATTTTCCGAGTTACCCGCGTCCGCCTCGGTTAATGCAAATACTCGCCCTTGCCTCTTCTGGATTTTGCTCCCACCTGAACCATCCTTCTTCAGTTGTGGACAATGGGGCTTAGAATGTCCTGTCTGCTCACACTGGGAACAAATATGCTCTGCCAACTTCGGACATGCTGACCTGTAATGCCCTGCCTCCTTGCAGTAGTAGCAGGTCACTCCCTGAGCTGCAGGTGCCTTCTGCACCGGTCCACTGAACTTGGCCTGCTTCGCGGGGAATCCCTTCCCACTATGGCCCGATGCTGGCCTCTTGTTCCAATTCCATGTATCTTGTTTCTTCTGAAATTGGTCCATATCCTCCTCAGTCATAGCTGCCCTCCTGACCAGCTTCTCGAATCTCCTGATACCCAACGGAACCATCCTCGACCTCAAGTTTGGCCTCAAGCCCTGCTCAAACATTTTGGCCTTCTTCGCTTCGTCCACGACCAGCTCTGGTGCATACCTCGAAAGTTGAGCAAACTTGGTCTCATACTCCCGCACGGTCATGCTGCCCTGCTGATGGTTCATGAACTCGGTCGCCTTCTTCTCCTGAACATCTAGAGGAAAGAAGCGATCTCTGCCTCTAGAAAAGCTTCCCAAGTCAACTGCTGATCTCCCAGAGCCCTTTTCATTAACTCCCACCAAACACCAGCGTCCTTCTCAAGCTGCATCGATGCTAACTTCACCTTGCTGGCTACTAGAGTCTCCGATACCTCGAAGATCGTCTCCATCTTCCGAATCCAATCATCTGCTGCTGTCGAATTAGCTTGCCCCTCAAAGACTGGCGGCCTCATCCTCTTAAAGGATTCAATCTGCTTAATAGGATCGGCGTTCACCAATCCATGCCCAGCTCCGTGATTCGGCTGCGGATTCTGCTGCTGCGCTTGCTGCTGCGCCACATTGAGTGCCATCAGCGTATTCAACGTCTGATATACTTTGGCAAACTCAGCTTCGAGGTCATTCCCGTTCCCCGAGAACTACCAGATCCATCCTCATTATTTCCACCATTCCTGCCCCTGGGTGCAACCATTTTGAATACTGCAAAACGAGGGAAAAGTTAGAGCATCACACACAATTAAAACTCACATCAATAACCTTTGGCAACATCTCAGTTGAATCCCAAAGGTAAAACATCATATACAGTTCTATGTGATACTCACTCTTCAATGTCCACACCTAGGTACACACACTCTAGTGTCCACACCTAGGTTATTTTTATGTCATGTTTAGTATTACTATTGAAGCGTTGCTCTGATACCAATCTCTGTAGCGCCCCGAATTTCTAGATGAATAACATAGAAAATACGTGGCACATTCCCAGCAATCCACTTCAATTGTAATAATAACACAAACAACACCACTAAAGTTTTCAACTTTTATTACAACAATTATTACAAATCACAGCGGAATTCAAACAAACTCAACTCATAAATTCTTTATTTACAATACCCATTGTCTCAACATAGCTAATACAAATTTACACAAATCTGTTGTGAGTCAAATGTGTCTCAAAACCAACTTAAGCATTCCATCTCCAACTCTAAGCATTAACCTGCAACATGTGAGGCTAGAGAGAGTCCCTAACCCCAAAACTAACGGGATTAGCCATAAATGGTGTGAGTGGCATAAAAACAAACGAACAACATGAATGAACATAAATCATAATATTCTCAACGAAGGGTAGTAAACCAAATATACCAACATAAGAAGTAACAAGAAGTGTAAACAGGTGATACGAAAACCGAATGTCAAGTGTGGGAAACAGTAAAACCAAATGCATGAAAATGAGTCAAGAAAACACAAATGCTATATGCTGACAACGATGATTACTAAGGGATAGAGATAGACTATGAGGATTAGCCCATGTCCGATAATTCCGTGATTGATCCCACATCTCAAGTAAACACTTGGATAATTCTGGAGATCATTTCACATCTAGACATAAACGCATCATCACATGAATACCCCACAAGTGTCGCCTCGACCTTGATCATTCCGGAGATCAATCCCACATCTCAAGTAATTACCTGGATAATTCCGGAGAAATATCTCACATCTCAGGTAATCTACCTGGATAATTCCGGAGATAAGTCTCACATCTCAAGTAAATCACTTGGATAATTCAGGAGATTAAGTCTCGCATCTAAAGCCATACTGAGGTGCATAACTCATGTTCCCATTCGTCATAACACTACTAATGCCTGTCCTTATTGTTTTTGGGTTACTGAATTACTCAACAAAATCTCCTAGAGTCGGTATACCCTACCGGGATAGCTCAAAACTGAATAACTGAATTGCCTCAACGGGCCTCAACAAAATAACTCAACAAATATCTCAACACCGGTATACTAGGGTCACCTACCTCTAGAGACTCAAACTCAAAAGTCTAAACAAATTCCACCAACAAGAGTGGCTCAACTGAATATCTCAAAATCATATTCATAACTGAATACCTCAAAATCAAATACTGAATATCTCAAAATCAAATACTGAACCAAAGATCAAATATAGACTAAATAATCTGGAAACCAATCATTCGAAATAACACTTAAAAATTACAAAGACCCATCAGTACCAGTCGACTGTAACGTAGACCAGTCGCCTGTCCAGAGATCAGATATCCAAAATTTTATGAAAATAAACTAAGTCATAACAGTCGACTTAAAAAGGGTTAGTGGTCGACTGCCCCGAAAGGACTGAACAAAATATTCCTCAGTGGACCAGTCGACTGACAGTAGTCTAAGTCGACTGTCCAGAACACATTTTACAAAAAATAAATCTCAGTGGATCAGTCGACTGCTAAGAGTCAAGTCGACTGTCCAGAACGCTTCCCCCAAAGACTGAAGGTGCATCAGTAGAGTCGTACCAGTCGACTGCATAGTATGCCAGTCGACTGTCGGCCTACAGTTCTCATAATTTAGGTCTAAATACGAAATCCAAACTGGAGTTCTAAAGGTTCATTGTTCATGAAAAATAGTTCACTCTCAGGCAAAATAATCAAACCTCAAATAATCTCCATAAAGGATACATTACTCAATCACCCAAATGTCGAAATTCAATTTTCAAGATCCGTAATCACTAATCTTTCCATTAGGGTTTCTCAAAACTAATCTCCTTTCACAACTAAGATCAAAATCTGATTTGTATTACTCCAGATCCAGATGTTCACCATCCGATCACAACCATGATCAATTCTTAACATGCTTTCAAACAATATAATATCATAACTCAAGATCTACTCAATATCCATAAGTTTCACAAATATGGTCCAACAATAACAATGGTTCATATACATTCATATCACAATACAAGGATCATATCATTCATATGACGAAATAAAGCTAAACGATGTCATTCACATAAATCAAAACAAACAATGTCATATCATTCACAAAATCAAGCAACAACACAAACAAATGTCACTCACCTTGATTTAGAGAAGATCCACGAAAAACTTCCTCCTTGCTAAAACCGCCTTTCTCCACCAAAGCAAGATCTCAAAATTCCGTATTTTCTGAAATGACGGCTGGAGAAATTTCCTTTCAGTATGCCGGATAATAGATTTAGGGTTTTACCCAATTTTGCAAAATAATCCTTTCCAAAAATACAATTTGCATGTATAGATCATTCTTTGGAAATTCTATCAAAACTCATTTAAATTAGGATTTAATAGAAAATATACTTCTAAATCTTCATCCACACTGTTCAAAATGCCCAGAATGTATATTTTGCATTTTAACCCTCAAAATGTCAATTTTGCATAAAAGTCCTTCTTTTCTCAAAAATTGCAAAATACATCAAATTAATTTCAGAAAAATCTAGAAAAATACAAATTAAATCTCAAATATTAAATAATGATTTTTCATAAGAAAAACTAAATTTTTCCGACTTCTCAAAAGGTATTTGCACGTATTTTGCACGTGTACAAAAGATAAATTTTCTGAAAATATTCATTAAATTCCCAAAAATAAATTTAAATTCATTTTCAAATATAAAAATAATATTTGAAAATACGGGGTTCTACAAAGTAACACGTCATGGGTGACGGGAGCCACCTCTAAGACTCTACGGGGGCCACCTTTAGACTCCATTACATGATTACATGATTACTTGGTTATACATTCACAAGTTATATGAAACTAAGTGCCACGTAGAACTAAGTATCACGTCATGGGTGATGGAGGTCATCTCTAGACTCTACGGGGTGATGGAGGCCACCTCTAGAATCCATTTTATGATTACATGATTCATATTTACATAATTTTCCGATTACTTGATCCTGTATAATTCGCCACTAGAGTCTAAACGTTAACATGCTTGTATGCACATGAACTTGTGGTATGAGATGCAAGATTGCGTGTATTAGATATGACTGATTAAATGAATAGACTTAAGATTAACACTGAGCACATGCATATTCCTGTTTACATGTTACATGTCCCGTTTACAAGCTATATGATTCCTGTTTACTAGTTTCACGATTCCTATCATGTTACATGCTCAGTACCAATTTCACGATTCATGCTCATGAGACAAGTTACCTAATTCCCGATTACATGTTTGTATTCCGCGTTACATGATTTGTTTAATGTACTCATGATTCCATGTTCTTGCTATATTTCTGTGCTTGTTACCTACTTGCTAGTATTACTTGCGGCCCGTTACGTACTCTAACGAGTGTTCTCCTTCCCCAACTCGAGATGATGAATTTATAGGAGTGAGATAAGAATTGCCAGAAGGAATTAGTGATCAAGTGTTCTAAAGAATGAAGACGGATCACACCCTGCTTTTACTTGCTTTGTGTTATTTTCTCAGTTCTATTTGTAAACTGTAAACCTTGTATTCCTGGCAGTTGACCCTATGTTTATTTCTGTTGGATGTTGGTTATTTCGTAGACTATATTTATGATATTCATGTTTATGTGATTATATTTTTCCTGCGTGGTTGTGATTATTCCATGTTGTTTAGTTGATCATTACAGCTTATGAATGATATGTCCACATCATTCGCTGGGCCTTAGTCGCTACCTCGTATTTTATTATATTTTGGGAAGTGGGGTGTGATATAAGTCATGCAGACCTATTATTAGTGTTGGTGGAACAAATTTGTGTGAAAAATACAAGAGTTGTTTATTGATAGTTATTGCACCCGACGCAAATGATAAGTTATTTCTATTTGTTTTTGCAATAGTAGATGGAGAGAGTAATGATATATGAGCTTGGTTCATGAGTTGTATTCGATATTTTGTCACCGATCACCAAGAGTTGTGTATTATTTCTGATCATCATGCAGGTATCTTATCTGTCATGGACACGCAAAACAGAGCATGGAATGAGCCACATGCATATCATCGTTTTGTATGCTACATTTTGCTAGAAATTTCTTCACCAAATTCGGCAACAAGACTTTGAGAAATAAAGTTAAGGTGGTTTCATATCAAAATTAGTTGCGAAATTTTAAGAAAAAATTGGCAGAGAATGAAAAAGTAAAAATCAAAACTTCAATTGGCTGAAGGAGAAACCAATCGAGAAGTTGACACTTTCTGCAGATAGAGATCATCGATACGGCATGGTGACTACAAATTTATCAGAAAAATTTAATTATGTTTTGAAAGGTTGTTCGTAGTTTGCCTGTTACAGCAATTGTGGGGATGGTACTTTATCGTCTAAATTATTAATTCACTGAACGTCGTCAATCGACACAGAAACTTATAAGTAAAGGGCATATTTGGACTCTGAGAGTTCAATAAATTATTGATATAAGACGTGGTAGAGCGAATATCCATGGGGCTATAATGTATCATCATAATCCGGACGTATTTCAAGTAAAACAAGTATTTATAGCAGTTGGTGGGCACCGAAAGAGTGGATAATTGCAAACTGTTGACTTGGGATAGCATACTTGTACTTGTCAAAAATTTCAGCTATACTACCTACCATGTTCCTATGTCTTGGTGACTTTTACAACTCAGGCTATTGATTACCGATCTTATGTTGATCCATTCTACTCTATGAGTACCTTAGCACTTACTTGGGGGCCCATCTTTTATCCTATGAAAGACCAAGTATATTGGCCTATCCAAAATTTTCTGAATCTCATAGCTGATGAAAGATTTAGAAGATGTAGGAAATGTACGCTGAGAACTACACGCATTCGGAATAATATTGATGACAGAGATGGCTCGAGCACGGGGCAAACTTGTTCAAAATGCAGTCTAAAAGGGCACAACAAGCGTCATTGCCAGAGTAATGACATAGGTAGTGCAGGATCCTCGAGTAGTACTAGTATGCTGCAGGTAAGGAACATGCTTTTGAATGTTTAAATAATATATTTATTTTTATGCATTTAACAAAAATTGTTTATTTTTACAGGACTTGGCGAATGAAGCTGGTACAAGCGAGGACGTGGAATATGAACTCGCGGTGGACGATTCCCGAATGTTTGTGATATTTTGGACAAGTGGCATTTTGAACGCGCAGTGGTACAAGTGGCCGAGGATTTGTGCAGATTTTTTCCATAATTGTGATACTTTGGACTTGTGATATATTATAAAAAAAAATTATAGGAAAAATGTCGAATATAGCCACCATGTTTCATTAATAAGAAGTTAACAAAATAAGCCAGAGGACTGGGCAAAGTACATCTTGGAATATATTGTGATATTTTGTACTTGTGATATGTTGGACTTGTCATTTTTGGGACGTTTGATATTATGGAAATGTCATATATTTTAAAATTTTGTTGTCGATTGTGTTCATATTGTGATGTTGTGATATATTGTGATATTGGGTCGACTTTGTGATATTGTAACAATTACTGATATGTATTGTGAAAATTTATGAAATTGTGAATATTTATGCATATTTTGAGTTGTAAACAGGGAAATTTTCAGATGTCATTGTTTTAACTAAATGCGCAATACCCAACTGCGACTGCAGCTATTGTGCAAATGAAATCGCAGTTTCCAACTGTGACTTCAGTATGAAGGAATTTTTATCTCGCCGACTTGACTCTTTAAATTAGAGAGCCAAATTCCTACACATATAGAAGCTGTTGTTGGGAACATCGACCTCTCTATGACAAAACTTTTCCAGAGAGCTTGTGCACTCTGGACTAAGTATAGACTCTGTTTGAAACACAATTGTTATTCCTACCATGACAACGATTTGAACTATCACATATGAGAACTGCGTTAAGCTAAAAAACTTTAATGAAGAAGCCGCAGTTGGGAACTACGGCTTCAATAGAGCTGTTGCCGCAGTTTCTAACTACTGCTACAAATAACGTGGCAGAGAGTGGCTCACCCAGAAAATTAGTTTGACAAGTGGCTTAGTTTGGGATAATAGTTTGAAAAAGTGGCTTAGTTTGGGAACATGTATAAATTAGTCGAATTTTTTAAAATAGTAAATGGTTTAAAATTTAATATTTAAATTGTTTACAATAGTTAATAGTTGAGATAAAGTCTTTCCAATGAGTTGATGGATGGTCAAACGCATACCTGTTTAGATTGCAGATCGTGATGAACACACCCTAAATAGAGTTGACATAGATATTTAACTTGCGGAGACCATTGTTTAGTTTCAGCTGACAGTTGAAAAAACTATTAACTTAATTTAATTACCTCACTGCTTTGATCCTTGCAGTTAATCATCTTTTTCTCATTATATATACTAGTAGTTTACACGTGGGATGCACATCTTAATAAATTTAGTTTTTTAAAAGTAAAAATTCAGACATAGTCTGGATTTGATCTAAAACCGCATTTATATTAGTTATGCACGTGCGTTGCACGGGTTGGTACATAGACAAATTACACTAAGGCATTCTCCCATTATCGTAGGAGAGATTTCTCCTAGGACGAGGATAATACTGTTCAGGCTTATCTTTACCCCACTGTTCTGGGACGACTATGCTGTTTGGGCACACCAGCATTTTACTGATCCAAAATCTTTAGCTGCATTTGAGGGCCTATTGGCCTAATCCCTCTTAACAATTTGGTATTCTAGTTCGATAACAATTTGAGCTTAGAAGAATAACTTGAAGAACATTATAACTTCAAGACGGTGTGTGCTATACGATTTTGTCTATAAAAGAAGTGATCTAAAATAACAAACTTAAAGAGAAACCCCGTAAGAATAATTGATAATTGTCCGTCTGTATATGAATGATTTTAGTATAGACTATTTGCCTGCTAAAAGGCAATTCCTGGGTCGCTATTCGCATGGTGTAGTGTATTGGATGCTCCCCCCCAACTTTCGGATATTATATCTCGTTAAAGATAGAAATCTTTATGCCAAAATTCAGAATAAGTTCCAGCGGACATGCATGATGCTGTGAAATCCTCTGTTATATTCCCATTTGGATGAGAGAATAGCGTGTATAATTAAGTTCTATCATAGGTAGGCAAACATCAAATTCATTGTACTAACTAGGTTAGTGTACTTCTACTGTGTTACCAACACCTATAATATAATCAACTGCACAAGAAAGATGTCTTATTTCTTATAATTCAACAACTGTATCTGATGTAAACATACAAGCCATTCAGTAACCCTAAACCTACAACTGCTTCAAAGATATCAATACTCTCAACAGTATCTGAAATTGCTGGGTTTCTCTACTCAGTACAAAAAACAGCCTAAAGAACTAAATAAAGAATTAATTGGGCAGAAAAAACTTATCGATCTATACCAGTAGCAGCAAGATACTCCAAGCTACAGGGCACGTACAAACAACAAGATACTCCCAGCTACAGAGAACGTTGCAGCAAAAACCCAGGAGATTCCATTTGCCATTTGTCTTCTGATGTACAAGATGATAAGTCTACAGAACGCAGTAAAATTGTTTGTCTCATTGCTGAATAAGATTGTGGAGATTTCTCATTGTCGAAGTGTTTTTCTATCACTGAGATCTTGGAAAAACGATTTGGCAGTTTCATAGGTCGACCAGACAATAGCTGCAGCAGGTGCATGGAAGAGCATTCTGGGCTGCCACCCGCTTATCAGCCCAACATACCCGTCATGATTTACTATTGCCAGTATAACCTCCCCGACTGAACTTGAGGAGAATCTGGCACAACCACAAACACCCTGTTTCACGAAACATAAAAGAAAAGATTAAACACTGAAATTCAGGCCAGAAGATTGTTACCAACATGAAAAGTAGACATTGATTTTCAGTAGGACTACAGGAGTATACTGGTGTAAGTAAGTAATGTAGTCCTATGCTTCCATATCTTTTGCATTGTATTTATACTGTTTCTGCAGCAAACCTTTGTAAATAGTAATCATGAAGCTAGGCAAAGATAAGATATCTAAATGGGATTCGCATGCTACAACATTCATCAAATTTAAGTGATACTACGTAAATCTGAAGTGATCCTTTTATAATTATTATCTGTCTCGTACACTTATCCAAAGCTATAGATCAGACGCCTCGCTTGTTAATCCCCCAAGTAACTTCCACTTTATTTCTAGATCAAGAGGCCTTAGTTCTTGGTACACAAAAATCACCGTAACCACATAATTACAAATATTCATTAAGGTTTTACCTGGATTCATCCAATGATAAACCAATAGCCTAACACTACCGAAAAAGGGCTAGATAAGGATATATTACTTGATTTACTTTTGTGACGTCATGTACTCTTGTCATCAACACAGTTATGATCAAATATCTTTTACCTATCCCTTCAACTCATGTATCTTCTATTTATCAAGGTTATATATACTTTTGCTTCTAACGAGCTTCATCAGGCCTCAGCATATTGAGACGGTTCTTCGAATGCCTTTCTGTGGGTATTCCTGGCTTCCGGCTGGTCACAGTCAAAGCGCATCATATACACACCGGAATCCTTTTCAGGGATGGACCACGTCCATCTTTACTTTCATATCATCTCTTTACTTAAATTGCTCATTGTTTGGATGGGTGCCCATCTTTCCATTTCCATGGAGGCTTCTCCTCACTTTCATTCGCCAAATCATTTCATTGTTCTCCCCAGTTTCTTTTCGATCAATTTAAAATGAACGATTCAGAATTTTCAATGTATATCCAAAAAAAAAAGTTGACACGTGATTTTCACCAAATAAGTTCTCACATGATCATAGCCATATATATATATATACATATATATATATATATATATATATACATAGAGGACTATGATCATGTAAGAACTCCTTCGGTAAGAACTACGTGAAAACTTTTGTTTGGAGCATTGTTGAAAGATCCGAACCATTCATTTTGATCTACAAAACTAAATTCGTCTATGGATGAAAAATCAAGTCGTTTGAGTTTCGTTTGCCCATGCATTGAAGTGTTACAAATTGTATAGCTGAAAAATTATTATTTTTTATAATGACATGGTGCATAGACAAATGAATTTCAAATGACTTGATTTTATATTTCTAGACTAATTTGGTCATGTTAAACAATGTGAACGGTTCGGATCATCCATATGATGGATAGGCGTGGAGTTATCATGAAGCTTATTGTGAGAACAGTTCTCACCTGATCGCAACCCATAGATATATATATGAAATCTTCAAGAAAAGTCGGTGCTCTCGAAACGACAGGAGAAATGAGAGAGCCCAATGTTCTCCTTCATCATGGAGACATTCCTGTGATCGATCGAACAGTTTATTTTGATAGAAATGCCTGTTAAAATATATTTTGTATGAGTTGTATATTCTGTTTCCCAATTTAAAGGGAACAGATTTCCCCAAATGTCTCTGTTCCTTAATCTTCTCAATTGATTGTACCCCTTTCTCCAAGAAACAATGTATATATAGAGAGGTAGACAGTAGAAGAAAAATATCAATAAGTAAAATTATTATTTTCCCCAAATTTGATTTCAATATTTTCCATATGGTATCTAATCTATTGGTTGATGTGTGTGGTGTGCAGTGCTACTGTTGTTGTTAGTAGTGCTTGTTGTGTTGCTGGATCTGTTCTTTTTATTGTTTGTTGTCCTACCTGCCACAATAACACCATGGAACAAACTGATGAATCTTCAAACACAAAGGATAGTACACCGATTATTGTACAGTCCGAAAATTCGAGTTTTAATGCTGGGATAATTCTTGATGAAACAAACTATGATGTCTGGACTCAATTGATGGAGATGTATATTGCTAGACGTAAAAAGATCCAGTATATTCGAGGAAAGAACAAAATTCCTGATGAAGGTGATGCCACCTATGATAATTGGTATGCTGATAATAAAAAAGTTAAAGGATGGTTATTGATGTCCATGAAACTGAAAATCATGAAGAGATACATTCAATTGCATACGGCTTGTGATGTTTGGGATGTCCTAGCTAAGGCATTCTAGGATGGAACCGATGAAGTTCAAGTATTTGCTCTAAACCAGAGAGCCTTCTCTGCAAGGCAAACTGGCAGGTCACACTCTGTCTATTATGGAGAATTAACTGAGATTTCTTAAGAGCTTGACCATCGCAACAAGGTGATCATGAAGAATTCTAATGATGTTGAGACATATCGGAAATCGATTGAGCGCTTGCGGGTTCATATCTTATTGGCAGGATTGGATGCTGAGTTTGAACAGATTTGAGGAGAAATATTGTGAAAGGATTCCACTCTTGATCTTGAGGAATCTTATGCATATGTCCGCCGTGAGGCTCGTCAACAAAGCACCATGAACAACTCTTCTGCACCCTCTGATACAGCTGCAATGATGACTCAGAAACATTCTTCAGAAGGCAACCCAAGTCGACCAGAATCAAAATTATCTTATGAGTCAAGGAAGTGTACTCATTGTAGCAAGATCGGACACACGAAAGCTCACTGTTATGACATTATTGGCTACCCGGAGAACTGGGATCATAGCAGAGATCCTCGGAAGAAAAATTACAACCAACCCACGGTTGCTGTTGGATTTGCTGATGAAGCTGGAAAGGGTGTTGGACAAGCCTCTACATTGGTTACAGCTGCAAGTAATGATGGTAAGGTATTTAATCTTTCTGCCCTGTTATGAATAATGCATGGATAATTGATTCAGGTCCTACCGACCATATGACTTTTGATTCTCGAAAAGTCCAAACCTTACAACCATCCACTAAAATAAGTGTGTCCACTGCCAATGGAGATCCTACCATCATTATTGGCGAGGGTTCCATATCTCTTACAAAAAACCTAAACTTAGATATTGTACTAGTTGTGTCATCCTTAAATTTTAATCTATTATCTGTTGCTCAAATAACTACTGCTTTACATTGTATTGTGATTTTTTGGCCCTCTTATTGTGTGTTTAAGGACATTCAGACTCGCAAGACGATTGGTTATGAGGTTAGACACGAGAAGATATACTTCCTGGAATTTGGTATCTGCAAGTTCAAGCCAATTAACTCAAGCTCTTTCTGTGGAAGGATCTGTGGGGGAGAAGAAGAACAAATCAAAGATTTGGCTATAGCATCGACGTCTAGGGCATGCTTCTTTTGGTTATATAAATAAGTTATTTCCAAGCTTATTTTCGAAGTTGGATGTTTCTAATTTCGGTGTGATGTATGTGAACTAGCAAAAAGTCACCACTTTTCCTCCAAATTTGAATAAAAGCTCAGTTCCATTTATTATTATTCATTCTGATGTTTGGGGTCCATAAAAAAAACTACTTTTGGAGGAGCAAAATGATCTGTGACATTTATTGATGACTGTACTCATATGACTTTTATTTATTTGATGAAGTCTAAAAGTGAAGTTAGTGGTTTATTTCAAAAATTTCACAAACGGTTTTTGACTCATTATAAAGCACAGATTCAAGTTCTTATAAGTGATAATGGCGGTGAGTACCTGAGTTCGAATTTGCAACAAATATTTGTTGCAACATGGAATTGTTCACTAGACTACATGCTCGTATACAACACAACAGAATGGGGTTGCAAAAAAGAAAAACAGACACTTGCTCGAGGTGGTACATGCCTCTCTTATTCATAGAAATATGCCACTCATGTATTTGGAGGGAATCCCTGGCTTTCGCTGCATACTTAATCAATCGAGTTCTTTCTAGTATCCTAAACTTCATCACATCATTTGAAGCATTAACTGAAGCTGTGAATGCACCAACAGTCGTAAACTTCCCACCTCATGTGTTTGGGTGTGTTGCATTTTTCCACCTTCACCAGCATGAGCGAAATAAGTTGCCTTATCGAGCTGTATGATGTGTTTTCGTGGGATATGCAAATGATAAAAAAGGGTATCGGTGCTATCACCCACCAACTCAAAGAATGTTTGTTACTATGGATATTGTATTCCACGAAGATGAGATGTATTTTCCTCTGAGGTTGAACTTTAGGGTGAGTGCCAAAGTGAAGTTCAAACTCTTGCCTATGACAAAGTGGTTACCATTCAGACTAAACAATCGAAAACAAGGAGTGAAAATCTCGATGTAAGTAGTGACGATCACTCGAACGAAGATTTGGTTGTGGAGTGAGATCTCCACGAAGAACTGCAATCAGTGCCGAACCTCCACGAAGATGAGCCATCTCTACCACCAGCACTGTCAGAACCATCTCCACCACCAGCACCATTAGAACCATCTCCACCCCCAGCAGAAACCCAAAATCAATCATCATCACTGTCCGAATCTCCAAGAATAGAACTCCCAAATCGTACTGCTAGAGGTATAGTCATGCCCCGCTTCCCAAAATACGGAATATGAGCCCGTGACGAAGGCCCAGCAAACGATATTAACATCATCTATAAGATGTACCAGTCTTAACTCAACAATATGAATAAAGGAATAATCACAACTACGCAGAAAAACATAATCACATAAACAATTACTGAGATAAAACATATAGTAGTCCAACATTATAACCAATAACTGGAAATAAGTAACAATTACGGGTCAACAAAGCCCGGATACAAAGTACAGAAGTAATACAATATTGGAAATAAAATAACATGAATAAAATAACTATGACTATCAATTCCACTCCAATCTTTAGTACATCAGTTCTCCAAGTCCTTCAATTTCGTCCTCCATGATACATGTAATCTCATCATCTAGAGATGGGAAAAAAATATGTCCGTTAGAGCAAGCTATGGGCGACAAGTAGTAGGAAGCAATAAAATAAGAAATAAATGACTATATAACAAGAACGGAAATTGGAACGATATCGGAGTCAATAAATGTTAAACGATAACAAAATTAAAAGTTGATAATCAATAATTCAGAAATCGGGAATCAATGTAATAACCAGTATTTAGTATTAGTGTCAATGTTCAGTGTTCATTTATGTCTATAAGTCTTTTATCAATCCTAATTAATGTACACAATCCTGCGTCCCATACCACAGGTTCGGGTGCATGCAATCAAGTGAACGTTTGACTAATTAGTGGTGAATTCTACAGGGTCCTGTACTCGGGTCTTGCAATATCAATGACCAATTACCGATGACCAATGACCGATGACCGATGATCGATGACCGATGACCAATATACGATAAATCGGGATGCTTTAGTCAGTAATCCACAATCAATCAATGACCAATATGACCGATAACAGTGACCAATGTGGGTTATGACCAATATCCCCTTCCGAGTACACTTTCCTATATTGTCCACTACTAAGTCGATCCTTATTATCCCGACTTATTATTCTTTTATTAACAATCAGTTATGAACATGCATGTGATTAATGTGGGCGATGGTATCAATACTCATGCAACAGGTACAATCGATGAGATCGGTAGCACTAGTACAATTTCAAGTTGATATCAAGACTATACAATACATGAAATATACATAGTCCAATTCATTAAAAATGAAAAATGTTGTTTATATGCAAAACATAACAATATATGGACTCAGTGTACTACAATTTTTATGTGCAAGGTTTTAAGTTTCTGTGTCAGAAATCAGGTCGAAACCTACGTACAAAGTCGGGAATATGACAAGGCAGTATATTTGAATGTTCAATAGTACAAAAAATTTACGATTCAGGTTTTATTTCAGTAGCAATGGTACGATAAGACGACTATGAATCAATAACATTATACAATAAAGAAATAACGGAGTTCAATTACATACGATATTAAATTTGATTACTACTTGCCGGATTTCAAGAAGTGTTTTCTTGAACTAGAACAATAAAAATGAGTTCAAGAGACGCTAGCCAGTTAGGAGACGATTCTGAATATTAAAAGAATAACGGGATGAGAATCCCGACGACGACACACGAACGACGCACGGATGGAAGCACGTGCAATCACACGTACAATCACACACTTGCAACACGTTCACAATACGTGCACCAGAGAATGCATCAACAGCAAAATCCAATAGCAAGAGCGGCACAACCAACACAGCAAAACACCCCACAAACACCAAACGACAAATCAAACAGCAAGTCCCCCTTCACAAAACCAAGCAGCATACACCTTCTCCTCCACAACAGCGAACAGTGATCCCCCACCCACAAAACAGCCAATAGCAAATTCACAGCATACAACAATCAGCGATGGTGGCAGAGCTTCGACTTTGACGGCGGTGAGAGCAGCGGGGCTGCGGTTCGGCAATGGCGAGGGTGCTGGGTGTCTTAGACGGAGCGAAGCGAGGCGAATGGAGGGTGGTGGTTGCTGGCCGCAGTCGAGGACAGGGTCGATGAGCACTGGTGATGAGGAGAGTTGACGGGGTGCTCGATAAGGAAGGTGACGGCAAGGGGCAGCGACAGGATTTCGACGAGGAGCGGGAGGCGAGGCAGGCGGTGGACGAAGGAGACAGAGCAATGGCGTGCAGTGGTCGGAGACAAGGCTGACGGTGAGCGGGGATGAGCTCGACAAGCAGGGTGTTGGGTTCGGGGTCTTTGACGGATTTGGGTGCTGACGGGGGTCTCGATGGCATTGCAGAGGGGCGAGGATGGAGGTGCAGGAGGCAGTGGAGCTAGGAGCGATGAAGGAGCACAGGCGGCGACAGACTTCGACGGCGTGCCTCTATTTCAGAAGGAAAACAGAGGGGAGGATGAAGGTGGGTTGGAGCTCAAGTCGAGGGGGATCGGAGGTCGACTTCGGTGGGGCTTTGACAGAGATGAGGATGAGCGGGAGGTCAAGGCTCCGAGGAGGTGGGGCGAGCATAGGTGGCTGCAATCTGCAGTGGAGGGGCACCGGCAACTCTCTGTTTTGGAAGAAAATATAGGAGGAAGGAGGAGAAGGTGGTGGTTTCAGCTTGGTTGCAGGTGAGGATGGGAGATAACGATGGCGGAAACTAGTGGTCGAGCGGGGCTACGACGAGGAGGGGGAGCGACTGTCACGCCCCGCTTTTCAAAAAGAATACGGAATACGGATACGCGACAAAATCCCAGTGAATGATTTTCATCATTCATAAGCTGTTCAAGAATCTTTACAATATCTCACAAAATAATCATCAGAGTCGGAAGCAAGAAAAGTCAACCACATGCACATATGAACCAAATACCAACAAGAATACTTGAAATAAAATATATTAATCTCAAATAGTCATGATCTGAAATACACAATAAATCCTGGGTCACATTGCCCAAATACAAGAATAAATCCAAATAGATGAATACAATTATTGTTCAAGCAACTACAAAGAATAATCATAACAAGACCCAGTACTAATACTTCATGTCACCAATACCATCTGGAACATGTTCTTCAAAATCTGCAATTCAATGAATGCAAGAAATGAGAAAAGAGAAAAACAAGTACCTGTCAATTGCAAGTTACGAGCCACTTATAATGTAGGATATAAGTACATGGGGAAACTAACTAGCAACATGGTATAAGCATGATGTCAAAATAAACAACTAGCATGACAAAGTGAACAAGTGTAAATGGCATGAATCAAATGTCAAGTAATCATGTAATCATGTATCAAGTGTCAAGTCTCAAATCTCATGTATCATATAGTCAAGTATCAAGCAAGCATGTATCATGTTCAAGTATCATGTTCAAGGATTATGTATCAAGTCTTATAGTGATTACTATCTAGGTAGCACTTCATGCATCCATCCTTTTACTACATGGTTGCTACAGTCAATGCAATTTCGTTTTAGATTTCGTAGGGGACCATACAGGGCAGTGTACTTAGGTAATCACAGAATCACAGAACTTGGTCGGTAAACTTGATCGGTAAACTTACAATACAGGAAACACAAGTCTCCTTCCGTGTACACGTTTCTGCACTATCCACTACTAGATCTTTCCCATTAACCCCGGCTTGGTTATTTATTATTATAATCAGACATGCATGTATGTGTCGCAAAATAAAGCAAGGGTAATAGGTTATAAACATGTATCAGGTTCGGTGTGCAAGATAAACAAGTACAGGTACAAGATAATACATAACAGGGTAAAACAACTAGTTTTCTAATTCAGGACAAAAAGACGGTGTTGTACAAAAACATTGATTCCCGCTACTACAAACATCCCAATCTGGATCCGTCAGAAGATATGGAAAATAGAATCCCACACGAATCCAGCATATATAAATAAGTCATATAGTAATTCACAACATCATAACTCAAAACAGGTTTGAATCCAGAAAACATGTTCGGTCAAAAATCAGTAAAACGAATTCTCAGTCAGGAAAACCGCATCAAAACCTCTCAAATAAATTCAGAAAAAATATGGGGTATTCCCCTATATGTCTAGAATCAGAATATAAAGTTTCATAATATTCCAGTAAAATTAGTTTAGTCATCAAAAATAAGAAAACATCAAGAAACGATACTTTAGAACATCTGGAATTCCCAACACTGCTGTACGAAAACTGAAATATCTTGCAAGTCGTGAAACGAAATCCAAATCCGCCAAAAGAAGATAAAAATAGATAAAATAATTTAACTTTCATATTTCACAAATGTTTTTCATACAGTAAAAGGAATTAGGGTGAAAATACGTTTCATTACAGAACAACAAACAAAATACAGAAAGTATAGTTCTTATAAACAAGCGTGAAACGACATCTAAAACTCATCAATAAAATCTACCAAAATTCTGGGTGATCCCTAGATAAGTATAGAAAGATTGATCAAAGTTTCAGATCAAAATAATGTGTAGCACAGTATCAAAATAATTTAATCATCAAAATTACCAAGAAACGAAATCTGGAAAAAATCGACACCTCTGTAGTAAAACAGTCATAACTCAGACATACGAAAACAAAATCAAGCAAGGTTAGAGGGGTTTGAAAATAGACGAAATCCTCTAAAACTCATGTTTTATACCGAAATTAAGTTACTGACTTCAAGACAGTCCAAAACAGCAAACAAAACAGATCAGCAGCAAAATACAAATTTTTTCCTTTAACAACAACTCAACATATATCATACAAAACTTGTTCAAAACACAATCAAACATGAAATCGAGTCTACCAAGTGTCCAAACATCATAAATTAGGGTATCTAGCATGTCCACACCAAGTATGTCACATGGGTATCAACAAAATCACAAATTCTTACAAAAGTCCCACATACATGATCAAATCATGAACGGGTAAAACCTAAGTTATTTCATGTCAAATTTTATGTCGTGAGTCAACTATGGTCAAGTTTTTACAATAGAGATAAAACCCATCAACGATAACACATATACGAGTTGTCTCTAGATCCCAACTATACTATAGGTGGTATTTTTGACTTGTATCAAACAAAGAAATTGGAGTACAAGTTACTTGTCTTAACCGAAGATGAAGAACGAAGAAAATTAAGTATAACGGGAATGGATTCCCGACAACGAGCAAAATCTACGAACGAATGAATCCAAGCAAACTTGAGCGAAAATATCCATACGAACAATTCCACTAAAAGAGAGATGATCCAAGAGGGATGATGACAATAGTGGCTTGCGGCCACAAGAGAACACCAAGAGAGAGAGACTCGGCCAAGGGATGATGGGGGCTCGGGTGTGGGGTGTTGCGGCATCGGAGTGCGGCGCAAGCAATAAGAAAGGGGGGAGGTCGGAGGTTATTAGGTGGAGGCTAGGGTTTAGGAATAGGGTTTAGGGAGAGAGAGAGAGGGATGAGAGATATATATATAAGGGGATTAGGGTTAATGGGTAATTGGATTGTGGGTAATTAGGAGGAGTAGTAGGATTTGTTTAATGGGTATGGATAATGATTAATTTCATAGGATGACAAATAGGATTTAAATAAAAGATCAAATCGAATAGATTAAGTAATAAATAAAAGTAGGATTATATATCAAAATATATATTGATCTATAAGATAGAAATTATTTGAAATACTACAAATATAAATAACAATAGAATTAGATTTTTAAATCAACAATCAAGAGTAAAAGATAAAATAACACGAATAACAAAAATAAAAATAATCATAAAAAATCATAAACATAAACATAATAATCCAAAGCATAATAAAAATATTTGTATTATAAAAAATATCATTGGGAACTAGTTATAAATAAACTATTGATTAAAAATAGGTTTTAACAGAAGATTTAACAACACATTTTAACCAAGAATTTGAAAGCAGAAAAGTTAATTTACAAAAATTTTAAATATAGAAAAATACACATAAAATATGGGTTTGGAGAAACAGGGGTTACAGCGACGGCACTGTGGAGGTTGGAGTGACGGTTCCAATGACGATTAATGACGGAGGTCGAAGGTGGGGACGATGGCGGTTGCTATGGAGCTCGAGGGAATGGTGGAGAGCTCGGGGTGGTCGAAGGTCGACGGAGGACATGGACGGCCGACAGGGCTCAATGGGTTTTCGGAGGTTGGGCGTTGAGGTGGTCGACAAAAGTGCAAGGCGAGGAGAGGCGAGGAGGAATGATGGGTTGCTGTAGAGGAGGGTTGTCGAGGGGTTGGGGTGCAGCCGAGGAGTCGCTGGAGGAGGCAACGGCGGGTGGATGGTCGCGCACTCGCGCTAGAGGGCGAGGCAAGGAGATGGTGAAGGAGGAAAACGATGAGTTGGGGGGGGGATGCTCTGTTTTGGTTTCGAATAGAGGCAGAGGAAGAAGGCTCGGGAGAGAGAAAGAGAGTGGGAGAGAGAGAGAACGAGAGGGGGTGTTTTATAAAAATAATAATATAATATAATGAATATAATATATAATAATGGGTAGTTATGAGCGAGTGGGGATTGTGGGGTTACGGGAAATGTGAAAAGTGGGGAGTGTGAGGGTATTTGTATACGGGTAGTTGAATTTGGGTAGAGTAGAATAATGGGTTAACGGGTTGAGTATATAAATGTGGGTTTGGGTTGTAGACTTGAGCTTTACATTTGGGCTTCACCAATAATAATAAATATGAATAAAAAGAATACAAGACCAGGCTCTAAAATTATATGTTCATAAATATGTAATTATAATGAATATAAAATTGGGCTTCATGACAAGGAAATCCAATAATTAAATCACATGGTGGCTTTAACATAAATCAAATAATCAAATAGATATTTTATAGAATGAATTAGGATCTTTGGGTTTTTCACAATAATAATAATAATAATCATAATAACACTAATAATAATAATAGTAGTAGTAAAATAATAATCATGAGTTGAATAATCAAATAGTGATACATTATAGTGTAGCTTGAAATTTTGGGTTCAAACAAAATAGTCGAGTATTTAAATAAATGCAAAATTTTTGGGGTTCAAAAGAATAGAATAATTTATAGGAAAAATTAAATACAAGAATACAGGAAAGGAAAAATATCAATCTGTATGAACGGGAATGGGGGTTACAGGTATCCCAAAATCTACTTATGAGTCTGATCCCACTAGTAATGTCAAGTATCCCATGAGTCATTATGTGTCCACTCACCGATCGTCTAAATCAAATAATTCATTTGTGAATCAATTATTTGTTGTATCTATTCCTAACAGTGTGCAGGAAGCCTTAGCCGATCCAAGGTGGAAAGCAGCTATGGATGAGGAGATGAAGTTCTTGAAGAAGAATGAGACTTGGGAGATAGTCGAATTGCCAGCAGGAAAGAAGCCGGTAGGATGCAGATGGATTTATACTGTGAAGTATAAGTCTGATGGTTCAATAGAGCGATACAAAGCAAGACTGGTTGCGAAAAGGTACACTCAAACTTACGGAATTGATTATGATGAAACATTTGCACTTGTGGTAAAGTTCAACATTGTTTAAGTTTCATTGTCACTTGCTGCAAACCTTGACTAGTCATTGGAGCAATTTGATATGAAGAATACTTTTTACATGGGAAATTGACAGAATAGGTTTATATGGATCTACCACCAGGATCAAATAGACCAGTTCAATACAGTAATAAAGTGTGTCGGTTGAAGAAAGCACTGTATGGTCTCAAGCAATCGCCAAAAACTTGGTGTGGGAGATTTACAGAATTAATGGACATTTGGATATTGTCAGAGTGACTCAGATCATACCCTATTCCAGAAAAGGAAAGAAGGTAAGATTACTTCTCTCATTATATATGTGGATGATATGATAGTAACTGGAAATGATCATGAGGAGAGAAAGACATTAAAGAACTACTTGTCACAAGAGTTCAAAATGAAGGATCTTGGCCCTTTGAGATATCTCCTTGGTATCGAAGTTTCTCACTCTAGAAAGGGTATATTTCTCTCTTAAAGAAAGTATGCACTTGATTTGTTGAATGAAACTGGAATGTCTGCTTATCAGCCTATTAATATACCGTTAGAAGAAGGACTGAAGCTGTGGAATGACCCTGATCAAGTGTCGTATGATTAGGAGAGATATCAGAGATTGGTAGGACGACTAATGTATCTTGCACATACGCGGCCAGATTTTTTATATGCCTTAAGTGTGGTGAGTGAGTTTATGCATGCACCTCGTGAACAACACATGAATACGGTGATGAGAATCCTGAGATATATAAAGTCTGCTCCAGGAAAGGGGTCTTGTTCGCAAAACATGGTCACGTGAAGGTTGAGGCATATACTGATACTGATTAGGCAGGATCTGTTGATAATAGGCGCTCCACTTGAAGATACTTTATGTTTGTTGGAGGGAACCTGGTTACATGGATCGGAGAAGAAAAAAGTAAAATATTGTTGCTTGCTTTAGTGCAAAGGCTGAGTATCAAGGAGTAGCATTGAGTATAACTGAAGTTTTATGGCTTAAACTTTTTTACAATATTTGTGTTATGTTCCAAATGAGCCTATTAAGGTGTATTGTGACAATCAAGCGGCGTGTGATATTGCAGTCAATCTTGTCCAGCATGATAGGATAAAGCATGTAGAGGTGGATAGGTTTTTCATCAAGGGGAAATTAGATAAAAAAATTATTGAGATATCTAAGGTGAAATCAGAAGACCAGCTTGCAGATATTCTCACCAAGGCAGATTCGAATCAGCTCTTCTTGAAATTTGTGGACAAGTTGGGTATGTTCAATTTATGCACCAACTTGGTGGGGAGTGTTAAAATATATTTTGGACGAGTTGTATATTCTGTTTCCCAATTTATAGGGAACAAATTTCCCCAAATCTCTCTTTTCCTTAATCTTCTCAATCGATTATACCCCTTCTCCAAGAAACAATGTATATATATCGAGGTAGACAGTAGAAGAAAAAATATCAATAAGAAAAATTATTATTTTTCCTAAATCCAATTTCAATATTTCCACAATGCTTAAACTAGTCTAATAATAAGGAAATTTATTTGCCAATGCAACTAAAATGTTACAAAATTGTATGACTGAATTGTCTTTATTTTTTATAATGATATAATGCAAGGGCAAACGAAGTTCAAATTACTTGATCTCACATAATTAGAGTATGCTGAGTATTTAGAACAAGATGGACTGCTTGGATCGTTTATAGAATGACCTTACAATGACGAGCTCTCCCACCTTAAGGAGATATACGACCTCTCTTGAAGACCTCCCTATATATATATATATATATATATATATATAAGAGAATAAGGGGGCTAGGCTGTCACCCTAGCTAACTTAGCTAGGAAGCATGACCGGGCCCCTACCTTGAGGCAGGTGATGCGGCCGCCTCAGTCCCCCGATTTTTTTTGGAATTTTAGGGCCCCCAAATTTGTATTTCCCCTGTAAATATAAGCACATATTTTTGCGCGTAAAAAAGATAATAATTAGGTACCTCCATAAATAATTATTTGGGCCTTTCGCCTTAGACCCCCGGAAACTCAGGGTCGGCCCTGCTTGGAAGACATCTTAAAATTCATATTCGATCATTCAAAATAAAAATTCAAATAATTAGATGCAATCTACTTCACAAAAACTATTTGTGTATAAAATTTGGAATGAATTTGACAAGTTTAAAACCAATCATTATGCAACATAAAAATAAAGTGATTCTACGTTGTTTATAAAACGTCAATTTTTTGGTCGGATGATCAAAAAAAGTTAAATCTCATCAAATTGATTTGAATTTTTCGACACTTATTTTTTAACGAGTACATCACATCTATTGGAATGGATATTCATTTTGGAATGCCACGATATTTATTTTGGGATGTCTCCCTAATTAAGTTAGCTAGGGGGACACCCTAGCCTATCTTTCTCTGTGTGTGTGCACATATATATATGGAGTCAAGCTATTATGAGATGGTGGGATGAGTGGGATGAAAATATTTTTGAAGAGATAAGCAATTTGAGTCATCTGAATCTCGATTACACCGTTCACATCAATCTATATGTCATCAAGATGATGTGTGCCAAATTTCAATCAATTTAGAGACATGTAGCCTATGCATCAAAGACGTTCAAATAAATGCATATATATGTATTTCGTACCATTTTTTTGACGTGTTGAACGTTTTGATGCATAGACTAGAGGTGAACGGTGTGATCTAGATGACATTTTTTTGACTTGGAATTTTATACACAAAATCTAGATGACATGTAGAGTGATGTGAACGGTGTGATCGAGATTCGGATGACTCAAATCGCTCCTCTCTCAAAAAAATATTTTCATCTCACCCATCTCACCATCTCATATTAGCATTATTCTCTCTCTCTCTCTCTCTCTCCCTCTCTCTCTATATCTATATATAAATAAAAGCTACTTAAGCAAAATAATAATAATAATAACATAAACATATATACACTATAGTGACAACAAACATCATAAACATATATACACTATAGTGACAACAAACATCATGGGTGGGTTGACTTCAATTAAAGCAAATATGAATAATGAATTAGCCCCTTCTTCACATGTGACCCGATCTAACCCGACCCGTCCCGGTACTTAAGTCAAAAAAATATGTTGGTCATAGTTGGATTAGTACCCATTAATACCCTCCTTAATTATCTGTAACTCATTTACTCTCATCTCTATCCTTACAAAACCCTAGCCATCACTCTCAAGCCCATTTAAACAAAGAAAAAAATATTAAAGTGTCATGGAGTGATGAAAGTAGCAGCAGGGAGGATTACAAGCTGGCCGTATAGAGAAGATATTTATCTTTGAGGTAGGTACTATAATTTTTCTCTTAAGTACTATTTTATGTTCGTATGTAAAAAATTTCCTCTGAAATTTCCTTGGGGTTCTTTTTGCATCCTCTTTGTTGTTATACGAAGCAAATCTTTAAATACCCTAATTTTGGTTGCAAGATCCACACGGTAGAACGAGGTTAACGAACATCTTAACACTATGACAAACTCAATAAAAAAACTTCCCTTCTAACATAAGCAGTTTCCTTTTCTAAAGCCTTCCATAAGTAACTATATTTCCTAATCAACAAATTCAGTTATGGTCCAAAAGTGTGAAGAACTCCATCACCTAATGCTTAGTTCACCCCCCTGCAAGCATAGTTTATGCTTTTCAACAGTTCTTACAAAAATTTTCACATCTAGCTGACATCCCTAAAATATGTTCATTCAATCACTTCGCCAATAGTCGATCACTACTAACAGGATGAAACAATCAATTCATAATATTCTATTACGTACTAAGAAAAATTCAATCAAAAGTCACATACAACAAACAAATCTGGTACCAGTTAGTCACATTCCGACGCTTGTTGGAGACCCAATAAGTGTCTATACCACAAAACCAAGAGAATTTATCTCTGGCTTCCTTTACCTTTGACATTCCTTCCTATATAAACCACTATCAAAACCACCCTCAACAATCATCCATCATTATTCCCACAAAGTGCATGCAATAACCTAAACCATTTCACCTCCTAAACCTAACATATTAATTAGCTTCATTTGCAACACCAGCAAAGATATACTGCCTTGCTCACAGTGTTTCAAAAACCGGAAAAAAGTGGTGCTTAAGCAAGCCGACCACGTTAATTTGTTAAAAGCGGGATTTTGGCTAAACTCAAAAAAATGTTCCAAAAAGTGGTTAAAAGCGGAATTAAGTGTGCTTAAGCGGTATTTTAATGCAAAAGCGTTTCCCAGCTGCTTAAGCGGGTAAACATTGGGTCATCAATTTTATTTTTTTTTTATTTTTTTTTTGTTCAATTGGGTCAAATAATGTGTCACCAATAGGTACGTATGCATTACAATAAACTTAAATATTTGGATTGTGTGATATATATTCTTTCTTCTTGTATTAAACTATATATATATATTGTTTCTTGCTTGTATTGTGTTATTGATACCTAGCTAGCTTTGTATACTATTTGATAATTATCCTAAACTTCTATATTCTTAATGAAACTTTCTCTATTTTTTCTATTTCTCCTTATTTTTTCCATAGTTATTTGTATTTTAAAATATATTTTAATTTAAATATAGCATACCGCTTTATTTCGCTAAAGATAGAAACGGGCATATACGAGGCATGCTGAAGGTAGCTCCAATCCAAGATAAGTTAAGAGAGAATCGTCTCAGGTGGTTTGGACATGTCACATGTAAACCTAGTAGTGACCCGTTAGAAATAGTCATTTGAAAAGTATTGAGGGCAGAGTTAGGGGTAGATGAAAACCTAAACTAACTTGGGTGGAAACAGTGAGAAAAGATATGATAGTTTGTGACCTTACATAAGATATTGCACTAAACCGAGCAGAATGGAAAATCAGGATTCATGTAGCCGACCCCAACCAGTTGGGAAAAAGACTTTGTTGTTGTTGTTGTTGTTTGTAACCCCTGTTTTCGTCTATACATATTTTCTATATATTTCTGTTTTTCAATTGTTCAAAAAATTCCTTTTCACCAAAAAATCATTTTTTATTCATATTTGGATTTCCTAGTAGAGTTCTTTCTAAATATCAAATATATTTGTAGTTATTTTCAAACGATTTATATTTTAACATGAATCTTATTTTATTCTAGAAGTTTGTTTCTTTTCCTATTGAATTTATTAATTTTTGAACTTAAGCCCAAACCAGCTTGTAATTTATTTAGTTATTTATTTTTCAAGCCCACATTTTAAATCCTAATTCATTGTATAAATTGTTTACTTACTTAATTTGTATAAGCTCACATCTCAAGCCCATGCCCTATTATATTATTGTTTTGACTATTAATTTTTGAGTATGCCTAGAACCAATATATATTCAGAAACCCAAAGAGGAGCCCACAATTCAAATCCAAGCCCAAACCCTATTGAATCCTAACCCATACCCACATTTTAAACCCACTACCCAAATCAGATCCCCTCATTTCTCATAACTGCACCCACTTTCTCCTAATTACTGCCCACTATCTCTTCTAGTGACCCCACAATCAATACATATTATAATACTAATATATTAATATTATTATATTAACCCCCCCATCTTCTTCCTCCACTCTCGTCCTCAAACTTGTCGGCAGTTGCAAGCCTCTCCATCCTCGCCACCTTCGACCACCGCCCTCCACTGCCGTCCCCTGAACTGTGCTCGAACCACCGACGTCTTCAACCTCCAAGCAACCCTTCTGTGCCATGCCTCGCCCGCATGCCCATCGCTACTGGCTTCTGCCGCAGTCGCACCACCGAGCTCTCCATCTCCTCCTTCATCCTCCTGCTCGCTGCCATCGCCATGGCCAACACCGCCATTGCTGCACCTCTGAGCCACAACCTCGACACTCCCTCGCACCTCTCCTCCTCGTTGTCCCCTCATCGCCTCCACTGCCAGTACACCCATTTCCATCATCTCGCTTCATCGCACTTAACCTGCACCCAGTCGCCACCGTCGCCCCCAGTCTCCTACACCTCTACGTTGCCCTTGCTCCAACCCATCGCCTGCAAGCCCCTCTCGACTGCCTTCATCCTCCTCACTGTAACCCATCGATCTTCGTCACCATCTTCACCTCTGCAGCCGCTTCGCGACCACCAACGACTGCTTTGCATCCCTCGACAGCCTCGCCCCGAAATCGACACCACCACCGCAACCATTTCCGACATCTCCCACCATTGCTGCGACCTTATCTTCGTCGCTGCCTCGACTGCCCACTGCTTCTCCTATCGCAACTGCTGCTCAAACCCAAAGCCACCCCGCAGCACCCTGCATTGATGTACCCTGCCCTTCGGCTGCCTCTGCACCGCCACCGAGCCACTATACCCTTGCTGCCTTCACTATCGCGGCCGTTCGTCGTCGTCTCCTGCTGTCGTCGACCTTTTTGTTGTTCTCACTATTGTTGCCACTGTCTCTTGCTGCCATTGCTACGCCATCTTGCTGTTGCTGATGTTGCTCTCGCGGTGGTTGCTGCCCGTTGTTTACACCTGCTATTATCGTGCGTTGCACGTGCATTCACCGTTCCAATGTTTGCACTTGTGTTGCCGTCGGGACTCTCGTCCCGTTATTCTTTCATGTTCAGAATCAGAATCTAACAGGAAACCATCCCTTGAACTCATTTTTATTGTTCTAGTTCAAGGAAATATTCATTGAACTCCGGCAAGTAGTAATTGAATTGAATATCCTAGCTAACTGAATTTCATTATTGATTCATTCTGATTCGTTATTTCCTTTATCGTATCAGGTTTTTGATTCATTGTATTCTTACCATGCCATTGTTATCGATACAAAACTTGAACCGTAAACTTATCGTACTATTGAACATTCAAATATGCTGTTATGTCATTTTTCTGAGTTTGCACTGATGTTTCGACCAAGTTTCTGACAATGAAACTTAAAACCTTGTACATAGAAATTGTAGTACACTGAGTCTTGAATCCGGGTATCTTACGGATTCTCAATCCGATTTATGGATTGTAAGTTATCACTGTTTCAGTACTAGCATGTCATAATTTCCAGAACCAAGAATGTGCACAAAATCCATAAAGAATTGATTTATCGACCTAGTTACTGTGACTATCATGTATCATGTGTATATGCGCTGGAACTGACAGAGAGTCTAGTTTCTAGATTCTCCGACGAAATCGGATTTGCATTCCCATAGCACTGGAAAAGTGAATTTGAGTACCGATAGGTGCTGCTGTCCAGAACCTGTATTATTATGTTTTTGCATATAAACCCGATATTTTTCATATTTAATGAATTGAACCATGTATATTTCATGTATTGTACAACCTTGATATCTCCTTGATATTGTATTGATAATACTGTTCTCATCGATTGTACCCGTTTCATAATTCTTAATACTATCTGTAATCCCCGTTCTCGCCAATACGAATTTTCTGTGTATTTTCCGGTATTTCGATTTTTGTAAATTATTTTTTTGCTTTTAAATTATTTTGTTAAAATTTATCATTGAATTCCATGATAAAGTCAATTTTATTCATTAATGATATTTTCGCTATCTTCAGTCGACTATATATTTTAATACAAGTATATTTATATTCTGTAGGGTATTTAACAATTTTTTAAAAATTTTATTATTATTATCATTATTATTATTATTAAGATTATGATTATTATGGTTATTATTATTATTTCTATTATGATTGTTATGATTTCTACGATTTTTATTATTATTTTTATTATTATTGGATTATGAAGTTTATGTACATTATTTGATTTAATTAATTATTATACATTATTGTTCATCATATTTTAGCCCAAATCAAACCCGATTTCATTTATTCTGTGTATTCGTATTATATTGTGTTTATTAGTATTTGAGTATTAACTTAATGTATATGATTTGATTCGTTGTACTATTGTATTACTAGTTATTTATTCATTTATTTTTAATCTAAACCCAAACCCTATAGCTCTCTTATTGGATCTTAAACCCATTAACCCATTATCCTATTCTACCCTATATAAACCCTAACCTACCCTAACCTTAGCCTACCATACAAACACCCAGCTGCCAAACCCCTTTCTCACCCTAGTCATCCTCTCTCCCTCTTCTCTCCCCAGTTCCGAGCTCCACCACCGAACAGCCCTGCCACTGAATTCGACCACATCTCCTCCTTCATCCTCCGGCGATCCTCTTCTTCTCGTACCAGCACTCGAGCTAACGTCATCCATCACCCCTCCTCTGCCTTGCACCTGAACCTATCAGAACCATTGCACCCCATCGCCACCCTGATCCCCTTGGCCTTCATCCCCGTCGATTGCAGCCCCTTGTCGTGCCTCCGTGACCGCTACCCCATCACAGCAAGCTCCTTTCTTACTGCCGATAACCATTGCGGCTGCCTCTATCGACGTCGCTAGTGCTACTGCTGTTCTTGCTGTCACTATTATGACTGCGCTCTTGCTGTTGCTGTCCTGAGCCACTACTGTGTGCTTGTTGTCCCTCGCCGTGCACGTAGCTGCATCTCGAAGTCGAAGTTTGGTGCTGCTAGTCTTGGTTTGCTGTTCTTGCCGACTTGTTGTTGCTGTGACTTGCTGTCTTGGTTTTTACGTGCGTTGCACATATAGTTGATGTTGTCCAGTGCACGTATGTCGTGCGTGTTGCCTGGGATTCTCATCCCATTAGTCGTTTTTGTTCGGATTCACCAACGTTAAGGCAAGTATCTTGTACGAATTTTCACATTCTCCGTACAAGCATTTTTTTGAAATACCGCAAGTAGATTATTCGTTGTGACTTATCTTTAGGTTGCCCATTGATGATCTTGATCCATACTCGTTTGATTCATTTCTATCCATTCCGTAATCATAAAGGATCACAAAACATTTCGTTGTCACACCCACTACACAAACATCGATTAGATCTAGATACATTTTTGTATGAATGCATATCCATGAATCACTATGAAATATAGATGTTTTGTGCATGTGTTGACATGTTAGTTGTGTTTTACCATTCATGAATTTGAGAAAGAACATGCCATGTAGATTTGAATGCCCATTTAATTCTGATTTGCATCATACACTAATTTGGATCCATCATAGTTGTTATAAGTGTTACAATTCATGCAAAAAGTAACTTCATTCACTGCTATCCTGATTTGGCACGATGATTTAGATTATGTTAATGTCGAGATAATAACTAAATTTGTAAATATGAAACATAGGCCTCTGAGTCTAGTTTTCAGAACTTTTAACGGATCTAAAATCCGGTGTGTAGATTGCTAGATATGATGCTTTTAGTGCTGCAATGTTTTCAATTCCCGATTTCTATTTTGAAGTATATTTCCTCGATTAACTAATTTGAACACCATGCTAAGAATATAATTAAGATATGATATTTTCCAGTATGTTATAAAACTTGAATTGGGATTGATTTATGTATTTTATAAGATTTTTCATTAAATTTACCGTTAATTTTTATACACATGAATTTGACATTCACATGCTGCTTGAACACAAAATCTGTAAGGAATAAGAAGTTGAACATAGTTTCTGTAATTTTTATATATCGTATGTATATGCACTGGAACCGGCAGAGAGTAGTTTCTAGAACTTCTGACGGATCGAGAATTGCTTTTCTGTAGCAGCGGGAATTACAGTTTTGGTGCAGCAACATCTTGCTTTCCAGAATTGGTATTTTGCTATATTTAAATATTTGCATATTGTTTCTTGTATTTTGCAATGCAGAACATGTTTCTTGAATCATATAAGCTCTTGTTACATCCTTTTCCTATCCCAATTTTTTCCTCGTTATCTCATGATCATGTCTTATTTTGTAATAAAAAGTAACAAGCCGGGGTTAAGGGAAAGATCTAGTAGTGGATAATATAGAGCAGTGTACTCGGAAAGGGAGCCGTGTTTCCTGTAGTAGTGGATCCTGATTTGGTTACATTTGGATGATTTGGATTATATTTGGATGATTTGGATTAATTAATATGATTTGGTTAATATAATTTGGATGATTGGTTACCTGATATGGTTCACCACTACAAGACCTGAGTATATAGCCCTATAGAATCCACCACTAAGTTTAAACGTAATTTGATTGTATGCATCAAACATATGGTATATATATAGGACGCATGATTGCTACATTAGTTAGGACTAAATGAAATGAATAGACTTAAGTTGACACTAAGCACATGCATAATCATGTCTACAAGTTTCTTGATTTTTTTGACAAGTTACATAATTTGGTCACATGATTTTGATTTACAAGTCACATGATTTTGATTCATAAGTCGCATGATCCTGTTTACTTGCTTTCCGTTTTATTTGACTACATTTCCCGTTGCATTCCTTCCATGCTATGTTCTATGCTCTTGTTTCCAGTTTCCTGCTTTATGTTCTTGTTTACCTTGTTCTTGCACCCCTTTTTGCTTGTACTACTTGTGGCCCGTAGCTTGCACTAACAGGCAAATTATCTTCCTGTTTGTATATTTCTTTTGAATGATAAATGTACAGAATTCGGAGACGAGTTACCTACAGCCGTAAGTGACCAAGTGTTTTGAGCCTTGGCTGGATCTTTTGATGCTTTAGTTTATTTCATGTATTGTGAGTTTGTCAATTCCTGTTTGTTGCTACTTGAACTTGTGTTTGGGCATGTTGTCCCGAAGTTTTGTTTCTTTCCAGATCTTATTTCTATTTGAGGATTATGTAAATATTTTCAAATATTCTGTGGATTATGAGTTTTGTTTCATGCATTCGTGGTTGTATATTTCTTGTATATTTATGTTTACTTTTGGGTTCATCCTTACAGCTTAAGGATGATGAAAATTATTTGCTGAGCTTTGTCACGTACTCGTATTCTGTATTCTTTTGGAAAGCATGGCATGACATGTATTTAGTGGTATCAGAGCCCAGGTTTGGCTAATGTGTTATTCATGTTTGGATAATATGTTAGTCAAGTTGGCTTAGCCAGGTTTAACTCAACAATAAGCAGGCAATGCAAATAACATGAACAATTGATAATCAACTCGATCTGGATACTAGTCTTATTCCATTCATTTTGATCTCTTCATATTCAATTATTTGATTCCATATTCCTCCTGTCTTTTACAATCTTCCCCATCCGTTGATTCCTTACCGGGTATAAATTCATTCTTTTCGTACCTATGTTCTTTTGATTATGGTGCTATCCATTCTTTTTATTTCTGCTCGTCTCGTCGATTGTTTCATCTTTTAGTTCTTGTGTCGTTCAGTCCTTCTGTGCCTTGCATTCAACTTTATTTATTGATTCATTATTGAGTATCATATTATTTATTTCTTCCCTACCTTGTTCTCCTTCAATTCCGATGCTACCATTCTGTTATTTTTACTTGGTTCGTCGATCGGTATCGGTTGATCTACTACGACATGTTAGCGGCTTGGATCATCACCATGAGCGGAAGTGTCGTCTTTTGCTCCAAGATGTGTATGCAGAGTCCAAGGATCACATGAAGTGTTCAGAATCCCAAGTTGTCAGGAGTTCGAACTTCATGTCGGAAAGATGTCGTTTGGACGTGTCATGGATATGGTGAGCCATGAGGCAGATCGCTAGAGCTAATGGACGTTATTGACAGAGTCTTCCCAATCAGAGTTGAGCAGCAAAAGGGTGGTGGGCCCATAACTCACAGGGCCCAGGATTTTCTTGTTGCTTCTTCTTTCCTGCATTGTTTGCTTCCTTCCATTCCTCGCATTCATCCTCATCCATTGACTCATTATTTGGTTCGATTCTTCCCTGTCCATTCCCTTTTAGATTCCAGTTCTACCTGCTCCTTCATCTTCTTGTTTCGTTATCTCTCAAGTCTTATGTTGTATCTTTTATTTTGATATTGTTTACTTCTTTTCTTGCATTCTATTCGTCATCATGCATCAATTCATTATTTGACATCATTCTCATCCACTTATTCCTTATTCCTTCTGGTGTTGCCATGTCACCACTTTGTTTCTCTTCCTGAAGTTCTCTGTTTTGTTACCCCACAAGTTTGCTGTTGCCTTGTCCTACGTTCCGCCTGAATTGATTTTTGAGGGTGAACTTCTTTCTGTAAGGTGGGTAGGATTGTAACAACCGTTCCCGCTAATACATATTTTCTGTGTATTTTCCAGTATTTCGATTTTTGTAAATTATTTTTCCGCTTTAAAATTTTTTTTATTCAAATTTATCATGGATTCCCTGATAAAGTCAATTTTATTCATTAATGGTATTTTTTGCTATCTTCAGTCGACTATATATTTTAATACAAGTCTATTTCTATTCTGTAGGGTATTTATCCCAAATATTATTATTATTATTATTATTATTATTATTATTATTATTATTATTATTATTATTATTATTATTATTATTATCATTATCATTATCATTATTATTATTATTATTATTATTATTATTATTATTATTATTATTATTATTATTATTATTATTATAATTAAGATTATTATGGTTACTATTATTATTACTATTATGATTGTTATGATTTCTGCAATTTTTATTATTATTTATATTATTATTGGAGTATGAAGTTTATGTACATTATTTGATTTAATTAATTATTATACATTACTGTTCATCATATTTTAGCCCAAATCAAACCCGTTTTTTTTTATTCTGTGAATCTCTATATTCTATTGTGGTTATTAGTATTTGAGTATTAACTTAATGTAAATTATTTGATTCGTTGTACTATTATATTACTATTTATTTATTCATTTAATCATTTATTTTTAATCTAAACCCAAACCATATAGCTCTCTTATTGGATCTTAAACCCATTAACCCATTATCCTATTCTACCTTATAGAAACCCTAACCCTAGCCTACTGTACAAACACCCAGCTGCCAAACCCCTTTCTCACCCTGGTCATCCTCTCTTCCTCTTCTCTCCCCTGTTTCGTGCTCCACCACCGAACAACCTCGCCACCAAAGTCGACCACATCTCCTCCTTCATCCTCCGGCAATCCCATTCTTCTCTGACCAGCACTCGAGCCAACATCATTCATCACCCCTACCTCCCGCCTCCTCTGCCTTGCACCTGAACCCATCAGAACCATCGCACCCCGTCGCCACCATGATCCCCCTGGCCTTCATCACCGTCGACTGCAGCCCTTCGTCGTGCCACCGCGACCACTACCCTGCCAGTACTGTCGATCTCCATCACAGCAAGCTCCTGGCTTGCTGCCAATCACCTCTGCGGCTACCTCCGTTGACTTCGCCAGGGCTGCTGCTTTCGTTGCCGTCACTGTTGTGACTGCGCTCTTGCTCTTGCTGTCCCAAGCCGCTGCCGTGTGCTTGCTGTTCCTCGCCGCCGCATCTCGAAGTCGAAGTCCACTACTAGTGGTGTTGTTTTGCTGTTCTTGCCAACTTGTTGTTTTTGTGACTTGCTGTCTTAGTTTTTACGTGTGTTGCACATATAGTTGATGCTATCTGGTGCACGTATGTTGCGTGTGTTGCTCGGGATTCTCATTCTGTTATTCGTTAATGTTCGGATTCACCATTGTTAAGGAAAGTATCTTGTACAAATTTTCTTGTTCCCTGTACAAGCATTTTTTTGAAATACCACAAGTAGATTATTCGTTGTGACTAATATTTATGTTGCCTATTGATGATCTTGATCCCTAATCATTTGATTGATTTCTATCCATTCCGTAATCATAAAGGATCACAAAATGTTTCGTTGTCACACCCACTACAGAAACATAGATTAGATCTAGATACATTTTTTGTGTGAATGCATGTCCATGAATCATTATGAATCATAGAAGTTTTGTTCATGTGTTGACATGTTAGTTGTGTTTTCCCTTTCATGAATTTGAGAATGAACATGCCATGTTGATTTGAATGCCCATTTAATTATAATTTGCATCATACACTAATTTGGATCCATCGTAGTTGTTATAAGTGTTACAATTCATGCAAAAAGTAACTTCATTCACTGCTATCCTAATTTGGCACGATGATTTAGGTCCTGTTAATGTCGAGATAATAACTAAATTTGTAAATATGAAATGTAGGCCTCTGAGTCTAGTTTTCATTAGTTTTAACGGATCTGAAATCCGATGTGTAGATTGCTAGATATGATGTTTTTAGTGCTGCAACGTTTTCAATCCCAGATTTCTATTTTGAAGTATATTTCCTCGATTAACTAATATGAACTCTATGCTAAGAATATAATTAAGATATGATATTTCCCAGTATGTTACTAAATATGAATTGGAATTGATTTATGAATTTTATAAGATTTTTCAATGAATTTACAGTTAATTTTTATGCACATGAATTTGACATTCACATGTTGCCAGAACACGAAATCTGTAAAGAATAAGAAGTTGAACATAATTTATGTGATTTTTATCTATCGTGTGTATATGCGCTGGTACCGGAAGAGAGTCTAGTTTCTAAAATTTCTGACGGATCCATATTTGCCTTTTTTATAGCAGCGGGAATTCCAGTTTTGGTGCAGCAATGTCTTGCTGTCCAGAATTGGTATTTTGCTATGTTTAAATATTTGCATATTGTTTCTTGTATTTTGCAATCTAGAACATGTTCCTTGCATCATATAAGCTCTTGATATATCCTTGTGCTGTCCTGATTTTCTTCTCATTATCTCATGATCATGTTTTATTTTGTAATAAAAAGTAACAAGCCGGGTTTAAAGGAAAGATCTAGTAGTGGACAATATAGAAAAGTGTACTCGGAAGGAGGTCGTGTTTCCCATAATAGTGGCACCTGATTTGGTTACATTTGGATAATTTGGATTACATTTGGATTACATGATATGATTTGGAATAATTAATATAATTTGGTTAATATAATTTGGATGATTTGGTTACTTAATATGGTTTACCACTATAAGACCTGAATGCACGGCCCTATAGAATCAACCACTAAGTCTAAACGTAACTTGATTATATGCGTCAAACATGTTGTATATATATGGGACGCATGATTGCTGTATTAGTTAAGACTAAATCAAATGAATAGACTTAAGTTGACACTAAGCATATGCATAATCTTGTCTACCAGTTTCCTAATTTCGTTACAAGCTACATGATTTGGTCACATGATTTTGATTTACGAGTCACATGATTTTGATTCTGTTACCGCTAAATCTGGTGTGGGGGCAAACAGATAGAATTTGTAGATTCTTAGGAAAATCGAATAGTCAAACCTGGAACCTTTCCACCGGAGTTTGACCATTGACTCCCGCCGTTCGCCTGCAAAAAGTGCGAGACACCGGGGTTGGTCCCGGCGACGCACCCTCCGACACTCAAGTCAGTAATCAGAAAAGATTATGAAAGAGCGTCAACTGGCAAAAGATTGATTACCTCTTAATGGTGGTGGATGGGGGGTATTTATAGCCGCCTCTGGGATCAGTTTAGGAATGAAATTCCTAATACCCCATGAAAGGATGCAGTGAATCAGGGTCGTTGATTCAATACAATCAGAAACCCTAATTCTATCATTTTAGACCGGGTTTGTTGCGGGTTAGAACCCGCACCCAGTTGAGCTGGATCCGTTCATGGGTTGTGGGACCTTTAAGAAAGAAGACCCTGGACCCATTTCAGATCCGTTTGTAAGTGAAATTACCATTTTACCCCCAAGCTTTGAGATTCGTGCCTGATTTGGACGGTTCTGATTTAACCCCATTTTTAGCCATATCACGAGCCCCCCACTCCCGAAGACTGAGTTTGATCAGCCTTTGAGGAGTAGTTTTACTGTTTTAATGGTGTGCGGAGTTGTATCGGAGTCCAGATAGGAGGTGTTGAATCCTTGTGCGGGGGACTATGGTGATTATTGAGTTAGTTGCGTGCCCTAGGTTGCTCTTGAGCTTTTCTGGATTTTTGGCAATTTTTCTTAATTTTTATCTATTTTTCGAACCATTTATTTAATTTTGCGAAGCGTTGATTCATTGTTCGGGGGTTTTAATTGACTCTTCTAAGCAATAATTATTTACCCAGGGGCTCAAAAATATTTCTCCGAATTTATAATTATTTTTAAAAAATTTTAATTAATTTTTCCGAATTTTTAATCATTTTTTTCGTGATTTTTAGTTAAATAAACCGATTTTAATAAATAAAAACTAATTTTTAATTATGAATTACGACGTGGCGAGATCTGGGCCGCTCATCTCGTGTTGGCACGAATTTTTGGAAGATCAGACGGTCAGGGTCGCTCGGCACCATTTTCTCCGTATGAGCAGCTCGGATGGCTAGTTGCTCGGATTCCAAGCGATGTATGTCATTTTCTTCATGTGAGCAGCTCGGATTGCCAGTCGCTCGGATTCCAGTTTTCGAGGGACGTGGGGCGATCTGAGCCGTCCATCAGGTCAGGGTGCGAATTTTGAGAAGATCCGATGGCTTTTATCGCTCGGCTTTCTTTTCTCCGTGTGAGCAGCTCGGATCGCTTGTCGCTCGGATTTCGAGCGATGTAACTCGGCATCATTTTCTTCGTGTGAGCAGCTCGGATCTCCAGTCGCTCGGATTCCAATTTCCGAGGGACGTGGAGCGAACTCAGCCGTCCATCAGGTCAGGGCGCAAATTTTGAGAAGACCCGATGGCTTTTATCGCTCGGCTTTCTTTTCTCCGTGTGAGCATCTCGGGTCGCTTGTCACTCAGATTTTGGTTCCGAGGGACGTGGAGTGAGCTGAGCCGTTGATCATGGTGCAGATCTCAAGGGTAGGTTCAGATCACGAGAAAATGCTATCTTGTCGTTTTGTGGGCGTGGCGTGATCTGAACCGTCTGATCAAGATCTTGCACGAATTTTGGGAAGAAAGTTGTTTTTCTCCAATTCGCAGCTCGGATTGGCAGTTGCTCGGATTCCGAGTGACTTTCTCGTGTGAGAGGCTCGGATTTTGGTTCCGAGGGACGTGGAGCGATCTGAGCCATTGATCACGGCACGGATCTCGAGGGTAGGCTCAGTTCTCGAGAAAATGCTATCTTGTCATTTTGTGGGCGTGGCAAGATCTAAGCCGTCTGATCGAAATCTTGCATGAATTTTGGGGAGAAAGTTGTTTTACTCCAATTCGCAGCTCGGATTGGCAGTTGCTCGGATTCTGAGTGACTTTCTCGTGTGAGCGGCTCAGATCACTTGTCGCTCGGATTTTGGTTCCGAGGGACGTGGAGCAATCTGAGCTGTTGATCACGGTGCGGATCTCGAGGGTAGGCTCAGTTCTCGAGAAAACGCTATCTTGTCGTTTTGTGGGCGTGGCGTGATCTGAGCCGTCCGATCGAAATCTTTCACGCATTTTGGAGAGAAAGTCATTTTTCTCCAATTCGCAGCTCGAATTGGCAGTTGCTCGGATTCTGAGTGACTTTCTCGTGTGAGCGGCTCGGATCGCTTGTCGCTCGGATTTTGGTTCCGAGGGACGTGGAGCGATCTGAGCGTTTCTCAATTTGCTCGGCTGAGTGCCTCGGTGTCTTGGGTCTTGAGGCTTAGCCGGGCGGTACAACTTGTATTGAACCGTCGTTTCCCTTGTGAACGATTGCTGCTCTTCGCTACTTAGTCGTTTGGGCTTCTTTAACGCCTTGAGGGGAGGCCCAAGAGTTGCGACTTTACATTACAAAGCCTAAAAGACGTTTCTTTTACTATAAGTTTTCACCACCCTCACACTTTACCTCACTCTTCACTTTCATTTCTTACTTTCACTTTTACTCTCTACTAGAGAAGTTTTTGCTCTCGGGTGGCGCTACTAGCTGTCGCGGCAAGGCGATTTTAGATTCCGGCGATCTTTTTCGGCCGTTCACCTCACTTCCAGGTTAGTCTCTCCCCTTATCCTTAGAAAATGGTTAAGTTTTCTTCTGAGGATGAAACCCCCACCTCGGACCAAGACATCGGCCGAGCAGTGACGGTTAGGCTGAGCAAGGGGAAGGAGGTTGCCGAGCCGGTCAGGGTGACGACGATAGTCGAGGACCCGAAGACGGCAGGAGAGTTGGGTTGGCACCCATCGGTTCTATCTAGTGTTGGCGGGGTGCGAAGTTATCCCGAAGATATCTTGGAGAAGGTGACGGAGGGTACGGCTCCGTCATACGAGGAGAATGATCTGAGGGACCCTTCCGAAGTAGATCAGATTTTCTCAATCTTGACTGAGGCAGACCTGGATCGGATCAGGAGTGGGTTCCGGATCCCTAAAGAGTATGTGCATCTACTCCCTGGCCCCGGTGTCCGAGCATGCACGACGACTTCGGCTAATACTTGCGTCTTTCCGTACGACGTGCTGAAAGCTGGACTTCAACTACCACTGCACCCCTTCGGGGTCGAGGTGCTGCGGTGGTATGGATTGAGTCCCGTTCAGTTCATGCCGAATATGTGGCGGCACTTCATCGCGTTCGTCCTTCAGTGCCAAGAGATTGGCGTGCAGCCGGAGATGGTTGTGCTTCGAAGCCTCTACCGCATCTGTCAGATGAGCAAGATGGAGGAAAGGTACTATCTGTCACCGAGGAAGGGCGTGAAGTTGATCGAGAACCCTGACTCGATCAAGCACTGGAAGGAGAAGTACTTTCTCATTCGTGCTCCCGAGCCGTGGGTCTTTCCGACGCTGTGGAAGACAGGGGTTCCGAAGTGGGCGAAGATGGAGCCCGTGCTCACTAAAGGAGAGGAAGAGGTGGTGGAGAAGCTCCTCGGACTTCCGACCCTCAGTTGGATGGACATTACTGAGGAGGTCTTGTTTCGTGGGGGTCTCAGTCCGATCGACCCCAATATGCTTTCTTTTCTTTTTTCTCTTTAGTTTTATCTTTTGGTTAATTTTTTCTAACTCTTTTGCTCGGCTTTTTTCAGAGAGCCCCAGCATGGACTATAAGGGATTGATGGCCAAGGCTCGTCGGCGAAGGAGCAGGAGTCGAGGAAGAGGAAGAGGACTGTAGCAGGACCTCAGGGGGGCCGAGCTGCGAAGGTCCCCTCAGCCTCTCCGACCGTTGTGGAGCCGGTGGTTAAGGCACCTTCAGGTGCACCCGACCAAGGCCCTTTGGAGATGCCTGCCCCAGCTCCCTTGGAGGCGCCTGCTCAAGCCGCTCAGGTCGATGCGCCCGGGTCATCGAGCGGGGCATTTACCATGGGTGCTGCCTTGGCTCTTGAGGTCCCACCCCTCACCGCCGAGGCAGAGAAGGTCCTAACCGAGGAGCATAAGCGCCTCTTCGTCCCTGACTGGCGGGTGATGAAGGTGGATGGGTTCCTCGGTGACGGGGGCATCTGCATGCAGGCGGTGAAGCACCTGCCGACCCCCAAAGACCGAGCCGCGATGAAGGTGGGTTCCGTAGGCGATGATGCCATGCAGATAGCTCAGAACACAATGTCGGTGAGTATAAAAAATTTCTCAAAAACTTTTCTAAGTTTTTTCGTTCAGGAATAACAGTTTCTCTTGTGTCGCTTGCAGACTCTCTGCCACTTCAGTCACTTGCTCGAGGAGTTTGCGAACCAAGAGAAGGAGATGAAGGTGCTGAATGATCGGGAGAGGTCGGAGTGCACCAAGGCAGTCAAACTGTTCGAGGCCGAGCAGCTACTCTCTACTTCGCACGCTGCCGAGGTGGCCGGTCTTGAGGCAAAGCTCACCGAGGCTCTGAAGCACTCGGCTACCGAGGCTGCCAAGGTCGGAGCCTTGGAGAAGAAGAAGGCTTGTCTTGAAGAGGAGCTGTCTGAGGCGTTGAGGGAGTCCGAGGAGGCACGGAAGGCGTCCGAGGAGGCGTTGAGCAACCAGGCATCGAGGGTGGCGGCAGCAGAGCAGGCCGTTCGGGACGAGGCCGAAGCCCACATGTTCAAAAACATGGAGGAGGCCTACACCCGAGCGCTGCAGCACGTGGCGGCTCACACCCCCGGGTTCGACAGCTCCTCTTACTACTTTTATGACCCCGTAGAGGCGGAGGACCAACTGCCCCTGGCCGAGCTCGCAGCTGAGCAGGAGGACAAGGAAGCCGAGCACGATGCCGAGGACGAGGTGAACACTGAGGGGGCGATAGTCACCGTGCCGAGTGATGACGTGTCGGAACATCCTCACGAGGTGGACCCCTGACTTAGTCGCCTCTTTTCTCGTTGTTTTTGCTTCCTCTTTTTTTGTTGTAACGCCAAACCGCGGACTGGCCACCGCTCTTATGTATATTTTGGATTTTAATGAAACGATTCACTTTCTGAAACCTTGGCCGAATGTTTAAACTTTTTGACTAAGTGTTGAAGACACTTTTTTGTTTGTGTTGAGAACTCAAGCATTGTGGACACCTTGAAATTTCGCTAAGTGTTGAAGACACTTTTTTGTTCGTGTTGAGAACTCAAGCGTTCGCCAAGTGCTGAAGGCTCCTTTTGATATTCTTTTACTTTTCAGGTTGAGTCGAATTCGGCGGCCGAGGTCTCTCGCCTTCGTACTGAATTGAAGACGGCGAAGCGGGCCCTCTCTCGTAGCCGAGAGTGCTTCCTCAAAAGCGAGTTGGATCTAGAGGATGTCAAGGCAACGGCAAGAGGGTATTTCTCCGAGCGAAACAACTACGGAAGCGATCTCGCGAGGTTCGCCTTGAAGGCGAGGTGGAGTTGCTTCGAAAGGCGCTGTTCGATGTTACTCGAGCGGAAGGTGATCTTGTAGCGGAAGTTCAAGATTTGAAGATAGCCGAGGAAGAACTTTTGGCGGAGGAAGACGAGTTAGCCTTGGCAGTGGGTAAATTAATGGCCGAGCGCGACGAGTTGACGGCGAAGGTTGACGAGTTGAGGAGGGTTACGGTTGACAGAAGTATCGAAGTGACCCACCTTCGTCGAATCATTGCCGATAGCTCTTGCGCTGGAGGCTCTGCTCGGCTCCCTCGCTTTAAGATATCTGTGAAGGACGACTCTTTGAAGGATCGGATTGTCGACCTCGAGGAGGAAGTCGCTCGACTCAAGCCCCAGCCAGCAAGAATCAACGTTCGGAGCACGTCGTGTACGCGTGAAGAGAGCGAGAGGGGAATCTCTTTTTACGAGCTCGCGACTCGTTCGCCTATCATTAGGCGGAGCCCGGCCGATGCTCAAAGTGGGGTGGCTGCCTCGTCTAGTGGCGCTTCGGTTGGGGCCACGGTCAGAGGCAGCGCCGAAGAGGCGTCTCGGTCCGTTGGCCTATAGACGAGCTCCGAAGTTAGGAGACGCCGTCCCCGAGTATCTGTGAACCGAAACATCCCTATTCCGAAGAAGTGTTGAATAAGTTGTTGTAATTATGCTTCTTTGAGTTTTTGTAGCGCCCCGTTGTAGTAACTCGGTCTTGTAATTTGGGTTCCTTTGTCAAACTTTTTAAGGAAATAAAAGCTCGTTTTCTTTCTGATGTTCGTGTGTTGGACGTGCATGGTAGTTCGATTTGAAACGAATCATAAGGACCAAACGTTAGCTCTTTTAAGTACTTTTCTCCCATGTCTAGTCTAGTTGTAGAAACTTCGCGCGTGTCGATAGTTGTGGGAGCAACTCCGAATGACGAACCGCTTCTGGCTCACTCAAGAGCGAGCTTGCGAAGCGGAATCGAGCCAAGCGTTGGACTCCAAACTCGTCGTTTGAGTATTTTTCAACGGTTGTGGGAGCAATTCCGAATGGCGAACCATTTCTAGCTCGCTTAAGAGCGAGCTTGTGTAACCCCTGTTTTCATTAATACGTATTTTTAAAAGTATTTTTCCGCATTTAAATTCTCAGTACCTTATAACTATTTTTCCCTAATTGATTTTATTATTCAAACTATTTTGGAGTCCAATTGTTTTGTATAAGCCCAAGTTTGCATTTTTAATTTTATTAACTATTAATGTGAGCCCAGTTGTTATTTAAGCCCAATTCCATATTCTGATTTTATTTTATTTTATATTTAATCTGAATCCAAAAATTCAACCCAACAACCAAATTATTTTATTTAAATATTTTTAAGCCCAAGCCCATATCCACCCCCTATTGGATCTCTCACCCAAACCCAATAACCCAATCAACCCCCAATCTTTCCCTAACAGCCAATCCCTAAAATCCCTCCTCATCACTCCCCACAATCTCCACAATCCGTAACTCCCTAAAATTTGAATAATTCGATTCCTATTATTGAACCCTAAAATCTCTCCCATTACTGATTCAGTCAAATACTAATTTAATACCCCATTACTGTGCACTCTCTCCCTTTCCTCTCTGTTATCTCCCCAAACACACAGAACCAAGATACCCCTTCTTTGACTCCTTCTCCTTCCTGCCTTCACCTAAAATCGAACCAAAACCACCCATCACCTTCGCCTCCTCCGTCGTCAACTCCGACCGTTACCCTCATTGCCATCACCACCACCTCCATCTCTCCATCACCTCGTCAACCTCTCCACTGTCTCACCCATCCTTTCCTCCACTACTAACCCACTTCGTCTCCACCCTCACACCACCGTTGCTCTCCCCCAGGCTTCGAACATCTCCTCCACCCTCGCCGAGACCCCCCCTACCGCTCTTGTCGTCGTCATCCATGCCCCGTCGAAGTCCCTAGATTGCGCGCTTCGTCTTCCTCTGTTTCGAGCGCGAAACAGAGCTTCGCCGTCGTCGAAGCACCGTCATTGCGTCGCTTCCCGACTAACACCGCCGACAGCGTTGCCTGCCTCAGTCGTCGCGAGCCCCACCGCACGTCGCCAGGGCCACCGTGCTCTCTCTCTCTCTCTTTCTCCAATCGAAGGAGGAAGACGACAACGAGTGGTTCACTCCGCTATTTTGTGTTAGGCCACAACAGATCCGAGATTTGGTGTTCCCTGTTTGGCCGATCCGGTGTGGGGAAGATTTTGATTGGCTGTCGTCGCTGTTTGGTGTTCGGCGCACAGCGAATCCAGAGATCCTGTTTGCTGTTCGAGCAGAACTTGGTGTGGAGTTTTGCTCTAGTTGCTGTGTTGTTTGCTTGGACCTTCTTGCACGTAATTCGCACGTAAATTTTTGGAGTTCGTCGGATTATTCTCTTTCGGATCTAATCGTCAAAAAGGCAAGTCATTTCTTATCGAATGTTTATTGTATCATATTCGATATTTTTATTGAAACCCGCAAGTAGATCCAAATTGATAATCGTATACTATTTATTGTATTCTATCGTTGGGATACCACGGATTTACACGAGCGAATCCAAGTGATAATCTCGACTTCGTGCCGTCTTTTTGCCTCTAATGTATATGAATCTTACATGCACCCATGTAGATAGATAATGAATATAAGAATAGGAAATCATTATCACATTTCACCTCATGGCATTAAGAACAACTATTGTAGATTGTATATTAGGGTTGATTTTTCATGTGATTGCTATTGATAATTTAGTGGAATTGTAATTAGTAGAATTATGGATATCATCTACCTTAATACCATGTTCACATAGGACTGCCTCGCTGTGATTTATGATTATTAAACTCCAATTTATCATTCTTAACTTTTTAACCGTTTTATTCAAAATAAACATGTTGACTATTCTGGAAATTATGCCAACCTGAACCTTACCATACTGTTTTGACTTAGATAAATTCTTTAAAATCAGTCGCTTCCTGAAAATGAAACGTAGCCCTAAGTGTCTAGATGTCAATAGCCACTAGAATTTTTGAATTCTGACTTGTATTGCCCGAGTTATGACCTTTTTACTACAGCAGCGCTGTAATTTCAGATTCATGTACATCACATGTTAGGCTGATAAATTAAGTGAACTAATGATCAAATATGGCCAAGATAAATTCCAGATTTGTAGATAACATGCTTAGGGTATTAAAAATTATTTTTACTGATTTTTGGAATGATTATTTACTGCCTTTATAACTGAAATTAGTCAACATCGACACCCAGCCAGAAACTAAAATCTATAAGGATTACTGAATTTCGCCTAGCTATCGTTGTCGGAATGTAGACTTTAAGTATGTGTTGGACCCAGGCAGGAGTCTAGTTTCTAGACCACCTGACGGATCCACATTTGCTGTCCTGTAGCAACGGGAATTCTGATTTTGGTACAGCAACCTACTGCTATCCAGAATTGGGTTCTTATGTTTAATAATATATAACTATATCTATAATGTTATTTTTAGTGTATTAAATTGTATATAGAATATTGCATGATCTTAGGGTTGTTTTGTCACCTTTATTAGTGTCCCTTATTAATTGCATTATTGTAAGTTAATTGAATAAAGAAAGTAAATCAAGCCGGGATTAAGGGTTGATTAGGGTAGTTGATGACATAGTGACTGTACTCGGAAGAGGGGCCCGTGTTTCCCTAATTATCGGTCTATCGGTTTATCGGTCTATTGGTTATATCGGTCATCGGTTAATTGCAGATTACCGACTTCAGTATCTCGATTGATTCGGTCATCGGTCATTATTGAATATTGTTCCCGAGTACATGAACTATAGAATCTACCACCTTAGTCTAAACGAAATTGATTGTATGCATCGAACCTGTGGTACGGCACACATGGGACACAGTAGTACGTGCATTAGCTAGGATAAAAAAAATGAATAATAGACCTAAGGCTCTCATCACATTATCATTACATATTGTTATCTTATTGAACAGTGTTATCGTTATTATTGCCATTATTGATATTGTTTATCGTTATCGTGATAAATCATAGTTATTGCATATTATACTATTATCTCTTTGTCACTGTTCAACACTATTGATTTCATCGTTTATTGAATTCATTGTTATACCACCATTGTCATAAGTTTTCTGTTTCTCTACTTGCATGTCCACGACTTGCTCTAAGGACTTTCTTTTTCCTCTCTTTAGATGAGCAACTTACAGGTAATCAAGGAGATTTACCTGATGGAGTAGGAGAGTAGCATTGGTGAAGGAGATGTTTTACTGCGCGTTGTTTTATTTGATAAAATTGGACAAATGCTATTTCTTTGTATTGTGGGCTTCAACCAGAATATTATTTGTTAAATTTCCATGTATTGGGTTATTTTGATGTTGGTTATTTTTATGCTTAAATTTTCAATATTGTTATTTATGTGATTATTCTTTCATTGCATGCGTGGTTGTTTTATTACTTGTTATATTGTTGAGTTAGATCAATAACAGCCTATGGATGACGCAAGTCATTCGCTGGGCCGTGTCACGTGCTTGCATTCCGTGTTATTGGGAAGCGGGGCATAACAGCTTGCGAAGCGGAGTCGAGCCAAGTGTTGGACTCCGAACTCGTCGTTTGAGTATATTTCAACGATTGTGGGAGCAATTCCGAATGGCAAACCACTTCTAGCTCGCTTAAGAGCGAGCTTGCGAAGCGGAGTCGAGCCAAGTGTTGGACTCCGAACCCGTCGTTTGAGTATATTTCAACGGTTGTGGGAGCAATTTGTAATGGCGAACCACTTCTAGCTTGCTTAAGAGCGAGCTTGCGAAGCGGAGTCAAGCCAAGTGTTGGACTCCGAACTCGTCGTTTGAGTATATTTCAACGGTTGTGGGAGCAATTCCGAATGGCAAACCACTTCTAGCTCGCTTAAGAGCAAGCTTGCGAAGCGGAGTCGAGCCAAGTGTTGGATTCCGAACTCGTCGTTTGAGTATATTTTGACGGTTGTGGGAGCAATTCCGAATGGCGAACCACTTTTAGCTCGCTTAAGAGCGAGCTTGTGAAGCGGAATTGAGCCAAGTGTTGGACTCCGAACTCGTCGTTTGAGTAAAAGAAATTAAAAACAGAGAGATGTACACAATCACAAAAAATATGGAAAAAAGAAGCTTTTTATTGATAACAACTAGTCGGCCGATCTAAGTTGCAAGCCGTTATTACATTGAAGAAATAAAGAAGCAAAATACAAGTGAAAGGTAAGGAGCGGTTCGACGTCCGAAGGTACTTAGAAAGGCGTTCAGGCGCTCTCTTGGTACTTCAAAAGATGGTTGGCATTCTAAGTCCTGGGAATCTCTCTGCCTTCAAGATCTTCTAGGCGGTATGTACCGGTCCGAACTACTTTGGTAATCCTGTAGGGTCCCTCCCAATTCGGAGCTAGCTTACTGTTATGGCTGGGGAAGGAGATAGCCAGTTTTCTGAGGACTAAGTCCCCTTATTTGAGATTGGTAGGTCGGACTCTCTTGTTATAGGCTAACTCGATCCTCCTTCGATAGTTTTGTTGGCGAATTGAAGCTCTTTCCCGTAGCTCATCAATCAAGTCCAAGTTTGTCCGAAGCTCCCTAGCATTCTGTTCTTCTTCATAGGCCATGAGGCGAGGAGATGGTAGCCTAACTTCCAAGGGGATCACAGCTTCAGACCCATAGGTGAGGTTGAATGACGATTCACCTGTGGGGGTCCGCTTCGTGGTGTGGTAGTTCCACAATACGTTGGGGAGCTGAACCGCCCATAAGCCTTTGGCCGCCTTATCTAGCATTTTCTTGATACCGGAGAGGATCTGCCGGTTGGCATTTTTCACTTGGTCGTTTGTTTGAGGATGGGAGACGGAAGAGAGGCGTTGCTGAATGGCGAGGTCTTCACACAGAGATCGGAATGCCACGCCTGTAAATTGTGTTCCGTTATTGGTTATTAGAACCCGGAGCACGCCGAACCTGCAGATGACGTTCTTCTAGAAGAACTGAAGCACTTTGTTCTCAGTGATTGTAGCCAAAGGCTCGGCCTCTATCCACTTTGAGAAGTAGTCGATTGCCACGACTAAGAATTTGAGTTGGCTGGGAGCTGGTGGAAATGGTCCTAGTAAGTCCATCCCTTATATTACGAAAGGGATCGGACTTGATAGAGAGGTGAGTTGTGCTTGGGATAGGCGACGAATGTTGGAGTACTACTGACTGGAACTGCATTGCCGGACATGTCGTTCGGTATCTTGTAGGAGGGTAGGCCAGAAGTACCCGTAGTTTAAAACTTTCCTAGCGAGGGACCTTGACCCTGAGTGTTCTCTGCCTATACCTTCGTAGAGATCTTGCAAGGCATATGAAGCTTCTCCCGGGGAGAGGCACCTCAAGTAGGGTCTGCCGTCTACATGGGTGTAGGAGCGTTTGTACAAGACCCCCTCAACAAGGGTATACCGCTCCGCTCTGGTTCGGACTCTGTGAGCTTCCTTTGGGTCTTCAAGGAGGAGCCCATCCCTTAGAAATTCTATCAGAGGTTTCATCCAGTCGTCTTGAAGTTGGACGGGCAGCGACTCCATCGAGTCGGGAGTTTCTTCTTCTATGCTCGGTCTCAGGAGCACTTCAATCAGGACGGTCTACTTGAGACCTTGAAGGGAGGAGGAGGCTAACTTGGAGAGGGCATCTGCTTTGGAATTTTCCTCTCTGGGGATTCACTGAATTAGCGCCTCTTCGAATGAAGCCATGAGATTTTGGACCTTGGCTAGGTACATAGCATTCGGTCATCTCTTGCCTCGTACTCACCCAAGACTTGATTCACGACCAGCTGCGAGTTGCTAAATATCCGGAGGCGTCGTGCCCCTGCCTTGCGAGCCATACTGAGGCCGGCTATAAGGGCTTCATACTCCACTTCATTATTAGAGGCTTTAAAGTTAATGCAGAGGGAGTATTGGAGAACGAAATCATCTGGGCCTACCAAAATGACTCCAGCTCTGCTTTCCTCGGTGCAAGAGGACCCATCTACATAAACTATCCCAATAGGAAGCCCGTTTGCTGCTTGGCTAACCTCTGGGATGGTGCTCTCAACAATGAATTCAGCTAAGGCTTGTGCCTTGATTGCGGTCCGAGGCTGGTATGATATGTCATGGCTCAGCTCGATCGACCACTTCATCAGCCGGCCCGAGGTCTCGGGTTTGTGCAGAACTTGCTTAAGCGATTGGTCGGTAAGAACGACCACCGAGTGGGACTGAAAATAAGGGCAAAGCTTCCTAGCTGCCATGACCAAGGCGTACACCATCTTCTCTAGCCATGGATAGCGGAGCTCGGCATCCCGAAGTACCTTGCTCACGTAGTAGATGGGCTTGCCTTGTCTTCTTCCCTCACCAGGACGGTGCTGAGGGTTTGTTCAGAGGCAGCTAAGTAAAGGTAGAGTGTTTCCCCAGGAATAGGCTTGCTGAGAAGAGGGGGGTTGACTAAATAAGCCTTCAACTGATCGAACGATTCTTGTTGCTGTTGGCCCCATTCGAAACCCTTAGCCCCCCTGAGAGCTTTGAAGACGGGAAGACACTTCTCCCCTGACTTGGACAGAAAGCACCTTATGGCTACGAGGCGCCCCGTGAGCTTCTGAACCTCTTTCACACTTTTGGGAGGAGCCATGTCCAGTATGGCTTTGATCTTCTCGGGGTTGGCCTCGATTCCTCTTTGGCTGACCATGAAGCCTAGGAATTTCCCCGATGAGACCCTGAACGCACACTTGTTCGAGTTGAGCCTCATATCATGCTTCCTCAACACATCGAATGCCTTCTGTAGATCAGCCACATGATCGGCCCCATGGATGCTCTTGACCAGCATATTATCAACATATACCTCCATGTTTCGGCCGATTTGGTTCTGAAAAACTTTGTTGACGAGGCGTTGGTAGGTAGCACTTGCATTCTTCAACCCGAAGGGTATTACCCTGTAGTAGTAGAGCCCCTGATCGGTGACAAAGGAAGTCTTCGAAATATCCAGGGGGAACATTCGGATTTGGTTATACCCGGAGAAGGCGTCCATGAAGCTGAGCAACTCATGACCCGAAGTGGCATCAATCAGGGTGTCGATGCTTAGGAAAGGGAATGGATCTTTAGGGCATGCCTTGTTCAAGTCCGTGAAGTCGATACAAATCCTCCAACTCCCGTTAGACTTCTTAACCATAACAACATTAGAGAGCCATTCGGAGTAGTTGACTTCTTGGATGAACCGGGCTTTAAGGAGCTTGTCCACTTCTTCCTTGATAGCATGCTGGCACTCAGGGGCAAATTTGCGCCTTTTTTGTTGGACCGGTTTGGACCCCGGAGCAACACTCAAGTGGTGGACGAAGAGCTCTTCGGAGATTCCTGGCATGTCGGCAGCCGACCATGCGAAGAGGTCACGGTTCTTTCTGATGCATTGGACTATGTCGGAACATAGGGCAGATGGGAGGGTCTTGCTGATGAGGAACTTGTCGTTCGGATCTTGCTCGGAGAAGAGCACTTCCTCCAATTCATCCACCGGTTCGGACATTGGCCGAACATTCTCTTGGGGAATCTCAAGAGTCTCGAGGGAGAGGACTGGTCTCTCGGTGGAGGTCATGTAACATTTGCGGGCCATCTCTTGACTACCCCTTACTTCTCCTACTCCCGCCCTGGTGGGGAACTTCATCTTGAGGTGATAAGCCAACGGGATGGCCTCTAGGGAAGCTAGGCCAGGTCTGCCTAGAATCACATTATAAGCAGCGGGGACATCGACGACCATGAAGTCCATCGACTCCGTTCGGGTAGTAGGAGTTTTGCCAGCGGTTACGTCGAGGGTGATTACCCTTTCGATAGTCACTGGCACTTCCGTGAACCCGTGGAGTGTGTAGCCGGTAGGCTTCAGCCTGTCCCAGGATAGCTTGAGCCCTTTGAAAGCAGCGAGTAAGAGGATGTTAACAGAGCTATCTTTGTCCACCAGTATCCTCTCCACTTTAAAATTTGCCATATGGAGGTTGATCACTAGGGCATCGCAATGGGGGGTTCGGACACCCTCCAGGTCTTCATCTGAAAAAGTGACCGGGATTCCGAGGCCTTTGGGAGGGGGCATGCCATGTACTGAGCTGACCTCCCTGATGAAGGCCTTTTGAGAGGAGTTGGAGGTGCCTCCCATAGGGCCTCCATGAATGAGATGTAGGATGCGCTCCTCTTCAAACTCGAGAGTTTCCTCACGCCTTTCAGGACGCTTATTGGCCCCCCTGGGGGGAGGTGGAAGATCGATCCGGTCCTTTCTCACAAATTTAGACAGCTTCCCCCTTTGGATGAGGGCTTCAATTTCGTTCTTCAAGGCCCGACAATCATTGGTGTTGTGGCTGTGGTCCCGGTGACATCGGCACCACTTCTCTTTGTGCCTCTTCTTGCCGGGGGTATTCATCTTCGGGACAGGAGGCAGGACCCCTTCCTTCTCAACCTCCATGAAAATAGTGGAAATGTTGGCATTAAGAGGGGTGAACTTCTCGAACCTGGGAGGAGGGCGGCGCTGGCCGCCGTTGTCCTTCTGGAGCTTCTTAGCTCCCTCTTCCTCAGTCGCCTTTCTTTTGGTCCCGGAGGAAGGCCCCTCAGAGGTGGGGCGATGCTCAGCTTCCTCAGCCCGAATATACTTCTCTCTTCTGAGAAGGTGGTCGGAGAAGTTTTGCGGGGGCTTCTTGGCTAGGGAGGACCGAAGGCTGGAGTTAAGGACATTCGATTGGAAGGCTGCTGCAGCGACTGACTGGTCGAGGGAAGCGATGGACCTAGTTTCTGCGGTGAATCTTTTCACGTAGTCTCTGAGCTTCTCACCCTTCTTCTGGTTGAGGTAGAGTAGCAAAAGGCTGGTCTTCTCTGTGCGGCGACTACTTACGAAGTGGGTGACGAAGAGGGTCTCAAATTGTTCAAAAGAGAATATGGAGGATAGGGCGAGGCGAGAGTACCACTCCCGAGCGGGACCTTTAAGAGTGGCCGGGAAGGTTTTGCACAATAGAGCATCGGAAGCTTTTGTGTTTCAGCATGAGGGTCTTGAAGCTCTCGATGTGGTCCATGGGGTCTGACTCCCCAGAGTAAGTTTCGAACTGCGGGGGCTTGAAGCCTATTGGAACGGGCGCCTCCATGATTGTTCAAGAGAATGGAGGTTGGCTCGGACGGAGGGTCCTTCCTCTAAGCTCCTCTTCCTTGTCTAGCTGACCCAAGCTCCTCTCCATCTCGTGGAGATGATGGTAGATGGTGTCATCCCTTCGACGGTAGCCAAACGAGCCTCTGGACTCGTCTTCATACGAAGGGGAGCAGGGGCTACGGCGACAGTAGCTCGGGGAGTGACGAGGACTAAGGTCATGATGGCAGTTGCTAGGAGCTAGGGGAGGAGTTAGGGACCGATGGCGAGGACTTCGGACCGGAGGAGGAGTGGGGAACCCTGAGCATTGTTGTTGTTGGGTCGGAGATGGCGGGCTTGCAAGATGGTTGCCTGGAATTGCTAGAATTCGGCATGGGTGATAGGAGCATTATCATCCCTCGGGGGTTGCCGACCAGTAGGGGAGCGAGGCCTTCTTCTATGGTGCTCAGGGGACTCTCTCCGTCTTCGGTGAGGCGGAGACCTCCTATGTTCTCGGCGATGAGGAGATCGCTCATTTGGGCGTTGTTGGCGGGAGACTCCCTCTCGGGCCCGCCTTTCATCCAAACGGCGATGAAGATCCTCTTCTTTATGCCGATTGTTGAGGGTGTTGCGGAGGTCATCGGAGGCTCGGGGATTATGAGATGCCATGGAGTCGGTTGAGGGGTTGTGCATGGAGACGTGGTCATGTTGGAGAGGTTGTTTCTGAGCATTAGGACCGGAGCCCCCCGCACTGGCATTCTGAGGCCCTGTTTGACCGCGAGGGGGTTGAAGATTCTGAAGAGGAGGTTGGTCCTGCTGCGGGGCCTGATCAGGTTGAGGAGGAGGTCCCGTTGGCTGGACGGTTTGGAGGGAGATCTCCTGCTGTTGAGGAGGAGTAGGTCCACAGTTGGACCCTCTGGATCTCATTTTTTGGGGAGGCATGACTGGAGATGATCTTAACCAATGGGAGAGGAAGGATCGCTATTCGTGGCTTCCCACAGACGGCGCCAATCTGTTACTGCTAAATCTGGTGTGGGGGCAAACAAATAGAATTTGTGGATTCTTAGGAAAACCGAATAGTCAAACCTAGAACCTTTCCACTGGAGTTTGACCGTTGACTCCCGCCGTTTACCTGCAAAAAGTGCGAGACACCGGAGTTGGTCCCGGCGACGCACCCTCCGACGCTCAAGTCAGTAATCAGAAAAGATTATAAAAGAGCGTAAACTGGCAAAAGATTGATTACCTCTTAATGGTGGTGAATGGGGGGTATTTATAGCCGCCGCTGCAATCAGTTTAGGAATGAAATCCCTAATTTCCCGTGAAAGGATAGAGTGAATCAGGGCCGTTGATTCAGTACAATCAGAAACCCTAATTCTATCCTGTTAGACCGGGTTTGTTGCGGGTTGGAACCCGCACCCAGTTGAGCTGGATCCATTCATGGGTTGTGGGGCCTTTTAGAAAGAAGACCCTGGACCCATTTCAGACCCGTTTATAAGTGAAATTACAATTTTACCCTCAAGCTTTGAGATTCGCACCTGATTTGGACGATTTCGATTTAACCCCATTTTTAGCCATATCAGATTCAAAAGTTGCATGTTCCTGTTTACTTGCATTCCATTTTATTTGACTACATTTCCCGTTGCATTCCTTCCAAGCTATGTTCTATGCTCTTGTTTCCTGTTTCCAGCTTTATGTTCTTGTTGACCTTGTTCCTGCACCTCTTTTTGCTTGTACTACTTGCGGTCCGTTGCTTGCACTAATGGGTAGATTATCTTCCTGTTTCTCCGTTTCATTCAAATGATAAATGTACAGGATTTGGAGATGAGTTACCTGCAGGCGTAAGTGGCCAAGTGTTTTGAGCCTTGGCTGGATCTTTTTATGCTTTAGTTTATTTCATGTATTAAGTTAGTCAATTCCTGTTTGTTGCTACTTGAACTTGTATTTGGGCATGTTGTCCCGGAGTTTTGTTTCTTTCCAGATCTTATTTCTATTTGAGGATTATGTAATTGTTTTTAGATATTCTGTTGGTTATGAGTTTTGTTTCATGCATGCGTGGTTGTATATTTCTTGTATATTTCTTATATATTTTGGTTTACTGTTGAATTGATCCTTACAGCTTATGGATAATGAAAATCATTCGCTGGGGTTTGTCACGTACTCGTATTCCGTATTCTTTTGGAAAGCAGAGCGTGACATATTTTTAGTGGTATCAGAGCCCAGGTTTGGCTAATGTGTTAGTCATGTTTGGCTAATATGTTAGTCAAGTTGGCTTAGCTAGGTTTAACTCAACAATAAGAAGGCCATGCAAATCACATGAACAATTGATAATCAACTCGATCTAGATACTACTCTTATTCTATTTATTCTGATCCCTTCATATTCAATTGTTTGATTCCATATTCCTCCTGTCTTTTATAGTCTTCCCCATTCGTTGATTCTTTACCGAGTATAAATTCATTCTTTCTGTACCCATGTTCTTTTGATTCTGGTGCTATCCATTCTTTTTCTTTTTGCTCGTCTCATCGATTGTTTCATCTTTTAGTTCTTGTGTCATTCAGTCCTTCTGTGCTTTGCATTCGTCTTCATTTATTGATTCATTATTGAGTATCATATTATTTATTTCTTCCCTACCTTGTTCTCCTCAATTCCGGTGCTACCATTCTGTTATTCTTGCTTGGTTCTTCGATCGGTATCGCTTGATCTACTACGACATGTCAGCGACTTGAATCATCACTAGGAAAGGAAGTGTTGTATTTTGCTCCAAGATGTGCATGCAGAGTCCCAGGATCGCAGGAAGTGTTCAGAATCCCAAGTTGTCAGGAGTTCGAACTTCATGTCGGAAATATATCATTTGGACGTGTCAAGGATATGGTGAGTTACGAGGCAGATGGCTAGAGCTAATGGATGTTATTGACAGAGTCTTCCCGATCAGAGTTGCTCAGTGGAAGCGTGATGGGCCCATAACCCACAGGTCCCAGGATTTTCTTGTTGCTTCTTCTTCCCTGCATTGTTTGCTTCCTTCCATTCCTTGCATTCATCCTCATCCGTTGACTCATTATTTGGTTCGATTCTTCCCTGTCCTTTCTCTTTTAGATTCCAGTTCTACCTGCTCCTTCATCTTCTTGCTTCGTTATCTTTCAAGTCTTATGTTGTTTCTTTTATTTTGATACTGTTTACTTCTTTTCTTGCATTCCATTCGTCATCATGCATCAATTCATTATTTGACATCATTCTCATCCACTTCTTCCTTATTCCTTCTGGCGTTGCCACCACTTTGTTTCTCTTTTTGAAATTCTCTATTTTGTTGCCCCACAAGTTTGTTGTTGCCTTGTCCTACGTTCCGCCTGAATTGAATTTCGAGGACGAAATTCTTTTGTAAGGTTGGTAGGATTGTAACCCCCGTTCCCGCCAATACGTATTTTCTGTGTAGTTTCCAGTATTTCGATTTTTGTAAATTATTTTTTCACTTTTAAATTCTTTTGTTAAAATGTATCGTTGAATTCCCTGATAAAGTCAATTTTATTCATTAATGGTAGTTTTTGCTATCTTCAGTCTACTATATATTTTAATACAAGTCTATTTCTGAACTGTAAGGTTTTAACCCAAATCTTATTATTATTATTATTATTATTATTATTATTATTATTATTATTATTATTATTATTATTATTATGGTTATTATTATTATTACTATTATGATTGTTATGATTTCTACAATTTTTATTATTATTTTTATTATTATTGGAGTATGAAGTTTATGTACATTATTTGATTTAATTAATTATTATACATCATTGTTCATTATATTTTAGCCCGAATCAAACCCGATTTCATTTATTCTGTGAATCTGTATATTCTATTGTGTTTATTAGTATTTGAGTATTAACTTAATGTATATTATTTGATTCGTTGTACTATTGTATTACTATTTATTTATTCATTTAATCATTTATTTTTAATCTAAACCCAAACCCTATAGCTCTCTTATTGGATCTTAAACCCATTAACCCATTATCTTATTCAACCATATATAAACCTTAACCCTAGCATATTGTACAAACACCCAACCGCCAAACCCCTTTCTCACCCTTGTCATCCTCTCTTCCTCTTCTTTCCCATGTTTCGAGCTTTACCACCGAACAGCCTCGCCACCGAAGTCGACCACATCTCCTCCCTCATCCTCCGGTGATCCCCTTCATCTCCGACCAGCACTCAAGCCAACGTCATCCATCACCCTCTACCTCCTGCCTCCTCTGCCTTCCGCCTGAACCCATCAGAACCATCGCACGCCATTGCCACCCTGATCCCCCTGGCCTTCATCCCCGTCGACTGTAGCCCCTCTTCGCGCCACTGCGACCACTACCCCGCCACTGCTATCAAGCCCCATCATAGCAAGCTCCTACCTTGCTGTCGATCACCATTGTGACTGCCTCTGTCGACGTCTCTAGTGCTGCTGCTGTCGTTTCCATCACTATTATGACTGCGCTCTTGCTATTGCTGTCCTGAGCCGCTGCCGTGTGCTTGCTGTCCCTCGACGTGCACGTAGCCGCATCTCGAAGTCGAAGTCCGCTGCTACTGGTGTTGGTTTGCTGTTCTTGCTGACTTGTTGTTTCTGTGACTTGCTATCTTGGTTTTTACGTGTGTTGCACGTATAGTTGCTGCTGTCCGGTGCACATATGTTGCGTGTGTTGCTCGGGATCCTCATCCCGTTTTTTGTTCGTGTTCGGATTCACCGTCGTTAAGGCAAGTATCTTGTACGAATTTTCTTATTCCCCGATAAGCATTTTTTTGAAATACCGCAGTAGATTGTTCGTTGTGACTTATCTTTTTGTTGCCCATTGATGATCTCGATCCCTACTCGTTTGATTCAATTCTATCCATTCCATAATCATAAAGGATTACAAAACATTTCGTTGTCACACCCACTACAGAAACATAGATTAGATCTAGATACATTTTTGTATGAATGCATGTTTATGAATCACTACGAATTATAGATGTTTTGTTCATGTGTTGACATGTTAGTTGTGTTTTCCCTTTCATGAATTTGAGAATGAACATTCCATGTTGATTTGAATGCCTATTTAATTCTGATTTGCATCATACACTAATTTGGATCCATCGTTATTGTTATAAGTGTTACAATTCATGCAAAAAGTAACTTCATTCACTGCTGTCCTGATTTGGCACGATGATTTAGACCTTGTTAATGTCGAGATAATAACTAAATTTGTAAATATGAAATGTAGACCTCTGAGTCTAGTTTTCAGAACTTTTAATGAATCTTAAAACCGATGTGTAGATTGCCAGATATGATGTTTTTAGTGCTGCAATATTTTCAATTCCAAATTTCTATTTTGAAGTATATTTCCTCGATTAACTAATTAGAACACAATGCTAAGAATATAATTAAGATATGATATTTTCCAGTATGTTACTAAACATGAATTGGAATTGATTTATGAATTTTATAATATTTTTCAATGAATTTACAGTTAATTTTTATTCACATGAATTTGACATTCACCTTCTGCCTGAACGCGAAATCTGTAAAGAATAAGAAGTTGAACATAGTTTCTGTGATATTTATATATCGTGTGTATATGCGCTGAAATCGGAAGAGAGTCTAGTTTCTAGAACTTCTGACAGATCCAGATTTGCTTTTTTGTAGCAGTGGGAAGTCCAGTTTTGATGCAGCAATGTCTTGCTGTCCAGAATTGGTATTTTGCTATATTTAAATATTTGCATGTTGTTTCTTCTATTTTTGCAATCCAGAATATGTTCCTTGCATCATATAAGCTCTTGATACATCCTTATCCTGTCCTGATTTTGTCTTCGTTATCTCATGCTCATGTTTCATTTTATAATAAAAAGTAACAAACCGAGGTTAAGGGAAAGATCTAGTAGTGGACAAAACAGAAAAGTGTACTCGGAAGGGGGCCCGTGTTTTCCATAATAGTGGCACATGATTTGCTAACATTTGGATGATTTGGATTACATTTGGATGATTTGGATTACATGATATGATTTGGATTAATTAATATGATTTGGTTAATATAATTTGGATGATTTGGTTACCTGATATGGTTCACCAGTGCAAGATCTGATTACACGGCCCTATAGAATCCAATACTAAGTTTAAACGTAACTTGATTGTATGCATCAAACATGTGGTATATATATCGGACGCATGATTGCTACATTAGTTAGGACTAAACCAAATGAATAGACTTAAGTTGACACTAAGCACATGCATAATCTTGTTTACCAGTTTCCTGATTTCATTATAAGTTACATGATTTGGTCACATGATTTAGATTTACAAGTCACATGATTTTGATTCATAAGTTTCATGATCCTGTTTACTTGCTTTCCATTTTATTTGAATACATTTCCCGTTGCATTCATTCCATGCTATGTTCTATGCTCTTGTTTCCTATTTCCAGCTTTATGTTCTTGTTTACCTTGTTCCTGCACCCCTTTTTGCTTGTACTACTTACGGCCAGTTGCTTGCACTAACGGGCAGATTATCTTCCTGTTTCTCTGTTCCTTCGAATGATAAATGTACATAATTCGGAGACGAGTTACCTGCAGGCATAAGTGACCAAGTATTTTGAGCCCTGGCTGGATCTTATTATGCTTTAGTTTATTTCATGTATTAAGTGTGTCAATTCCTGTTTGTTGCTACTTGAACTTGTATTTGGGCATGTTGTCCCGGAGTTTTGTTTCTTTCCAGATTGATGTGAATATTTGCAAGTGTACAAAATCTTAACAAGTAGTATAGTTTTAGTGAAAAAGAGTGTCGAACCCACAGGAACTAATTATTTTATTAAGTACAGAATTTACTATATGAATCACTATTTGGAAGATCGAAATTAATAAGGGATAAAACAACTAAATTAAATTATTCTAAAAGAAAACTAACTAAATTAATGAAGAGGGAGCAGGATGTGAAATTTTTGTAATTTGTTAATGGCAAAATTAATTCTAGGGCTTTTGACTTCACCTAGTTCATCCCACACAATTTATAATTCTAAAATAAATAAAAATATTATTTTTCCAAGTTGGAGACCAAAATCCCCAAATTATTCAATGCTTTCTCTCGAACAACACAAAAAATATCTCCAACTAACTGTTTGTCACATCTCTATGCAAATTTAATTAATTGAAGACTAATTAAATTCTGTGGATTTCTTATCCGTCACATCAATCACGGTAAATCATCTCTAATTTCACTCAATCAATGGTGTTTAATTTATAGTTCTAAATCACAAATTACGTCTCGGTCTCTCCATGATTAAATAGATCATACAAATGTCTATCCACCAATTGTACGCATTAAGAATAAAAATCAGACACACAACCAAGGAAAAATAGAAAAATAATATGTAATTAAAAATTGTGTTCTCAAAACTAGGTTACATCAAAGCCCTAGAAAAATAAATTTAGTTCTTAATGAAATTGCAACTGACAAATACTATCCTGGATTGCATTATAAAAATTAGAGAGAGAAAAGCGATACAAAAAGGTATTAAAAATATTGCAAACCGAACTCCTAGAACCGAGCCCAAGCCGTTCTCTCTGTTTCTATCTCTGTCTCAAAAACCGTTTTGAAGCACGTTCTGTCTTTTTCCACGCTGACGTCAGCGAGCCCACATGCCAGACCGGCCCACAGAGCTGTCACCCCTTGGCCCAAGAGCTGTCTCGTCGCCACGTCAGCCTGAGCCGCCCAGGAAAATGCGTCGCCTCATTCCGTGTGCCAGTCAAGCCACGTCACCGCTGCTTTCTGCTGCTTCTCTGTTTCGTCTTGTTCTGATCTTGAACCACACGCAATGATGCCAACAGAGAGCTTTGTCTCTCTCTGTTGCGTTCTGTTTTTTTTATATATTTTTTTTATTGGTCGTCACCTCTTGTCTCTTGGGATCCGCCTTGGTGTGTATTTATAGACAGACGGAAAGGAGAATTAGCGTTTACGTTTTGCAGGAAAATCCCTATTCTTTCTTTATTTCCTTCTTCTTTAATTTGCACTTTTCTTTCTTGCTTCTTTTCTTCTCTTTCACGTGCGGCACACACAAAATACAATCAAAAATTAGAATTCAAAAAAAATAAAATTAATTAATTTAAAATTAATTAAACTAACTAAAAATCATATTAGCTCATTTAAACCTCTTTTACAATTGTTTATTGCATTTTCATCAAAATTGGTGAATTACAATTTTTATCTTTCATTTCTCACGGCAAAATTGTATAATTTAAAAATCAACAAAATAATAAAAATTAATAAATTAATAAGTTTGTTTTGTTAGTTGATTTTTACCAAAAATCTTCACATTTTGCATCAAAAATCTTATTTCTTCAAAAATAATTAATTACTTGAAATATTATGGAAATAAGATAAAATATTGACAAGATAGACGAAACATGCTATTTTAATGGGTAAATGAGTACAAATATTTATATATAAATTAGACACATCACAGATCTTATTTCAATTTGAGGATTATGTAATTGTTTTCAAATATTCTGTTAATTTTGAGTTTTGTTTCATGCATGCATGGTTGTATATTTTTGTTTACTCTGGAATTGATCCTTACAGCTTATGGATGATGAAAATCATTTGTTGGGCTTTGTCACGTACTCGTATTCCATATTCTTTTGGGAAGCGGAGCGTGACACTATCATTCTCATTGATCGTATTGATTATATGTTCATAACTGAATGTTGATAAAATGATGACAAGCCGGGGTAATAAGGGTCAACTTAGTAGTGGACAATGTAGAAGAGTGTACTCGGAAGGGGATATTGGTCACAACTCATATTGGTCATTATTATCGGTCATATTGGTCACCAATTGATTGTGAATTACTGACTACAGTATCCCGATTTATTGTGTATTGGTCACCGGTCATCGGTCATCGGTCATTAGTCATGGATATTGCAAGACCCGAGTACATGATTCTATAGAATTCACCACTATAGTCTAAACGTTCACTTAATTGTATGCACCCGAACCTGTGGTATGATACCCAGGATTGAGTGCAATAGTTAGGTTAATCCAAGATTGATAACCTAAAGATTGACACTGAATATCGATTATTGATTTATTGTTATTGATTATTGATCATCGATTATTGTTTATTGATTATTGTTTACCGGCTATTGACCCCATTCAATATTATTTATCAACCATAGTTTATCGATCATTGATTACCGACCAATGCATCATCTATTGATACTATTATTGACAATTATTTCAATTATTATTTCTATTGATTGTTGATTATTGTTATCGACTATTATTTTTATTGGTTATTGATTATCGACTTTTGAATTTGTTATCGTTTATCATTTATTGACCCCGATATCATTCCAAACTCTGTTCTTGTTATATAGTCCTTTACTTTCTTCACTACTTGCTACTACTTGTCACCCGAAGTTTGCTCTAACGGGTACTCTCTATCTTTCCTTTGAGTTATTGTAACCCATGTTTCCCTAAATACGTATTTTCTGAATATTTTTCGTATTTTGATTTATTATAAATTCAGTATCATTTTAAACTCGAATTGTACCTTATATTAAAATCCTTTCAAACCAGAAATTGTATTTTCTTTGAATAATAGTTAATCTAACTTTAATGTTTTCGGCTATTTGTAACTTATTTTATTACTATTTGGGCTTCCATGAACTTGTTTATCACAAATCCAATTTTGATATGTATATCAAAATTTTTAAGGTTGTTATCAATATTATTATTATATTTGACTGTCAAATGGAAAACCTATTTTTTTTGTAGTTAGTAGTGTTTGAGTATTAATTTGATGCACACAAATTTATTTATTTTGTTACTATACTATTGTTGATCTATTTATTTATTTATTTTACTCTAGTCGTATATTTTTCTTATTGAATTTTCTTAACCCAATACACATTAAAAACCCAAAATCCATCACCCATTTTCCTATTGGATAATCCAATACCCAATACCTGAAACCCCACCCTATTCTTATTGGATCCATTACCCAATAACCCTAACAACCCAATACCCTATTATATAAATACCCTATTAATCTAACCTACCCAAAACCCTAGCCTACTGTTACACCCTACAGCCGCCAACACTTCCTTCTTCTTCTTCTATTCTCATCCCGAAACCCCTTCTCCCCGCTGTGTGCACCCATCCCACCATCTCCTCACCACCATGCGAGCCTCTCTCTCCCGTCCGTCTCAGCGCGTCGCAATGCCACGACACCGCAGTCGACGCCAGCCTACACCGCAGCAGCCCGCGACGACAGCACCAGCGCCAGCAGCGATGCCCACCATCGCCTTGACCCCCCCGTGCTCCGCCAGTCACCGACCTCCTCCTGTTCACCTCGCGACACTGTCGGCAACGCGCCGCAGCCATCCCAGTCGCGGCACCACTAGCGCCCACTGCAGCCACCTGCGGCAGCAGGCAGCTCCCATCGACCGCCCCACCTGCGGTGCTCTCCCCCAGTCGTGCCCCTGCCTCCTCCACCTAGCCGCGGTTGCCCCCTGTTCGCCGTGCCGCCAGCGCCACCGTCAGTTTCCCTGGTAGTCGGAGCCAAGCCAGGTTCGAACTGTAGGTTGCTGTGTATATGGGTTTTGATCAGAGTGATTGTGGGCCGTCCGTTCGATCGGATCTTGATCTCTTGATCCTGATCGTTTGATCTGCTTGATCTCATCGTGATTGAGATCAGATCAGATCGATCATCAACAGCAGCTCTTGATCACAGCCATCCGATCCTTCATTTGATCATCACCAAGCCATTGGATCTAGGTCATCCGATTGCCGATCATCGCGATTGTGATCATCGTCTCCATCATCATCAAGATCTTGATTTCGACCGTTGGATTTCTTTTGATCTTCACGATCGTGATCACCATCTTGATCTTGATCTTGATCTTCGATCTCAGCCGTCCGATCGATCCCACTGATCTCGACCCTTGATCGTGACCGTCTCGTTCGCCTTCTACTTGGTAAGTAAATCATTTGATCCATTTTTGTTCTCACTCATCAATTATCAATCATGGTATATTTTGGTTCCCTTCTAATTCTCATATGTTTAATTTCCGATCTCGACCATTGGATTCGCTGGATCTTCATCTTGATCTTGATCATCATCGAGATCCGTGCCCGATCGTGATTATCGTGATCGTTTGCTCATCGCCGTGTCGTCGGGATCCATTCCTGTCATCCATCGGATTCATCGTCTTCTCCCCTAAAGGCAAGTATCCTTGTACAATTTATTTGTTCTAGTACAAGCACCCCTTGAAAAATACTACAAATAGTTAGATTTGTGACTCCTCCTTGAATATCGTTGTAAATCAATATTGAACCTCCGAATTTACAATTCTAAGAGTCACAAAATTTCCTTGTATTAAATTATAACTATTTGGACTCTTTTACCCCTTGAACACATGAACACATGAACATATAAATTAAGGAGACCTAAATTTGTAGACACATGTTACAATTAATATTTGATGAACTTGCAACCCTTATGACTTGAAAAACAATTATCATTTTCTGTTTTGACCACCATTATCCTGTGTTTTATATCACACAATAACTTAGACGCCGATGACAATTTCCATGTAAATTTGTACTAGTAAGTTATACCTGCATGTTGCTGTGCTGAACCTTCTTTTGCTGTTTCGACCCATTTAACATTAGAATATGAACTCGAGACCTGAATAGAAGATGTAGCCCTGGATGTCTAGATGTCATTAGATTCCGAAACTTTTGAATTCGGAGTTACGGTCTAGGAGTTATCGCAGTTTTACTGCAGCTGCGTCGGGTGACGCAGATTTGCGAAACTGCTGTACACCTTTACTTTGCGAATTACGTTAGCTATGTAAACAGCAAGCGTTGGACATGAAATTTTATATGTAGTTGCTAGAAACCCTATAAGACATACCCAATTTTTCTTAGAATTAATTTTCATTATTTCAACCCTCTTTCACATGTATAAACTCCAATACACAATTCTGCCTGAACAAATGTAATAAGCCGGGGGTTGAGGGAAGGACTATAGAGTGGAAAATATAGGTAAGTGTACTCGGAAGGGGGCCCGTGTTTCCCAAAGTTGTAAGTTAAATAGAACTAAGTGCCACGTCATGGTGACGGGGGCCACCTCTAGAGCCTACGGGGGCCACCTCTAGAGCCCATGGTTTGATCACCTGCTTGTTATTTGATGCCTGAGTACACCGCCTTATAGACTCCATTACTAGGTCTAAACGCAACTGATTTGACTGTAGCAACCATATATTAAAAACTGGGATGCATGTCGTGCTACCTAGATAGTAATCACACAAAACTTGAACTTAATACCTGATACATGATTATCCTGTTACCTGATTATCCTGTTACCTGATTACCTGGTTACCTGATATCTGATTCATGAAACTTGAACATGACACCTGTAACTCGAAACAAGAAACCTGATACGTGAAACCTGACACATGAAACATGATACTTGATGTTAGTTACCCGTACAAGTTCACCTGTCACATGTTTTACCATTAGCAGTTGTTAACTAGCCTGTTTACTAGGATGTCCCTCTTGTCACCTAGTTCTTGGTTCTCCACTACTTGTTATAACTCTGTTACATTCTTGATTCCAGTTCCTATTCCCCATACTTGTACTTGTTTTCACTATTTGTGGCCCTAGCTTGCACTAAGGACATTTTCTCTTGTTTTTTCCTGTTTCTCCTTTTTATATTTATTAAGCAGACTTTGGGAGACTAGTTGTCTACTAGAATTGACGAGCAGACATTTTAGGCTTCGCTTGGAGCAAGGACTTGTTTAAGTAATTGCTTTTCTTAAGGTATTTATTTCTTCTGCTGTATAAGACTTGTTTCCGAGTTTACATTTGATCCAGACTTGAAAACTATGTGGACATTATCATTTGTTTTCAATTGTTTTCTGTTGCTTAATAAATTATTCATGCATGCTTGGTTATATATAAATCTAGTTATATTCTTGTTGTGATGCTGAGTCGATCCTACAGCTTATGGATGATATTAAAATCAATCGCTGGGCTTCGTCACGTGCTCGTATTCCATATTTTTGGGAAGCGGGGCGTGACAAGGTTTTTAGTGGTATCAGAGCTCAGGTTTGGCTAATGTGTTAGTCTGACTAATACATTAGACAGGCTTGACTCAGTCAGGATTAACTCAACATTAAACAGGCCAGGCAACCAGATGAATAATTTAATAGTCAACTCAATCTGGACACAAGTCTTATCACATCCATTTTGATCCCTTCATATTCGATTCTTTGATTCATTGCTTCCTTCCATCTCTTACAGTCATCCTGATTTGTTGATTTCTTATTGGGTACAAATTTATTTATTTTTTTCTGTACTCATATTCCTTTGATTCCGGTGCAAGCAATCTCTAATTTTCTGCTTGTCTTGTTGATCCCTTCTCATTCCAGCTCGGGTGTCATTTATTGCTTTCCCTGCCTTGTATTCATTTTTATTTGTTGATTCATAATGAGTATCATGTTGGTTATTTCTTCCCTGCTATATTCTCTTCAATTCCGATTTTTTTTCCCCTCATACTTCTTCCTTCGTATTCAATTCCTTAATTTTCTTTCGTCCCTTCTAGTCATCCTCTTTAACTCCTTATTGGATGTAGCTTCATTTTTTTCCTACTTATTTTTCTCTTTATAATATTTTTTTCCGAATACTTTCTATGTTTCGATTATTAATTGTTATATTTATTTTTGATCTCCTATAAAAAAAATATTTCTTAACAAAGAGTTTGTTTTTTTTTCTGAACAATGTTGTATTTTAACTTCACTTTTCATTTTTGATCGACTATATATTTCTACTGAATTATTTTAGTAAGACAAATTCTTATTTTGTTGAATAATGCTATTATTTCTACTACTATTATTATTGCTATTATTTTCATTACCATTACTAGTATTATTATTATTGTTACTACTATTGATATTCTTATTGTTGTTTTCATTATTTTATTAATATTGTTAATATTAAATTGCTTCCACAAAAATGTTGGGCACAAACTATATCTTGTCTTGCATTATTATTTTTACTAGTGTTGTTGATATTTTAATATTATTGTTATTGGTACTATTATTTTTATCGTTACTGTTATTATTATTATTAATTTGTTTGAGCCTGAGCATGCTCAATTTTATATACATTTCACCACTTCGGTGCAACCTAATGTCGAGATGGCAAATATGCAACTCGATGTCAATGGAGGCAAATAGCAACTGGATATCGGCGAGGCAAAATGTGCAGCCGAATATTTGGATGGCAATTTGAAACCTGATGTCATGAAGGCAAATATGCAACTTGATGTTAAGGAGGTAAGATTTTCTACCTATTACTAATTGATATTTCAAAACTCGTTACTTATATAATGAAACTGATGGTAAGGGAATATTTTCGTTATTATTGGTATCATCTCTACTATATTAATGGGAGAGTTGGGGTTATAAACAAATAAACAATTTTTTTATTATTTCTTAGTGTGTGTGTCAACACGTGCAGCGCACGTGTTGGTAGATTTTTTTGTCCTTTTCATTCCCCCTCCCCATTTCCCCACGTGCAACGCACGTGTATAATACATATTTTTAAAAAAATGCATCGCACGTGCATCGCACGTGCATTATACTAGTTATTATTGCTGTCATTTCAATTGATATTATTATTATCGTTTTCATCACCTTTATTACTGTTATTATTTTTATTATTATTACTGTTGCTTTATTGATATTATTGTTATTATTGCTATTGTCATATTATTTATTATCATAATTGATATTATTTTTAATGCTATCATTATTATTATTATTGCATTATTTTCATGAGTGTGTTGAATTCTATTATGTCATGTATGTGTTATCGTTATTATTAGTATTATTGATATTTTTATTATGTCATTATTACTTCATTATTACCTGTATGATTATGACGATTTTGATTTCTGTTATTATTATCGTTATTATTATTATTTTGTTACTATTATTACAAATTTTATTATCATCAATGTTATATTTATTTTTATTATTGTTATTATTATTCTGTTACTATTGATATTATTATTATTGATATTTGTTGTGTTATTATTTCTGTTAAAAGCCATTAGTTTTGATATGTATTATATCTTTTAATTATGAAGATTGAAGCTCAAGCCTTATATCCATTTTGCATTATTGCCTATCTCTATTTGGAGCCCATACTCTCTTTGATCTTGGTGTCTCATTCTTTTCTTCCTGATCGGATCGTCGCTTGGAGTCACGTGGTCTACAACAACATGTCTGGAGCTTGGAACGCCACCATCAGAGTGGCGCAGCGGAAGCGTGGTGGGCCCATAACCCACAGGTCCCAGGATTCTATTGTTGTTTCTTTCTCCTTGCATTGTTGTTATTCCCTATCTCTTGCATTATCCTCATCTCTTGACTCATTGCTTGGTTCATCTTTTTCTTGTCCATTCTTTCTTCAATTCCAGCTCTATCTATTCTTCATTTCTTTGCCTTGTTATCTTGCAAGACTTGTGTTGTTTCTTCTTCATTTTGATACCGATTACTTCCGTCTTGCATTCCATTTTGCCATCATGCACTCATCCATTATTGATTCAATTCTTCCTGTCTTTTCTCTCTCCGATTCCAGTTCTGCTTACTTCTTTATTATATTGTTATCTTGTGCTATTTCGTTCCTTTTGATACTGTTTATTCCTTTCCGTGCCTTCCATTTGACCTCATTGTTATCTTCCTTCTTTTCCTGGGGTTACCTCTGCTTTATTCATTCCCCTTTAATTCTCTACCTTGTTACCCCAGTTTGCTTAGCCCTATCCTATGTACCGCCTAAGCAAATTTCGAGGACGAAATTTTTGTGTAAGGTGGGTAGGATTTGTAACCCATGTTTCCCTAAATACGTATTTTCTGAATATTTTTCGTATTTTGATTTATTATAAATTCAGTATTATTTTAAACTCGAATTGTACCTTATATTAAAATCCTTTCAAACCGGAAATTGTATTTTCTTCGAATAATAGTATAATCCAACTTTAATGTTTTCGGCTATTTGTAACATATTTTATTACTATTTGGGCTTCCATGAACTTGTTTATCACAAATCCAATTTTGATATGTATATCAAAATTTTTAATGTTGTTATCAATATTATTATTATATTTGACTATCGAATGGAAAACCTATTTTTTTGTAGTTAGTAGTGTTTGAGTATTAATTTGATGTACACAAATTTATTTATTTTGTTACTATACTATTGTTGATCTATTTATTTATTTATTTTTCTCTAGTCGTATATTTTTCTTATTGAATTTTCTTAACCCAATACACATTAAAAACCCAAAATCCATCACCCATTTTCCTATTGGATAATCTAATACCCAATACCTGAAACCCCACCCTATTCTTATTGGAACCATTACCCAATAACCCTAACAACCCAATACCCTATTATATAAATACCCTATTAATCTAACCTACCCAAAACCCTAGCCTACTGTTACACCCTACAGCCGCCAACTCTTCCTTCTTCTTCTTCTATTCTCATCCCGAAACCCCTTCTCCCCGCTGTGTGCACCCATCCCACCATCTCCTCGCCACCATGCGAGCCTCTCTCTCTCCCGTCCGTCTTAGCGCGTCGCAACGCCACGACGCCGCAGCCAACCCACACCGCAGCAGCCCACGACGACAGCACCAACGCCAGCAGCGATGCCCACCATCGCCTCGACCCCCCCGTGCTCCGCCAGTCGCCGACCTCCTCCTGTTCACCTCGCGACACTGTCGGCAACACACCGCAGCCATCCCAGTCGCGGCGCCACTAGCTCCCGTCGACCGCCCCACTTACGGTGCTCTCCCCCAGTCGCGCCCCTGCCTCCTCCGCCTAGCCGCGGTCGCCCCCTGTTCGCCGTGCGGCCAATGCCACCATCAGTTTCCCTGGTAGTCGGAGCCAAGCCAGGTTCGAACTGTAGGTTGCTGTGTATATGGGTTTTGATCAGAGTGATTGTGGGCCGTCCGTTCGATCGGATCTTGATCTCTTGATCCTGATCGTTTGATCTGCTTGATCTCATCGTGATTGAGATCAGATCAGATCGATCATCAACAGCAGCTCTTGATCACAGCCATCCGATCCTTCATTTGATCATCACCAAGCCATTGGATCTAGGTCGTCCGGTCACCGATCATCGCGATTGTGATAATCATCTCCATCATCATCAAGATCTTGATTTCGACCGTTGGATCTCTTTTGATCTTCGCGATCGTGATCACCATCTTGATCTTGATCTTGATCTTCGATCTCAGCCGTCCGATAGATCCCACTGATCTCGACCCTTGATCGCGACCGTCTCGTTCGCCTTCTACTTGGTAAGTAAATCATTTGATCCATTTTTGTTCTCACTCATCAATTATCAATCATGGTATATTTTGGTTCCCTTCTAATTCTCATATGTTTTATTTCCGATCTCGACCGTTGGATTCACTGGATCTTCATCTTGATCTTGATCATCATCGAAATCCGTGCCCGATCGTGATTATCGTGATCGTTTGCTCGTCGTCGTGTCGTCGGGATCCATTCCCGTCATCCGTCGGATTCATCGTCTTCTCCCCTAAAGGCAAGTATCCTTGTACAATTTATTTGTTCTAGTACAAGCACCCCTTGAAAAATACTACAAATAGTTAGATTTATGACTCCTCCTTGAATATCGTTGTAGATCAATATTGAACCTCCAAATTTACAATTCTAAGAGTCATAAAATTTTCTTGTATTAAATTATAACTATTTGGACTCTTTTACCCCTTGAACACATGAACACATAAACATATGAATTAAGGAGCCCTAAATTTGTAGACACATGTTACAATTAATATTTGATGAACTTGCAACCCTTATGACTTGAAAAACAATTATCATTTGCTGTTTTGACCACCATTATCCTGTGTTTTATATCACACAATAACTTAGACGCCGATGACAATTTCCATGTAAATTTGTACTAGTAAGTTATACCTGCATGTTGCTGTCCTGAACCTTCTTTTGCTGTTTCGACCCATTTAACATTAGAATATGAACCCGAGACCTGAATAGAAGATGTATCCCTGGATGTCTAGATGTCGTTAGATTCTGAAACTTTTGAATTCGGAGTTATGGTCTAGAAGTTATCGCAGTTTTACTGCAGCTGCATCGGGTGACGCAGATTTGCGAAACTGCTGTACACCTTTACTTTGCGAATTACGTTAGCTATGTAAATAGCAAGCGTTGGACATGAAATTTTATATGTAGTTGCTAGAAACCCTATAAGACATACCCAATTTTTCTTAGAATTCATTTTCATTATTTCAACCCTCTTTCACATGTATAAACTCCAATACACAATTCTGCCTGAACAAATGTAATAAGCCGGGGGTTGAGGGAAGGACTATAGAGTGGAAAATATAGGTAAGTGTACTCGGAAGGGGGCCCGTGTTTCCCAAAGTTGTAAGTTAAATAGAACTAAGTGCCACCTAGAACTAAGTACCACGTCATGGTGACGGGGGCCATCTCTAGAGCCCATGGTTTGATCACCTGCTTGTTATTTGATGCCTGAGTACACCGCCTTATAGACTCCATTACTAGGTCTAAACGCAACTGATTTGACTGTAGCAACCATGTAGTAAAAATTGGGATGCATGTCGTGCTACCTAGATAGTAATCACACAAGACTTGAACTTAATACCTGATACATGATTATCCTGTTACCTGATTATCCTGTTACCTGATTACCTGGTTATCTGATATCTGATTCATGAAACTTGAACATGACACCTGTAACTCGAAACAATAAACCTGATACGTGAAACCTGACACATGAAACATGATACTTGATGTTAGTTACCCCTACAGGTTCACCTGTCACATGTTTTACCATTAGCAGTTGTTAACTAGCCTGTTTACTAGGATGTCCCTCTTGTCAGCTAGTTCTTGGTTCTCCACTACTTGTTATAACTCTGTTACATTCTTGATTCCAGTTCCTGTTTCCCATACTTGTACTTGTTTTCACTATTTGTGGCCCTAGCTTGCACTAAGGGCATTTTCTCTTATTTTTTCCTGTTTCTCCTTTTTATATTTATTAAGCAGACTTTGGGAGACTAGTTGTCTGCTGGAATTGACGAGCAGACATTTTAGGCTTCGCTTGGAGCAAAGACTTGTTTAAGTAATTGCTTTTCTTAAGGTATTTATTTCTTCTGCTGTATAAGACTTGTTTCCGAGTTTACATTTGATCCAGACTTGAAAACTATGTGGACATTATCATTTGTTTTCAATTGTTTTCTGTTGCTTAAAAAATTATTCATGCATGCTTGGTTATATATAAATCTGGTTATATTCTTGTTGTGATGCTGAGTCGATCCTACAGCTTATGGATGATGTTAAAATCATTCGCTGGGCTTCATCACGTGCTCGTATTCCATATTTTTGGGAAGCAGGGCATGACAGTTATTGTTTATACAGAAACTGATGATGAGATACTGAAGCACTTGACATACTTCTATTGCATTGTATATTCTCGGCATCCTGTAAGTTTTTGTAGCTCAGATATTGGTTATTGCATTATATTCTTGTTCCTGTGATTATTACTGTATTGTTGAGCTTACTGGTATTGTACATCATATGAATGATGTGAGTTTGTGTACTTATATCATTTGCTGGGCCTCAGTTACGTGCCTATGTTCCCGTATAATGGGAAGTGGGATGTGACATTGTTGTAGACCGCTTTATTTCGCTTAAGCAAATTCAGATCTCGACCGCTTTTTTCCTCATAATGCTTTTTAAAACCATGTTTGCTCATCAAGAAAATTTTAAACCAAACAAAGAAGAAAGAAAAGGTTTTATTCTTTATCCTTACGACTTACTCTAATGCCCTTAAACATTTCAATTACTTCAATACCAGTATCTGCACGTGCGATTGTTTTTTTTTTTTTGTATATAGTAAATAATAAGACGTAATCTGGCCTCGAACCTGAGATCTTCCTTTACTCATCACATACTCTTTACAAATTGTCCATAGTGACGCAAACTTTTATTTTATATGATGCCACTTTTGTAAATAGTTATATTGTAAATAAATTTGAACTTTGACGGTATTATGGTAATTAACAACAGTTGAGTAACCGAATGGTTAATATAATTCTCACTTATTTTTTTTTTCTTTTTTGAAGAAAAGGTGGAGTATGGCTACCGTGTTTCATTAATAAAGAGTTAATAAAACAAACTCAGAGTACTGAGCTAGGTACAAGGTCCTACAACATAACAAAAGTACATAACTCCACCCTAAGCATGGGGGTGGGACAAAAGCATAGAATGGGAAAAACATACATGCAACTAAACAAAATACATCAAATCCTCCTAACAAACCTTGGGGTGGTGGGGATCTATCAACAGTAAAAGGCTAAGCTGGCAGTCAGTCGGTCGTCGGGCCTATCTCGACTTTATCGTCATCATACTCCTCCACCTGGAAGACGCTCGCAATCCTCCCTCTAGGACTTGTTGCGGCCACATTAGCCCAAAAGGAAATAAGATGCATAATGTGAGTAAAATTACCAGAAATATTATTACAAGTCCCGCAAAAATAACAATTATTCCTATCTAGCCAAAGAACCCAGGTCGTAGCGGCGATAGTGATAAACCACGCTTCTCCATAGTTCGCCTCTCAGTAGCCAACTTTGAAACAACCCACAGATCCTCATACACACTAGGATACTGATTCGTCCCCAGGGCACTGAGTACCTCAACGAATACTGCTTTGCTCCTAGGACACTCTAGAAAAAGATGGTATCTAGTCTCGGGGGAAGCATTGCAGAATCCACAACAAGAATCCACATTCGGTTTGCGTTTAGTGAGGTTCTCTCTTGTCAAAATTGCATCGTTCAGCACCAGTCATAAGAAAACTTTAATTTTCAGTGGGTTTTTCGGCCTCCAAACAACGCTCGACCAATTTGGGGTACATCCCCTAAAGCGAATGCAGTTTTACAGGGAGAGAACGGAGAACGTGCCATTCTTTTCCAGTCCCCAAGATTTTCTATCGGGACCCTGAGAGCAGTTAATTCCAACGTTGGTGATATAGGTCTGAAGTTCCATAAGTCTAATCTGAAAACCCGAGTCCAGCGATTGTTTAAAGGCCGGTTACCAGGCGCTTCTTTTCTAGGCTCCTGCCACCGTGCAATGTGGTTATGAAGTCTGATCATACAGATCGGGGAACAGAGCTCTAAGTGTGTGGTCACCACACCTGTAACCCCTATTTTCCTATTTTTAATTTTATTGTATTTTCTTTTCTTTTCTTGACTATTGTATGTGATTTCTTTTAATAATACAATTTTTTGCTCTTATTTGGTTCTTTTATTTATTTTTGATCATTCCGTACTCTTTTCTACTATTTTTGGGTCATTGCAAATTTGTACTCTTCGTGTTTTGAGTTTGAATTGTTCCGCTATATGTTCATCTCATTGATTTATATTCATTCATCTCTTTTTGGAGCCTAAACCTGTACCCTGAACCCATTAACCCGCAACCCAAAACCCCAACTTCTTGATCCCCAACAAATACCCTATTATTAAAACCCTAATTATTATAATCTCTTTCTCACTCCTCTAAACCCCGCCGCTTTCTCTCATCTCTCTCTCTCTATTTTCGTTGTACCTGTAATGCCCCGCCTCAATACTCAGACATTTTTTATTATTTTTAGAAGACAAATTAGATACTATGTAGTACAACTGCCCACCACAGGCTACCTTTCAAAAGGTGGTTAACCAATTAGGTGACTCTTGATCATAGGCAATTTTATTTATATTAAACTATTTTTTGTCTACTCCCGATATGGGATTACTCAAATCCATTCTCTTTCAATTCCTCAAATCCCGTGCACACATTTATTTGAAGACCAGTGGGCCCCTAATTTCTTTGCCACGTCAAAACCATCGAAACCAAGGCAACTCTGCCTTTCTTCTTCAAACCACAGGAGGGCCCCCACGCTGATGTCAGCAACGTGACGTCAACCACGTGGAGCGGCAGCATACACACAGCAGCAGTTATTCTGCTGTCTCGTGGGTCCCCCCTCATCACATAATCCCATACTTAACTCCTATAGAAGAATCTATAGGTCCACCCCCAATTCATTATATATATATTTTATTAAGAAATTACGCGGTATTACATACACCCCACCTTTAGAAATCAGCGTCCTCGCTGTGTACGGGGCATGCCATCTAGCGCAGGATCCTCCTTCTAGCCGATGTGGAGCAGAGTATCCTGCCAGCGTACCGCGATCTTTCTGCTAGCGTACCCGGCCCTGGTCTCTCTACCAGCATACTGACTTCAGTCAAGAGCGTACTGACCTCAGCCAGGCATACCACTCCACACTCGAGGTTGAAAGTTGGCTCTGATACCATTTGTAATGCCCCTGCCCGGAGCTCGGACAATTTATACAATTTAGAAGACAAATTAGATACTATGTAGTACAACTGCCCACCACAGGCTACCTCTCAAAAGGTGGCTAACCGAATTGGTGACTCTTGATCATAGGCAATAGTATTTATATATTATTATATTCAAGTTGATTTCCGAAATGGGACTAATCCCATACCCTCTCTCCTTTTTTTTTCAGCTCCCGGGTGAACAGTGAATGAAAGCTATGTCACCCATGGCTTTGACGAAATCAACAGCACATATGTGCTGTGCTTTATCAAACCGTGGGACCCCCCACTACACTATTCATTTTCAAGATATTTACAAACCATGCCATCAACTCATTATACTTTTTAAAACCAAACAGCAATTTACTCTTTAATACACATATATATTACTATTATATTCAATTTGAAATTACGGGGTGTTACCCATATTGGAAATCAACTTGAATATAATAATACATAAATACTATTGCCTATGATCAAGAGTCACCAATTCGGTTAACCACCTTTTGAGAGGCAGCCTGTGGTGGGCAGTTATACTAAATAGTATTCAATTTGTCTTCTAAATTGTATAAATTGTCCGAGCTCAGGGAAGGGGCATTACAAATGGTACCAGAACCGACTTTCAACCCCGGGTGTGGAGAGGTATGCCTGGCTGAGGTCAGTACGCTCCTGACTGAGGTCAGTATGCTGGTAGAGAGACCAGCGGTGAGTATGCTAGCAGGAGGATCGCAGTACGCTGGCAGGATACTCTGCTCCACATCGGCTAGAAAGGAGGATCATGCGCTAGTGGCATGCCCCGTACTCAGCGGGGACGCTAATTTCTAAAGATGGGATGTATGTAATACCCCGTAATTTCTGAATAAAATATATATATAGATGGGATGTATGTAATACCCCGTAATTTCATAATAATAATATATATATATATATATATATATATATATATATAATGAATTGGGGGTGGACCTATAGATTCTTCTATAGGAGTTAAGTATGGGATTATGTGATAAGGGGGGACCCACGGGAAAGCAGAATAGCAGCTACTGTGTGTGTGCTACTGCACCACGTGGCTGACGTCACGTTGCTGACGTCAGCGTGGGGGCCCTCCTGTGGTTTGAAGAAGAAAGGCAGAGTTGCCTTGGTTTCGGTGGTTCTGATGTGGCACAGAAATTAGGGGGCCACGGGTCTTCAAATAAATGTGTGCACGGAATTTGAGGAATTGAAAGAGAATGGATTTGAGTAATCCCATATCGGGAGTAGACAAAAATTAGTTTAATATAAATAAAACTGCATATGATCAAGAGTCACCTAATTGGTTAACCACCTTTTGAGAGGCAACCTGTGGTGGAAAGTTGTACTACATAGTATCTAATTTGTCTTCTAAAAATAATAAAAATTGTCTGAGTATTGGGGCAGGGCATTACAATTGGTATCAGAGCTGACTTTCGACACCGAGTGTGGGTAAGAGTGGGTGAGATGTATGCCTAAGATGGAGCTAGCAGATGTACGGGTAAGTATGCCTGAGAGGGAGCGAGGTTGGGGACAGGTCACCCAGGTAAGGGGACTGTACAACCCGCAGAATCGGAGTACTGTGCAGCTAGCATAATCAGGATACTCCACTCCACATCGGCTATAAAGGAGATCCTGCACTAGATTGTGCATGCCCCGTGCTCAGCGAGGACGCTGATTTCTGAAGGGGGAGTGTGTGTAACACCCTGTAATTTCAAATTGAATATAATAGTAATATATATGTGTATTAAAGAGTAAATGGTTGTTTGGTTATAAAAAGTATAATGAGTTGATGGCATGGTTTGTAAATATCTTGAAAATGAATAGTGTAGTTGGGGGTCCCACGGTTTGACAAAGCACAGCACATATGTGCTGTTGATTTGGCTGTTGACTTCGTCAAAGCCATGAGTGACGTGGCTTTCATTCACTGTTCACCCGGGAATTGAAAAAAAAAAGAGTGGGATTAGTCCCATATCGGAAATCAACTTGAATATAATAATATATAAATACTATTGCCTATGATCAAGAGTCACCAATTCGGTTAACCACCATTTAAGAGGTAGGATGTGGTGGGAAGTTGTACTACATAGTATCTAATTGATCTTCTAAATTGTATAAATTGTCCGAGCTCGGGGCATGGGCGTTATAGTACCCAACCGCCATCTCATTCGCTCCTTCCTTCTCTGACCACCACCATCGACTTCATCGCCCTAGCCCGTCACCGTCGTCTCCTCGCCACCTTCTCAACCAACTCTAGCCCTCGCCTTCATCCTGTTGCCATCCCCCCATCGACCTTTGAACCCGAACTCCACCGAACCCATTTCCTCGCCGGTACCCCTCGACCTCATCATCCACCGTAATCCTCCCCCGCATCCATCGCAGAACCCCCCCTCCCCCCCACCCCCACCCCCACCTTCGTCGTCGTCTTCCAGAGCCCCTACCACCGTCGTCCCGCTCTCCTCTGTTTTTGGTGCAAAACAGAGCTTTGCTCGAGCTCGATCCCTAGTCGCTGCCATCACTTCTCAACCGCAGCGCCGCCGTCAGCACCATCGCGCCTCGCCGTGGGTGTCGTAGTCACCGTCGCCATAGTCGCCGTCGAGTCTCCCGTCGTTCTCTCTCTCTTTCGCTATGGAGAAGGAGGAGGGAGTTTACCTTTGTATGGTGTTTTGGAGTAGGGGATCCAGATCCCATTTGTTGTTTTGTGTGTGGGGGATTGATTGAATTGTGTTTGCTGTTTTGGAAGAGTGGGGATTTGCTATCTTGTCTGCTGGTTTTGCTGTTAGCTGTTTTGCACGTGGCTCGCATGTGCTTGCGTGTTCCGTGTTCGTGGTTCATCGCACATGATTCTTATCCCGTTATTCTATATATTTGAATCTACTAATTGAAAGGAAAGTCACTTCTTGGACTAGTTATTTGTTTCGTTCAAGATTTCTTTTATCTCTGTAAGTAGATCCAGTCCTTTTTATCATACTGCTATTTGAAATTCCGTTAAGGTTATTGAGGGTTTACACGAGTTAACCCGATATATTCTTAACATTGTGCCTACATCTTTGATCTAAAATCTTGTTCCTCTTGCACATTGCATATGCACATTTACATGAAAATATAACTAGATCCATGTTATTGAATTGTTTGATGAATTGAATATGTTTGATTGATGAGTTGATTACCATTCCCGTAAAATTGCATCTTAAATCTAGAAATCTGCATGTTAAACATATAATAGCACTTTGATTATTAATTAGCATGAATTATATAGTTGTATGATTAAGTTGTTGCCTATTCATACCAAACTATTTTCTGGGCTGCCATTTGTATCTTTTTGCATTAAATTTTTGACCCTGTTACTGTTGTAATTTGAAATAACTTTTTGAATATGAATTATAGCCCCATGAATCTATTTTCTAGAACTTTTAACGAATTTGAATTCCGAGTTATAATCTGTGAGATATCAGTATTTTGGTATAGATGTGTCAGAATTTCCAGATTCACAAATTCATGCTTATCTTTCCGTTTCAGAATTAAATTGAATATGTTAACAGTAAAATAAAAATATAAAATAAATTTGGCTGAGACTAGACATGTGTAGGAACTACCCTGAATTTTTGTAGATTTAATTGATGAGTTTTCTGGTCTGTTCCATATGTGTTTACACAATTTACAACTTGCTGCCTGAACATAAAACCTAAAAAGAATAGAGTTTTCACCCTAGTTTCTGTAACTGTAACGCCCCGATTTTCGATAACTGGGAAACTGTGACATAAGCCAGAATCTTTCCTTCAACTAGTCACATTACGCAGAAAAATAGGAAAATTTAAAACTTTTTATTCAACACAAATGTATTACAAATCCGAATGTTACAAAATTGCAATACATTACAACAGTGTTACAATAATACCTTTACTATCCCAAGTGTTACAACTTTCAACATATTACATCAGAGTACAATGAATAAAGAACAACACTTGGTATTCCACTTGGATGCTTTCTAACAAATAATTAATTTACAACAATTATTACAAATGAAATTACAACATATTTACAACGGAAAACTTTAATGAGATCGACTCCTTGCTCTCTCGCCTTGAGTCCTCCTGAATCTTGTACCTATACCTGTACCTGTACCTGTACGTGTACCAGTACTTCTGCAATTTAATACCGGTACCTCTGCAATCCAATACCTGTACTTCTGCAATCCAATACCTATACCTCTGCAATCCAGTACCTATAATTCTGCAACCCAGTACCTATTGAAGTGGGGACGTCAATATTCACTGACGCTTTAAGGCTGATAACTAGCAGCGAATCTCAACTATAGCAAAACAGATTGATGAAAAGGGAAATGTGTATATATATATTTAATGTGTCAGTGTTTGTTATGATGTAGACTCTAATGTAAGATTACTAATGCAATGATGCTCTTATTCTAATGCAAGCGAGTCTCCGGAACAGTATGCAGCCCATACTACATATGCCCTATCTCAAGCCGTTTCTCCATATACAGGGATTTGAACCCACGTTATGAATTCTACTTTGTACACAATCTTGTTCCTGACAATACAACGTGACTGTGAGGTTGCAGAAGGGGTCAAGTCCCCCCAATGCAGTATGCTTATGGTGTCTCTATTTGCCACTACTACCCGGCGTACCGGACCTCACTCAAAAATAAGGTTGCAGGTACGGTCTAGTTCCGTTACTGCAGTCATATAGTGGTTTCCATGTTTGCCACTATTGCCCAGCGTACCGGGCCTCATTCAAAAATCAAAAGAACATAGGGTCTCGCATGCGCAGGATAGAACGAAGCCTACCCTGTGGCACCCTTGGGGTCTAGCAAACGCAGAACAGCACGTAGCATCCTGTGGCACCCAAAACCACGATATTTCAGGAATTAACAGACGAGATATGCAATCCGTACTCCCAAATCGTGAGAAGGCACCGTACGTATCCTTTTGACGGGAAGATACAACCCAATAACACCACCTAGTGTCGGCTATAGGACAGGTCGGATCATAAGGAATCACCCTTAATACCAACTCTTTCCCTTTGGCGAATAATGATAATAAGTAATGGTTAAGTAGTAATAGCCATAAGTTACCACCCTAACATTGTCACTAACCCTGAACAATTCTAAGGATGACAACAGTATAAACACAATATGCTCGGTCTTAAGTTTAGACTTCGCGAGATAACTCCGCTAGGATGCTCAACCTAGACTTACCAGAATCCTTAAGGATCTGGTTCATGGCCTATCGATCCAAGATCTCGGCAATAAGAACGTATTCGCATGCTACTACCCTAAACATGGATTCCGTCATACTCCGGTCCGCGATCAACCAACTCGGTTAAGATCTGACAGTACACGCGAGTGACTCGTCCACAGTCCTTTAGGAGTAAGGTAAACACACGTCTTGATGGTCGATAGCCCTAGGGCAATGATATCACCCTAGATAAGCACAACAAACTGCGTATTAGCTAAGAAGCTACATACGAGTAACAAAAAACACATACGATCTAAACAAGCTACGTATGGAACCAACAGCTACATACGGGCCAGTCGAGCTACGTATGAGACAACAACATACATATGAGCCAAATAAGCCACGTATGAGATCAACAGCTACATACGGGCCAGGCGAGCAGCGTATGAGACAACAACATACATACGAGCCAAATAAGCTACGTATGAGACCAACAGCTACATACGGCCCAGTCGAGCCCGTGTAAGGAATCCAAAATTCGGTCCATCGAACACATGCAAAGAGTTTAACCCAACTGCAGATTTTCCACAAAAAGTTGAAACTTCGCAATCTGGTCACTTTTGCTCCACTCGTCGGAATCTAACGAAACTGGACAATTTTAAAAGGTGGGAACATCTACTAAAACTTTCCAGTTGACCAGTTGCTCAGATTCCGCAAGGAAATCCAAATTCCTACCCGTCGAATATACTGAAACAATTACCAAACTACCGATTTTCAACAAAAAGTCTAAACTTCTGTAGCTTGTAACTTTTGCTCCACTTATCGGAATCTAACAAAACTGGACAATTTGAAAAGGTGGGAACATCTACTGAAACTTTCCAGTTGACCAGTTGCTCAGATTCCGTAAGGAAATCCAAATTCCTACCTGTCGAACATACGCAAACAGTTACCAAACTACCGATTTTCAACAAAAAGTCGAAACTTCCGTAGCATGTAACTTTTGCTCCATATATCGGAATCTAACGAAACTGGACAATTTGAAAAGGTGGGAACATCTACTAAAACTTCTCAGTTGACCAGTTGCTCAGATTTCGTAAGGAAATCCAAATTCCTACCCATCGAACATACGCAAACAATTACTAAACTACCAATTTTCAACAAAAAGTCGAAACTTCCGTAGCTTGTAACTTTTGCTCCACATATCGGAATCTAACGAAACTGGACAATTTGAAAAGGTGGGAACACCTACTAAAACTTTCCAGTTGACCAGTTGCTCAGATTCCGTAAGGAAATCCAATTTCCTACCCATCGAACATACACAAACAGTAACCAAAAATAGCAGACTTAACCCATAAAAGCTGAAACTTTGGGAGCCTATAACTTCTATTCCGCTTATCGGAATTTAACCCGAGAGGTCAGTTCGGAAAGGGGAGAACGTCTACTATAACTCTCTAGTTGGTTCGAACCTCAGATTCAACAACTAAGACACTCTAAAATCTCAAAGAAGCAAAACAGCAAGAGTCCAGTAAAGACAGCCAGTTGTTGTGCTTTGCAAATGACATAACTTCTACTCCGCTTATCGGAATTTAGTCCGAGAGGCCAATTCGGAAAGGGGAGAATGTCTACTACAACTTCTCTAATGGGTCTCTACCTGAGATTCATCCATTAAGACACTCAAAAACTAAGAAGAGTCAAAATAGTAAGCGCTCAGTGAGACAGCTTTTTGCTGTTTTTTTTTCAAAGGCCATAACTCCTACTCCGCTTGTCGGAATTTAACCTAAGAGGCCAATTCGGAAAGGGGAGAATGTCTACTAAAACTTCTCTAATGGGTCTCTACCTCAGATTCGACCATTAAGAGGCTCAAAAACAGCAATCAACACAAATAGTGAGCAACTCAGTCAAGTTGTTGTCCTGTTTTTATAATGACTGTAAATTTTGAGTCTCTTATCTGAATTTAACGCAAGAGGTCAATTAGGAAAAGGCAGGATGTCTACTAAAACTTCTCTACGGGGTCCGAACTTCTAATTCTTCCAGGAAGACCAATTAAAAGCCACTTGAACCTACTACGACACTAACCCGAAAACACAGTTTTCTGTTTTGGGCGAATTCCTCGCTATTTTGGGAAAGCGGCTCGTTTCACCTACAAAATATACTCCGAAAAATCTATAAAAATTAGAGAACACTAATAACACCTAGGAGAAGCTCCCACAAAAATTTGGGGTCAAGATTCTACCTATAACATATGTAAACAAAATCAACCCTACAACTTTAAAAACCGATTCTTCATGCCTCCAATTGGTGTTCTACCACTTCAAATTTCACATACACTCTACTCTGGCCCATATGCACATGAAACCACTTCAATACAACAACATACAACCAAAATAAACCTAACAGTAACAGAAAACAAACATGAGTTAAGAAACCCCCACCTTGATTTCGTGTAGGAAGGACTTGCTATCAACTTCTCCTTGCTCCTTTTTCTTGCCTCTTCTCAAGAACACCAAGAACAAAATGAACCCATGAAAATACCCTCTTTTCTTTGATTTTGATCCTCTCTTTCTTTTTCTAAAACCAAAAATAAGTAGAAGTAGTAGTAGAAGAAGATAGGATGAGATGAGATTTGAGAAGGGGATGGAAATGAGAAGAACACACAAGGAAAAAGGGTTTCCTAACCCTAGGTTGGAGAATGGCTGGCCAAAATGGAGGAAGGGGAGTTGGGGGGGTTTTTATAAAACAAGTGAAGTTGGTTTTTGTGGTGGAAATGAGAACCACTTGGCTTTTCTTCATGTGGTTAGAAACAAATGAAGATTTATTTGTAAATTAGTCTTACAATCAAGCCCTAATCCTTCTCATCCCTCCATCTCATCAAGATGGATCAAAATATAAAATAAAATTTGTCAAATCACATACTACACGATTTGTTCAAATGCCCGAAATCGATACAGTTCGATTTCGTACGAATATCTGATTATACAGATAATTTTCGTTCGTGGAAACGAACAAATCAGTAAAAAAATAATTTAATTACGAGAAATAAAATAAAATAATTTTATTACCGGCTCGGAAGATTCCAGTATCAATTTGATACAAAACAGTCGTATACCGACTAGTATATATACATATATAATGTTTATTAACAAAACCGGGTGATGTCCACCAAAAGTATTTCAATTCTGAAAATAAAAATAAAATAATACTTTTTAATATTTGCCCAGTATTTTCCAGACGTTTTTCTCAAAAATGTATTTTTCAAGATTTTGCACAAGTGCACAAAACTGATACAATACATATATATACTTACTAGTATATATATCTAGACATCTTTTTACTTGAAAACCAAGCAATTTCCATTAAAAAATATTTTAATTTAAAAATAATAATTATCCAAATATAATATCCGTCCGGGATATTACAGTAACTTTTATATGTCATATATATATATTTGCTGTAATTGGTAGAGAGTCTAGTTTCTACAATTTCTGTCAGATTCAGATTTGCTTTTCTGTAGTAGCGGTACTTTGTTTTTGTACAGCAATGTCATGCTGTCCAGATTATGTAATTTGTGTGTAATTGATATGTTTACTTCTTGCTTTGTCTATAACAAGTAGAATTAGTCACACCTAGCATAATACAATATTGAAACCTTCTTGCATACTCACATAGGATGAAAATAATCTATGAACAAGCCGGGGTATTATGGGTTGACTTGGTAGTGAACGATCGGAAAATATACTGGGTAAAGGCCTTCTTACTTGCCTGATTTATAACTTGAAAGGTGGAGAATTGATTCTCATTATGTGATCACGCTATCATGATATCTTTTCATCTTGTTTCCGAGTACACGATCTGTGAATTCACCATCAGCCTAAAACGTTCACTATTTGTTTGCACTGAAACTGTGGTATGGAACATATGGGACGCAGTAGTATGTGTACTAGATAGATTAATAAAATGATTAATAACCTGCACTTAACATTTCATGATTGATCCTGTATATCTTCATCAAGATAGAATTTAAATTGACATGATTCAGTACATGCATGATTAAATATAGACCTTTGATATTATTGCCTATCTTTGATTTTGTTATTGACTTTGATCTCGCCCTTTTTTTTTGATATACATGCTTCCTATTATTCTTTGTTTTCCTCTACTTGTTGTCCACGACTTGCTCTAAAGACATTTTTTTTTCTTTTTAGATCAAGAATTTACAGGTACTAGAGGATCTATACCAGCAAGAATTGGTGAGCAACGATTCTAGAAAATGGAACTAAAGATTGAGCCGCTTAGTTTATTTTGTTGCTAGTTTTATTTCTTTGAACATTGTTTGGATATTATACTTTGTTTTGGGCTTATGTTCTCGTCGTTTATTTTTCCTAGATATTGGATATTGTGTTGGATATTATTTGGATTATTTCATTATTATTAAAGTTGTTCTTTAATTCATGTGATTATATCTTTCTTGCATGGCTATGTTTATTGTTCATGTTCCAGATTAGTCTGGTACAACTTATGGATGGTGTTTACATCATTCGCTGGGCCTACGTTACGTATTCGTATTCCGTATTTTGGAAGCTGGGCGTGACATGTTTTTAGTGGTATCAGAGCCCTAGGTTTGGATAATATATCAGTCAAACATGACTATCTTTATTGTGGTTTGGCTTTGATTGATATATTGGTCAAGTTTGGCTCTAGCCGGGTTAACTCAGTGATGTGCACACCATATTGATCACATGAATATATAATAACCAACATATATTCTGGGTACTGACCATATTTGCTTGTGTTTTAGGCTATTGCTCATGGGAATTCTTCTTCTTCTCGTCCGAGGGATGAGCAGCAGGACAACACTGCTATTCTTCAGACGATTCAGCAGATGATGGCTCTCCAGCAGGAGCACAATGAATTGATGAGGGCCACTTTGGCGGCCAATGGGACCGCCGCTAGACCTGCACCAGGGCCACTGCAACCAAGGCCCGGTATAGTAGCAGATTTTATGAGGCTGCACCCAGATAAGTTCTCGGGTACTGAGTCGCTGCTGGAGGCCGAGCAATGCCTTATCCGGACAGAGCAACTGTTGATCGCCGCTCGTGTTGCTGATGTTGATCGTGTGGATGTGGTTAGCATCCAATTGGTAGATCTCGCTCAAATTTGGTGGCGTGCTGAAACCGAAAGGATGGCGAGACCCATCGAGTGGGCCACTTTCTCAGAGAGCTTCATGACGAAGTTATTTCCCAGTATTACCAAGGAAGAGATGGAACGACAATTTGTTTTCCTAACTCAGGTTGGCTACGTAGTGTTCTTAAATATCATTTTTGTTGCCTATGTGACAATATTAATTTGAGCATTGTATTAACTAGGAAAACCGTTCCATGTACGAGTATGCTGTAGAGTTTACTCGGCTCAGTCGCTTCGCTCCTGCCCTCATAGCCACTGATGAGGATAGGCCTTGCAGATTCCAGTTGGGCTTGATCTTTCCCATCTAGGACCGCTTGGCTACTCTTCGGCTTCGTGCCTATGCCGACATTCGGGATGTTGCTCGGATTCAGCAGCAGACCCTCAGCAGGTCAGGTGTTCCTCAGTGGACTGTTTCGAACCCTGTTGCATTTCGGCCTACCAGAGGACCTATTAGGAGGCCAGTTCTGTCCCCTTCTGCGAGAGTACAGCCGTACGCACCTTTTGTTCCGAGGACTGTCGAGACTTGTGGCTATTGCCATAAGGATGGGCATTCACAGCGAGACTGCAGGATGGCCAATCGACTGTGTCTAGTGTGTGGGAGTAGTGACCATATGGTTCGTGACTGTCCGAGGAACAGGACTCCCACACCGATTACTGGTGCTGCTGAGCTAGGAGCGCCGACTCGTGGTCAGAGTTGACCGCCTCTTCCACCGCAGAGGCAAGCTTTTGGTCAGAGGTGTGTAGCTCCTAGAGGAGGCCAGACTAGGAGTCGTGGTCAGGCTTATAACCTGACAGCCGAGGAAGCAGAGGTAGCTGTTGGAGTGGGTGTAGGTATATCACAATAGTTCTACTTTCTTTTTTCTTCATTTCAGTTTTCTGCATGTTATTTTCCTTCTTTGTAAAATTATTTGTGTATATATATGCTGCTAGCATCTTATTCTTTTGTTTGATCTTCTCTTCTAGGTGTTATTTTAGCCTTCTCCCTCCCAGCTCATGTTTTGTTTGATCCTGGTGCTACCCACTCTTTTATTTCCTCCCGCTTTGTTGATCAACATAGTTTGGCAAGCGATGCTATGCCCACAGCTTGGGAAATCACCATAGGTGGAGGTGTCATTGTCTATTCTAGGGTATGCAAGCAAAGCCTGTTGCTGATTGGTGGTGTAGATTTTTTGGTTGATTTGATTGTGATTCCCAATTCCGGTTTCGATGTCATTCTGGGCATGGATTGGTTGGGTGTTTCTTGTGCCGTGATTTATTGCCGAGAGAAGAAGGTGGCTTTCAGGCTTTCCGGTCAACCAAAGTTTGTGTTCCATGCGGGTGAGACACCGTCAGGGCGTGTCAAGAACTTGATCGACCCTAAGGTTGTTTTGCTTGTGTCATTGGGCTCTGATGGGGTTGTTGCACCCTTAGTTGTCTGGGATTTCCTTGATGTCTTTCTCGAGGATTTGCCCAGTTTGCCGCCAGACCGAGATGTAGAGTTCAGCATTGATGTTCAGCCAGGTACGATGCCTATTTCCAAGAGTCCGTATCGCATGACACCGGTTGAATTGGCGGAACTGAAGGTGCAAGTTCAGGAGTTGGTTGATAAGGGTTTTATCAGGCCTAGTGTTTCGCCTTGGGGAGCCCCAGTTCTGTTCGTCAACAAGAAGGATGGTAGCCGCAGGCTTTGCATTGACTACAGAGAGTTGAACAATGTCACAGTGAAGAATCGGTATCCATTGCTGAGGATTGACGATTTGTTCGACCAACTGGGAGGTACTTCTGTGTTCTCAAAGTTGGATCTTCGTTCCGAGTATCATCAAGTTAAAGTGAAGTCAGAAGATGTTCCGAAAATGGCATTCCGAACGAGGTATGGGCATTATGAGTTCTTGATGATGCCTTTCGGAGTTACTTATGCACCGGCTATGTTCATGAGTGTAATGAACAGGGTGTTCTTGCCATTCTTGGATCAATTTGTCGTGGTCTTCATTGAAGACATATTGGTGTATTCTCGGAATAGGGAAGATCATGCTGAGCATTTGAAAGTGGTTCTGTAGACTTTGAGGGAGGACCAGCTGTATGGGAAGCTCAATACGTGTGAGTTCTGGCCGGATCGGGTTGTTTTTCTGGGCCACATTATTTCTGGTGCTGGTGCAACTGTGGATCCATTGAAGATCTTTGCGGTCAAGGATTGGCCTGTTCCGAAGTCTGTTCCTGAGGTGCGAAGTTTCTTTGGTTTGGCTGGCTATTATCAGAAGTTCGTTCAGGATATTTTAAAGATTGCTGGGCTTCTGACCAGTATGACGAAGAAGGGGCAGAAGTTTGATTGAGATGAAGCTTGTGATGAAGCTTTTGCCGAGTTGAAGCGTCGGTTGATGTCAGTGCCTGTGCTGACTATACCCGACAGTTCGGGTGATTTTGTGATCCATTGTGATGCATCAGGTAGAGGTCTAGGAGCAGTGCTGATGCAGCGAGGCAGGCTTGTCACTTATGCATCGAGGCAGTTGAGACCTCATAAGAAGAACTATCCCACGCATGATCTGGAGTTTGCGGTCGTATTTTTTGCCTTAAAGTTGTGGAGGCATTATCTGCTTGGGGATAGAGTGGAGATATTCACATATTACAAGAGCCTCAAATATGTGTTCACGCAGTAGGAGTTGAACATGAGGCACAGAAGATTGTTGGAATTGATGGCAAATTTTGACATCAATTTGGAGTATCACCCAGGCAGATTGAACTTGGTGCCTGATGCTTTGAGTAGGAGGCCTGCCGCTATATTCCTTACTAAGCAGAAGGAATTAATGGAGGACATGAGGAGGCTGGAGTTAGATGTGCTACTTCCTGGATCAGCTCAATAGTTCATAATGTTGCAGTTGCAGTCTTCCTTGATTGAGCAGATTAAGGAAGCCCAAGCGAGTGACCAGCAATTGCAGCAGTTTCGAAGTGAGGTGGAAGCCAGTTTGAAATCTGATTTGGTCATTCATGCTGATGGGTCACTTTGTTTTGACTCTAGGTTGTGTGTACCTAGAGAAGAAGTTAGAGAGAAGCTACTTGAGGAAGCTCATCGGTCTCCGTATTATATTCATCCAGGTCGTAACAAGATGTACAGGGACTTGAAGCAACATTTCTAGTGGCATGGCATGAAGAGAGTTGTGGCTAGATATGTCTCTTAATCTGTCAGCAAGTGAAGGTAGAGCATCAGAGGAGCGCGGGACTTTTGCAACCTTTTCCAATCCCAGAGTGGAAGTAGGAGAATATCATGATGGATTTTGTGACAACTTTGCCAAGGAGTCCCAAGGGTCATAATGCTATCTGGGTGATAGTGGAACGACTTACGAAGTATGCTCACTTTATTCCTTTTCGTGTGGGTCAGTCCACGGAGAGTTTGGCTGAGGAGTATATTCAGGAGGTTATTCGTCTGCATGGATTTCCTGTCAGTATCATATCGAATAGAGATACGAAATTCAGGTCTTAGTTCCGGGAGAGTCTGCTGAAGAGCTTGGGCAATTAGTTGAGCTACATTATAGCGTTCCGTCCTCAAACGGATGGGCAGTCGGAAAGGACAATTCAGACCCTAGAAGACATGTTGTGATCCTGCGTTCTTTAGTTTGGAGGTTCGTTGGAAGATCATCTTCACTTAGCCGAGTTCTCTTATAATAACAGATACCAGGCAAGTCTCAAGGCTGCTCCATTTGAAGCTTTGTATGGGCACAAGTGTAGATCACCGGCCTATTGGGATGATATCGGCGAGAGGAAGCTTTTGGATCCTGAGTTGATCACGAAGACAGTTAATGTCGTGGCTCAGATCCAGAAGCACTTGCAGGCCGCTCAGGACAGGCAAAAAAGGTGGGCTTACTGTTGTCGTAGACCTCTACATTTTTTTGCAGGCGAGCATGTGTTCCTCAAGGTATCGCCTTGGAAAGGTGTTATCCGATTTGGAGGTGGGGGAAAGTTGAGTCCCCGGTTCATCGGTCCATTTGATATTGTTGAACGTGTGGGCAAGGTAGCTTACAGGCCCGCATTGCCACCAGCTGTAACGGGTGTCCATGATGAATTCCATGTTTCTCAGCGCAGGAAATACATTAGGGATGCCAGTCATGTAATTGACTACTCAGACTTGTCTGTGAGGCTGGATTTGTCCAGTGAAATTCAACCAGTCTCTATCTAAGACCGTCGAGAGAAGGTGTTGAAGAATAGAGTCATCAAGTTGGTTCGAGTTTCTTGGAATCCTCACTCGCCAGGTGGGTCGACTTAGGAGTTGGAGGAAAAAATTTGGGAGAAGTTTCCTCATTTATCTGAGTAGTGTTTGCTTTGTTTTGTTTTGTTTCGAGTTCGCCCTATGTACCGCTTGTGTGAATTTCGAGAACGAAATTCTTCTTGTAAGGTGGGTAGGATTTGTAATCCCTATTTTCCTATTTTGAATTTTATTGTATTTTATTTTCTTTTCTTGACTATTGTATCTGATTTTTTTCAATAATACAATATTTTGCTCTTATTGGGTTCTTTTATTTCCTTTTGATCATTCCGTACTCTTTTCTACTATTTTCGGCTCATTGCAAAGTTTTGCTCTTCGTATTTTGAGTTTGAATTGTTCCACTATATATTCATCTCATTGATTTATATTCATTAATCTCTTTTTGGAGCCTAAACCTGTACCCTGAACACATTAACCCGCAACCCAAAACCCCAACTTCTTAATCCCCTATAAATACCCTATTATTAAAACCCTAATTATTATAATCTCTCTATCTCCTCCACACCCCGTCGCTCTCTCTCATCTCTCTCTCTGTTTTCGTTGTACCCAACCGCCATCCCATTCGCTCCTCCCATCTTCGACCACCACCCTCGACCTCATCGCCCTAGCCCTTCGCCGTCATCTCCTCGCCACCCTCTCATCCACCTCTAGCCCTCGCCTTCATTGCGTCGCATCCCCCCATCGACCTTCGAACCCGAACTCCACCGAACTCATCTCCTCGCCGCTACCCCTTGACCTCGTCATCCACCGTAATCCTCCCCGCATCCACCGCAGAACCTCCTGTCACCCTCGTCATCGTCGTCCAAAGCCCCTACCACTGTCGTCCGGCCCTCCTCTATTTTCGGTGCAAAACAGAGCTTCCTCGAGCTCCGATCCCTGGTCGCTGCCGTCGGTTCTCGACCACAACACCGCCATCTGCACCCTCACCGCCTTTGCCGTGGGTGTCACAGTCACCGTCGCTGCAGTCGCCATCTAGTCTCCTGCCGTTCTCTCTCTCTATCGCTGTGGAAAAGAAGGAGGGAGTGTACCGGTGTTTGATGTTGTGGGATAGGGGATCCCGATCCCGTTTGATGTTTTGTGTGTGGGGGATTGATTGAATTGTGTTTACTATTTTGGAAGAGTGGGGATTTGCTGTCTTGTGTGCTAGTTTTGTTGTTCGCTGTTTTTCACATGGCTCGCACGTGCTTGCGTGTTCCGTATTCGTGGTTCGTCTCCCGGGATTCTTATCCAGTTATTCTATATATTCAAATTTACTAATTAGAATGCAAGTCTCTTCTTGAACTAGTTATTTTTTCGTTCAAGATTTCTTTGATCTCTGCAAGTAAATCGAGTCATTTTTATCGTACTGCTGTTTGAAATTCTGTTAAGTTTATTAAGGGTTTACATGAGCAAACCCGATATATTCTTAACATCGTGCCTACATCTTTGATCTAAAACCTAGTCCCTCTTGCACATTGTATATGCATATTTACATGAAAATATAACTAGATCCATGTTATTGAATTGTTTGATGAATTGAATATGATTGATGAGTTGATTACCATGCCCGTAAAATTACATCTTAAATCTAGAAATCTGGATGTTAAACATCTAATAGCACTTTGATTATTAATAAGCATGAATTATATGGTTGTATGATTAAGTTGTTGCCTATTCATACCAAACTATTTTTCTGGACTGCTGTTTGTATCTTTTTGCATCAGATTTTCCACCCTGTTACTGTTGTAATTTGAAATAACTTTTTGAATATGAATTATAGCCCCATGAATCTATTTTCCACAACTTTTAACAGATCTGAATTCCGAGTTATAATCTGTGAGATATCAGTATTTTAGTACAGCTGTGTCAGAATTTCCAAATTCACAAATTCATACTTATCTTTCTGTTTTAGAATTAAATTGAACAGGTTAACTGTAAAATAAAAATATGAAATAAATTTGGCTGAGACTATACATGTGTAGGAACTACCCTGAATTTCTGTAGATTTAATTGATGAGTTTTCTGGTCTGTTCCATATGTGTTTACACAATTTATAACTTGTAGTCTGAACATAAAACCTGAAAAGAATAGAGTTTTCACCCTAGTTTCTATAACTTTTATATGTCATATATATATTTGCTGGAATCGGTAGAGAGTCTTGTTTCTAGAATTTCTGACGAATTCATAATTGCTTTTCTGTAGTAGCGGTAATCTGTGTTTTTGTACAACAACGTCATACTGTCCAGATTATGTAATTTGTGTGTAATTGATATGTTTGCTTCTTGCTTTGTTTATAACGAGTAGAATTAGTCACACCTAGCATAATAAAACATTGACACCTTCTTGCATGCTCACATAGGATGAAAATAAACTATTAACAATCCGGAGTATTATGGGTTGACTTGGTAGTAAACGATCGAAAAATGTACTCGATAAAGGCCTTCTTGCTTGCCTGATTTATAACTTGGAAGGTAGAGAATTGATTGTCAATTTGTGATCACGCTATCATGATATCTTGTCATCTTGTTACCAAGTACACGATCTGTGAATTCACCATCAGTCTAAAATGTTCACTGTTTGCTTGCATTGAAACTGTGGTATAGAACATATGGGACGCAGTAGTACGTGCACTAGATAGATTAATAAAATAATTAATAACCTGTACTTAATATTTCATGATTGATCCTGTATATCTTCATCAAGATAGAATTTAAATTGACATCATTCAGTACATGCATGATTAAATATAGACCTTTGATATTATTGCCTATCTTTGATTTTGTTATTGACTTTGATCCCGTTCCTTTTCTTTGATATACATGTTTCCTATTATTCTCTGTTTTCCTCTACTTGTTGTCCACGACTTGCTCTAAGGATATTATTTTCTTTCTTTTTAGATCAAGAATTTACATGTACTGGAGGATCTATACCAGCAGGAATTGGTGAGCAACAATTCTAGAAGATGGAACTAATGATTGAGCTGCTTAGTTTATTTTGTTGCTAGTTTTATTTCTTTGAACATTGTCTGGATATTATACTTTGTTTTGGGCTTATGTTCCCGTCGTTTATTTTTCCCAGATATTAGATATTGTGTTGGATATTATTTGGATTATTTCATTATTATTGAAGTTTATCTTTGATTCATGTGATTATATCTTTCTTGCGTGGCTGTGTTTATTGTTCATATTGCTGATTTAGTCTGGTACAACTTATGGATGGTGTTTACATCATTCGCTGGGCCTACGTTACGTATTCGTATTTCGTATTTTGGAAGTGGGGAGTGACAACACCACTTATCTTACCAGAATCTGGTGAGTCTGCCATTACCGATAACCGAAGTCACACAGCTAATGAAGGGTTTGTAGGCCTTAGCAATACCTTTCCAGAACCAGGAGACACGTGGGCCTATCCTGAAGCCCAAATTTTTCGTTCCATTCATATGCAGGTATCTCTGAACGAAATCTTGCCACCTTTCTCCATTAGGTTGGAAAACTTTCCACCACTATTTACCTAGGAGGGCAAGATTCATATCTTGAAGATCAATAATACCTAGTCCTCCGTGTATCCTTTTCATGCATGCTTTTTTCCCATCTGATAAGGTGATAGCCGCCTCTATCCGGGCTTGCCCCTTTCCATAAAAAACCGTTTTCGAGTCAGATCAATTCTTTGAACAACACATCGCGGCATTTCAAAGAAGGACAAATAATAGGTTAGAAGATTTGAGATGACTGCATTGATAAGCATGACTCTCCCTCCCAATGATAGGGCTTTACCTTTTCAACCTGCAAGACGGTTCTCAACCCGGTCAATGATGGGTAACCAATCAGCCTTCTTGAGTTTCCCCGGTCTCAGTGGCAGCCCCAGGTACTTAATGGGAAAACTCTCGATGGAGCCATTGAGAATTGTGGCATGTTCTAGTGCCTCCTTGTAGTCAGGGCAATGGGGATAAGAGCACTTTTGTGGAAGTTAACCCTAGGCCAGACCAAGCTTCAAAACTATATAGAATTCCTTTGAAGGCGGTTGTTTCCCCGAGGTTGCCATTTCCAAACAAGACAGTATCATCTCCATATTGAAGGATTGAGCAACCATGGCGGTTGACTCCCTTGGCCACCGAGGCTATCCAGCCTGCTCTACTGCAATTAGCCATCATGGATCAAAGTACATCTGCCAAAATGGTGAAGAGAAGGGGGGAGAGCGGATCTCCTTGTCTGAGGCCCCGTTTGCATGAAAATGGATGGCCCGAGACCCCATTCACCAAAATCGCAGTTCTGCTAATGGTAAGACATGTGTGGATCCATTTGACCCATCTATCCCCAAATCCTCTTCCAGCCAGCGCTTCCAGGAGGCAGTCTCATTCAACCGAGTCATAAGCTTTCTCGAAGTCCAGTTTTAGGAGATAGCTTTTAGCATTTGACGTGTGGCATTGGTGGATAGTTTTTTCAGTCGTGGCTATATTGTCCTAAATACAACGTTCTTTAATGAACCCCGTCTGATCGTGACTAATGACTCCATCTATCACCTTTCCCAGTCTATTAGCGAGAGTCTTGGTAATGATCTTGACTGAGCAGTTAAGGAGACTAATAGGGCGGAAGTCTCCCACCTGCAGGGAGTCTTCTTTCTTAGGAATCAGAACAACTTCTGCAAAATTAATTCTACCTGACTTTATGGTCGTAGAAATCAGCGAACAACTTCAGCAAATTGTCTTCGATTTCCTCCCAGAAAGCCTGGTAGAACTGGATTGGGAAACCATCTGGGCTTGCGGCTTTGTCCTTTCCAAGTTGTTGGACTGCCCACCATTCAATTCTCACTTAAAATTGAATGGTTGAGATTAGAAGGTTGAATGAATGTCTACAAATTACAGGTTGTCTACAAATAACAATCCCGACTCTTCTATTATAATATTAGAGATGATACAAGGAAAAAAAAACATGTCTAATCAATAGCCTCATACATGCCCAAAGAATAAAAAATTGGCATGTTCTTAGTGTAGTAATCAATCAGAGATACAACACCAAAGCATACAAATTATTCTCTGCAAGCATCCAAAACTACTAAATCTCCATTTTCACCTGCACGAATTTCAACTTCGCCATATCCTTCTTAATTGTCAATAACCAATTCCATTGAAGTTTACCCTAGGCCTCTTTGTTCCACGGAATGCAATCATATCGCCCTTAACCATGGGCGGTTTGTCTCCATCGCACATTCCCAAATCATACCAAATAATAGTCTCTAGTTTTCTATTCAACCACAACAACTGCTAAAAGTCCACTACTTAAAACAAAACGTAAATACAAAGTAAACAATAGAGAGGGTCTTAACAGTTAACACTTAAGAGGTTCAAGGCCTAGTTGGAAAACAGTTCGGATAGAAAGACAATTATTTTTGACGGTGAAGCAAAGTTATGATATAGCTTTTGTTATCTTTCAAGTGTTTGGTTGCCACGGTTGAGAAATAAATTACGTCGGAGTACATTCTTAGATAATTTCAATTATCTAAGCTTCTTGGTGAAATAACCGAATTTTTACCAAAATAACCCACTTTTGAAAAGTATTTACCAAACTGACCCACTTTCAAAAGTATTTACCAAAACAACCCACTCGCTAACACAAGTTAGTTCAGTTTTCACCACTTGGGAAAAAACATGAAGAAAAAAGTCAAGTATACACTCGTTATCTCAGTTAGCTAGCAACCCTGTTTTCACTATGGTCGCTAACTGAGAAAGCGAGTGTCGATTGAGAATTCACTTAATACTACACTCGCAATCTCAGTTTCTTCTTTCCTTCTCTCTCTCCACACTCCTTCTCCCACTCCGAAATCCTAGTGGCCCAAATCTCATCCTCGTTCTACCCAGTATTTGTGTGATATTTGTTCATAACTCTTACTATTTAATTTTTGGTTAATTTTGATGTAGGGTTACATTTAGAATTGTGAGTTAATTTGAGATGTGTTCAACAATAAATTGAGATTTTTGGTTATACGAATTATGCCTACATTGTACTAAGTGTGGATGATTTATACTAAATTTATTTGTGTAATTAACCTAAAATAACCTATATTGTACAAAGTTAGTTAGTGTTATTCCTGTGTTTGTACCACACTTTGGAGAAAAAGTAAAGAAAAATACTAAGTTTACACTCGCTATCTCAGTTAGCCAGAGTGTTTGTACCACACTCGCTAACTGAAATATCAAGTGTATTGGCTTGAATTAAAAAAAAATCATTGGGTTTAGACTCGCTATCTCAGTTAGCAAGTGTGTTTGCACCACACTCGCTAACTAAGATAGCAGTGTATTGGCTTGAAGAAAAATATAATTTTGTTTGTACCGCACTCGCTAAACACACGAATAACACTAACTAACTTAGTACAATATAGGTTATTTTAGGTTAATTACACAAATAAATTTATTACAAATCATCCACGCTTAGTACAATGTAGCATAATTCGTATAACCAAAACACTCAATTAATTGTTGAACACATATAAAATTAACTCACAATTCTAAATGTAACCCTACATCAAAATTAACCAAAAATAAAAAAGCAAGAGTTATGAACAAATACCACACGAATACTGGGTAGAATGAGGATGAGATTTGGACCACTAGGATTTCGGAGTGGGAGAAGAAGTGTGGAGAGAGATAGAGGAAGAAGAAATAGAGCTAGCGAGTGTGATATTAAGTGAATTCTCAATCCATACTCGCTATCTCAGTTAGCGAGCCTAATGAAAACATGGTCGCTAACTGAAATAGCGAGTGCATACCTGAAGAAAAAATTCAATTATACACTCGCTATCTCAGTTAGCGACCCGGTTTTCACTAGGGTCGTTAACTGAGTTAGCAATTTGGTCATTTTGATAAATACTTTTGAAAGTGGATTAGTTTGGTAAATAATTTCAAAAAGTGGGTCATTTTGATAAAACATTCGAAATAACCTGAGTCATCTCAACTTCAAAATAGGCCCCAAGCGACCCAAAGAAGTTATAGGAGACAACTCCACATAACTACTTGGGTTATCATTAGGGATGCTTTCGGATCGGATACAGATCGGATATTGGCTATACCAATATCTGTATCCGCATTCCAAAGACAAATTTGGATACAGATATGGATATGACTCGGAAATTAAAAATTATATCCGTATTCGCAATTTTCGGATACAGATGCGAATCAGATACGTTCTACTGGATAACGGATATGAATTCGGATATCAAATATAAAGTTTTTGCTATTTATTTTGGATATCAAATATAAAGTTTTTGCTATTTATTTTTCTTAACTAGTACTTAGACATGTATATCACTGAATTGTGGATATCGATTTTTATATCTAATCACATAATAGAAATCAACAGAACAAAAGATATTAAGTGAAATATTTTTCAAAAGTGCGTATTCAATACTTTGCCTAGAATACATTATGTTCACAGCAATTCTAAACATACACGCAACATAATGTGAAACAATTTAAGTTATTGCTTTCACCTGTCCAGTTATGAAGAACAATTTTGTGTAGCCAACTTGGTACATATCTGGAAGAATATTGAACTACCAAAGAATTACCACCGCCATGCTAAGAGGGTCTTGACAAGCAACATGCTCAAGAAGAAGAAAACTGTATCTGAAAGGAAATCGAATCAGAATGATTTATTATTCTTCAAGTTATATATGATACATAGGGTATGATTCTAAGATTCTATTGAACTTTTGGTGAAACATTTTTGTAGGATATCCAGATCTCGATATTTGAACCACTTCTAGAACTCCACAACATCTTAGTTGCTAAAGGACAAGCCCCTGTACATATGTTGAAGGGAGTTGCATGTTGTTTGGCTTGATACAACGTATGAAATGAGTTACTCTCAAGTCTTTGCATCAATTGGAATAGTTGTCCCTAAGCAATAACATAAATCATAAGCCTCAATGAAATGCATCAGTTATTACATATATTATGGGATGACCAATCAAATTCTTGAACAAAAATTGAAGATTTACTACGCAATGAGATGGTTCCAAAAAGTTGGGGTTAATAAACAGGTCATCCAACCCATTAAATAAACAGGTTCAAGTCTGAGCATTGAGCTGCTTGAGACAAAACGTTATATGCATAAGGCAGATAAAGGTAGTAAAGTAAATCGATCGGGATGGGTAGAGTAATCGACGGGGATGGGAGACGCTTGGTCGAAGTAATCAACGGGGAGGAGTAATCGACAGGAATGGGTGGAGTAATCGACGGTGAGGAGTAAACGACGACGATGGGTGAAGCTTGGTCGGAGTAATCGACGGCGTCGCAGCATCGAGGAGATCGAACGATGAGTCTTTGAAGAAGGAGAGAAGTTGGGTTTTTGCTGAATTTAGATGATTAGGGTTGGGGGGGGGGTAATTTTTAGTGTGTGTGTGTATATATATATATATATATATATATATTAAATAAATATATATTAAATTAAGTGATATCTGTATTCGCATCCGCTTTTTTTAGGGATATCCGTATCCGTATCCGTATCTGAATTTTTTTAGATTTGGATATCCAAATCCATATCCGTATCCGCCCAGATACGGATTTTTAATATCCGTATCTGCAAAAATTTTGGATTCGGATAAGGATTGAATCGGATATATCCTTATCCGAGAGCATCCCTAGTTATCATAACTAAACTCCATTCCAAAAATACCCCCATTTTTTCAACAAATTTCAAATTACTTGATATTGCAATTGCATCTTCTCCACATCCAGCGGTGTTGTAATCGCCGTCAAAGAACCCGCATCTGCTACTGTCATCACATGCACCACCACACCACCAATTTCCCACATGCGTGTTCAGAAAATGCATAGCCACAATTGGCATATTCATGACAACCCTCGCTTTATCATTCATATAAAATGCCTCCATCCCCAAACCTCCTCCCTCAAAGCCCTTCTCATGCAATTAGCACCCTCTCTGAATGGATTGCTCTGTCGGAGTAATTCTACCCCACAACTCGTAGTGCTAATAGCAGAAGTTCACCACAAGCAATAGAAACTCCCAAGACTTAGATGAACCAAGAATAAGCCACCACAATATATGGATCTCACAAGAACACAACCAATATGCAGAGATAACCAATACTTCTTATTCCAAAAGAAATACAAAGATTACAAAAGAGATTACAACTCTCAATCTCTCTCTCTTACCTTTGAAACACTCGGCACAATCTTTCATGAAGTTGGACAATGATAACGCTTCACCTCTTGATCATCAAAGATTCGATCTATTCAAATAAATCAACTAAACCCTAGAGTTTACAGCCATATATATTGCCCCAAGTAAACCCTAAAAGATAAACACAAATATAGCAATTGGGCCTTTAAACTCGTAAGCCCAAAAACAATCAGTCGTCGATATCGGTCGACCGCACCCCTAGTGACGGTCGACTGCAATGTGTAGAACCAACACAGAGAGCTGATCGGTCGACTGCACCCCCTAGGTCGGTCAACCGTCCCCTCCTCTGTTGGACCTGTACACTCGAAGAACTCTCAGCCTAGGGTCGGTCGACCGCACCCCCTAGTCGGTCGATCGCAACCCTCCAGGCTGCATTCTTCTACTTGCTGCTTGTCTTCTCTTGCTTCTTTGTCTCCTCCTCTTTTTCTCCAACTTCAAGTACCCCGTACCTACGTGTATTTGAGGCCACAATTCCTAACAATCTCCCATTTGGACCAAATACACCACGCTTCAAAGTTATTGCAATCTTTCCTCGTATTATCTCTGTCTCTCCCACTTTCATGGAAGACCCAGGTACTCCCCACTCTCATGAAGAGCACCTCCGCCACTCCACGTGGAGTGCACCAACCACCCCTTATCGCCTCATGAAGGATGTGCTCTACCAATTGCATAGAGCACGAATACCGGAGAAACAACCTCCCGTGTCGGATTCCGTATTACGAGACTCCCCAACTCGCAAGATCTCCATCAACACCGGATATGGTTCAAAGCCTCTCAATGCACCCTCTGCACTAGAAACCTCCGTGGACGACACCTCCACAAATTTCGCAGACTGTTCAACCCCTATAGTCTCAATTCGGTTAGCCTCATCAACATCACCCCGCATATCGATACCAGTGCTCTCTATTACACAAGAGCGACTTGAAGCTTCAACTGCCATATCGCAAAGTACCCTTACCGTCGCAACGTTTTGCTCTCTAAGATCACTTCCATAGCTATCAGCTCCAACTAAATTAGTAACCGCCCCTCCACAACTAAAAGAACTCGGTTACACCCCACACAACCTACTACTCGATTTCGGCTAAGAGTCAACTACAGGAGAAACTCCTCTCACATCTCTAAGCAAATAAAGCATTCCCTTACGCTTCTCCTTTGCAATCACCCTTGAACTTACATCTATACACCACTCCCCACTACCAACTGTAGTAGACAACCCCTCTTTGTTTAGCCTTCTAATCGAAATAAGATTTTCTTTCAAGTATGGAACATGCCTTGTCTCCCGCAAGATAATACTTTGATCATCAATGGTGTTCACGTGAACAGTACCAACCCCACGTATAGGACACCGGTGACCATTCTCCACGATCACAACTCCAAAGAATCCTCCTCGTAGTCATCAAACATATCTCTCCTCGGAGTGCAATGAAAGGAAGCTCCCAAATCTATACACCAGTCTTGAGTGCCCAACTTCTTCCGAGCTGATAAGCATAACTCCTCAACAAGACCTCCTTAGACTTCCTTGGGGTTATCTCTCTTCGGTTTCTCCTGCTTCTTCTTCATATAAGCCTTACAACTGCGCATCATGTGACCCTTCTTGTGACAATACCAACACTCAGGCCCATGTCCTCCATCGCTGTTATCAGACCCACTCTCAGATGAACTACTCTGATCCTTTCTTTTTTGACTGCTCTTAGATCACTCACGTCTCTTCTCAACGTACATAGCAAAATATCTAGAAGATAATGATGGATATCTCCCGTTTTTCACCATTCTCACCTCCTCGTTCAGAATGCTACTCACCATATCCTGTAGAATCGTCGAATCTGTCATAGTGCCTGTAATAGTCTGTTCTACCGTACCATAACTATCGGGTAAAGTAGATAGAAGTAACAATGACTTCCCTCTCTCTGAAAACTTCAAATCTGCAGCTTCCATCTGGTTGGAAACCATACAGTAATTGTTCACATGTTCTGCTACTGAACCCCTTTCTTACAACTTCATATTAACCAATTTCTTCAGATGAAGAATTTGATTAGATGCCGACGGTTTCTCATACATATCCGTGAGAATATCCATAGCCTCCTTTGTGGTCTTTGCCTTCGAGATATAAAATAACGCCTTCCTACTCAGTCCCAACTGAATCTACCCCAGCGCCTTCTGATTCAAACGATTCCACTCTGCCAAGACCTTCGCATCCTTGTCTGCACCTACCGGCTTCTCATCAAACAATGGACTATCAAGATCTTTCTGACGAAGATACGCTATCATCTGAATCTTCCACATTACGAAGTCACTCCCATCGAATCTCTCGATCTTCATCTTGCTATCGGCCATCTCGAACCAACTGCTCTGATACCACTTGTCGGAGTAATTCTATCCCACAACTCGTAGTGCTAATAGCGGAAGTGCACCACAAGCAATAGAAACTCCTAAACATAGATGAACCAAGAACAAGCCAGTATAATATATGGATCTCACAAGAATACAACCAATATGCAGAGATAACTAATACTTATTATTCCCCGCAAAGAAATACAAAGATTACAAAAGAGATTACAACTCTCAATCTCTCTCTCTCACCTTTAAAACACTCGGCACAATCTCTCTTGAAGTTGGACAATGATAACGGCTCACCTATTGATCATGAAAGATTCGATCTATTCAGATAAATCAACTAAATCCTAGAGTTTACGGCCATATATATAGCCCCCAAGTAAACCCTAAAAGATAAACACAAATATAGCAATTGGGCCTTTAAATTTGTAAGCCCCAAAACAATCAGCCGTCGAAATCGGTCGACTGCACCCTAGTGACGGTCGAGTACTGCAATGAGTAGAACCAACCCAGAGAGCTGACCGGTCGACTGCACCCCCTAGGTCGGTCGACCGTCCCCTCCTCTGTTGGACCTGTACACTCGAAGAACTCTCAGCCTAGGGTCGGTCGACCGCACCCCCTGGTCGGTCGACCGCAACCCTCCAGGCTGCATTTTTCTACTCGCTGCTTGTCTTCTCTTACTTCTTTGTCTCCTCTTTTTCTCCAACTTCAAGTACCCTGTGCCTACGTATATTTGAGGCCACAATTCCTAACATGCTCTACAGCTATAACATCCGCTTCACAGTAACATGGGGGTGACGATGACAACATTGCAAGCTTAGGTGGTAAGGGCGCTATAGTAAGCGCATGGACAAAAGGTGGGGAAAAGTGAGGCTACAACTCGCAAAAACAATATACATATATGTTTTTGAAGAAATTAAAATTCTATTGGAGCACTAAAGGTTTGAAAGAGAGTAATGGATTACATCCAAAGAGGAAAGGATTCTAAAAGTTGTATTGTATATAATGAGTTCAACTTTTCCTGAGAACAGTTTTAAGTCCAAAAGACATCTATCTATATTATGTGGCTACTTTGATCAAAAACCTTGACAAATAATAATATAATACTTTCTGTTCATTTTTTAATCCTTCTTATTTTTTATTTCTCGAGTGTTTGTCAGTTTGTATTTGTGGGGGATTGTTGGAAAATTATTGTTTCACAGTGAAATTCAAACAATCTTAAGCTTGTGTAATACACACATTAATTTTGCTTTACTAGTTCTATATCTTTTTAATAGGTGGTAATTACTGGTAGTTCTTTAGAAGTTTCTATAGGTATCTTTTATAAGAAAATATAAAGTTAATTAATGACCTCAAAGCTTTTGTGTTAGTTGTTTTCTTTTCATCCTATCGTATATATATATGATGGTGAAGATAACTTGCTGCTACAATCAATTATCTACTCTCTATCCAGCAAACAAATTACACTTTACATCTGCCCCCTGAAAATAATAATGGTTTTAAATAAACAATCTAATCGAAGATTCTAATCCCAAGTGCTCCAAACAAACTAGGCGATTGAGTGCGCGAACACCTTACCGGTAGACCATATAATCTCGAAAATCAACTTGTACTAAATCCTGTGTATCGGCCCCACTGCGATTTTAAGGAAAGTAACACTTCTGTTCAGTTGGTTATTTTCTTTGTTAATTCAGCCTAACATCAATTTCTAAGTTAATTTCTTCCTTACTAATGTGACTAGTAAGTTAGACAATATTTTGTACAAATTAAAATTCACCATCTCTTTAATCCACTTATTGTAAAAATTTGCAACATTTTCCAACTTTGCCACAACCTTCTGTACATCTTCTAGTTCAATACATCTTGAAGCATTATAATCTTAAAGATAATTGTATAGCATATACACTTTCATGTCTCTTTCCCTCTGTTCTAGCTTAGTAGGGCCGGCCCTCAGATTTCGGGGACCTAAGGCGAAAGGCCCAAATAATTATTTTTGGGAGCCCCTAATTGCAACATAATTTTTTTACACGCAAAATACGGGCTTATATATACAAGAAGAATAAAAATTTGGGGGCCCCTCAAGGTGGGGGACCGGCCCTGAGCTCCAGTATATGAGGTTTGTAATCAAAACATGGAAATACTTTTTCATTATGTTACAGGTTCATCACCCCCCTTACATTCTACAATTCAGATATTGCGACCCAAATAGGGTACTCCACCGATCCGGATCGTCATATTTGAAGATTCATGTTAGGGACTGAAATCTGAGCTCCATTTGATTTGGCCATTAAAGAAAAATAGGGTTGAGAGATTGGAGAATTGGGGAACAACTAAATAAGTTTCTTGATTACTTTTGATTAGTATGTTACAAATGAATTTCCCTCCTTTTAATAGGTAGAAGAAATACATGAAATGCACGTAATTTACTTCTCTCTCACAAACTGAATTTGGGCTAGACACTTACAGATCCGATACACACACAACCCGTCCTGAAAGTAACTCTTCACATATGAAACATAGATATCTTAGTCACTCTTCACTTCACTTTAGCTCATCATCTTCAATCTTTAGTTCAAACAATTGCATCCCTGACAATTCCATTCCCCTTCAGAATGAAATTGTGTTCGAAGATTGGGAACCTCTGACAAAGATCATCAATCTCTTGTCCAAGTAATGGCACCTCGCAACATGAGAGAAACCCTTTAATGCTTCTCCAGATAATGGTGAACTGCAGTGAGAAAATTCTTGACTGAGATGGACCTAGCTCGAGGTATATCTTTGGTGCAGTCAGAAGATATTGAACATCTCTTATGCTGATAGTGCCCATTGCCTTGACAAAAAATGAATACTCATCATCCAGAGCATCCAGAAAGACCTTGTTAGTTTCTCAGCTATTTCCTTTTCTCTAACTTGAAGATCATCAATGTATATGAAATAATCTGCGACAGGTGATGCCACAACCAAATCAAGACCATTCAGCTCAAACATGCCAATGATGTGCCCATAAATTTCAAGAGAGAATAAGGGTGCACAAACTTTAACGAAGATGGCTTCCTTGAAAAACTCAAGTAACGAAAATGCTAAGTCCCTTATCTGAATCCGAAATGATGCTTCATCGCAGCTAGTAACATCATCAGGTACAGCTGTAACCCCTATTTTTCATTTTGTGTATTTTGGTGTATTTTTCTTTTCTTAGTTATTATACTATCTCTTGTATTTTTCTGAACCGTATATTGGAGCTGTTTTCAATATATATTCGTTTATTTCATTTTGAGCTTCTTGTGGTTGATTGGTTGTCTTTTAGTTTCGTTCTTCATTATTATTGTTCTTTCTTTCATTTGGTTCTTGTCTTCTTTATTTTGTGTTCTTGGGTGCTTGTGGTGGAGATTGGTTGCTCATCCTATTTCCAATCCTATTGTTTGATCCCTAACAAGATTACCAAAACCAAATTAAATCCACAATCCAATTTGTTATCCTATGAAATTAATCCTTAGCAATACACATTAAACAAATCCTACTACTACTAATTACCCACAACCCAATTACCCATTAACCCTAATCCCCTTATATATATATATATATATATATATATATATATATATATATATATATATATCTAATCTCTTTCCCTAAACCCTAACCTTAATACCCTAATCTCTCTCTCTCTCTCTCCCCCGGTTACCCCTCTCCCTCTCCTTTGCTTGCGCCGCAACCCGACGCCCAGCCTACCCCCAGGCCGAGCCCCCCTCTCTCCGGCCTGCACTCCAACCCACAACACCCCAAACCCGAGACCCCCCCTTGGCCGACATCCTCACACCACCATATAATCCCTAGTCTTTCTCTCTTGGTGTTCTCTTGTGGCCACAAGCCACTATTGTCATCACCCCTCTTGGATCATCTCTCTTTTGGTGGAATTGTTCGTGTGGAGATTTTTGCGCAAGTTTGCTTGGATTCATTCGTTCGTGGATTTTCATTCGTGGGTTTTGTTCGTTGTCGGGATCCACTCCTATTATTCTTGATTTTCGTCGTTTTTCGTCTTCGGTTAAGGCAAGTAACTTGTACTCTAATTTCTTTGTTTGATACACGTCAAAAATACCATCTATAGTGTAGTTGGGTCTAGAAACGACTCTTGTTTGTGTTATTCTTCATGGGTTTTGTCTCTATTGTGAAAACTTGATTATAGTTGCCTCACGACACAATATGGACATGAATTAACTTAGGTTTTACCCGTTCTTAATTTGATCATGTATGTGGGACTTTTGTGAGAATTCGTAATTTTGTTGAGACCCATGTGATATACTTGGTGTGGACATGCTAGATACCCTAATTCATGATGTTTGGACACTTGGTAGACTCGATTTCATATTTGGTTGTATTTTGAACAAGTTTTGTATGATATATGTTGAGTTGTTGTTAAAGGAAAAAATCTGTATTTTGCCGCTGATCTGTTTTATTTGCTGTTTTGGACTGTCTTGAAGTCAGTAACTTAGTTTCGGTATAAAACATGAGTTTTAGAGGATTTCGTCTATTTTCAAACCCCTCTGACCTTGCTTGAATTCATTTTCGTATGTGTGAGTTATGACTGTTTTACTACAGAGGTGTCGATCTTTTCCAGATTTCGTTTCTTGGTGTTTTTGATGACTAAATCATTTTAATAACTGTGCTACACATATTATTTTGATCTGAAACTTTAGTCTGTTTTTCTATATCTACTTAGGGATTACCAGAATTTTGGTGAATTTTATTGATGAGTTTTATGTACCATTTCATGCTCGTTTATGAAAACTATACTTGCTGTATTTTGCTCGCTGTTCTGTAAAGGATCGTATTTTTACCTTGATCCCTTTTACTGCATTGTTGTCGCTAAATTTGGTGTGGGGGCCAACAGATAGAATTTGTGGGTTCGTGGAAAAATCTGAATAGCGAATCCAAGCCTGTTCGTCGGAGTTGGGCTGCTGACTCCCGCCGTTCACCTGCAAGGAAGTGCGATACACCGGGGTTGATCCCGGCGACGCACCCTCCGACGCTCTTGTCAGTAACCAGTGATATGATTAAGAAAGAGCTTTTTTTTTGGAAAAAGAGTGATTACCTTGTTACAGTGGTAGGTCGGAGGTATTTATAGTCACCATGGGAATTTGATTAGGGATCTGATTTCCTGTGATACTGTTAGGAGTAAAATCCTCGTAATTAGTTTAGGAAACTGATCCCTGATTCCCGGTGAGAGGATAACCGCGAATCAGGCCCGTTGATTTAGTCAAATCAGAGACCCTAATTTCCTCTTGCTGGTCTGGGTTTGTCTTGGGTCGGGACCCGTACCCAGCTGGAGTGGATCCATTCGCGGGTTATTGGATCTGTGAAGGGGAGATCCAGTGCCCGCTTCGGGCCCATCTATATGCAAAATTACCGTTTTACCCCTGAGCTTCAAGATTCGTGCCCAATCTGGACGTGTAGCGCCCTGGATTTCTAATAAGATATCTTAGAAAATACGTGGCACATTCCCAGCGATCCACTTCAATTTAATATTAAACATAACCAACACCACTAAAATTTTCAAACTTTTATTACAATAAATCTTTTACAAAACACAGTGGAATTCAAAACAAACTCATCTCAATAATTTCTTTATTTACAATACAACTTTATCTCAAGATTGCTATTACAAATTTACACAAATCTCTTAAGAGTCAATTATATCTCAAAATCACTCAAGCATTCCATCTCCAACTCTAAGCAACAACCTGCAACATGTGAGGCTAGAGAGAATCCCTAACCCCCAAACTAAAGGGGTCAGCCATAAATGGTGTGAGTGACAACTACAAACAGCATAAATAAAACTTAAACATGAATTCATAAGTAACATATAATGAACCAAAGTACATAAAATATGAGATAGCAAGAAATGTAACAACAAGTGATACTAACCACATGTTAAGTGTAGAAAACCGAGTAAACCACATGCATAGTGCTACGTCAAGAAAACACACAAATTCTATATGAGACTCTCTAATGCGTACTTGTCGAAGTCTATGCATCCCATTCTACATAGGTCCGGTGCAAGCCCTTAACGTCTTCACTTCATAGGGTTCAATCCCCGCGTTATGAACTAATCCTATCACGATGACTACTACGAGATAAAGATAAACTGTGTGAATTAGCCCATGCCTGATAATTCCGGAGATGGATCCCACATCTCAGGTATTTTACTTGGATAATTCCGGAGATCATCCCACATCTAGACATAGACACATCATCACATGAATACCACATGTGCGTCGCCTCGACTTTGATAATTCCGGAGATCAATCCCACATCGCAAGCAAACCACTTGGATAATTCCGGAGATATATCTCACATCTCAAGATAGTCACTTGGATAATTCCGGAGATTAAATCCCACATCTAAAGCCATACTGAGGTGTATAACTTATGTTCCCGTTCATCATATCACCACTAGTGCCTGTCCTTATTATCCTTGGGTTATTTAGTTTCTCAACGAATCTCCTAGAGTGATGTGCCCCACCGGCCTAAAAATCAAAACTGAATAACTGAAATGCCTCAAAGGGCCTCAACAAAATAACTCAATACCGGTATACTAGGGTCACACACCTCTAGAGACTCAACTCAAATATCTAAACAAAAGTCCCACTAATCATAGTGGCTCAACTGAATGTCTTAAATCAAATGCTTAACTGAATATCTTAAAATAGACTGAATTGTCTGGGAACTAATCACTCAAGAAACACTCAAGTTACAAACCTCCATCAGTACCAGTCGACTTATACTGTAGTAAGTCGACTGTCCAGAGGGACAAATATCCAAAATTTAACAAAATAAACTAAGTCATATAAGTCGACTTAAGAAAAGGAATCAGTCGACTTACCCGCGGTAAATTCCAATAATCCTCCCAAAATTATTCTAAGTATACAAGTCGACTTAAAGGAACCATAGGTCGACTGTCCAGAAGGACTAATAATTCTTACAAAAATAATTTTCCTCAGTGGACCAGTCGACTGCCTATGAGCTAGGTCGACTGTCCAGAACGGCTTTTTCAAAGATTCTAAAATACGGTAGCAGGCTCGTACCAGTCGACTGTACAGTAGGTCAGTCGACTGTCGGCCTACAGATTTCAAAATTAGGTCTGATCACAAAATTAAATCTGAAGCTTTCTAATGATTCAATGTTTCTGAAAAATAGTTCGTGTTTAGGAAAATGATAAATCTCAACAAATCCTCATCATGTGTATGTATTTATTACTCAAACGTCAATATGTCAAATTCAAGTTCTCATATTCTAAATCACAAATTCTTTCATTAGGATTTTACAAGATCTAAATTTCTTTCACAAATCTAAATCGAAAATCTGATTTACAATATGTATAAGATCCAGGTGTTACTCATCCGATCAAGATCATACTCAAATCTTAATAATATGGTGTTATGAACAAGATCTACTAATCATTCTTAGATTTCTCAACATGGTATAAACAACAATCATTTATTCATATGAATTATACCACAATACAAGATCTATGTCATTCGCAACATCAATTCAAACAATATTGCCACTTGCATCCTTAGATCAAAAATAAGACAAATTTATGTCATTCACAAACAAAACAAAACACACAAAGTCATTCACAAAATCAAAACCAAACAAAAACCAAGTCACTCACCTTTTAAATTGAGAAAAGTTCACGAAAAATTCTTCCTTTTTGCTGGATCCAAAATCGCCTTTCTCCACCAAAACAAGATCTCGAATTCTGTATATTGTAGCAATGACGGCTGGAGAAAATTTCTCTTAAATATCCCGGATTGAATATTAGGGTTTTACCCACACTTTTGCAAAACAATCCTTTCCAAAATACAATTTACGTATATAGTTCTATCTTTGGAAATTCCGTCAAAACTCATTTAAATTAGGCTTTAAAAGAAAACATACTTCTAAATTTCAACCAATACTGATCCAAAACATTCAGAATATACAGTTTACACTTTAACCCTTAAAAATGTCAATTTTGCAAAAAGGTCCTTCTTTTCTCAAAAATTGCAAATAGTTCCAATTAATTTCAGAAAAATCTGGAAAAATACTAAATAAATCCCAAATATTAAATAATAATTTTTCATAAAGAAAACTTAATTTTCCAACTTCTCAAAAGTATTTGCACGTGTTTTGCACGTGTACAAAAGATAAATTTTTCTGAAAATATTCATTAAATCCTCAAAAATCAATTTAAATTCATTTTCAAATATAAAAATAATATTTGAAAACACGGGGTTCTACAGGACGGTTCCGATTTAACCCCATTTTTAGCCATATCACGAGCCCCCCACTCCTAAAGACTGAGTGTGATCAGCCTTTGAGGAGTAGTTTAACTGTTTCAGTAGCTAGTGGAGTTGTATCGGAGTCCGAATGGAGGGTTTTGAATCTCGAAGGGGGTAGTGAGGTGATTTTTGAAGCTGTAAGCTGTTCTTAAGCCTCTCTGGATATCTGGCGGTTTTTATCTATTCTTTCGGATTATTTATTTAATTTTGCGATGCATTAACCAGTCGTTCGGGGGTCTTAGCAACGCGTTCCAGGAAATAATTGTTCGTTCAGGGGCTCAAAAATATTCTCCTGAATTTATAATTATTTTCTAGAATTTCTAGCTAATTTTCCCGAATTTTTAGTAATTTTTTCGCAATTTTTAAATAAATAAACCGATTAAAATAAATAAAAATTAATTTTAAATACCGATTTGTGGCGTGGCGCAATCTGGGCCCTTGATTAGCGGCGAGCGCAATTTTCTGGGTGATCAGATGATCCGCGCTCCTCGGCAGATAGTTTCTTCACATACGAGGGTCGGTTCCTCGTCTCCTCTGCTCGGCTGCTCGGCGCCAAGCTCGGAATCAGCCGAACTACATGGCACGATCCTGAGCGTCCATCTCAGTGCGGATCTCCAAAACATGCTATCTTTTCGTTTAGTGGACGTGGCAAGATCTGAGCCGTCCATCTTGACGAGCGCGCTTTTTGACAAGATCCAACGGCTGAGGATGGTCGGCAGGTTTTTTCTCCATATTCGAGGGTCGGTTCCTCGTCCCCTCGGCTCGGCAGGTCGGCCCATAGCTCGGAATCAGCCGAACTACGTAGCGTGATCCTGAGCGTTCATCTCAGCGCAGATCCCCAAAAAACACTATATTGTCGTTTAGTGGACGTGGCAAGATCTGAGCCGTCCATCATGACGAGCGTGCTTTTTGACAAGATCCAACGGCTGAGGATGGTCAGCATGTTTTTTCTCTATATTCGAGGGTCGGTTCCTCGTCCCCTCGGCTCGGCAGGTCGGCCCATAGTTCGGAATCAGCCGAGGTATGGAGTTTGATGTTTTGAAGCATCCTGGATTGGAAGCGTCGTCGCACTCTGGCCCAGTAGCTCGGCTGCTTAGCCAAGTTGTTCAGTAGCTCGGCTAGGCGAGCCGGTGGCAGGCAGCTCAGAAGGCACACGTGGTCAGATCTTGAGCGTCCATCACTGCGTGAATCACGAGGGCTGGGTTCAGATCACGAGAAAATGTTATCTTGTCGTTTTGTGGGCGTGGCGCGATCTGAACCGTCCATCGTGTTTTGACACGAATTTTTGAGAGATCCGACGGTGATTTGTGCTCGGAAGGATTTTTCTCCATATTCGAGGGTCGGTTCCTCGTCCCCTCGGTTCGGAAGCTCGGTGCCTTTAGCCGAGGTATGGAGTCAGACGTTTTGAAGGGACTCAGTAGCTCGGTTGCTTAGCCAGGCTGTTCGATAGCTCGGCTTGGCAGACCGGTGGCCGAGTCGTGGACTTAAGTGATTTGAGGAGTTTTTTGCTTTTCGAAACGTCGCAACTCTCCGCTTGACGCTTTGGCTTCTTAGTGGGCCTTTTAGATTCCCAAGGAGGCCCAACATCGCTTTTGGGGTTATAAGTTTTCACTCTCCCACCCCCAAGCTCATTTCTCACTTTTCACTCCAAGATTTCACTTTTACTCTCTGCGCTCTCTGCTAGCAGCAACTTTTGCTCCAAGGCGGTGATGTTAGCTGTCGCGCGGGCCAGGCGATTTCCGGCGAGCTTATTCCGACAGTAAACGTCACTTCAAGGTCAGTCTCTTGCCTTTGCTTTTTTATAGAGATGTCAAGGGTGAACTCGAGGAGCGAGGCCTCGTCCTCAGGCGATATTGGTGCCGAGGAGAGGAGGCAATCGGAGATCCGAAGGAAGGGGAAGCAAGTAGCCGAGCCGTCCGTGGCCGAGGTGAGGAAGGAGAAGAAGAAGAGGAGGGTAGAGGCCCAATCTCCCGTGGTCAAGGTGATCGTGGAGAATCCGAGGCAAGCCCCTGAGACGGGCCGATACCCTTGTGTACTGTCCGGGCATGCTGGGGTTAGGCAGTACGAGGGCGACCTCATGAAGAAGGCGATCATCGGCCGGTCGGAAGTTTACGAAGAGAATAACTCGGTTCTGACTACCGAGGCAGATGAGATTGGATCGGTGCTATCCGAGAGGGACCTCCTTCGGATCAGAAAGGGGTTCGCGATCCCTCCGGAGTACAAGCTAATTCTCCCCGGCGCTGGGATGCGGGCGAACTCCAAGCTGTCATCGTCGGATATGTGCATGTTCGACTACGACTCTCTGAACGCCGGACTGTATTTTCTGCTGCATCCTTTCATTCGCCAGGTCCTCGGATGGTACTGCCTCGCACCGACCCAATTTGTGACAAACACATGGCGTCATGTGAACGCCTTCCTGCTCCAGTGCCGCAACGCCAAAGTCGCGCCGGACCTGACGATGTTCCGAAGCATGTATAGGATAAACCGGATGCACAAGACCGAGCATCGATACTACTTGGCGCCGAGGAAGGGTGTTCGGATCATAGAAAACCCAGACTCGATCAAAGGCTGGAAGGAAAAGTTCTTCATATTGAGGGAGGCGTCGATGCTGCAAATTCCGAGCCGGTGGAAGCCAGAGGTGCCCAAATTTGCGAGGGCCGACCCGGAACTGGATGCAGCCGAGGAGGAAGTGGCGAGGAAGATCGTAGCCCTCCTGATGTTGAGTTGGAGGGAGATGACCGAGGAGGTGCTGTTCGGGTTAGGCCTTAGTCCGATCGACCCGAGTACGCTCCTAACATCTCATATTATCATTTTTTTGTAAGTCTTTAGCTCGGTTTACTGACTCAACTCATTTTTTGTTTGGTACAGAAGCGCCGAAGATGGACTTCAACGCCATGATGAACGAGAGGGGCAAGGTGGCTGATGGTAGGAAGAGGAAGAGGCCGAGCACGACCGCCTCATCAGGTCGGCAGCCCAAAGTTGCTTCGACTACCACTCCGCCTCCCCTGGTTACTGAGGTCCCCTCGTCGACAGTGGTCGTTGTCGAAGAGCCCTCGGCTCCCGTTGCTTCTGCCCCGATCGTTGGGGCCTTCGACGTCACGGCGGCGTTGTCGCTCGAGGCTCCGCCGTTGACCGCTCCGGCCGAGGAGATCTTGACCGAGCAGCACAAGCAGCTGTTCGTGTCGAACTGGCGAGTGAAGAATCATGATGGATTCCTCGGAAACTCGCAGATGTCGATGCAGGTCGTCAAACACCTGGCGACCCCGAAAGATCGAGCCGCGCTGAAGGCGGGGACAGTCGGCGACGACACCTACGAAGTGGCTCGGTCGCTCGTATCGGTAAGTTTCTCTTGTGAATTTCTTCAAGTCTATTACTCGGCCCGTATCTTGCGCTCACCATTGTTTTGACTTTACAGGCCACCTGTCACTTCAGCCATCTCCTTGAGGCGTTCGCTGAGCAGGAGAAAGAGTTGAAGGCCGCCAGCGATAAAGACAGGGCGGAAAAGGTCAAGGCGGTTCGGCAGCTCGAGGCCGAGCAGAGGCGAGCTGAGGGCTTAGAGGTCCAGGTCGCCGATCTTGTGGCCGACCTGGAGCGAGTCAAGGGGCGGTTCGCTGAGGAGTCCGCCAAAGCTGCCAAGGCTGCCGAGGAGCTGGCTGCATCAGCGAAGGCTCTGGCCGATGTGAAGGCGGAGAAAGAGGCCTTGGCAACGAAGATCAAGGCGGAGGTCGAGGCCGAGGCGAAGAAGCACATGGCCTCGAACATGGAGAAGTCCTACCAGAGGGCGCTCGACCATGTTCAGGACCTCGTCCCCGGCTTCGAGCGGGTCGGCTACAGACTGTGGCCCGGATCCCCATCGGACGACGAGGAGGAAGGAGGCGAAGGTGACGAGGTGGAGGGCGACGAGGAGGAGGAGGTTGTCGCCGACTCTTTGGAGACAAACCCCCAAGGCGAGGCGAGAAATGAGGGGGCATCTGGCGAGGCGCCTGTGGTCGAACCGGCGACACAGGTGGACCCCTGATCTTCTCGTCTCTTTGTAGTCTTTATTTTCCTTTTTTCAAAAATGTAATGCCTTTTTTGCGGACTGGCCACCGCTTCTTTCAATGAATGAAAATCTTTGTTTCAATTCAAATTTGTGCAAGTGTTTGGGTCGGTGTGTAGTTTTCCAATTGCGATGTTCTTGTATTTCAGATCCTCGATCACACCCCAAATACCGTAGCGGCTCGGCGACGTGCCGAGCTGTTCAAGCAATCTCGTGAGGCTCGACTCGTGGGTGAGATCGAGCTCACCAGAAGGTTGATGTTCAATGTGGAGAAGAAGAACAACGAGCTTCTGGCCGAGGTGCACCATCTCCGAATAGTTGAGGAGGAGCTCTCGGCGAAAGAGGCAGAGCTAGCCTCGGTGTTGGCCGAACGAGAAGAGCTCGAGAAGAAGGTCGAGCAGCTGCAGAGGGTCACAGTCGACAAGAGCATCGAGGTGACCAACTTACGTCGTATTATATCCGACAGCGCTGAGTACCCCGGTTCGGCAAAGCTCCCTCGGTTCAAGATAATGGTTAAGGACGACACTTTGAAGGATAGGATCGTCGAGCTCGAGGAGGAGGTGGCTCGACTGAAGCCTCAGCCTGTGAGAGCTAATGTCCGCAGCACTTCTTGTACTCGCGAGGAGAGAGAAAGGGGGATCACCTTCTACAAGCTAGCGACTCGTGGCCAAGTTATTGGTCGGACATCGGCCGACGCACAAAGCGGAGTAGCTGTTAGCTCGAGTGGGGCTTCGGTCGGAGCGACCGTTAGGGTTAGTGGCGAGGCGGCGTCCCAGTTCGTCGGCCTAGAAACAAGCTTGGAGGTGAAGACACGGAAGCCTCGGTTGTCTCTGAATCGGAACGTCCCTGTTCCGAGGAGACACTGAACGAGTGGCGTCGCCTTTTACTTCTTGCGTCGTCCCTGTTGCTGTAGTATCATGCCTTGTAATTTATTTAGCTGCTTTCCTGTTGTAACTGTTTGCCTTGTAAATTTACCAAGTATCTTAATAAAATCGAGGTTGTTTTGTTTGTCGTTGTGCCGTGGTCGCCTTATTCTTGACGCCGAACCATAAGGACCCATAGTTGTCTTCTTTGTAGGTTTTAACCGCAGAACTTTAGTCTTTCGCTCGGAGTATACCGAGGTGCGATAGCTCGGACATCAGGTTCCGCCTACGTGGCAACATCGAGACGGTCGATCGTGATTGTGGTACGTATCACGAGGTGGGAGGCACGAGTTCCAAGAAAACACTATCTTGTCATTTTGTGGACACGTGGCACGATTAGATCCGTTCATCACGTTTTAGCACGTATTTTGAGATGATCACCGGTGAAATCGGTTCGGCAGAATTTTTCTCCATATAAGAGGGTCGGTTCCTCGTCCGCTCGGCTCGGAGTTTTGAGTGAGCGCGGTTGAGCCGAACGATGGATTCCGAACCACCGTTAGAGTTGCTCGATGGTTGTGGGAGCAGTTCCAAACGGCGACCTACTTCTAGCTCTTCGAGGAGCGAACTTGCAAAGTAGGGTCAAGCCGAGTGTTGGACTCCGAACCATCGGTTGAGTTGTTCAATGGTTGCGAGAGCAGTTCTGAACGGCGACCTACTTCTAGCTCGCCGAGGAGCGAACTTGCAAAGTAGGGTCGAGCCGAGTGTTGGACTCCGAACCATCGGTTGAGTTGTTCAACGGTTGCGGGAGCAGTTCCGAACGGCGACCTACTTCTAGCTCGCCGAGGAGCGAACTTGCGAAGTAGGGTCGAGCCGAGTGTTGGACTCCGAACCATTGGTTGAGTTGTTCAACGGTTGTGGGAGCAGTTCCGAACGGCGACCTACTTCAAGCTCGCCGAGGAGCAAACTTGCGAAGTAGGGTCAAGCCGAGTGTTGGACTCCGAACCATCGATTGAGTTGTTCAACGGTTGCGGGAGTAGTTCCAAACGGCGACTTACTTCTAGCTCACCGAGGAGCGAACTTGCGAAGTAGGGTCGAGCCGAGTGTTGGACTCCGAACCATCGGTTGAGTTGTTCAATGGTTGTGGGAGCAGTTCCGAACGGCGACCTACTTCTAGCTCGCCGAGGAGCGAACTTGCGAAGTAGGGTCGAGTCGAGTGTTGGACTCCGAACCATCGGTTGAGTTGTTCAACGGTTGCGGGAGCAGTTCCGAACGGCGACCTACTTCTAGCTCGCCGAGGAGCGAACTTGCGAAGTAGGGTCGAGCCGAGTGTTGGACTCCGAACCATCGGTTGAGTTGTTCAACGGTTGTGGGAGCAGTTCCGAACGGCGACCTACTTCAAGCTCGCCGAGGAGCGAACTTGCAAAGTAGGGTCGAGCCGAGTGTTGGACTCCGAACCATCGGTTGAGTTATTCAACGGTTGTGGGAGCAGTTCCGAACGGCGACCTACTTCAAGCTCGCCGAGGAGCGAACTTGCGAAGTAGGGTCGAGCCGAGTGTTGGACTCCGAACCATCGATTGATTTGTTCAACGGTTGTGGGAGCAGTTCCGAACGGCGACCTCTTCAAGCTCGCCGAGGAGCGAACTTGCAAAGTAGGGTCGAGCCGAGTGTTGGACTCCGAACCATCGGTTGAGTTATTCAACGGTCGTGGGAGCAATTCCGAATGGCAACCCACTCCTAGCCTGCTTAGAAGCGAGCTCGCGGAGCAGAATCGAGCCAAGTGTTGGACTCCGGAACCATCGTTAGAGTTCAACGGTCGTGGGAGCAATTCTAAATGGCGACCCACTCCTAGCCCACTTAGAAGCGAGCTTGCGGAGCAGAATCGAGCCAAGTGTTGGACTCCGGAACCATCATTTGAATAAAGAATAAAGGCGGAGAGATACAAGCAATTTTATAAGTACGAAAAAGCATTCTTTATTGATAACCGACGGCGAGCCGTTTTTACATATGACAACTTAAGAGAGGAATTACAAGTTAGAGGAGAGGAACGGTTCGACACCCTGGGATACTCAGAGAGGCGCCGGGCCGCTTTCTTGGTATTTTAAAAGGTGGTCGGCATTCCAGGTCCTCGGAATCTCCCTACCTTCAAGGTCTTCTAGACGATAAGCTCCGGGCCGAACTACCCTTGCGATCTTGTAAGGTCCTTCCCAATTCGGAGCTAGTTTGCTCTTCTGATTGGGGAAGGAGATGGCTAGTTTTCTGAGGACCAAGTCGCCCTCCTTGAGATCGGTGGGTCGGACTCTCTTATTGTACGCCAACTCGATCCTCCTCCGGTAGTTCAGTTGGCGGATTGACACTCTTTTCCTCAGTTCGTCGACCAGGTCTAAGTTCGCCCGGAGTTCTCTGGCGTTCTGTTCCTCGTTGTAGGCTGCGAGGCGAGGAGAAGGTATTCTGACTTCGAGAGGTATCACTGCCTCAGACCCATAGGTGAGGTTGAACGGGGACTCTCCTGTGGGGGTCCGTTTGTTGGTGCGGTAGTTCCACAGCACGTTGGGGAGCTGGTCGACCCATAAGCCTTTAGAACACCTATCCAGTCTCTTTTTGATACCAGAGAGGATCTGCCGGTTAGCGTTCTCTGCCTGGCCATTCGACTGTGGGTGGGAGATGGAGGAGAAGCGTTGTTGGATGGCAAGGTCTTCACATAGAGCTCGGAACGCGGGCCAGTAAACTGAGTTCCATTGTCTGTTACGAGGACACGGGAGACGCCGAATCGGCACATGACGTTCTTCCAAAAGAATTGAAGTACCTTGTTTTCGGTGATAGTGGCTAGGGGCTCGGCCTCAATCCACTTCGAAAAGTAGTCGATGGCCACGACCAAGAACTTGAACTGGCTCGGAGCTAGAGGGAATGGCCCTAGTAAATCCATCCCCCACATTGTGAAGGGGATAGGACTTGATAGGGAGGCGAGGTTAGCTTGGGGGAGGCGACGAATGTTGGAATGTCTCTGACAAGAGCCACATCGCCGAACGTGTCGCTCGGCGTCTTGGAGGAGAGTCGGCCAGAAGTATCCGTAATTCAGAGCTTTCCGAGCTAAAGACCTAGACCCTGAATGTGCCCCGCCGATGCCTTCGTGGAGCTCCTGTAAGGCATAGTCGGCTTGTTCCGGGGAAATGCATCTCAGGTATGGTCGGCCATTTATCTGCGAGAAGGAGCACTTGTATAAGATCCCCTCGATCAGGATGTACCACTCGGCCCTGGTTCTTACTTGGCATGCTTCCTTGGGGTCTTCGGGGAGGAGCCCGTCCCTTAGAAATTCCACTAACGGTTTCATCCAATTATCTTGCAGTAGGACCGGCAATGACTCCACTGAGTCGAGGGTCTCATCTTCTATGCTCGGTTTCAAGAGGACCTCGATCAAGACGGTCTGCTCGAGACCTTGGAGGGAGGATGAGGCCAACTTAGAGAGGGCGTCGGCCTGTGAATTCTCTTCTCGAGGGATTCGTTGGATGAGTGCCTCTTCGAACCCGGCCATGAGGGTTTGGGCTTTGACGAGGTACTTCGCCATCCGTTCGTCTCGAGCCTCGTAATCGCCCTAGACTTGATTCACAACCAGCTAAGAGTCACTATAGATTCGGAGGCGTTGCGCCCCGACACTTCGGGCAAGTCCGAGGCCGGCAATTAGTGCCTCATACTCTGCTTCGTTGTTTGAGGCCTTGAAATTCATGTGGAGGGCATACTGGAGGACGAAGTCATCTGGACCTGTCAGGATGATACCGGCGCCGCTTCCCTCGTTGCAAGAGGAACCATCCACAAAAACCGTCCAGATGTGTGGTCCGTTCTCTGCTTGGCTGACCTCGGGGATGGTGCTCTCGACGATGAATTCAGTTAAGGCCTGAACCTTTATTGCGGTCCGGGGCTGGTAGGAGATGTCATGTTGGCTCAGCTCGATGGACCATTTCATAAGCCGGCTTGAGGTTTCCGGCTTGTGGAGTACTTGTTTCAGCGGTTGGTCGGTGAGGACCACAACTGAGTGGGACTGAAAGTATGGGCGGAGCTTCCTCGCTGCCATAATTAGGGCGTAGGCCATTTTTTCTATCTTCGGGTAGCAGAGCTCGGCGTTTCGAAGCACCTTGCTCACATAGTAGATGGGCCTCTGAGCTCGGTCTTCTTCCCTCACCAAAACAGCACTTAGGGTCTGCTCGGAAGCAGCTAAGTAGATGAAGAGGGTTTCCCCTGGAACGGGCTTGCTGAGCAGGGGAGGGTTGACCAAGTAGGCCTTCAGTTGGTTGAACGACTCCTGTTGCAGTTCGCCCCATTCGAAACCCTTGGCCCCCTGAGAGCCTTGAAGAAGGGGAGGCACTTTTCCCCAGACTTCGAAAGGAATCGCCCAATAGCGGCGAGACAACCCATAAGCCTCTGCACTTCCTTGATGTTCCGGGGTGGGGCCATGTCCAGTATGGCCTTAATTTTTTCAGGATTTTGCTTCGATCCCTCACTGGCTGACCATGAAGCCGAGGAACTTTCCTGACGAGACCCCGAATGCACACTTGTTCGGATTAAGCCTCATGTTGTGCCTTCTCAGTACGCCGAATGCCTCCTGTAGGTCGGCCACGTGGTCGGTACCCCGGATGCTCTTCATGAGCATGTCGTCGACGTATACTTCCATGTTGCGGCCTATCTGGCTTTGGAAGACTTTATTGACGAGGCGCTGGTAGGTGGCTCCAGCATTCTTTAATCCGAACGGCATAACTCTATAACAGTAGAGGCCCTGGTCGGTAATGAAGGAAGTCTTCGGGATGTCTGGGGGGAACATTTGTATCTGGTTGTAGCCGGAGAAGGTGTCCATGAAGCTGAGGAGCTCATGGCCCGAGGTGGCATCGATGAGGGTGTCGATATTCGGGAGAGGGAACGGATCCTTCGGACATGCCTTATTCAAGTCTGTGAAGTCGATGCATATCCTTCAGGAACCATTGGACTTCTTAACCATAACGACATTGGAGAGCCACTCGGGGTAGTTCACCTCCTGTATGAACCGAGCTTTTAGGAGTTTGTCCACCTCCTCCTTGATGGCTTGTTGTCGCTCGGGAGCGAATTTACGCCTCTTTTGCTGAACCGGTCTGTACCCCGATTCGACGCTGAGGCGGTGCACTCGAAGCTCCTCGAAAATTCTGGGCATATCCGCGGCGGACCAAGCAAATAGGTCGCGGTTCTTCCGGATGCACTGCACCAAGTCGGAACATAGGGCAGTCGGTAGGAATTTGCTGATGAGGAACTTTCGGCTCGGGTCCTCGTCCGAGAAGAGCACTTCTTCCAATTCATCCGCCGGCTCGGACGTTGGTCGGACGTTCGGCTCGGGAATCTCTAGAGTCTCGAGGGAGAGCACCGGACCCCCAGTGGAAGTCATGTAGCATTTCCGAGCCGTCTCTTGGCTGCCCTTGACTTCTCCCACTCCCGCCCGGGTGGGGAACTTCATCTTGAGGTGGTACGCCGAAGGAACGGCTTCTAGGGCAGCTAGGCCAGGTCGGCCCAAGATGACATTGTATGCCACCGGGACATCGACGACCATAAAGTTCATCGGCTCTGTCCGGGTGGTAGGGGTCTTCCCAGCAGTTACGTCCAGGGTGATAACCCCTTCGATAGTTACTGGCACCCCCGTGAACCCGTAGAGCGTATAGCCGGCCGGTTTGAGGCGATCCCGGGATAGTTGCAGCCCTCGAAAGGCCGAGAGGAAGAGGATGTTCACGGAGCTTCCGTTGTCTACCAGGATCCTTTGCACTTTGAAGTTCGCCATGCGGAGGTCGATAACAAGTGCATCGCAGTGGGGAGTTCGGACCCCCTCGAGGTCTTCATCAGAGAAAGTTACTGGGATGCCGAGGCCTTTGGGGGGAGGGGCACCGTGAACTGAATTGACCTCTCGGACGAAGGCCTTCCGAGAGGAATTGGAAGAATCCCCCATGGGGCCTCCATGGATAAGGTGCAGAACACGCTCCTCCTCGAACTCGGGGGTTTCATCGCGTCGCTCGGAGCGCTTGTTAGCCCCCCGAGGCGGAGGAGTGGCGCGATCTCCCCGATCATTTGTTCTCACAAACTTAGCCAACTGCCCCCTCTGGATGAGGGCCTCTATCTCGTTCTTCAGCGCCCGGCAGTCGTTGGTGTCGTGGCCATGATCCCGGTGGTAACGGCACCACTTCTCCTTGTTCCTCTTCTTGGCTGGGGTGTTCATCCTCGGAGCGGGAGGTATAACTCCCTCCTTCTCGACTTCCATCAGGATGGTGGAGACATTGGTGGTGAGAGGAGTAAATTTTTCAAACCTGGGAGGAGGACGGCGCTGACCGCTATTATCCTTCTGTAGCTTCTTGGCCCCTTCCTCTTCTGTCGTCTTTCTCTTCGACCCGGAAGTGGATCCTCCGAAACCCGGGAAGCACTCGGCTTCCTCCGCCCGAATATATTTCTCACATCTAAGGAGAAGGTCGGCAAAGTTGTGCGGGGGCTTTTTGGCGAGGGATGACTGAAGGTTAGAGTTGAGGACGTTGGATTGGAATGCGACGGTCGCCACTGACTGGTCGAGGGAGGCGATGGACCTGACCTCCGCAGTAAATCTCCTCACATAGTCCCTCAACTTTTCTCCCCTCTCCTGTCGGAGGTGGAGTAGAGAGAGGCTGGTCTTCTCTGTTCGTCTGCTGCTCACAAAGTGGGTTATGAAGACCGTTTCGAACTGCTCAAAAGAGAAGATGGAAGAGGGAGCGAGCCGGGAGTACCATTCCCGAGCCGAACCCTTGAGAGTGGTGGGGAAGGTTTTGCAAAGCATGGCGTCGGAAGCTTGGTGGATTAGCATCAAGGTCTTGAAGCTTTCGGCATGGTCAATGGGATCCGACTCTCCCGAGTAAGTTTCAAACTGCGGAGGTTTGAAGCCCCTCGGGATAGGAGCCTCCATTATGGTCCGGGAGAAGGGGGGTCTGCTTGGGCGGATGGTCCTTCCTCTCGACTCCTCCTCCTTGTCCATTCGACCGAGGCGCCTCTCCATCTCATGGAGACGGCGGTAGAGGGCATCGTCCCTCCGGTGGTAGTCGAACGATCCCCTGGACTCGTCTTCATAGGAAGGGGAGCGGGGACTGCGGCGACGATAGTCCTGGGATCGGCGAGGACTATGATTGTGTTGCTGGTGACTAGGAGCCGGGGGAGGAGTAATGGACCGGTGGCGAGGACTTGGGACCCGTGGGGGTGTTGGAACCCTTTGGCAATTATTGTTGTTGGGGCGAAGGTTGAGGGCCTGCAACACCGTCACCTGGAATTGTTGGAACTCGGCACGAGTGATGGTTGCCTCATCGTTCCTCGGATGATGCGGACCAGCAGGGGAATGTGGCCTCCTCCTACGACGCTCGGGAGATTCCCCCCGTCCTCTTCGGTCCGGAGACCTCCTGCCATCTCGGTGATGAGGAGATCGCTCACCTTGATGTTGGCGGGAGACTCCCTCTCGGGCCCGCTTCTCATCTAGGCGGCGGCGAAGTTCCTCATCCTTCTGTCGATTTAGGACGGTGTTGCGGAGGTCAGAAGCTCGGGGATTATGGGAGGCCATAGAATCCGAGGAGGCATTGTGGATGGAGACATGGTCAGGATGGAAAGCTTGTTTCTGCGGGTCGGGGCGAGAGACCCCTACGCCGGTGGGGCCATTGGGATGTTGCTGATTTGGAAGAGGAGGTAGATCCTCGGTCTGCGGCGGAAGTTGCCCCTGTTGATGAGCGGGTTGGAGAGGTACTTCCTGTTGCTGATCGGGATTGGGCCCACGATTGGACCCCCGGGACCTAACCTTTCTAGGCGGCATGGCTAGAGAAGATCTTTCCGATGGGAAAAGGAGGAGATGCTATTCGTCTGATTTTCCCACAGATGGCGCTAATCTGTTGCCGCTAAATTTGGTGTGGGGGCCAACAGATAGAATTTGTGGGTTCGTGGAAAAATCTGAATAGCGAATCCAAGCCTGTTCGTCGGAGTTGGGCTGCTGACTCCCGCCGTTCACCTGCAAGGAAGTGCGATACACTGGGGTTGATCCCGGCGACGCACCCTCCGACGCACTTGTCAGTAACCAGTGACATGATTAAGAAAGAGCTTTTTTTTGGAAAAAGAGTGATTATCTTGTTACAGTGGTAGGTCGGAGGTATTTATAGTCGCCATGGGAATTTGATTAGGGATCTGATTTCCTGTGATACCGTTAGGAGTAAAATCCTCATAATTAGTTTAGGAAACTGATCCCTGATTCCCGGTGAGAGGATAACCGCGAATCGGGCCCGTTGATTTAGTCAAATCAGAGACCCTGGTTTCCTCTTACTGGTCTGGGTTTGTCTTGGGTCGGGACCCGTACCCAGCTGGAGTGGATCCGTTCGTGGGTTATTGGATCTGTGAAGGGGAGATCCAGTGCTCGCTTCGGGCCCATCTATATGCAAAATTACCGTTTTATCCCTGAGCTTCAAGATTCGTGCCCAATCTGGACGGTTCCGATTTAACCCCATTTTTAGCCATATCATGCATGAAAAATATTTGTGAATTATGAAAGTTAATATATTTTATCTATTTTCATCTCCCTTTGGTGGAGTGGGATTTCGTTTCACTGGTTGCGAGATATTATAGTTTTCGTGCAGCAGTGCTGGAAATTCCAGATTTGCCAAACTACCATTATCGATGTTTTCTTATTTTTGAAGACTGATCTACTTTTACTGAAAAATTCTGAAACTTTATATTCTGATACTAGACATACAGGGGAATACCCCAGATTTTTCGTGGATTTATTTGTTGAGTTTTGATACTGTTTTCCTGACTGAGAATTGGTTTTACTGATTTCTGGCTGGACGTGTTTTCTGGATTAAAATCAGTTTTGAGTTATGATTCTGTGAAACACTATATGATTTATATGTACTCGCTGGATTTGGTTAGGAGTCTAGTTTCTAGATGTTTTGACGAATTCATATTTGCATTTTTGTAACCCCGGGAATTTCTGTTTTGCTACAGTATGGTCATGCTGTCCTGAATGTAAACATACACTATTTTGCTCGTTTATGTGACTGCCTATCATCTATGCGTGCTTATTTGTTACCCTAGACCTGAAACTGATTATACTATGTTAGTTTGACACTGTTTCATGCTTATACATGCCTGTTTGAGAATAATTATAAATAATCAAGCCGGGGTTTTAATGGGACAGATCTAGTAGTGGATAGTACAGAAACGTATACTCGGAAGGAGACTTATGTTTCCTGTATTACAAGTTTACCGATCAATTTATCGATCAAGTTTACCATTTTCTTTATTACAAGTTTACTGATCAAGTTACCGGTCAAGTTTACCGATCAAGTTACCGATCAAGTTAATATTCTATTACTGATCAAGTTTACCAATCAAGTTTACCGACCAAGTTCTGTGATTCTGAGATTCCCGAGTACACTGCCCTGTATGGTCCCCTATGAAATCTAAAACAAAATTGTGTTGACTGTAGCAACCATATAGTAAAAGGATGGATGCATGAAGTGCTACCTAGATAGTAATAACTACAAGACTTGATACATGATGCTTGAACATGATACATACTTGCTTGATACTGGACTACATGATACTTGAGACTTGAAACATGACACTTGATACATGATTACATGATACTTGACACTTGATGCATGTTTACATGATACTTGTTCCCTTGACATTTGATATATGCCATTTGTACCTATTCACCTTACTATGCTAGTTGTTATATTTTGACATGCGATTAGTTAGTTTTCCCCATGTGCTTGTATCCTACATTATAAGTGGCCCGTAACTTGAAATTGACGGGTACTTGTTTTTCTCTTTCCCCCTTCCCTGCATTCGTTGAATTGCAGATTTTGGAGATCAGCTGCCAGATGGAATAGGCGAGATGAGATATTAGTTGCTGGAGCTCGTGCTACATTTATTTATTTTCCTGTTATTCATGAATAATTGTATCTGCCACTTGGATATTTATCTTGTATTTGGGCAATGTGACCCAGGATATTTGTGTTATCCAGATCATGACTATTTGAGATTAATATATTTTATTTCAAGTATTCTTGTTGGTATTTTGGTTCATATGTGCATGTGGTTGATACTTTTGCTTTCGACTCTGATTATCTTGTGAAATGTTGTAAAGATTCTTGAACAGTTTATGGATGATGAAAATCATTCACTAGGCTTTTGTCTCGTATCCGTATTCCGTATTCTCTTTTGGGAAGCAGAGCGTGACAAAAGCGGTACAGTCACACAACCTTCTCTTGAATCCTACTGAAATTGGCTTCCAGGACTCCAAAAGCAATGAGAAATTGGGCACATTTGTATCACATTCTGAAACTTTTCTGTTTACTCTCTTGAACCTGTTTCCCCTTTAATTCCCTACTCTTCAGGATGGTGTGCTCTATCACCTTGTCCGCAAGGATGAAGATATCATTTGTCCTATTAGCACGATGTCGACACCATCTTTAGTACAGACCAAAGAATGAAATCGTTCCCAGTCACAGTCTACACATGGTTTGCTACAGTAGCGCTCTTCTTCACAACCGCCAGGACAAGGAATAACTGGACAAAAGGGAAACTGCTCAGAGTAGGGCAGTGATTTATCTTCTTTAGAAAGACAGCTACCTTTCATACTTCGACTTGTACTTGGCCTAACACCATTGCTATCATCAAGAAATTCATCTTCATCAACTTCAGAAGAATAAGAAATGGTCTCATGATCACAATCATCTTTTGTAGATAACTCCATACTTTGCAAATTGAGTTTCCTCCCAATCTGAGGCTCTATGGAAGCGATGAAATAGAAACAATGGCTACATACAAGGCAGTCAACCTTGTTAGAGCTGTGTAGAGCAGCAACAAGTATTTGATCCTTTAAAACAAGTTCCTCTTCTTTGAATTCCTTGTTAGCAATTACTCTTTTCCCAAGTTTGTTGTGTTTTATTCCTATACCATGACATTTCTTCTTCTCTATTACTTCATCATAGTAAACAGTATAGACAACCTTCCAAATATCCATAGAACCATTCTTCCATCACCAACCTCTCAGCAAGCACAACATTGAATTTCGCTGTAGAAGCACTCAATAGTATACTCAACGTAACAACAGTAGGCTCCACCTCCATCTTTGGCATGATACCATAGTCTCGTTTCATGCTATTAAAAAATTTGAGACCCAGATATACTAAACCATCAATAGTGCAAGCAATTAACAACCCCATGAAAGTAATATCATTTGGTTTTAAATTCTTCTCCACCATCTCATAATAGAGATCTATCGCGTCATCCATCTTAAGAAACTCCACAACTGCTCAATTCAACTTCACAAAATTCGTCAACTTCCCCTTCCCAAGCAAAGAATCCAACCTTAAGGGTTGCAAAATGTTTGATTGAACCACATTTCCTCGAATCGGTGGGGGCCATCCATTAAGAACTACCTCGTCACTTCCAATTATAGCCGCAAGAACTTCCATCCATCTTCTCGACATTTCACCGAGCACTCAATAAGAGTTCAAGATAAAGGAAAATTGTCTTCAAGACATTACCACAAACACTTAGTTGCAGCATAGGAAATGAAGCAAAGATCTTCATACTCCTTACCTTCTACTTTTTCCAATTTCTTGACAATTTCTCCATTGTTATCTGCAATTAAAACTTCTTGAATCTTCCTTCCAAGATCAACATCATCAATTTCAAACCTTCCACAAACTCTTTCTATTTCATCACACGCCATCTACCTATGTTGCTCCAAAATCACCGACTCGCCTCTTGTTTTAAACTCAAAATTGCATATCTCAACCACAGTTCTTTAGGAAAACATTTAAATTCCAATAATTCACATTTCGAATTCATTCCGTTGGATTTTCTCCAGAAAAGTTAGGAAAATCGAAGTTGAAAGAGTTTTTTACAATGGAGTTCGATCATTGGACAGTCATCGGAGATGAGAGGTTTTGGTGATCCTCGATGAATCTTGCTTGAGTTGCTGTGATCGTGTGATGATTTTGAGTTGAGCGGAGATAAATTCAAGCTGCAATTTCAACGATCGGATCCCCTCCTTCGTCAACGTGCCTTCGACGTCTCGCTCGTCGCAAGGCCCGCTCTGATACCAAGTTATTAAGGACTGAAATCTGAGCTCTATTTGATTTGGCCATTGAAGAGAAATAGGGTTGAGAGTGTAGTATTCCATAAAATTATTTTTTTAATATTTTTGCACGTGCATTGCATGTAAAATTTTATGGATTTTAGTCCCTAAAATTTTCTCTAGTCATGAAAATTTTTCTTCTCATTTTTTTGTCACAATTGTAAGTTTTATTTTAACTAAATCCAATAGGCCTAAATCTATTTTGAAGCCCACTAAAAATTAATTACAAATTGAGGCCCATGATTAATTCTACATTTAAATGAATACTTTTAAAATCTAGTATACTTGTCATGTGTAACATACACCTAGTTTTAATTTAATAACAATTAATAGTAGAATTTATATATGAGAAGTAGTGTGCACATAGGGTGCACGTGCACGTGTTGTGCACTAAAGAAGCGGCCTGTCATTCATGAGAGAGAGGAGAGAGTGGGAAAGAGATATGAGTGGGTGGGGAGTTATTTTGGGTATTGGGAGTCATCTCAACCATACAGTATTCTTATAAATATCCCCTCCTTTAACATGAACAACACACAAAACTCAAATCAAAATTTAAAAGAGAAGAAAAGATAAGGAGATGTTTCGGTTTTTCTTACTGGAGGAGGAGAAGGCATTTTTGTGTTGGAGCTTTGGAGCATTTTTCTAGGAGTTCTTCTTACATTTTTGTGTTGTATACAAATTGTATGTGTGTAACAACTTGTTAAGTTGTTGTGCAACTATAAATTAATGGAGAGGTGAGATTTTTCATGACCTAAGAATAATGGCTACAAGAAAATAAATATAATCATGCTAGTTTAAAGAGTAGTCAATTTTACAAATTTAAGCATATGAAAGTAAAATTCCTAAAAGTGACTATTTAAGTTAATTTGTGAACAACTTCATGCTACTATTGATAAAATTAAGGGAAAAGCATTTCCGGAAGTTTAGAAAGGTAAATTAGTAGTATTAATTATGATGGGAATAATAGAAATCAAAATAAATGAGCATGTTAAAAGGGGATGAAAACAGAGAGTTGAGTAAAAAAATTTTGAACCCATATACTATCAGTTAAGCATTTGGCTCTTGTGGCTAGGGTTGGCGCCAACGCCCTTGGCACTGCCACGTGTCGCGTTTGGGGGGTTTTTTTGGTCGCGGGGGGCTCTGCCTTTTTTGAATTTTTTGGAAATTTTTGCGTTGGCACTTCTGGGTTACAAAAGTAATTTAGAGGACTCTTTTTCACTGTAGTGAGATGGGTCACTGGTTGGGCTTGCCATTTGGCTGGCTGCTGACCTTGGTTCGATGGTTGTGTTTTAATTTTTTTTTTTGAGATTTTCAAGTTTTAAAAATTGGGAAACTTCATAGAAATATTTTAGAAGATTATTAGAACCCTTGGATTTCACACTTTTCTAATATATATTTTTGGGAATTAAAGATTATACTCATATTCAATAATGTATTAGATGAGTTTTGAATTCAAGTTTTAAAAATAATGTACGTGGTTAAAGATTTTAAGAATTGGCTTATAACAGAATCAAAGCATAATTATGAGTTGGAGACAAGGAAATTCTAGAGATTAATCCTAAAGAATATCTATATTAAGAAATGGTGATTTAATCTTAAAGAACTTTTGTATCGAGAAATATACTTGAGTATAGAAAAGCATGAAAAAGGTTCTAGTAAATAAATTGTTATCGAATGTTGTTATGAGATGCTTATGTTGAGGTTAGATGTAACCTAAGTGATCTATATTGAGATGGTTGTTGGAATCTAGAGGCTGAGAAGGACCCGTAGTGGCCGGCAATTTATGAATAAAGAAATTTGAGAAGTAGCCAGTGTGGGCTAATGTTTCTCGTGTGTTGATTTAAGTTCGGTAGGGTATGCTAGCTCTAGGTTGTGATGATTATAATTAAACCTAAGGAGAGGCGCTAGAAGAAGATGTGATGAAACCTGGGCAAACGTAAGTAGGACGTGTCTATATAGTCGGGCGGTGTACTCCGGGACTATAGATTCAGTCAGGCGGTGTACTCCGGGACTGTGATGTGGAACGAGACGAGCCTCAACTAAATCCGGGATTATGAATGATCGTGGTGTACTTCGGGATCACGAATAGTCGGGCGGATGAGAGGCGGATATTTGATATTCCGGGGCTAGAGTGGCATTTGTGGGATGTCCGCATGAGGTGGATTTTGTATAGTCGGGAGGTGTACTCCGGGGATGGAGTCCATACTTATGGAATGTCTAAACCTTGTTTTGTTACTGAGCATGATTTCTTGGCGAGAGATTGAACCCTATAATGTAGAGTACGTATTGGTCTACCCTCGGACCTATGTAGTATGAGATGCATAGAATCCGAATAAGTATGCATTAGTGTCATCGTAGTGTGAATGTCTGCATCAGGCATTAAGTCATATCATACACTGACACGACTAGGATAGTCACCTTTCCTATTTGCATTCAAGTTTGTGTTTGCTAAAGTAGAAGAATTGCTGTATTATAGCATTGCGGTAGTTGTATGCAACTGACGTGCCAACAGTTTTCCAGTGCATAACTTGGATTAGCAAAAGGCATTAAGATGAATTGATACTAATGATTACTTCCAAATTAAAGTTGTTGAATGTTAAAGTTGTATATTTTTGTTATAACTTCCGCTGTGTATTTTTGTAACAGACACTGTGTGATGAAAATGTTTTAAATTCCTTGTAAATTTGTATGAATTGAAGTAAAAGATCCTGTGGTGCTATGAATTACATGTATTTGGAATTAGGGGCATTACAGAGAGATTGGAAAATTGGGGAAGAACTAAATGGGTATGGGTTTCTTGATTAATTTTGATTAGTCTGTTACAAATGAATTCCTCTCCTTTTAATAAGAAGAAGAAATACATGAACTGCATGTACATTTACTTCTCTCTCATAAACTGAATTTGGGCCAGACACTTACAAACCTGATACGCATACAACCCGACCCAAAAGCAACTCTTCACACATACAACCCATTTCACACACACAGAATGTATCTGACAGATATCTTGGTCTGTAATATCCCGGACGGATATTATATTGTATAAATTATTATTTTTAAAGCAAAATATTTTAAATGGAAATTTCTTGGTTTTGCACATGAAAAGTTACCTGGACCTATATACTGGTAAGTATATACAGGTATTGGATCAGTTTTGTGCACTTGTACAAAATCCTGAAAAACGCATTTTTGAGAAAAATGTCTGAAAAATCCCGGGCAGACACTGAAAATTATTATTTTATTATTATTTTACTTTTATTACCCAAAATGAAATATTTTTGGTAGATATCACCCGGTTTTGTTGATGAACGTTATCTGTGTATATATACCAGTCCGTATACATCTGTATTGTATCAAATTGGTACTGGAATCTTCCGGGCTGATAATAAAATTTATTTTATTATTATTTTCAGAATTAAATTATTTTTGTACAGATTGTTCGTTTTCATGAATGAAAAATATCTGTATAATCAGATACACGTACGAAATCGAACTGTGTCGATTTCGGGCGTTTAAACAAATCATGTAGTATGTGATTTTGGTAAATTATACTTTATTTTAGATCCATCATGATGAGATGGAGGGCTAGGATGAATTAGGACTTGATTGTAAAGTTTATTTGCAAAAGAAACATGAATTGTTTCTAACCATAAGAGTTGGACAAGTGGCTTCTCCCACACCCACATACCCCTTCACTTTCCCTTATAAAAAGACCCCCCTCTCCACTCCTTGGCCGGGCCTCCCCTCCCCTTCCCATTTCCTTATCATTTGTTCTCCATTCTTCTCCATCTCTTTCTCATCTCATTCTCCATTACCTTCTACTTCTACTTCTTACTAGTTTTAAATTTTAGAAAGAAAAGGGAAGAAAAAGAAAGAGAGGAAGAGAGATTTTAATAGGTTCTCTTTCATGGAGTTCTTGAAGAGTTCTCCATAGGAGCAAGGAAGGAGTTGGTTTGCTAGCTAGTCCTTCCTACATAGAAAAATCAAGGTGGGGGTTTCTCTACCTTTTGTATGTTAATTTTTGTTCTATTTTGCTCTCTACTTATGGTTATATGTGTGTATATATGTTGTATGTTGATTAAAACAACTTGGACTAACTATTGAGCACACAAGTAGTGATTTAGATCACAAGGATCCCATGGAAAGTTTGAATGGAGGAAATTAATTTAAAACACATAAAGATTGGATCTTTAGCCTTGCTATTATTATTGTTGTTATTATGGTTAAATTCGACTACTTGGACTAAAGAAATAAGCATAAGAATGGCTTTTTTATAAAAAGGGATTCATATAAAGAAAGTTGGAAGAATGGAACTCACAAAGAACCCATAAAGATGAGACTTTGTACTTGTTATGTTTATGTTGTTTCATTAGTTACCTTGTTAAACACAAATTAAACAACTTGGACTAACTACTATGTGCATATGAGTTAGTAAGGTGAGAATGGTTACATACCCATTTTGGTGGTTGTAGGACTTTACATGCTAATTTTAAGAGATAGTATTTTTGTTGTATGTTGTTTTCCAACCTAATAAAGATCATGTCCTTACTAACTTTTGTTCATAAAAAGGTGAGTTTTCTTGATGTAGAAATTGTGGGATTGAAGGAAAGTGAGTTTATCTTGTAACTCTATAAGAGTTGATTATTGTTTATGTAGGAACTTGTAATTTGGTAAAACTAGTTCCTTGTAATAAATGGGACTAGTAATCCCTAAAATAAGTAGTTCTTGTAATATGTAAGTAAGCTTGGATAGTAGCTTCTTTTAGGAATCCATGCTTGAGTTGTAGAAAAAGAACCCATGCTTGTGATGTAGTAGGAATCCATGCTTGAGTTGTAGAAAAAGAACCCATGCTTGTGATGTAGTAGGAATCCATGCTTGAGTTGTAGAAAAAGAACCCATGCTTGTGATGTAGTAGGAATCCATGCTTAAGTTGTATTAAATCATGTTTGAGTTGTTGTCTACGTCAAAAGAGAACCCATTCATGCTATGTGACATTCTAGTAAACTTACCATGCTTGAGTTGTGTAAAGAACCCATTCATGCCTAAGTAACATTCTAGCAAACTTACCATGCTTGAGTTGTGTAAAGAACCCATTCATGCTTATGTGATATTCTAGCAAACTTACCATGCTTGAGTTGTGTAAAGAACCCATTCATGCCTATGTAACATTCTAGCAAACTTACCATGCTTGAGTTGTGTAAAGAACCCATTCATGCTTATGTGATATTCTAGCAAACTTACCATGCTTGAGTTGTGTAAGGAACTCATTCATGCCTATGTAACATTCTAGCAAACTTACCATGCTTGAGTTGTGTAAAGAACTCATTCATGCTTATGTGATATTCTAGCAAACTTACCATGCTTGAGTTGTGTAAAGAACCCATTCATGCTTATGTGATATTCTAGCAAACTTACCATGCTTGAGTTGTGTAAAGAACCCACTCATGCCTACGTAACATTCTAGCAAAACTTACCATGCTTGAGTTGTGTAAGAACCCATTCATGCCTATGTGACATTCTAGTAAAACTATCATGCTTGAGTTTATGTACCATGTTTAAGTTGTAGTCGAACATCCTGGTTAAGTTGCTAAAGGTTCTAGTAAAGAACCCATCATGCTTGAGCTTTATCGTTCTATGTTGAATTGAACCCACCCCTGCTTAGGATAAGTAGTTGTTTTTATGTGTTGTCCTACGCAGCCGTTGGTCCCATACGAAGCTCATTGGGCTCGAATGCAGATATTGTCTTAAATAAGTAAGCTATGAGTAGATCCGAGGAGATCGCGTGAAGTCTAGTTTAAGACTTGGTTAATTATTCGGACAAATTGTGACACTCTTTAGAAGAGGGACACGTGCGGTGTTTTTCATGACAAGTTGGAAGCACAGTGCAGATCTCGCTTGTTGGGTTAGAAGAGGGACACGTACGGTACTTTTCATGACAAGTTGGAAGCACAGTGCATGTCTCGCTTGTTGGGTTAGAAGAGGGACACGTACGGTGCTTTTCATGACAAGTTGGAAGCATGAGTTGCGTATCTCGCTTGTTTGACCCATATGGTGCCTTCTCATGATGAGTTGAGAGTACGACTCTAGGTTGAAAGTATCTTGTAGCTCGTACGGCCCATTTGGTCTGTTAGGGTTAGTAACATCGTTAGGGTAGTAACTTGTTACTTAACCATTTTTGCCAAAGGGAGAGAGTTGGTGTTGGGGGGTGATACCCTATACTCCAACATCTCCTATAGGCTGACACTAGGTGGTGTTATCGGGATGTATTCCCCTGTCAAAAGGGATACGGGCGGTGCTTTTCATGACAAGTTGGAAGCACGGGTTCCATATCTTGATTGTTGATTCCTGAATGTGCCATGATAAGAACGAGAGGGTTTCCTAGGGAAATAGTCCCTACGATCCCGGCAGGTTCTATGCCTTCTCATGACTAGTTGAGGGCACGGAAGAAGGTTGACAAGTACCTTGTAGTTCGTGTTGGCTTTTAAGTGTGGTCTGGTACGCCGACAATAGTCACCAGTCATGTAGTATTATGTCAGGAACAGGATGAGTACAAATAGTAGAATTCATAACGTGGGTTCAAATCCCTATATGGAGAAAACGGCTTGAGATGGGGCGTATGTAGTATGGGATGCATACTGTTCCGGAGACTCGCTTGCATTAGAATAGGAGCATCCTAGTTAAGTCGACATTGCATTAGATTCTAGTCATTGCACTCACGAACACTTAAACTACACCGACATATTTTACCCATGTTTTATATAATTGTTTTTGGAGATTCGCTGCTATATGATCAGCCCTTAAACGTCAGTGAATACTGACGTCCCCACTTCAATAGGTACTGCAGTGTAGAAGTACAGGTATTGGATCGTAGTCGTGGATACAAGATCACCCAACCGGGAGGACTCCAGTCAAGGCATGGTTTACAAATGAAGTGTCTGATATTGTCATCTTTCATTCTTATATACTCTGATGTAATGTGGAATCAATGGAAACACTCGGTCTGTAATATTGTAGTAGTAAAAAGTTTTAAAATTTTCCACAGATCTATGTATTGTGACTAATTGAATGTAAAGGTCCTGGCTCATGTCTCGAATCCTCCACATAGGAAGTTCGGGGCGTTACATGGTCACTCTTCACTTCACTTCAGCTCACCATCTTCAATCTTCAGCTCCAACAATTGCATTCCTGACAATCCATTTCATATAACAAAAGATGAGGCAAAAAAGACCCTAAAAGTTTTCATAGAAAAAAATGTACATTCAAACATAAAATTATAATACCTACCACAAAGATGAATATTTTCTCTCTTGGACTAATTTCTAATCCTTGTTATTGCTATTTCCATCACATCACTCCATGGCACTTTCAATTTTCTTTTCTTTGTTGAGGTGGGTTTGAGAATGAAGGCTAGGGTTTTGTGAGGTTAGAGATGAAAGAAAATAAGTCACAAGTTGGGTTTTGTGAGGTTGGAGATGAAAGAAAATAAGTCACAAGTTATGTCAGGTAATAATGGTACTAGTTGAACCAATACCAACATTTGTTTTAACATAAGCACCGGGTCGGGTCAGGTTGGATCGGGTAACATGAGCGGAAGGGACCAGTTCATATTTGCTTTATATTTGCTTTAGTTGAAGTCAACTCACACATACTATTTGTTTCAAGTACACATGTTTAATTAATTTGTTAGCTTCTATTATATATATATATATATATATATATATATATATATATATATATATATATATATATATATATATATATATATATACTAGGTTTGCCGGGCACGTCTTTGGAACGGTGCACCTTATTTGATCATATAAAATAGTTTTGGAGTTCCAGCAAATTAATTGAAGTAGCAAACATATTATATGAGAAACATTTGGGGGTCCCGCAAAAAACATATTATATGATTTTTTTTTATTTTTTTGAATAATTTTTAATGTTTTTAAATTTTTAATTTTTTTAGTTTTTTAATGTTTTATTTTTTAAAAATTTTAAATTTTTTTATTTTCTTAATTTTTTTGAATAGAAGAGGCAGGGAGAGAGAGAGAGAGAAAAAAAAATAATTAAATAAATATAGGAGTTGTTTTGGGTGGAAGATTTGAATTTGAGTTTTGGGGGGAAAAATATGTTTAGTGAGGTTAAATCTGGACCTTTGATTTTTGGGGGATTGAAGGAGAGCCACTTGATAGCTTTCTTTGTGTTATATATATATATATATATATATATATATATATATATATATATATATAGGGAAAGGATCGGTTGAGCACTCCTCTAGTGCTCACCGCGTGAACACTAGGCCTTCAGGCGTTCATATCGAAAATCCGATCTGTTCACATTGATCTACACATCTAAATTAGTCTAAATATGTAAAATCAAATCATTTGAAATTCATTGCCCATTCATTGAAGTATCATTGTTTTTATAGTTACATGATGGATGGGCAAATGAATTTCAAATGATTTGATTTTACATATTTAGACTAATTTAGATGTGTAGATCAATGTGAACGGTTCGGATTTTCGATATGAACGCCCGAAGGCCTAGTGTTCACGCGGTGAGCACTAGAGGAGTGCTCAACCGATCATTTCCCTATATATATATATATATATATATATATATATATATATATATATATATATATATATATATATATTCCTATTATAAAAGCAAGAATAAATCTGTTCAACAAAGATCTGAACTGCAGATTTAATCTGATAATTATATGCTATATTAAATATTAGCCATCCAACCTCCTAATTTAATTTTCCACTTAAAATCCTTAATTCCCAACCGCCGCTCTCCTTTTCTCTTCTATATACAATATGCATCAAACCCCAAAAAAACCTATCGAAGAACGACCTCCAATTCAAAAAAAAAAAAAGAATAAAAAAAGAAAAAGGAAAAGAAAACAGATATATATATTCCTATTATAAAAGCAAGAATAAATCTGTTCAACAAAGATCTGAACTGTAGATTTAATCTGATAATTATATGCTATATTAAATATCAGCCATCCAACCTCCTAATTTAATTTTCCACTTAAAATCCTTAATTCCAAGCCGCCGCTCTCTTTCTCTCTTCTATATACAATATGCATCAAACCCCAAAAAACCCTATCGCAGAACAACGATCTCCAATTCAAAAAAAAAAAAGCAAAAAAAAAGAAAAAGAAAAAGGAAAAGAAAACAAAGAGAGAAGATGAGAAGCAACAAACCCCCTTAGCCTCCACCCGGTGCCTCGATCCGCGTGCCGCCTTGATGCCAGCCGTGCCCGCATCCTACACCTGACACTGACAACAACCCAATCCCGATCACACTCAGTATCCTCCTCCTTTATTTAATTTGAATGATATTGATGGGTGCATGATGAACAAGAGGAACAATGAGTTGAACATGAACAAAAAGTTTTGATTTTTATGATTGTTTATGAAACCAGAAATCTGTTTGTGATCATATGTGGTTTGCGATGGTTTAGTTTAAGTTTATTGGCTTGATTGAAGATTTATTATGTTGGGAATTTAAGAAAATTAATGTGATAGTAGATGAATTCGTGGGTTCTTTTTGTATATTCACAAGGAATCATTATATGTTAATGATAGAAACGAAGTATTTTCCCACCCAAAATAGCAACCTTTAACTTAAATGTGTGTACTTTGTCATTAGAATTGTCATGCCCTGCTTCCCAAAATACAGAAATATGGACATGCAACTATGACCCAACAAATGATATATGTATTCCAACTCATATCATCCATAAGTTATACAATACCATCAAGCTCAACAACACAGATAACAATAAAAATCACATGAATAATAATGGAATAAATAACCAATATATGAGATACAAGAACTTACAAAATAGTCAGAGAATATGCAATGCAATAAACAGTTCGTCAAGTTACTTCAGTATCCCATCATCTATACCTGTATAAACAAGAACTCAAAAAGGGGAGGGAGTACCCATTAGAGCAAGCTTCGGGCAGCAAGTAGTAGCAAGCAGTGTAATAATAAGGTACAATATAACAAGAAACAAGAAACTGGAACAATATCAGAGGTCAATAAACGATAGTCGATAACAAGATCAATAGTCGATAATTAATGGTACAATGGTCAAACAAGGGACAATGAACAAGAAACTGGAACGATACAATTACCAACTGTAAACTTGTAAACGAGGAAAACATGCAGACGAAAAAAAAATATGACTTCAATGTATATTCAATCGACAATCAAGTGTTGATAAACAATATTCGATAGCACGATCATTAGTCGATAAACAATGTAGTTAATATTCAGTAAAACAACAGCGAATACAATGATCAGTAACAGTAGTCGGTAACTAGATCAATAATCGGTAATGAATGGATCAGTAATCAGGAATAAGGAATTAGTTATCGGTGTCAATATTCAGTGTTAATCTTATGTCTATCGGTCTTATATTAACTTATCTAATGCACGCAATGATGTGTCTCATACCACAGGTTCGGATGCATACAATCAAATGAACGTTTTGGAATCTAGTGGTGAATTCTATAGCTCATGTACCTAGGTCGTCTCTTGTCTGAAATCAGTGATCGATAACCATGAACGATAACGTGATCGGTTTACATAATAGATAAACATGAACGGTAAACGTGACCGGTAAACATGAACGGTGAATGGTAAACATGAACGGTAACATGGGGAAACACAGGTCCCCTTCCGAATACACTCTCCTATATTGGCCACTACTAGGCCCTTCCCTTTATCACTCCGGTTTGTTATCATTTTATTACGATCAATGATGGACATGCAATCAATATGATCAATGAGAACGATGGTATCAAGAATTATGCAATGGGTATAATCGTTGAGAATGGTAGTATTAATACAATATCACGAAGATATCAAGGCTATGCAATATGAAATATACATATTTCAAATAATTACATAAGGAAAATAACGGTTTATATGCAAAAACGTAACAATGTAGGTTTTGGATAACAACACCTATTGGTACTCAAATTTACTCTCCCGCTGCTACGAGAATGCACATCCGATTCTGTCAGGGGTACCAGAAACTAGACTCTCTGCCGATTCCAATGCATATTCACATAATACATTATACTTACAGTAGCTATGCATATAAATTCATTCTTTACAGGTTTCGTGTACAATTTCAGATCTTGAAATTACAACATGACAGTTCTAAAATGTCAATAACTTACAATCTATAAATCGGATTGAGAAGCCGTAAGATGTTCCAGATTCAAGACTCAGTGTGCTACAATTCATATATACAAAGTTTTAAATTTTAGTGTCGGTCAAGCAATTTATAGGGCAGTAAAGTTGAATGTCCAATAACACGATAAATTAACGGTTCGAGATTTAAATCAATAAAAATGGCATGATAAGAAGACTATGAATCAATAACATGGTATGATAAAGAAAACTATTATCGATTCAATAACTACTTATCGGAGGTCAAAGAAAATACTTGCACAGGAACAATAAAATGTGTACAAGAGATGCTTGCCTTGTATGACAATGATTACGATGACGGGACGAAAAGAGCGACGACGACACATGACAGCGCCAAGCAAGAGTAAGGGCAGCAATCACCACAAGTCCAGCTCGGGATGGTTGAGGCAGCAAGCAGTAAGGTTGAAGAGGAGTCGGGGTGGTTGAGAACAATGAATCTTCGGGCAGCACGACAGTGACGGTAGCGAGGGAGTTGTTTGGTGGCTATTCGATGGTTGCACAATGAGGCGATAACGGCGCAAAAGTAGAGGAAGTCGGTCGTTGGTGCAACGAGGAGAGCTCTGTATAGTTGAAAAAATAGTGAAGGGGAGGAGCAGTGGAGGAAACATCGACCGAAGGTTGAGATGATTGGAAGGTGGAGCTCGGTGATGGAGATGGTGGCATTAGGGTTGGGCTGCAATGGAAAGATGAGGAGCTATTATTAATTTGGGTGGCTCGAGGCAGTGAGGTGAAGGAGGAAGGTGGTGGAGCTCAGGTGCATTGGTCAGGTGGCTTTGGGAAGAAGACGGTGAAGCAGTGGAGCTTGCGAGTTGTGCTCAGTGGGGAGAGGAGACAAGGAACATGGAAACAGTCGAGGGATGCTCGGAGAAGAGGATTAGGGAGGTTGAGTAATTGCAGTAGATGGTGGTTGTGGCGGCAAGGCTTGATGGTGAAGAGCTTCGGTGGTGTTGCGGTGGTTCTCGAGGTTGACGGCGGCAAGGCTCGATGGTGTTGCGGTGGTGCTCGGGGGGACGAGGGAGGCGATGAGCAGTGTGGTTTCGAGATGGAGTGGGGTGAAGAAGAAACAGTAGTGTTGTAACCCATGTTTCCGTAAATACATATTTTCAGAATATTTTTCGTATTTTAATTATTTAAAAATTCAGTATTATTTTAAACTCGATTTGTGCCTTCTATTTAAAATCTTTTCGAACCGGAACTTGTATTTTCTTCGACTAGTAGTATGTACTAACTTTAATGATTATTTTATAAGTGATCAGCTAATTGTATCTTATTTTATTACTATTTGGATTTTATTAAACTTGTTTATCTCAAATCTCGTTTTGATATGTATACCAAAATTATTATTATTGTTATTATTATCATTTTTATTATTCTTGTTATCAGTACTATTATTAGTATTTTTACTATTAATATTATTACCCTTGATTTTTAATTTAAAAATCTATTCCTATCGTTAATTGTATTTGTAGTCATTTCAGATAATTTTCATATTTTAGTACAAATATATTTTTTTTGTATAATCCTAATTTTCATTTATTACTTTTTCCTATCCTATTGGATCTTTTCATTAGATCCTAATAACCCCTAATAAATCCATTACCCATTTCCTATTGGACTTCTACCCAAATACCCAATAACCCATTCTATATAAACCCTATAATCCCATACACCCTAACCCTAAACCTAAAAATACTGTGCTAACCAAAATACCCCTAGCCACCACTATTCCCTACCCCTTCATCTTCCCAGCATCTTTTGGCAACCCATTCCTCCTTCTCGAGCTCCAACCTCCCATTTTCATCCATCTCGTCATCATTCCCCCCCCCCTCTACCATGGCTGCTCGCCATTGCCGCTCTCCTAGCCTTTGACTAACGCCAGCCCACACCGCAGCAGCGCCCGCGACGACAGCACCAGCGCCAGCACCCACTAGTCGAACCTTAGCAACTTTCCCAGTGTCGCGACCTCAGCACCTCCACACCGCGACCACCCTCTCGCCATGCGCTCCCCCTCGACGACAACGTCGATCTCCATTCTCCTCTCCCGAAGTAGCAGCAGCGCCAGCCAACCCCACAGCCAGCGACAGCCCCCCGACCTGCCCTCCCGCTGTCGCTCACACTGCCAGTCCCGCCACCTGTAGCCGCCAGTCGTCGCCAGAACCAGGGCCGACCATTGCCTATTTGCTGTTTGATCAAAAGCATTGATCAAGTGATCCTCAACCGTCCGATCTGATCAAGATTCAGATCTTCATTAGATCAGATCAGTTTCGTCCGATCGATCCTTGATCTTCATTGTTGGATCTTAACCATCGGATCTACTTCATCATCTTTATCACCATCTTGATCATCAAGATCCGTGCCGATCATAATCTCCGCCGGATTTGTCGACTACTCTCCTAAGGTAAGTATTCTCTTTGTACAATTTATTGTCCTAGTACAAGCATTTAATTGAAAATACTGCAAATAGGTTGTAGTTGTGACTCCTTCTTGTCTTATCATTTGTTGATCTTAAATATTTTACCGTCGATCCCAAAATCTTAAGAGTCATAACACCTTCGTTGTTATATTTACAATTATTTGGACGCATTTTATCTCCTAGTCACATGAATACATGAAACTAAGAAACCCTAGACTTGTAGATGTGTATTGTATCATGTGTGTGATGATCTTACATTCCTTGGGTTGAGAAATAATGTTGCTTGCTGATTTGATAGCCACTACACCCGTATTTGTATCACACATTAATCTAGACTCATAACAACCAATTATTATGCAACTTATACATGAAAGACATTCACACTTGTTGCTGTCCTGAACTTTACTTGCTGTTTTGACCCTTTAAAATCAAAATCTGAACCTGATCCCTAAACAATAAATGTAGCTCTACTAGATGTTGATAGCTTCCGGAATTTTTGAATTCTGAGTTACGGTCTAGGAGATATCGTAGTTTTACTACTGTTGTATCGGTAGTCGCAGATTCACAAAACTGCTGCACATCTTTAGTTTGCAAATTAATTTAACTATGTTAACAGTAAAAGATTGACTTGAAATTTTACATGCTGTTGCTGGACACCCTAGAGAACCTTCCCAAATTTTCTCAGAATTAATTAACAATGTTTCAACACTGTTTCACATGTATAAACTTTGATTCACAAATCCTGGCTAAACATAGAATTAGTATAGTTTGCTGATTTGACACATGTTACCACAACTTTCATGTACCTTAATTATATACATTGGAACCGGGCAGGAGTAGTTTCTAGATCTCCTGACGGATCCACATTTGCTATCTCGTAGCAACGGGAATCACACTTTTGGTACAGCAACGTCGTGCTGTCCAGATTTGAGATTTTCGTTGTTCGTGATATTTTTATTCGCGTTGACCCTCAAATATGCTATATAAATATCTCAAACTTGTTCCATGTCCCATGATTATGAATTCTTGACTTGTTTCGTATACTTGCATGCTTGCTTGATAAAAATTAATAAAAAGTAACATGCCGGGGTTTAAGGGAAAGACCATAGTAGTGGACAATATAGGTAAGTGTACTCGGAAGGGGGCCCGTGTTTTCCACTTGATACATGTCTCATGAACTAGTATATTATAAATCGATTCATGGACTAGTATATTATTGATCCATGAACTAGTATATGTATGATTCATGACTTGTCTTGTTATGACTTGACACATGAACTAGTTATATAATTACCCGATTCATGAGCATAACTTGCTTGATACTTGATACCTGAGTACACCGCCCTATAAACTTCATTACTAAGCCTAAATGAAACTGTATTGACTGTAGCAACCATGTAGTAAAAAGATGGATGCATGAAGTGCTCCCTAGATAGTAATAACTACAAGACTTGATACATGCTTACTTGATACTTGATGACATGATACATGAGACTTGATACTTGAATAGAATACTTGACACTTGCAACTTGATACTTGTACTTGACAACTTGACACTAGACTTGAGACTTGCTACTTGACACTTGAACTTGATACTTGTCACTTGATGTTGGATACCCTTACATGTTCACTTGTCACTTACTCCACTATTAGTATTTATTATCCAAACTGACCACTTGAGTTGTCCTTCTTGCTAGCTAGTTCTTGAATTTCCACTACTTATTGTATCCCTATATATATTCTTGATTCCAAATTTTGTTCCATATTTCTTGTACTCGTTTTTACTATTTGTGGCCCTAACTTGCACTAAGAGCATTTTCTCTTATTTTCTTTATTTTTTTCCTTTTATAATTAATAAACAGACTTTGGAGATGTGCTGCCTGTTGGAATTGGTGAGCAGAGATTTTAGGCTTCAAATGGAGAAAAGACATGCTTAATTTATTTGATTTCTTTGTGTTATTTATTCTTGCTACTTAAAACTTGTAACGGGCTTATGTTCCCGAGTTTTATATTTGATCCAGACTTGAAAACTATTTGAATATTATTATTTGTTTTCAATTATTTTCTGTTGATTAATAAATTATTTATGCATGCTTGGTGGTATATATATCTTGTTATATTGTTGTTGTGATGCTGAGTTGATCCTACACCTTATGGATAATGTTAAAATCATTCGCTGTGCTTCGTCACGCACTCGTATTTCATGTTTTTGGAAAGCGGGGCGTGACAAGTGTGTTGAAGTAGTAAAGAGGATGATGAGAAGATGGGTTTGTTGAAGATTTCGGGTGTAGAAGATGATGCAGACGGTTGGGTTGGTTGTTAGTGTGAAGAAGGAGATGCAGTGGAGATATGAGTGTGATTAAGAGATTTGATAGGGATTAAGGGGGTAGTTAAGGAGATAGTGGAGATCATGGGGTAACAACAATATTAATAGGGTTTAAAGCATATTAGTTATAGGAGAGGAAGGGTTGATGGGTTTGATACTTATTTTGTGGGCTTGGGTTGGGCTGTAGGGTAAGACTTAGTATTTTAATAAATAATGCATAGAGAAGGAATTAAGATTGGGTTTCATTCAATAAATAATAAAATAATTATAGTATGGGCTAGAGTTTTAAATATGGGCTTGTAAAATAAATAAATAAATAAACAAATTGTAGAGTGGATTGGGAGCTTGGGCTTTGACAAAAAGTGATTAGTCAAATGTATGCAAAAGGGCATAAAGAATTATTAAAATTTGGAATAGACGAATACGGAATAAAAAGAAAAAGGAAAATCCTTACAATCGGGAACGGGGGTTACAATAACTCAAAAACTGAGAAGTCATTCTTTTGACTTGTTCTTTTCAATTGATTAAACCATGGGTGATCCTCACAAACAGAACATGCTTAGGGCACAATCTATACTGCAGATGGTGGACGAATCGTTGTAATTAGACTCGCTTTGTATTTTTGAATTAAAAATATACAATTTATCACAAAAAAATACCTTTACTCAAAAAATAGTCAAACTTTCTTAAACGGCCTAACTTTTACTAATAAAAAACACCCCTTTTTTATGAATAAAAATCCCAACCTTTCTCAAACAAACAAAAACATGATCTTTTGTCAAAAAGATCAACCTTTTTCCAAGAGACACCAATAAACCGATTTTAAAAAGTAACTAACTCTTTATTTAAAAACGTTATCTTTCTTTTTTAACCCGAAAAAGATCTTGTTTTGATTTAAAAAAACCTATTCTTACACCAAAATCGTTTCTTTCACAAAAATCACTCAAAAAGTAACATTTTTATTCCGTAAGAAGAAAAAAATTCCTTGGAGAAGGTTCTCATAAAAGATCTAAATGTCAATAATATCAAAATCGTTTCTTTCATAAAAATCACTCAAAAAGAAACATTTTTATTCCGTAAGAAGAAAAAAATTCCTTGGAGAAGGTTCTCATAAAAGATCTAAATGTCAATAATATCATGGAGCCTAATAATTACTATTTGAAGCAAATACATACTTAAATATCTTAATGTACAAGAAGATAAATGCAAAAATAAATAAACTTCATTGATTCCTCTTGACAGTTTTCATTATTGATAGATAAGCTTTGATGGAGTTGAAATCCACGGAGCTAATGGGTATTTGATCGATCAATTCTTGAAAGATCAAGTCATCGTTAGGACTGACAAATATGAAGGAACCCTAAAACTTGTTTGCATTGAAAATATTTGAGGCCGTAGTCAATGAGATTGGTGATGATTGGTCGGTATCAGAACCTCACCGTTTGCTAACTGCATGGAAGTTGGTAATTTAAACCCAAAATTTTTTCTTATACTGCCATTTGGTGGACCTTGGGATCCCAATAGTAGGCAAGAATTGGAGATCCTACACTGTTCTGTTACAGTCCCGATCCGATTGAGCGATGGATCGTCGTAACTTCTAATAACATCCATGAATCAATTAAGAAAAAGAAGAAAACAGAGCAAGGAGGAAGAAGAAGAGAAGGAAGGAGAGGAAGATAAAAGAAGAAGATAGAAGCTTAAATCATATTCATTCATCATAAACCTCATACAAAAAGCCCCATCTCAATATAAGGAGAATGGGGGAGGAAGACAACACTAACACGTGCAAGCCCGTGGGCTTTATTACAAAAAACCTTTAACTTTGCAAATAAACCCCTAAAAGAAAGACATTCCCAAGAGGACTGATACGTGAATAAAAGGACTGGTACGAAAAAAGATACAGTTCTCAAAAGAACTGTATCAATCCTTCCCCCTTAAATTGACCTTGTCCTCAAGGTCAATGTGCTGATCTTCTTCACTCTAAGAGGCTTAGAGGTCCATCCAAGAACATCTCCAAATCGTGACAAATTCAAATATACCTTCCATGTGTCTTCTACCTCCCCCCGGATCAAAATTAAAGTGCCTTACCTCAATTGCAGACCTCAGCTGATCAACTCTCTCTTCCCTGGTCTCCTTGTCATTTGCAACAACTGAACTAGTGCCAAACTGACTAGCATTTTCTTTCTTAGCTTCTTCATTTTCTACAAAGTGTATTGCATTCCAACTCTTGAAGATGGCGCTCTTGCAATTTCTCGAGTATCAATAGGCTTGTTTAACTCCCAAGCTGAATCACTTAGAGCAGGTAAGACTTCTCCTATGAAAAATTCAACTGCTGCATTGACATCATTGGAGTGCTTAGTTGCAACAACTTTTAGTATACGAAGATCAACCCGGGTGAAAACCTCCAGAAGAGAGAAGAGAACCAACTTGAAAGTCATCTGCTTCGAAACCACGATGAAGTCGGGGAATTTATCCGCGAATGGTGCCAGTGACTCCTCGAGTAAAGGGGCAAAAGGAATGGATCTCGTCGAAAATGAAGCCAATGCAACATCCTTGACGGAAATTTGATTAGGCAGTAGATCTTTCAATAATAACTTATCACTGTCAATGGCTCTTGGTGGGTGATTATTCTCCTGGGCATATGGAAAAACTTGAGCCAGCCTCATCCGGTAATTTGCTTCATCCTTAGGTGAAAAAACCTCCATTGCAAAAGAGATGCATGCACCATCACTGCTAGCAGATGGGAGCATTCCAATGCTTCCATTAAGCATTGAAGCTTCATCAGATAATATGTCACCAAAGGTGTTGTTTGTCACAATTGTATCGATCTGGTTCGGGTCACGGATAAGCTGCATTGCTACATTGTTAACATACCTGTGTGGAAGCTGAACATCAGGGAACTCAGAAGCTATTGCTGTCACTCTTCTCCTCCATAGAATAGATGCCTCCAAAAGATGGGCTTTGTCAACCGAACATAGTTTACTATTACACGTGCGAGCAACCTCAAAAGCCACACATGCAATCCGGTCAATCTCAGAAGCAGAGTACACAATATTGAAACTGATTTCCTCGCCTTTATCATTAGTCTCAATGCCCCTTTTCCGGTCACCATTAGCATCATAGATAAGACCAAGCATATAATATGCATCAGGAGAACAAATTGCAAGCCACATGATCTCCTCCAACAAAGAAGTTGCCTCCACATGGTTTCCACAGACATATCTAAGTGTAGCATCGGAAAAAAGAGCTGAAAGCATAACTGATGCCATCTTTTTCCTCTTGTCATTCATGTTTATTGCAGCAAATATGAGTTTCCTGACAAAGTAGTAAAGGTGCTCACCAGAATTGCAGTTCCTGAGATCAGAAGCTGCTAAGTACACATCACCAATACTGAAATACTCTTCAAGCTCTTTAATGATAGGAAGAATCCCTGAATTGTGCACAACAACACCTAGTTGAAGAAGTAGGAATATGAGCTTGACGGGAGGCAATTTCCTATCCTCTTCAAGCAAACACGTTATTGCTTTCTTGAAAACCTCTTCAACTATTCCCTTTTCCTCCTCGCTGTTGAAATTGAGTTTAGACATTGACAAAGCATGTTGCTCACACTCCCTTTGACTAAAGCTGAAAATGATACATGGTTGAAATTTGCGTTCCATAATCATCATTACAAGCTTGGATATATCTATATTACCCATCGTAGACCCACCTTTCGCAATCCTCACTGGGAGCTCCAATTGTTGTTCCCCTCCACTTATAGTAGTTGTGGTTGCAAAATCTAACTTCTTCTTCACAACAACACCATTCTCATCATCATTCATACCATTATTAGCAAGCTTCTCCTCAGTTTTTCCTTTCCTACTATTGCCAATTGTCAGAATTCCAGGTGAATGGAGCTGAGAGAAGAGAGTTGCAGCTTGGCCTGTGTCAACCATTATCAGCAGCTCCTTGACCCTGTGTTTCTCTTTCATTTGTTTCACAACAATAACTAATTCATGGCTTTGAAGTTCCTTTTTATTTCCAGATGCCTTGGAATCAAAGTGCCCAGTGAGGAGAGAATTAAATACTTCAATGGAAGATGAATATCTTATACTAGTACTTTCCATTTCATCCTTAACTCTCAATGCCTTGTGCATTTCACCAATTTTGCCATAACCAGTTATAAGGGTTCGGTAAGTCGAGCTATCAAAATTTTCACTGAAAGTTCCAATTCCTTCTCTGGCCCAAAGAATAAGCTCTGAAGTATACGGAGATGTCTCTCCATACAATATGGCAAGGCACCTTGCACCTTCCAATATGACAAAGCATCTTGCAGCAGCATGATATTTCCCGTAGCTGTGGAGCTTGTTCCCCTCCTGCTCCAGCATTTGAGTGGCACTTATTTCATAATAAGAGACTTGAGCATTCACATGGGCCTTCACATGGGCAGCAACTGGAACTGAGAGATTCAAGGAATTCACACCATCACTAGTGAAATCCGAATCATCTTTCTTGGAATCGTCACCCACTTTTTCATCAAAAATCAAAGAAACATTGGATCGAATACTTGGTAGGCGAGATGGTAGTTGCGGTGAAGACGAACCAAAGAGCGGAATTGAAGGGCTCGATGGATGACGTGGAGATTGCTGTACGGATGGCTTGGGGCCACGTGATGGTGGCGAGGAGGCCGGCGATGGAGGAGTAAGCGTCGGATAGGAATTCGTACTTGGTGGTGCGGTTGGTGAAGGCGTGGCAGACGAAGGAGGAGAGGTCGTTGCCATTGGAGATGGTGGCAGAGAGTTGGACGAGGTGGTCTCCCTGGGATTGCGGATGTTGGATTTTGATGATCTAGTATCAAAAAGGGGTGAAGGAGGTGGAAATCGATCTGAACGGGGGGTCGCAGTGGTGGGCGGTGAAGGGGGCGGAGGTTTTGACGGGGAAATGGAGTTAGGGAAGTTGGTGACGGCAGAGCGGTTGGAGTAGAGGATGTGGTTGGTGGGGGCGTGGTGGATGGAGTCGGTGAAGGGGGCTTTGGCTTCGTCGCCCATTAATGAGGGCTTTGGGAAGTTTAGGGTTGGCGATCTAGGGGTTGAAGCATAAGGGGCTTCTTCTTTGTTTCGGGAATTCCCTTCAATAAGGCTGCGCAACCAACTTAGAATATCATCACTTTGTAATTGCAAATCGATCACCTGATCTTGTAGGCTACCCATCGAAATCTCTATATTCTTCACTCTTTGGCTTAGATCGGTTGGCTCTGATACCATTGTTACAGTCCCGATCCGATTGAGCGATGGATCGTCGTAACTTCTAATAACATCCATGAATCAATTAAGAAAAAGAAGAAAACAGAGCAAGGAGGAAGAAGAAGAGAAGGAAGGAGAGGAAGATAGAAGAAGAAGATAGAAGCTTAAATCATATTCATTCATCATAAACCTCATACAAAAAGCCCCATCTTAATATAAGGAGAATGGGGGAGGAAGACAACACTAACACGTGCAAGCCCGTGGGCTTTATTACAAAAAACCTCTAACTTTGCAAATAAACCCCTAAAAGAAAGACATTCCCAAGAGGACTGATACGTGAATAAAAGGACTGGTACGAAAAAAGATACAGTTCTCAAAAGAACTGTATCAGTTCTTCCTATGAGAAAAGCTTTTAAGGAACATTAATTGCTCCTGAGCTATGATAGAGAAGTTGGCAAGAAATCAATCATTGATGGATTTGCAGAGCTTATAGCATATGGTCATTGATTCTTGGCTAATTAATAATTTTAAATGGGTCAATGAGTGAACAGGTGGTTGGACGTGATTAGTATATGCTGAATTGAATTGTACTTTTAGTACTATAACTAAACTACATCAAAATATCATTATGGCAGTACCTAGGTAAATTGTAAGAGCATCCACAGTGGTGTTTCTCATTTGCCAAAAAATAGCTGCTACAGTAATAGCAAATAGAAGCGATCGCTGCAGTGGTCGTTTGCTATACTGTTTGCCAAAAATTGAGTGGGACGGTATATGATATACCGTCTGTCGTTTTGAAATTAAATTAAAAAAGTTAATTACTTATTAACTATTAAACTAAATTAATTAAATAAATTAAATAATATAATAATAACTAAATCTAATTAAACAAATAACTAAACCTAATTAACTTCCTAACCCACCTAATTAACTACCTAAACCCTGCTGACTATTTGACCCTTTTTTCAAGGACGGGGAATCATTCCCCGTCCCACCATTTTCATTTTTTAATTTTTTTTTCCGGCCAATCATGGCCGTTCATTTAAAAAAAAAAAAAATAAATAAATAAATAAAGGTGACAGACGGGATATGATAATATCCCGTCTGACCCTTTTAAAAAAAAATAATAATAAAATATACCAGACGGTATATCATTCCCCGTCTGTTGATAATAAACTATATTAAAATTTGAGAGACGGGGATTTCCCGTCCTTTATAATTTGAGAATTCTCATTTCGTTTCTCAAATTTGAGAAACAGATTTGAGACGATTGCTAAAAAATGGCAAAATGAGAAACCGTTGCAGCGGTTCGTTTGCTATAATATGGCAAATTGCCATTTATAGCAAACCACTGTGGATGCTCTAATAATGTTAATCTTAATTGATCAAAAGCAGTCACAACATGAAGGGAAATTGTTTTTTTTCATAATGTATTGCTTCACTTTCGACGGTATCTAGTTTTTTTTGTTCATAACACATGTGATGGCCATGACAATTTGCACTAAGGAGAGGGGATCAATAAAGGAGAATAAGGTAAGCATGTTGTTACAACTTTTACTTTCATCTTATCGAAAATGAATTACAGAAGAGTATCTGATACCAAACTGAAACTAAAAATTTTAAACCTTGGTAATGGATGATTCAAGGGCAAAGTGCTCTTTACACTACCAACAAAGTACTGTTATAATAGAGAATAAACACACACATGTTCCTTGCGCTTTATTGAAATTTATTTACTTTCTTGTGTGACCTTGTCATATTAGGTGGTAGTTTACTATCAATTTCTTTTCTCCCTTCTACAAATTTAAATTTTAAACTTGCAGAACAATATATGTTGGTAAGATTGCTCCCACAGTTAACACTGAATTTCTTAATATTCTTCTTAGGTACTGTTCAACCATTAAATATATTATCCTATAGATTTCTAATTGTTTGTATGATAATTCTTTTAACTATTCTTTGTGGACCCGCGAAGAATTAATGTGAAAGATGCTCAAGACCCTGATGGAACTCCTATATGGTTAAGTTTATGTGAATTTGAGGTAGCTAAAGGAATTTTTTGTCCACTACGCTTGCTAACTAAAGTGAATATTGATGGACAAGAGCTTGTGGTATGTCATTCATACTTTGTTCTCTTTTCAATTATAGTTGTGTGTCGGTTTTGATAATTTCGTTTACATATCTATATTCAGCGAAAAATGAGTAGGTTAATTCATTAAATGACAACATGATTGCTAGATTTTCTGGAGAATTAGTTCCTTACTCCGGTTTTGATTATGCAATTGATGACGTTCATAATTTATATCAATCAGAATTTGTAAGCACATATATATTATTCCTCATTTAAACAAGTATTTTGCAAATAATATACTAGTTCCTCTTTATGCCAAAACCTAATAGAATTACCACTATACTCTTTCTACCATTCTTTGCAAGGAATATGGAATCAATTCCTAGAACATAAGTTTTGATGACACCATGATTGGAGTATTCTTGGAAAAATCTTGATTGATCTTATGAAAAATATGATGATATCAGTTTAGCATTTACTTTTTTTGTTCTTTGTTTAAGGATTTACATTTTTTGTTCTTGTTTTAAGGATTTACTTTTTTTGTTCTTTTTTTAATATATATTTTTTAATATCTTTATGTTTTAGATTGAGACAGTTATTTACATGTTATTTTGTTTACTCGAGACTATATATAGTATTTAGAGTCTTTAATATTAAAATTTTAGTACATAATATAGTGATCATACTATATATTCATTTGAGTTCTTAATGAGATTTCTTGTAAAGTTGATTTTCTTAAAAATATAAAACCTTGTTAAACATGTGATGAGAACATCAGTTCGAGACGATTCGAACGCTTCTATCTGCGCAGATATCGTCTAGAATGGTTGTTCTATTAACCTAGTATTTTATTTCAGTATTCATATTTATTTTTTGGTAATTTTAGCCATATATAATAGTTTTGCGATTTGCACCCTTTATTTTATGCAATATGATATTTTGGAAATTTGTATTGAGATTTGTTTCGATCCTATATATATAGGTCTCTAGATTAATGAAAAGATGATGCTTTTGATTGACAAAAAATTATTGTGATTAGTTTTTTTTTCTTCTCTTCACTCATCTTTTTGTGCGAGACATTAAGATACAATTAGAGTTTGTGATAAACCCTAAAACACACCTTCACCCCCTTCTCTTTCACAGCCGCCACCCTCCCCACTATCTCTCTTCTCCTTCTTCTTCCTCTGACTTCTCGAAGCCCATCCAACCCCCACAACCAACTGACGTCAACACCTCCACCAAGCATCCTTGCTGCCCTTCCCTCTCCACCTGAAACCTAAACCCAATCCAAGCTTACTGCTCGTCGCCCTTACTTCCCGACGATCCACGACCACCACTGCTCCCTCTCCCTCTTCATCGACAACCCTCGTCACCTCTTTCCTTTATCCAATTCCAATCCGAACCCTAATTCCCCTAATCCAATTCCAATCCAAACCCCCACGCCAAATCCTTTCAAATTCGAAACCCCAACCCTAAATCCCCCCCCCCCCCCCCTTTCTCCACTTTGTTGTTGCTACCCTCACCACCACCGACGATGTTGCCCCTCCGCAACCCATCACCGACGCCATCAGCTCCGATGGCCTCCCACCACCACTGTCACCATCCAAAGCTGACACCTCTTACTGTTAATGCCCTCGTAGCCCCTCGCTGTTCTCATCCCGCCACCGGCTGCAACCCCGACCACCCCTCCTTGCCCACCCCAGTAACTTCTCTCCATTTCTCAATTATTTGTGATACTGTTTTACTAGTCTCTAGATTACTATCTGAATTTTCTATCTTCCACAAATATTGAGTGTGTGCTTCTACTTACTAATTAGAGTATAAATCATTATTGCATATTTCACTTGCTAAGAAAACTGAGGCATATAATTATTGATTGTTAGGATTGAATCTTTAATTGAGCTTGTTAAAATATTTCATATCTTAAAAATCCATCAAACCAATTACTAGTTTAATTTCTAAGTAGATAATTTCCATGAAATTCTTGGAAATTATCTACTTAGGGTCATGTTTGCATCAACATGTCTTTTAATATCATTCATAACAGTTCTTAATTTTTTGGCTTCAATATGAATTTATTGAAACCTAATCGAGCGTACAATAAAGAAAAATATAAATTGATCAAAAGCACATTATAATCTCCAAATATGGGATCCAATAACACTAGCCATAATAACAAAGCAATAATAGGCCAATAGTAACTAACACACGGATTTGGGTGTGTTTGTGAAATTGGATGTTGCAGGTGCAAGTGCAAATGAGAGGTGGAATATTAATTGCATCCCGTGATTGTATGTAATCATTGACCTTCAACTTTTTGAATGAAATATCAATCCCCCCCCCCCCCCCCCCCCCAATTAGCATATAGGATTTAGAGAGAAGTGATATTTGAATCAAAAAAAAGTTGGAGAATGATGATAGGATAAAATCATGGGAGGTTATTTTGTTATTTTATACTTTATAACTTGCACTTGCAGCATCCACTTGCAAGGAACCAAAACGCACCCTTAACATGGTTTGTTCCATGACGTACGTTATATAAAGTTACCGCTATCGAAATAAGAGAGTATGTGAGGATTCTCCTCTAATCCATGTTATCTTTCTCTCTTGTATCTCTTATTGAACTGAAAAGGATCACCATAACACACTATTTGAGTTACAGTTTTTTATCCCTCATTGTGCTTATGTACAGACTTACAAATCCTAATTTCCTTCAAGAAGCCAACTCTAAATTCAATTAAACTTGTAAGCAACCTAGCCCAAACATCAATAGCCCAATTTTCTTGTTAACTACAAACACTTTATGTCTGAGCAGTGTTTAAGGCACTCAGTAGTCTAGTTGTAAGTTAGCTAGGTAATGCTGTGTCACCTCTCAATTGGACATGGTCTACTCTATCCTCCTATACAAAGTCAAACATGTATGTTGCGTCAATTTCATTGATCCTTTCGATGCACAAACAACTCATGCACCTAATATCTTTCTTTGAATTTTATTACTAGTAAAAGCATTGTTCAAACACTCAATTAGCCTCTAAAGACATCCAAAACTTTTAACTCACCCATCTACATATGCACGAATTCGAACTACCATGTCCTTAACTGTCAACGCCATTTAGACCTACCCTAGTCTTTCCTTATTCCACTGAATACAATCCTAGATTTTTTTACCGTACTAAGCCTCTTTTTGAAACTATTTATAAAAAGTAAGAAACTTCCCAAACTATTGTCAAGATTGAGCAAGTCATTGTTAGCAGCGGCCGCTATTCCCAACGATGGTCTATTCATTTATAAAACCACTAATGGAAATAGATGGCACTCGTATATTTTTATTTTTGATTTTTTTGTTTGTAACCGCTTTTCACATAAGTGGCTATAACCTAAGTGAAGCCGCTGATGGGAATAACAACATTGTCTCAATCATATTGAGACACTTAGCTCATTCTAGAGAGTTATTGCTCACTGAAAAAAATCAAACAAAAACCTTGAATTGAGGTCTAGCGGGAATAGCGACCTCAGTATATTGTGGCTGTTGTTCCCACTAGCAGCCACAGGGATCCAACCGCTAATAAAAGGTCGGCCTCCCACTCTCTCTCTCGCTCCACCTTATTTTATTTCTTCTTCTTCTTCTTCCCCAACTCCAACTCCGAATCCCCCAAAACATCCAAAATCCTAGCATTCACAGTTGACATCTCCATCATCCTCCAAATCTAAAATCCCAAAAACCTAGCTCAATTTTCAAAACCGTAGCTCCTCCACCTCTTCACATTCTTTCTCGCTGTTGCCACCGGCGCCCTCCAAACAAATTGGGTCCTCATATTAGGTGTGTTATTCTCCATCCTTTTTATCTTTTATAACGTTTGACATTGTTTCATGGCGAGATTATTAATTAACTTCGAGGGTTATATTTGTGAATGTTGGGTATAAATTGAATGTGTTAGGAGGAAAACATAAATATCCAATATATTGAAATTCCATTATTGCTTGTTTGAATATATAGTAACGAAAATAACGAATGTGTTATAAATGATTGATTAATAATAATTCACATAGGTTTTCATACTTCATAGATGGTTAGCTTAAGATTAGTGTAAGTATGTTATGTTTGTGATTGGATAATGAACCCCAAATTCGTCACTTCATGTATAAGTATGGATTATAAAATCCTTATTTGGTTGTATTATGGGAGAGAAACACTTCGAGATCCAAAGCTAGGAGTTTGTTATCGAGGTGGGGAACCGGAAATAGTTTGGGCTCATCATAATATCACAAAGCAAGAATTTGGTTGTATTATGGGAGAGAAACACTTCGAGACCCAAAGCTAGGAGTTTGTTATCGAGGTGGGGAACCGGAAATAGTTTGGGCTCATCATAATATCACAAAGCAAGAATTAGTAGATAAGGTCTACAAACTAACTAACTCGGATAGAGGTGAATGGAGTGTTAAATTCTAGCTCAGTATGCAGCTGGGAAAGAAGAAGAACAATATTTCATGGCGGTGCCTATAGTTGATGATGACGCTCTTATTGCCATGATTGCAAGATCACATGATCCGAACTCCAGTTGGACTGCATTGGAGTTATATATAGAACAAATCAAGATTCCTAATGGTCAGCCACCTGTTATTTCTACTTCAAGCCTCGTACGTGAAGTGCCGACCCGTGAGATGAGTCACAATCATCTCCTGAATCACATGGAAGATTGTCGCCTCCACAAGAAGACATATGCACAATTCCAGCACGTCAAAATCCCACTGAATATGAGTTATCACATCCTTCTAGTTTCATACGTGCGTTTGTTGATAATGAAACCATTATTCAATCATTCGATGATGTTACTATTAACAATGAGTTATTAGAAGATGAAGAAAATGAAGAAGACATGGAAGGTGTAGAAGACGATGAAGATGAAGAAGATATACATCAAAATAATAACGTTAATGGTGTTGAGAACTTGCAACATGATGTTCAACATGCATCCCCCCAGACTCGTTTCCTCAGTGCAACTGTAATTGAGTTTGAATCAGTTGACTGGATTAACAATGCAAGGGTATATCACTTTGGTCAAGATTCATGTAGCTCATCAGACCCATGTGAATGGTACATTGGGCAGAAGTTTCCAACCACAGATGATGTGAAACATATGGTGAAGATGTTCTCCATTAAGGAACATCGAGAATTCGTCATAGTGAAATCGACCAAAACTGTATATTCTGCGAATGTAAATTGGCACCAAAGGTTCGTACAAAAGAGGAGCAAGCAGAAAATCCCGGTGTGCTAGAAAGAGGTTGTCTGTGGAGATTTCGTGCAATCATTACAAAAGGCAGACAAGTTTCACGGTGAAGAAATTACAAGGGCCACATATCTCAACCCCACATTGAATCAAGACCACAAGAAAGTTGATTCTAATTGGTTTCAAATTTGGTTTTGAATGTTGTGAAGATACAATTAGAATTAACACTGATGACATTTTTGAGATAGTAGTGCTTCAATGCAATTATAAGGTTTCTTACCATAAGACTTGGCGAGCAAAACCAAAATCTACTAAAAGGTTGTTTGGAGGGTTTGAGGAAGTGTATACAAAGTTTCCTGCTCTTTTACCAACACTACAAGCACCAAATCCCGACACTTTTGTCCATTAGGATAAGGTTATGTCTGGTGCCAGCAAGGAAACATTGAAGAGAGTATTTTGGGCATTTAGGGCTTCGATTGAAGAATTTAAGTCTTGCAGAACGGTTATTAGTATTGATGGATCTCATTTGTATGGAAAATATAAGGGTTGTTTATTGATAGCCATTTCATCCGACACAAATGATCAGCTATTTTCATTTGCATTTGTAATAGTAGATGGAGTATAGAAAGTTAGACTTAGTTCATGAGTTGTATTCGATACTTTGTCACCCATAACCAAGGGTTATGTGTAATTTCTGATCGTCATGCGGATATTTTGTCATGCATGGAGGTGAGAAATGGATCATGCAATGAGCCACATGCATGTCATCATTATTGTATGCGGCATTTTACAGCTACAACAAAAACAACAAAGCCTTTTTTTCAGCAAGTTGGGGTCATCTACATGAATCCTGATTTTCCATTCTGCTCGGTAGCACAATATCTTATGCAAGACCACAAGTTATCATATTTTTTCTCACAACTTCCACCCAAGTAAGTTTAGGTCTTCCCCTACCCCTAACTCTCCCTCAATATTTAATCAAATCACTCTTTCTAATAGGAGCACTACTAGGTCTATGTGTGACATGTCTAAACCACCTGAACCAATTCTCTCTTAATTTATCTTGGATAGAAGCTACCTTTACCATGTCTTGTATATGCTCGTTTCTAATTCTATAATTTCTGGTTTTACCACACATCCATCGTTATTGTATGCAGCATTTTACTTCCAATTATTTTAGCAAATTCGATAAAAAGACTTTGAGGAATAAGCTGAAGGTGATAACATGTCAAAATCAGCCAAAACAAATTGAGAAAAAATTGACAGAGATGGAAAAGGTAAAAATCAAGGCTGTCAATTTTCTCAAGGAGAAACCAATCGAGAAATGGGCACTTGCTATAGATGGAGGACTTCGATATGACATGATGACTACGAATATATCAGAATTTTCGATTCTATTTTGAAGAAGGTTCGTAGTTTGCCCGTGACGGCAATTGTGGAGATGATATTCTATTGTCTCAATAGTTACATTACGGAACGTCATCAATTGGCACAGAAGCTTATAAGTAAAGGAAAGATTTGGGCTCCGTGAGTTCAAGGAATACTCGATATATGGTGTAAGAGAGCTAATATGCATGATGCAATTCTCAATATATGGCGTGAGTTCAAGAAATTATGTTAAGATATATTCAAACAAGCAACGCTGCAATTTCAGTATTTTGGATATTTATCTTTTCCTATAACACACATTCAATTTATACCCAACATTCACAAATATAACCTTCACAGTTAACTAATAATCTCATCAGGAAACTATGTCAAATGTTATAAAAGATCATAAAGGTAGAGTAGAGCATACCTGATATGAGAACCCAATTTGGTCGGAGGACGCCGACGGGAACTGTGAAAGAGAGCGAGGATGTGAAGAGGTGGAGGGGCTACGGTTTTGAAAATTGAGCTTGGATTTTGGGATTTCAGATTTGGAGGATGATGAAGATGTGGAACTGCGAATGATAGAATTTTGGAAGTTTTGGGGTTAGGGTTTTTGGGGATTTTGGGGGATCCGGAAGAAGAAGAAGGAGAAGGAGAAGAAGGAGGAGAAGGAGGAGGAGGAGAAGAAAGATATAAAATGAGGTGGAGAAAGAGAGTGTGTGGAAGTCTGGGCTTTTATTAGAGATCGGGTCCCACCTGTGGCCGCTAATGGGAACAGTGGAGAAGGACAGTGTGTAAAGTGTGTGGAAGTCTGGGCTTTTATTAGAGATCGGGTCCTACCTGTGGCTGCTAATGGAAACAGCGGAGAAGGAGAGTGTGTGGAAGTCTGGGCTTTTATTAGAGATCGGGTCCTACCTGTGGCCGCTAATGGGAACAGCGGCCACAGTATACTGAGGTCGCTATTCCCACTAGTGACCTTAGTTCAAGATTTTTCTTTAGTTTTGCTCTCTGAAATGAGCTAAGTGTCTTAATATTATTAAGACAATGTTGTTATTCCCATCAACGACTTCACATAGGTTGTAGCCGCCAATGGGAATAGCAACAACAAACAAAAAACTTTAAAAAAAATTGTATGAGCATCCGCTATTCTCGTTAGGTGTTTTATAAATGAATAGGCAGCTGTTGGAAATAGTGGTCGCTACTAACGTGGCAACAACTAGCTCACAAATGGAAATAGTTTGGGAAGTGTCCTACTTTTGCAAATAGTTTCAAATAGTGGCTTAGTACGGTAAAAAAAATCTACAATCCTATCACTCTTAATTATTGGCAATACTACTCGTTTCCATTTTCCATTGTATCCCAACCTATATATCCTCTGTTATTCATAAGGCATGACACAAAAAGAATCAATCAAAATTCCAAGTTACATCATCCAGTTTCCCTACTATCACAACTCATAAAAGATTCAATCTTTATCAACAAAGTTCCCAAATTTACCTGACACTGAAGCCTTGTCTTCAACACATCCAACGGCGTGGTAACCGCGGCCGCCGCAGCCCCTGCCGTTGCATGCACCACAATCCTCCCCTCATCCGTCATCTCCTCCGACACCTCCAGCATCCCCCTCTTTGCTGCCTCATACGTCACAAAATGCACCCCCACAAATGACGCATTCATCACCACTATCGCCTTGTAGCACTTGTAAAACGCCCCAACCCCCTCCTCCCTCAGAACCCTCCTTACGCAGTCCCCCACCCCACTGTACGGACTTCTCAACAACTGCAGCCACTACTTGACGGTGACCATGGGGGTGAGGACGGCGTCGCTAGAAATGGTGGCGAGGACGCCGGCGAGGGCGTGGATGAGGTGGTTGAGGTTAGGGTTAGGGTTTTGGAGGGCAGATTTGGAGAGCTCATAGACAGAGAAGTAGAGGGCGTGGGAGGGGACCGCGGGGGAGGGAGGGAGCGGAGGAGGAGGTGGAGGGTGGGAGAGGGGGAGGGGGTAGGGGTGGGGGTTTGTGTTACATCCCAAATCGAATTGGGGAGGGTCGCGGTTGCTGCGGGTAGCAACAACCATTGTTACAGCATCCACAGTCGTTTGCTAAACCTATTCTAAATTTAGAAATAAAAATTTAGCTTTTAACGATGTCGCTGCAGTCGTTATTTCTAAATTTTAAAAAAGCATAGTATGAAACGGATCTTGTTCATCCGTCTAATATTTTTTTAATTTTTTTTATTAAAAAATGGAGCAGACGGCGCATCTTCATCCGTCTTTTACAATGGACGGATGAACATCATCCGTGTGTATTAAACCTAAATTTTTCCTCCTTTCCGTTTAAAAAGTAAAAAAAAAAAAATATTATAAACAGTGCCGGACGGATCAACTTCAACCGTCGGCACATTATGAAACTAAGCAAAAGTGTGAAGAAGGATGAAGGTCATCCGTCTATTCCTTTTGATTTTTTTTTTTTAATAAAGTAAAAAAAAAGTGTGAAGAAGGATGAAGGTCATCCGTCTATTGCTTTTGATTTTTTTTTTTTTAATAAAGTAAAAATGTGACACTATCACTTTCTCCTATTTAATTAATTAATTTTATATATTAAATAACAAATTAAGAATGGACGGAACAACTTCATCCGTTTAAAACATTTTTTTTTTAATTATCGAATTGAGACGGATGATCTTCCTCCATCTCAATACTCAGACGGATTATGTTAATCCGTCTTCTATATTTAGCAATCTTCTATCCGGCTTCCTAACTTTAGCAAGGTACTGTAGATTGCTATTCTAACTTTTGAGTTTTTAGCAAACCACTGAACGTCTATTTTCTAAATGGATTTCTAATTTTTGAGTATTTAGCAAACGACTGTGGATGCTCTTAGCCATAAAAAACTAATCATTAGCAAGAAACGAAAAGGGAAAGAAATAACTAGAACAACATCAGTTCATTTCATATAACCATTCCAAAAAAGATTACAACGGAATATAAAGAAGAATTTTTTGCCATGATAGGCCAGTTTTTGAAAATATTTGCAATTATGGACTACTTTCGAAACTATTAGCACTTGTGGATTACTTTGTGCCATGTCAGCAGCAGCCGCTATTCTCATTAGCGACTTCTTCATTTTGAAAGTTGCTAATTACGTTTTAAATTATTTGGAATATTTTGTTTGCTGTCGCTATTCTCACTAGTGACCATAGTATATATGAGTCACTAATCCCATTAGCGACCTCAAATGAATGTATTGAGACACTTAGTGATTTCTAGAGAGTTTTTGCTCTTTTGAAAAAAAAAAGTTTAAAACTGAGGTCGCTTCGCTATTGGGAATAGTGACTTTAATAAACTTCAATCGTTTTTTGCATTACCAACCTCAGTAGGAAACTCAATCTTCTTATTTTTTGTAAAATTTGTAAATAGTCACACACCTAAGGCCTATATTCCGAATAGCGATCTTAATACAACTAAGGCCTCTATTTTGAATAGAGACCTTTGAACAACTAAGGTCGCTATTCCGAATAGCGACCTCAGTTTCAAAGATAAATTAATTGTTATTTTTTCAGTGAGCAAAAACTTTAGATTTTACTAAGTGTTAGAATACAGTTCATTAAAGGTCGCTAATCTCATTAGTGACTTCATATATGCTTTGGTCACTAATAGGAATAGCGACAACAAACAAAAAATTCCAAATATTTTAAAACATAGGTTGCTATTCCCATTAGTGACTTTCAAAATGAAGAGATCGCTAATGAGAATAGCGGCCGCTACTGTTGTGGCACAGAGTAGCCCACGAGCGCTAATAGTTTCGAAACTGGCCCATAATCACAAATATTTTCAAAATGTGGCCTATTACGGCAACAAATTCTTCAAAGCAAAAGGAGGAAGAAGGCACACCCTGGGATCGAATTATGTTCTGACATGTAGCATACGTAATGCACGCATTGCGATAGTACAAACGGACGCTCCCTGTAGCTAATCAACTTTACTGCAGTGGGCCCCACTCCTAGGAGTTTCTCCACTCATAGGTACCCAAGTGTATTGCAGTGCACCCATGAGAAATCCTTCAGAGGACTTTATTTAAAAATGCCAACCACTTTACAAATAAATCCAACGAAGAAAGAGAATATTCTATGGACGGATATGCAACAACCAGGATGGATACGCAAAGACCTGTACATTTATTTCCTGCATCAGATACCATTCAGAGAACTGTATCAATCCTCCCATCTTGAGAAGAAGCTTCCATAATTTTTTGAAAATTGAGGAAGTGATTGTAGATATCCCAAAATTCTTTCCATGTCGCTTCACTCTTCTCTTCCCTTTCCATTGGATCAAAACATCCATGATTGCAATTCCCCTTTTTTCGACCATCTGCCTCTTTAATAATTGCAATGGCTCAATTCTCTCCTCATGGAAGTAAGCAAGGTGATTTGGCTGCAGCTTATTGTGATCCCCTAAATGCTTCTTGAGCTGAGAGATGTGGAAGATGTCGTGGATTTTAGAAGATACCGAAAACTGCAGACGATAAGCTACATCTTCAACCTTTTCCAGAACTTCATATGGTCCATAATACAAATAAGAGAGCTTATGGATCCTCTTACCCCGCACCGATGTTTGTCTATATGGTTGGAGCTTCAAAAACACATAGTCCCCTACAACAAACTCTCTTTCAACTCTTCCCTTATCAGCATTCCCCTTCATTCTAGTTTGGTCCCTTTTCAGGTTGTCTTTGAGCAACCTGAGAGTGATATCTCTTTCAACTAAGCACTCTTCAACCTCCCATAGCTTAGCAGTCTTGGGTGTGTAAGGGAGCAGGGTTGGAGGTTTTCTTCCGTATAAAATTTGATAAGGAGAGCACCTTGTAGAGCTGTGAACGTTGGTATTATACCAATACTCCGCCCATGGTAGCACATTAACCTAAGTCGTGGGTTAATAAGCACAAAAACACCTTAGATATGTTTCCAGAGTGCGATTAATAACCTTAGTCTACCCGTCAGATTGTGGATGAAATGATGTACTCATGCAGTGTTTTGCCCCTTGGAAGTGGAAGATCTCTTTCCAAAAGTGACTAGTGAAAAATGCATCGCAATCACTTACAATAGTAGTTGGCACACCATATAACTTGGTGATATTATTAGCAAAGAGCTCTGCAACTTGCTTGGCTGTGTATGGATGGGACAGTGGGATGAAGTGGCTATACATAGACAATCGGTCAACTACCACAAGGATAGTTGTCTTTCCCCAACTCTTGGGCAAACCTTCCACGAAATCCATGCTAACATCCTCCCATACTACTGTTGGATTGGGCAGTGGCTGCAAGAAACTTGAGAGGTGCTGGTTCACATACTTACACCTTTGGCAGGCTTCACACTTCATAATGTAAGATTTCAACATGCTCTTCATGCCTTCCAATAAGCTACACTCTTCAACCTCTGCAGTGTTTTCTCATACCCTGAATCACCCCCTTGAAGTGACATATGATGCAAATTCATCAGCTGCTTGGTGAGGGGAGAGGAAGGATTCAACAAGACTCTTCCCTTGTAATAATAAACTCCATGTTGATATTCAAACCTTGAGTTTGCAGGGTCACCCTAATCAATTTTCTCTTCGATCTCCTTGTAGAAGGTGTCCTCCGCAATCTCCTTCTTCAACTCTGGCATCCATGCAAGTTGTAATATGGAGATAGATTGAATTTGTTTAACCTCAAACACTCACGATAGTTCATCAACACCAGTATTCTATATTCCCTTCTTATACGTAACAATAAATTGGTACCAGTGTAGTTTCCAAAGCCAAGTATGATGGGCCTCCATCTCCAATCTTTTCTCCAGTAAGTGCTTGAGTGGTTTGTGATTCGTCTTGATTATAAACTCTTCCCATAGCAAATAATGTCTCCACTTCTTCACCGCATGCAGAATGGCTAACATCTCCTTTCATAAGCAGATAAGAACCTACTTCTTCCCTTCAACTCCTTACTCAAATAGGCTATGAGATGTTGTTGCTAGAGTAACATAACTCCAATCTCCGTTCCCAATGCATCGCACTCTAAAATGAATTTCTTTGCAAAGTTTGGAAGCTTGAGTTCTGGTAGAGTGGTAAGAGCCTGTTTGAGAGCTTCAAAGGCACTCTGAGCTGCCATGGACCATTTGAAAGCCCTTTTTTTGGTTAAAGCTACTAAAGGAGCTGCAATAGTGGCATACTTGTTTATAAATTTCCTATAGTATCCTGCAAAACCTAGTGTAACCCCCATTCCCGCCAATACGTATTTTCTGTGTCGGTATTTCGATTTGTTATAAATTATTTTTCCGCTTTTAAATTCTTTTGTCAAAATTTATTGTTGGATCTCCTATTAAAATATATTTCTAACCAATAATTTTATTTGTAGCCATTTTCCAATGATTTTTATATTGTAATACAAACCTTATTATTATTATTATTATTATTATTATTATTATTATTATTATTATTATTATTATTATTATTATTATTATTATTATTATTATGGTTATTATTGTTATTACTATTATTAAATTTATTATTTACTCATTTTTGGAAGCCTATAGGTCGTAATCTATATTTTATTTTTATTGGAGTATGAAGGTTATGTACATTATTTGATTTAATCAATTAATATGTACTACTATATTGCTCTGTATTATGTTTTAGTCCAAATCGAATACAATCTTAATTATTTTGTGAGGTCCTACATTCTATCGTATTTATTAGTATTTGCTTATTGACTTGATGCATATTATTTGACCTAAATGTTATATTATATTACTATTGGTTTACTTGTTCAATTTTCATGTAAACCCTATTTATTTTTCCCTATTGGATTTAAACCCGTTAATTGATGTATTACCCAAAACCCTATAGCATTCTCCTATTGGATTTCTACCCAATAACCCGTACCCGCTACCCATTAGCCCATATCCTAATTATCCTATATATAACCCTCCTAATCACTGTGTAACCCTATTCTTGTTTTAATCTAATTACCCTAGTCGCCTGTTCATATTCTTCCCCTGTCGCCCACCATTCTCTTCGTCGCTCAAGTTACCCAGCCGCCACTCACCCCCCTGACCCTTCCTCTACCTCTGTCTTGCACCGTAACCCTTCAACCTTTGCTCCTCGACCACGACCCTACCTCCCATCGCCATCACCACTGCTCGCAGCCAATCCCGTTGCCTCCTCCTCTTCCTCTATTTCTTTTCTAAACAAAGCCTCGTCGACCACCGCTCGACACTCTGCGATGACCACCACTGCCCCTCACCGCTCGAGTCCCCCACAACCACCAGCCAGTCGAGCACCATTGCCATCTGCTCGCCCCTGTACCGCCCTCCTCCCATTCCGCAACAACCCACCTGCACCCGTTGTGTCATCTCCCTGACCACTGAAGCCTGTAGTTGCCGTCGAAGCCGTCCACCGCTCGCCCTAGCCGCTGTTACTGCCATGGCTTACTATTGATCAGGTTGAGCACGTGTTACACATGCTTTTGTGGTGCATAACGTGCATGTGCTCTCGCGGATTCGTATTCATGGATTTGTCATCGTTCTACAATCTAATCAAGGCAAGTATTCCTCTTGTACAATTTCTTGTTCCGTACAAGCATTCTCAAAATACCGCACTTAGTTTGTTATCAATTCCTCTCATTTGGATCTCAACCCGTCAACATATATATGTTTTGCTTGAACTATCGAAAATCCCGTATTCATATTAGAGCACGAATACCCCCCTCTACATGCATGCATGACACGACACATGACAAAGCAACACTATATATATGAACTATTAGAATTGATTGTATAACTTGATTGTATGTGATATTGAGTAAGGTTCTGAATATGAATTGTAACCCCATGTGTCTAGTTTTAAGAACATCTGATGGAATCGAATTCCGAGTTATAATTTGTGAGATATTATTGTTTTAGTACTGTTGGGTCTGGATTTCCAAATTCACAATTTCACTGTATCACCTTGCTTTGTAATTTAATTTGAACATGTTATCAGTAAAATAATAATATGAAATTTATCTTGCTGAGACTAGACATGCTAGGAAATCACCCTTAATTTTTCTGAATTTAATTGATGAGTTTTTAGACCTAATTCATGTATGCAAACATAACTTTAAGGATTCTTGCTGAACACAAAATCTGTAAAGAATGAGTAATTGAACCCAGTATCCGTAACTTTTATATATCATGTGTATATGTGCTGGAACCGATAGAGATTCTAGTTTCTAGAATTTTTGATGGATCTAGATTTACATTCTTGTAGCTACGGGAGTTCTAGTTTTGGTGCAGCAACGTCCTGCTGTCTAGAATTGGAGTTCTTGTTGTTTCTAATAATTATAAGTTGTTTTGACATCCGAATATATTTTCTACCCAAGCCGAACCTGTTTCATGTTTCCAATCATGTTTACTTGCCCCTGTTTGTGCACTTTCATGCCTGTTTTGATAATAATAAGTAACAAGTCGGGGTTTAAGGGAAAGGTTTGCTAGTGGACAATATAGGCAAGTGTACTCGGAAGGGGGCCCGTGTTTTCCACTTATTATTTGATTCATAAACCGGTTATATTATTATTTGATTCATGAACCTGTTATATTATTACTTGATTCATGAACTTGTTATATTATTATTTGATTCATGAACTTGTTATATTATATTACTTGATTCATGAACCTAATATATTACTATTGATTCATGAACCTGCTATATTATTATCGATTCATGAACCTGTTATATTACTACTCGATTCATGAACCTGTTTATATGAGTACCTGATTCATGAACCTGCTTGCCTGTTTATATGATGCCTGACTACACGGCCCTATATAATCCACCACTAGACCTAAAAGTAACTTGTTTGTATGCAACAACCATATGGAATGGGACGCATGAGTTATGCATTAGATAAGATTAAACAATAGACTTAAGAATAGCATGTTTTACCTGTACACACCTGTCACCTGTCCCACATGTTACTTGATATCTGCTACAAATTACATGGTTACTTGTTACATGATCCTGTTACCTGACCCAGTTTACTTGCCTGCTAGCTTCATTAGACTCTATTACCTATTGCATTCCTATCATGATATGTTTTATGTTCTTGTTTCCAGTTTCCAGTTCTGTATTCTCATGTATTTGTTCCTGTACCCCTTTTGCTTTTACTACTTGCGGCCCGTAGCTTGCACTAATGGGCACATTGTTTCTTGCTTATGTATTTCTTCCAAATGATAAATATACAGGTTTTGGAGATTAGTTACCTGCAGGAGTGAGTGACCAAGCATTCTAAGCTTTGACTAGAATAATTCATGCTTTAGTTTATTTTTGTTTTGAACTTATTAGTTCCTTGTTGCTACTTGAAGTTGTATTAGGCATGTTGTCCTGAAGTTTTATTATTGTTTCCAGATCTTATTTTTATTTGAGGATTATATACTTGTTTTCAAATAATACTGTTGATTATATTTCTTGTATATTCCTATTGTACTGTTGGGTTGATCCTTACAGCTTATGAATGGTGAAAATCATTCGTTGGGCTTTGTCACGTACTCGTATTCCGTACTCTTTTGGGAAGCGGGGCGTGACACCTAGGAATCCTCTTAAAGCTTTCAAACTTTTGGGAATTAGCCAAGAGTTCTCTACCTCAATCTTGCTTGGATCAACCGCAACCCCTTATTCTTCAAAAGTTGTAGTACTACCCGTAGGTGTTGTTCATGCTCCTCCATGGATTTGTTGTAAATGAGAGTATCATCGAAAAACACAAGCACAAATTTGAGAATATATGGTTTGAATATTGCATTCATGAGTGATTGAAAAGTGAATGAAGTATTTGTGAGACCAAAGGGCATCACTACAAATTCATAATGGCCTTCATGAGTCTTAAAGGTTGTCTTGTAAATGTCTTACTCATTCATTCTCACTTGATGGTACCCGCTGCGCAAGTCAAACTTGCTAACACACTTGAGCCTTGTAGCTAATCAAGTAGTTCATCAATCAGGGGTATGGGGTACACATTCGCCATGTTCCATCAACCTTCTTTATCATAACAACGGGTGATGCAAATGAACCTGAACTAGGTCGAATAACTCATGATTGCAGCATCATTCTAACCAACTTTTTGATTTCATTCTTTTGATGCCAAGAATGTTTGCAGGGTCTCAAACTAATGGGTTGCACATTGGAGCACAGGGTAATTCTGTGGTCACATTCCTTAGGCAGAGGTAGTTTAAACTTCTCTTGAAACATTTCCTCATACTCCTACAGTAGTGAAGAGAGTTCCTTTGGATAATGGGGTGGAGCTTCTGTAATGTCCCGATTTTCATTTATGAAAATTATTTATTTATTTTGCACGTAGTGTGCACGTGCAATTTTTGTAATATGAAATCTTATAATTATTTTTCATCTTGAATGTTGAATATATGTATATACATATATAAGTATATGTGTTCTTTAATTATTTTATAAAGGCCCATTTTCTTTAAATAAACATAAGCCTTTCTTTCTAGCCCAAATCTAATTTATTTAATTTCTTTATATAAAACTATTATTTTGGCCCATTAATTAAAGCCCATGAGTTATTTCTATTTTAATTACAACTTGTAATGTAGAACATATTTTAAAGATTATTTTTATAGAAAATATAATGTACAACTTTTTTAAAATGGAGAACAAATGCATGCACGTGCATTGCACGTACACGTGCAAATGCACCATGTGAGGCTGGTTTTTGACATGGAGGGAAAAGGAAATTTGAATGGAGTCATGGGTGGTGGTTGCTTGATCATGGTTGGTTACTATAACTCCCCCTTGAATCCTAGCCTTTTATTTCTAACTCCTAGTTTGATCCTAGCCTTCCATTTCACTCCAAATTTTAGTATAAATACCCCCCCTAGCCTAGTTATTTTTGTACTCTTTATTTCTCCAAAACCTATAGTATAAAATACATTATTAGTACTATAGTAAGTGAGTTAAAAGATTGAGAGTTGTGAGTGAGGAGTTGTGTTTGCACCAAGAAAGTAAGGCCGACATCTTTGGAGCTCGGGATTGCATCTTTTGGAGGCTCGTGTGCACATCGAGGAGGAGGAGGAACGCTCTTTTGGCAAGGACTTTTTAGGAGGTGTTGCAATTGTATTTCTCTCCAATTAAGGTGGGTTATTTTCCATGTTTCTAATTAGAAAGCATGCTAAGACTGAATTGAAAAATTAATGCATGAAAAAGATTAATAAGAGTACATTTTAATTGGAAAAATGGTTTATTAGTTGATTGGAATGTTGATAAATAGCTTGTATGTGGTTCCATCATCAAACTTAAGTTGTGTGTAAAATAATTATAGCTATGGATTGCTTGAAGAAAAATTCATTGTTAGCATCAAAAACTATATGCAAATGTTAGTAGATGAAAATGTTATTTTATGTGCTTGAATGAACCTTTTGTGATAGTGTTGTGATGAATGACTTAAAATATATTTTGTGGGTTTGTGGAATGAATATAAACAGGGAATTGATATAGAGAATATTGATGTTACAATTGGATAAGAAATGTCGAAAAAGAAATGTGGTAGTAGTAGCATACAATTTAAACTAAATGTATGAAAAAAATATGTGTTTAATTATTGGAAAAATTATTTTTAAATTACTGAAGTATCAATTATTATTGGAATGATTAATCTGGAAATTTACAGTAAGTTTAGTAAAAGCAAAATGAAAGCTTTTGAAACATCGAAATGTGCTATTAGACAGAGAGTTGATTTAATTAGAGTGCAAGTTGTATTGAGACAACTTGAGCCTATAGCTTAAGTGGTTAGGAGGCTTCTAATCGCTACAGTGTAAGGTTTTGTTCTCACAGGTCGATGGTTCGATTCTTGTTAGCACCATATATTTTATTGCGCATTTAAAAAATTAATTAAGCTTCAGCCGAGAGCATTTAAAGCTCTTAACCCCCTTTATGTCGATCGGCGCGATTGGCCTAGTGGTCAGAGCGTTCGGCTTGTTTCCCTGTGGTTTTTGGTTCGAAACCTGGTTTCGGCTAGTATTAAACTTGTGGAAAAAAATATTTTTTGAGTGGATTTTTGATATTTAAAAATTATGAAAAAAATATTATTATTATTCTAAAATTATGTGGGACTTATGAAAAATAAATTAGGAGTTATTAAAATGAAATAGAGTATATTTTTGAGAACAAAAGTGTAATTGGAACTATGGTTCTACACTTATATTTTTGTGAAAGTTGTACTTTGCAAAAGAACTTGAAATAAAGTGCTAGAAAGGAAATATAAATAAGAAAGAAAATATATGAAGTGAAGTGGTATGAATTATTCTTAATGAAGAATAGTGTGACAATTATGAGTTGTGAATATTCATTTTGACCATATAATTGATGATTTGATTTTAATGTGGAAATAAATAGTTGATGAAATGCATGCATGATAATTGAATTCCATGTATGGTTATGGACTCATGAATAATTTAGAAATCATGTGATTGGAAAAGAGAATGTTATTGAGTATGAAAAATCAAACATATGAATTGTGAATTGAAATTGAAAATTAGGGTGTATCCAAAACTCACACCGGCAAGTGGAAGTGATGAATAATTATGATTATTGAAATTGAAAAAGACCAGTTTGGGTCATTGTGAAATGAAAGAAATAAGACCGGTAGTAGTGAGAGGGCTAACTCTAAAAGATTGATTTTGTTCATGATTTCATTAAAATTAAGAATTAGTACATAGTGAAGAGGTGATGAAAGTGAGAGAAAAACACAAGTATGAGGGCCTCGAGTCTACGATGTGAGAGTGATCCACAGAATGCATGCTTGATGCGTCAGGACATGGCGTGGGCACTACTCCAGAATTATCGAGATCTTGGCGACGCTTGTGAGATGTTTGGTGACTGCAAGAGGATCGTGTGCCATGAAGGATGCTAAATTGCCACAGAATGCATGCTTGATGCGTCAGGACATGGTGTGCGATTCTCCTCCAGGTTTTCTGTACACGAGCTTGTACTCATAGATCATCTAGGATACTTACCGTAGTTACAGTAGTAGATTAAGTCATGACGAGGGATTGAACCCTACAAGATGAAGAACGATTAAGAGGCTTGCCCTCGAACCTATGTAGTATGGGATGCATAGAATCCGAACAAGTGTGCATTAGTGTCATGTAATATAAATAATTGCATTAAGGACTAAGTGCACAATTCACAACACCACATCATTAGGGTATTCCCTTTGGTTTGATATGTGACAAGTTTTTGTTTGTTAAATATGAAAAATCAGTTATACTATTTTTGGCATAGAGATGATGGCCGTGTATAATGTTCTTCGGTTGAATAAACTGACGTACCCACAGTTTTGTATGCAGGGTAAATGACATGATAAAGATTAAAGAAGCACAGATGCTTAGAGATTATTCAAATGTTGATTATTCAAATGTTGATGTACATTTATTTAAATGTTGTAAATTTGCTTCCGCTGTAAAATGTAAAGTGTAAAGTTTTCATATAAATCTGATGTAAAGTAAAAAAGTTTTAATTTCCTTGTAAAATTGTACGAAAGAAGTGTAAAGATCCTGTGAAATCTCGAATTCAGTGTATTTTGGAATTCGGGGCGTTACAGCTTCAGCAGCAAAGGGTGTGATTTGAGTAACTTGCAGCACCAGACCCTCCTTCAAATGTTTAAGAGTTCTTAGCATGGATTTATTTGAGGCTAAGTCAATTAGCTCACTGTTCACCCCTCTCAATACATGAAGCTTTCCATCCTGCTCAAAATGTAACGAATAAATCTTAAAGCTCAACCAGACCCCTTCTAGTGTCTTAATCCATTCAGCTCCCCACACCAATTGTCTTGTTCTTAAAGGAAGAATGTAGAAATTGGCTTTAATCACTACCTCTTGGCATACAAACTCCACCCGTTCACACATTCCTGCACACTTGATTTTCTCTCCTCCTACTACATCAAGTTCAAAATGCACATTCCTCAGAACAGGGAGCTTCACTCTCTTGACTACTTTAGCATCTATAAAATTATGAGTAGAGCTAGTATCAAATAATGCATGCACTTCCTTTTAAAGGATCATACCACGAAATCTTAGAGTTTGGGGGTTTTCAACCCCTGCAATGGCCTCCAGTGAGATGGCAGGTTGGGATTTATCTGAAATTTGAGCCTTCATCCATTGCAGCTGTATACCCTGTTTCCCTAAATATGTATTTTCTGTATATTTTTTTTCGTATTTTGATTTATTATAAATTCAGTATTTTTTTAAACTCGATTTGTGCCTTCTAACAAAATCTTTTCGAACCGGAAATTGTATTTTCTTCGAATAGTAGTATATTATAACCTTAATGTTTATTTTCTAAGTGATCGGATATTTGTATCTTATTCTATTACTACTTGAATTTTTTTGAACTGGAAATTGTATTTTCTTCTAATAGTAGTATATTCTAACCTTAATGTTTATTTTCTAAGTAATCGGTTATTTGTATCTTATTCTATTACTACTTGAATTTTTGATATGTATATCAAAATTATTATTGTAGTTATTAATATTATTATCTTGATCCTTGATTTTTTTTAAAAAAAAAAATCTATTTCTATTGATTTTTGTATTTGTAACGATTTCAAATAATTTTTTTATTGTAGTACAATATATATCTTGATATATAATTCTACATTTTATTAGTTATTTTATTTCCCTATTGTATTTTTAAGCCCAAATACCCATTTGACTAAATCCTATTCCTATTGGTTTTTATAAACTCCAAACCCATTATCTTGTTGGGTCTTTTAATTTAACCCTGCCCTATTTCTTATTGGGTCCATTACCCAATAACCCTAACAACCCAATACCCTATATATACCCTAAAACCCTAACCTAGGTCAAAAGCTAACCCTAATCTACTGTTTAGCCCCCACAGTAGCCGCCCCACACCCACTGTTCATCTTCCCCTTCCCCGCACTCTGCTTCGAACCCAATTCCCGATGCTTCTTCACCTCCCCGTCGTCTTCTCCATCGAGACTCCTTCTCACCCCGCTCCTAGCGCACCATCGACCGAGCATCAACCGCCAGTCTACCACCACCTGACTGCACAACGCGCCCTCGTCATCACCACCCTACCGTCGATGCCATGGCTCCGAGCTCCTCTCCCCTCAGTCGACAGCCAGTGATCCTCCTCGTCGACCACCCCGTTGGTTGCGCCCACCAGTTTGAGCCACCCTACTCCACCACACCTCCTCTGTTTCATATCGAAAACAGAGCTTCGACCCTCGCCATCGCTACCCTGGTGCTCCCCGCCGTCGTCGAACACCACTGCCAGCCACAGTCACCACCGCAGGGCCGCCCACAGTCATCGCTTGCATTGCCGGTCGAAGCCCCCGCCAACGTTGCTGCACTTGATCAGAAGAGAGGAAGAAGAAGAAGGGTGGGCTGATTTGATCTGGACCATTGGATTCATCGAGATCCGTGCCACTTCAATCTGATCTGAACTGATCTGCTCTTTGCCATCAGATCTGATCATAGCCGTTGATCGCCTTGATCTTGAACATCCCATCAAGATCCGTGCCGATCATGATCTCCGTCGGATTCGTCGACTACTCCCCTAAGGCAAGTATTCATCTTGTACAAATTTTTGTTCTAGTACAAGCGTTTAATTTGAAAATATCGCAAACAGATAGTAGTTGTGACTCCTTATTGACTCGTCGTTATTGATCAAATATTAATCCTCATCGATTCCCTAATCTTAAGAATCACAACCCTTTCGTTGACCTATTTACAAAACTAGTTGAACCCTTCATCTCCTAATTACTTGAACATGAACCCCTTGACTTGTGGACATGTTAGGTGTGATGTGTTGTGTCGATTTTACATTCTTTAGAGTTGAGAAATACCTATGACTTGCTGATTTGATAACCACTACATCCGTATTTGTATCACACATTAATCTAGACTCATAATAACCAATTATCATGCAACTTGTATATGAAAGACATTCACACTTGCTGCTATTCTGGACTTTACTTGCTGTTTCGACCCCTTTAAAATCAAAATCTGAACTTGAGCCCTGAATATGAAATATAGCTCTAAATGTCTAGTTGTCTATAACTTGTAGAATTTTCGAATTCCGAGTTATGGTCTAGGATATATCGCAGTTTTACTGCTGCTGTGTCGATAGTCGCAGATTCACAAAAACTGCTGCACTTCTTTAGTTTGCAATTAATTTTTTTTTTGATCCAAAAGATGGTACAAGCCATCGTTTCATTAATGAACTATTAAGGAAACAAAGTAGAGCTTACATAAGAGTTTAGTAAATAGAGATTACAAAACATTACAAAAAAGGAGATAATAAAAGCATGAACTAATCCATCGAGAGCATCTACTACATCAAGATCTCGTAGATAGCCAAAAGGTACTCGTGGACTGCAACCAAAACCTCTAAAATGCTATCAACGCTCCTCGTCAAGCTTGATCCAGCTTGCAGGAGCACTCAAAACCCACTGTGACTACTCTCCTTCAGCGTACCTCATCTTCTTTCTAGCCTCCATAGCACCTGCCCAATTATGAATTAACATAAAAATTTTATTCATAAAATGAGGAAATCTATATGAGATATTGCGGAAGATATGATCATTTCTTTGAAGCCATAAAGACCAAACTACAGCCGCTATAGCTAAATCCCATGCCCCTCTATTTTCTTTTTGAATATTGACTTCTCTATATGACCCCCAGATTTCTGTTGTTGACTTAGGAACCTGATTACACCCAAACCCTCTACTGACAACCTCCCAGGATAGCCTAGCACTAGGACACTGGAATAGGATATGGTTGACGTCTTCTTCCGCTACAGAGCAGGTCCCACATCTTGTATCTATTTGTAGGCCTCTCTTTTTAAGGTTGACTTTTGAAAGGATCGCATTTTTATTGGCAAGCCAACAAAAGACTTTGACCCTGAACGGAGCTTGGGTTCCCCAAATTTGATTGAGCCTGACATCTAGTCCCTCCGTCATTGATCCATTTATACATGCTGTCATTGATCCAAATGATCGATTGAGCCTGACATCTAGTTTGCAATTATTTTAACTATGCTACCAGTAAGTAATTGACTTGAAATTTTGCATGCTGTTGCTGGACACCCTACAGAACATTCCCTAATTTTTTCAGAATTAATTATTAATGTTTCAACCCTGTTTCATATGTATAAACTCAGATTTACAAATTCTGACTGAACACAAAAGTTGTATAGTTTGCTGTTTTGACACATGTTACCACAACTTTCATGTACCTTAATTATATGCATTGGAATTGGGCAGGAGTCTAGTTTCTAGACCTTCTGACGGATCCACATTTTCTATCTTGTAGCAACGGGAATCGCAGTTTTGGTGCAGCAACCTCATGCTGTCCAGATTTGAGATTTTCGTTGTTCTTGACATTTTGATTTGTGTTGACCCTCGAATATGCTATATAATTATCTTAAACTTGTTCCATATTCATGATTATGTTTACTTGACTTGTTTCACACACTTTCATGCTTGCTTGATGATAATAATAAATAATAAGTCGGGGTTAAGGGAAAGACCATAGTAGTGGACAATATAGGTAAGTGTACTCGGAAGGGGGCCCGTATTTCCCACTTGATACATGTCTCATGAACTAATATATTATTATTTGATTCATGAACCAGTATATTATTGATCCATGAACTAGTATATATATGATTCATGACTTGTCTTGTTATGACTTGACACATGAACTAGTTATATGATTACCTGATTCATGAGCATGACTTGCTTGATACTTGATACCTGAGTACACCACCCTATAAACTCCACCACTAGGCCTAAACGTAACTGATTGACTGTAGCAACCATGTAGTAAAAGTATGGATGCATAAAGTGCTACCTAGATAGTAATAACCACAAGACATGATACATGAAACTTGAACTTGACATATGCTTTCTTGATACTTGACTGCATGTTACATGAGACTTGATACTTATACTTGACAACTTGACACTAGACTTGAGACTTGTTACTTAACACTTGTACTTGATATTTGTCACTTGATGTTGAATACCCTTACATGTTCACTTGCCACTTACTTCACTATTAGTATTTGTTACCCAACCTGGTCTCTTGAGTTGTACTTCTTGCTAGCAAGTTTCTTGAATCCCTATTACTTGTTGCATTACTATTTCATTCTTGATTCCAAATCTTGTTCCATGTTGCTTGTACTTGTTTTACTATTTGTGGCCCTAACTTATACTAAGGGTGTTTCTCTTGTTTTCTCTATTTTCTCCTTTTATAATTATAAACAGACTTTGGAAACGTGTTGGCTGCTGGAATTGGTGAGCAGAGTTTATAGGCCTTGCTTGGGAAAAACTTTCTTTAATTTTTTTCATTTTATATTTGAGTTATTTCATTTGATGTCACTTAAAACTTGTAACGGGCTTATGTCCCGAGTTTTATCTTCGATCCAGACATTGAAAACTATTTGGATATTATTATTGTATTTTCTGTTGCTTAATAAATTATTCATGCATGTGTAGTTGTGTATACGTGTTATATTCTTGTTGTGATGCTGAGTCGATCCTACAGCTTATGGATGATGTTAAAATTATTTGCTGGGCTTCGTCACGCAGTCGTATTCCGTGTTTTTGGGAAGCGGGGCATGACAGCAGCTCTCCTTCAATTGCAGAGTCTTCCTCTGCATTTGTAGCTTCAGGAGTTTCCTCTTCTTCTTCAAGCCTTGTGCCCTCGAATTCACCCTCAATTTGTAACATGGATCTTCCCTTGCATTTTTGGCCTTTCACCCACTTCTCATCGCATCTAAGACATAATCCCTGGGACCTCTTTTATGCTAAAATCCTATCAAAATCAGTTTGCTTTGGAGTGTCCTGAGTAGTGGTTTTGCTGGGAGGAACAGGGGAGGGTTTAGTTGAATAGAATATGGGGTAAGGGGGTATGTAGGTTTGGAAACTGCTCCTTGCAATCTCGCTGCCTTCCTTTGACACATCATTATGATTTCCCTTGCCTGAGCATCTCTATAGGCGCCAGTGACAGTAGTCAGGTGTTTGAGAAGCACCTCTAGTTGAATTTCCTCTTTCAACCCCGATACAAAACAATCCACAAATACGGCCATTCCAATGGTTTGCTCAAATGACTATATTTACTGAACTCCTTATGGTAGTCATATACAGTACCTGACTGTCGGAGCTTGAGCAGTGTCACCATAGGGTTGTGGAGCTCTGTGGGACCAAATTGCATCAATATCTCTCGCTTCAGTATCTCCCACGTTACCCCGGGATCATACTGCCTCTTGAACTACCTCCACCACATCAAGGCCTCTTCCCTAAAAAACTAAAAAATGAAATCCACTTGATGTCTACTCTCAATCCTTTGAGTATCAAAATGATGCTCCAGGTGAAAGAACTAGTCGTAACATCTCCGCTACCATAATAAAATTGGGATGTCCAGCTTGGTGTGCTTCGGGAAGATGGAGTGTGACCTATCAAAGTCATCTTCTACCCTTCCTATCCACCTCTGAGTCTCATCTTGCTCACATCTTACATTAGGGCTTGGGTTTGGTTAAGGATTAGGCAGCGGTAATGGAGTCTGAGTGGGAGTTGGTACATGGGTCGATGGGGGTCCATAGCTTCCACCCCCTATCAACCAAGGGAATCAATTGCTCCACCATTGCTTGGATTCAATCGGTCTGCAACTGCATCATGTTGTGTTGCTCCTGAACATCAGTGGTGAGGGATCCCATCGATATCTCGATGTTTCCTATTCATTGACTCAGATCGGCTGATTGTTGAGGCTCAACACCCCCAGGGGTGGTTCCTCACGTCGGCTAGCTCAGGGATCCGAGTCCAGAATTAGATCTAGACTCAAGGATCGGTGAGCGCTTGATCGATGGAGGCAACGGAACAGTCAACGACTCTGATACCATTGTTACATCCTCAAATCCAGTCGGGGGTGGGTCGCGGTTACCACCATTGATAGCGATAAAAAATTAACAATTAACAAGAAACAGAAAAGGAAAGAAATAAATAGAACAACTTCAATTCATTTCATAACCATTCCAAAAAAGATTACAGAGGAATATAAAGCAAAAGAAGTAAGAAGGCATGCACTGGGAATGAAACGTGCACTGACACGTAGCGTGTGCAACACACGTACTGTGACAGTACAAACGTACGCTCCTTGTAGCTAACCAACTTTAGTGTAGCGGGGCCCACTCATAGGAGTATCTCCACTCATAGGTACCCATGTGTATCATAGCGCACCTGTGAGCAATCCTTTGGAGGACTTTATTACAAAATGCCAGCCACTTTCGTAAATAAACCCAACAAAGAAAGAATATTCTAAGGACAGATATGCAACTACTAGGACTGATATGGAAAGATTGATACATTTATTTCCTGCATCAGATATAGTTATGAAAATTGTATCAGTTTGGTGGGTTTGGATTAGGGTTTTGAAGGTGTCGTCGGGGAACATGGCAGCGTGTTGGCCGACGTCGGCTATGGAGCCGGCTGACATTAGTTGGTAGAAAAGGAGTTTGTCGGCCATGGCTGGGATTTGGAGATTTGAGGGACAATGGATTTAGGTTGTATTAGTGGGAATTTGAGGGGGAATTTTGCATATTTGCTTTGAAGTACACTATGGATTCGATTCGTTTCGTTTGTTTGGTTTCGTCGCAATTTGCAAGTTCAATAAATTTTTTGAATTTTTCTTCATATTTCTTTAATTAATTATCGAAATGATGTTACATTTTCTCTTTTTAGTGTACTGCATGATCAATTTGTAATTTGTCTATAGAGTATAAAGGATATTGTTGTTGCTTATTTTGGAGTGGGGGCAAACAAATAGTGAGTTTGTATTTGAAGAAAACTACTATAGATCTAACATTTGATCATCGCCATAAAAACTAATTACAGCTCCCGAGAGTAAATCTGGATCATTGATTGAAAACCGTGATCCGAATTCGACGGTTGCTGACGCAGCCGATGGACCTACAAAATTATGAAATACCAGGGGTATCCCCCAGCGACAGACCCTCCGACGCTCAAGTCAGAACCAGAGAGGGAAAATGAGTTTAAGAGAGAAATTGTCAAATTTCCATCTGATTGAGGAAGAGGAGGGTATTTATAGGCCTGAGAAATAGTTTAGGAGATTAATATGAATCCCTTATCTTTCGTTGATTCTCCTCCTTAAAAGATAAGAATCTCTTGTCTGGGAATAAGAGATTAGACTTACAACCCTCATGGGTTGGGTGTCTCCCCTAGTGGGCTTAGTGGCTTTTAATGAGTTTGAAAGCGGCCCATATTTTGTAGATAAGTATGAAGAATGCCCAGACCTATTAAAAAGGCCCGTGATTGCTAATCTGCCTGTAAAAGCTTTAGGGTCTGTGCTAGAATAGTACGACTCTGATTTGTTGTGATTTTTACCATTATCATAAGCCCCCACTCTCGGAAGACAATTTTCTTGACTTTCGGGAAGTAGTTCGCCTTGTTTCAGAGTTCAGGAGTACAATCTTAGCTTTCAGAAATGATTGGAGATACCTGGAACTGATTGGAAGCTTCTGGATGTGGAGAATTTTTCTGGACTTTTCCGAATTTTCCTGGAATTTTCCATTATTTTCCCCTTTTCAGAAACTTGTAATTAGTTTTTCGAATTTAGTAAATATTTTTGGAACTTCTAATAAAAATTTTGAACTTCAATTGAATTTTAGGGAATTTTTATTGATTTATCTAACCTAACACAATTTTTGGAGCAATCTGGCACGTTGATCACAACTTTGCTCGACTGGTGAGTGAATCAGGTGGTTGTGATGGCGCCGAAGTGATGAGGGGTGACGTGGCTTCATCTGTTGTGTTGATCTCACGGCAACTCGCTGATCTGAGTAATCAGGCAACACAAATTTGAAGCAGAGAGGTAGAGATGGGATGGGCGACGTGGCTGGATCTCAAGCATCCATCTTGAAGGCGTACAATTTTCCTAGAGATCTTATTCTTGTAATGAACTACGAGAACCCCCTCAGCTCGGTCGACCATCTTGCCGAGCTACTATTCATCTTTGTCTTATTCTTTTCCTTCTTATTTTTGGGTGACCTCGGCATTGGGCGAGCTGTAAGCTCTGGGGAGTCATCTTGGGAGAGCTAGGGAGTTGGTGAGCTCAATGAAGGAGCTCAACAAAGGAGCTTGACGAAGAAGCTTGGCGAATGAGCTTGGTGAAGGAGCTCGGTGAAGCTACTTCGGGCGAGCCACAAGCGCGGCATGCTTCTCCTCGTCGTCATGCTAGGGAGTATTTTCGGCAAGTTCTCTTGTCGAGCTGAGATGCGGGCGAGCTCGATGGAGCTTTGAGCTGTTGAATTCGATTTTCGAAGTTGGGTTGTTGATTTCAGGTATTTGGAGTTCGGGTATTGGACTCCATCCCGAAATGTGCCACTTCATGGATTTTTTTGAACTTCGGGATTTGGAGCCGGGTTCGGAGTCAAGGTGGGCCTCCACCTGAACCATTATACCCTTAGAAGTAGGGTTTTTGAAATTTTCCTTTATTCCCTTTGTTGTTGGAGCTCGATTTGCTTAGAGTTTTGAATCATTTGAGCTTCAAAGCTCGATTGTCAGCTTGAGATTGGTGTTGTGAAGTTGAAGGTTTGATCGAAATTGTGTTGGGGCTAGGCTAGGTTGAAGGTGGAACTTGTGAGTTGTTGTCTTCGCCGCTTAGTGTAAGATTGAGTGGTGCTCAAGCTTGAAGTTTCGTTTCGGCCGAGATTGAGCTTTTGGAAAGTTAAGAGCTTGAGTTTCATATAGTTGTACTTGATCATTTTTAAACTTGGTTGTATTGGGTTTCTCTTTGTTAATGTTGAATTTTGTGCCCACCAAGTATTTTTTGGTTTGTCTACCCTATTAAACTCAAGCTAGTTGGTTGGAGACACTTCAAATTTTTGCCTACCAAGTATTTATTGATTGGTCTATCCCATCGAATCGTTCCCTTATCGACTAAGGGTTGTGTCGTTCACTTGTTTTGTTGCTCAAACGCTTCATATTTGGGATATTACTCTTGTTAATTTGGGAGTAGAGTGCTTCGACCATCGGATCCAATTCCACCCGCTTCTTGCTCAATTACCTCCTTCACTTGAAATTTTTGAGAGTTTCTCTCTCTAGAAATGGTGGTGGTTTACCGGGCAGTGCTGGTGGCTTGCCTGGTGTTCGATGGTGGTGCTAGCGACCATTGTAGACTCACTGTTCCTGTTACATCAATTAGGTAACTCCCTCACGATCATTGTCCATTATGTCTAACAATTCATCGACCAGTTCTTCTACTGTGGTTAGTTTAGAGGTAGACGACGTTGTTGTCTAGCTGTTCCACTAGAGGGGGGAAGGGGAAGATGTAGTTGGTCGTTCCCCTACTGTGGAGATGTTCGTTGAGCCTTAGGGGATGTGCACTTAAGACACCATTGTTTCTAGTTCCTGAGTTCATTAGAGAATACCCCATAGTCGATCAGGATTTCCTTAGGAACGACATGGAGTATGCTGAACCAGACCCAGTCCATATCACTGAGGCGGACTATGTCCCAACTATTCTTACACGGGAAGAGCTCGCTGTGATTAGGGCGACCTTCGGGATTCCCTCTAAGTACGAGTTACATTTACCGGATCTAATTCCACCGTTGTTTCTAGTTATCGTGGTGAGTTCCATGCCTATCCCTCTGATCTCCCATGCTGCCGCGATTCTTAGTGATGAGAGGGAGATAGTTTACGTTCTTGACTGGAACGTGAAGTGGTAGGAGAGTTTTCTCGGCAACTCAGCTGCTTGCCTTGCAAGATCATCACCTCCCCACTCCTGTTGATTGGGAGAGGTTGAAAATGGAGCCCCCCGAAAGATCGGTCCTGGAGATCGTGCAAGCACAGATGTCGGTATGTTCTAGTGTCTTTTGAAATTTGGTTTCTGTTTCACTCGTTTGAATTATGATGTCTTGACTATGTACTTATTATTTCAGATGGGTGTCACTTTGGCCATTTGGTTGAATTTTACACCGTCGAGGAGAGGAACATGATGACGCAGGTCTTGCGTGCTAAGCGGGACAAGAAGAATGCTGTCAAGGAGTTGAAGGTAGAGGTGGAGTCATTGAAGAAGAAGGAAGAGGAGGCGTGTCTTGAGATGGATGCGTCGGTGAAGAGGGAGGAGGTGTCGGCGAAGAGGGAGGAGGAGACTCACCTCAAGCTTGAAGCCTAGGAGAAGAGGGTGACCTACCTTTTTGCTTGAGTTGGGGATGGCCCGTGCTGATGCGGCATTGGAGTTGAAGGCTGGAGTGGCCAAGGTGGAGCCAAAGGCGAAGGCCAAACTATAGGGCGTGATCGATAAATCCTATGCAAGGGCTATCTCCCACGTGGTGGAGCGTGTTCCCAACTTCACTGGGAAGGGCTGCCACGTGTTACTTCGTCCCGAAAAGGCTCTTGGTGAGAGTGGGAGCAAGGAAGCTGGTGGTGAGAGCGACACTCCTGCAGGGGCCGCAAGGAGTGGTTCAGGGAAAAAGAGCAAGGGGAAGGAAGTGGTCAGGGGCTCATTACCCTTGGTTCCGCCGAAGCAGGTGGATGCCTGATTCACCCTCTTATGTTTTGTTCTTTCTTTAGTTACTTTTGATTTAGACTTTGTATGATGCCTTATTGCGGACTGGCCACTGCACTCATGTATCTTCATTTCAGTAGATGAAAAACTGTTTTCTTACTTTGTCTTTGCCTCTGTATTGTGTCAGTGTGCTTTGGAATGACTCTCGTCTATGGGGCTTGTTGTTTTGGTTGTGACGCTTAGTTGTTAAAAGACCAGCTAAGCATCATTAGCTTCGTCAGTCTCTTTTCGTGACTATGCTCTTCATCTGGTTGACAGATGATTGTGGGAACGGGGGAGAAGCCCCGTGGTGATGAAGTTGAGCAGCTTCGTACATAATTTTGCATAACAGAGTTAGCTCTCGATGGCTTGAAGACCGTTCACCTTAAGTAGGTATGTTTGAGAGGGATTGTGAGCCTACATGTCGTCGCCTTGCCGATGTGACCTTGCCTCCCAAGGTGACAAAAGAAAGTGTTGGGGAGTGTGTTATCCTTAGAGAAGTTATCATTGAGAAAGACTTCCAGATATACCATCTTCAAGCGAAGCTTGGTATGCTGCGAACGGCTAGCACTTCGCGCACTGTTGAGGTGAAAAAGGGAGCAACAGTTGGCAGAGCTAGGTCGACTGTTAAAGGAATGGGCTAGACTGCATATGTATTCTCTTTTCATCCTGGCGATGCTCAGGGTGGGGTGACCACCCTGTTGAGTTGGGTTTCTACTCGTGTAGGATCACATGCATTGGGTCATGGTCCACAACTTTGTTCATGGGATGGACACTTCCTGTTAAAGATGCATGTGGCCGAGGGAAGGTGGTGCCCGTCAAAAAGCCAGTGAGAAGGCTTGTATTTCTTAGGAATAACATTCCTCGCCCACGTAGCCGACATGGTGGTTTGTAGATCATGTTTCAAGACTACTACGCTGCTCAATGTATCAATATGCCTCTGAAGTGATGTTTTTACTTGCAGACCCAGTGTAATTCAATAATTGTAATATGGCCCATAGTTTTGCACTTGTGATTTTTGGTAGTGGCACTTGATCTAAATACATAGATTTGTGATAGATTCGTGATTTATCGGGAAACTTATTATTTGTGTGACAAAGAACTCATTTGTATGCTTGATCCCTGTTGTGTAATTTGTTTTGTAAAATTAATGAGTCGTTGACTAAGTTCTTTTGTGGATAACAAGGTGTCGAACTCTTTGTTTGCAGTTGATGAGGCTCGATTGATGTGTGTAGTGTTCAACAGAGTTAGAACTTTTTCATCTTGTACCCAGTTAGTTGTAGGAGCAACTCTTAAGGAAGAGTTGAACTCTGAATCTGCTGTATGGGTGTTTAGCTAGTTGTTGGAGCAACTCTGTGAAAGAGTTATTCTCCAAACTTGCTATATGGGTCCTCCCAAGAATTGTGAGAGTCACATCGAATGACGAGTTGAACTCCGAATTTTGCTTTTTTGTAATTTTGTTGGAGTAACTACAATCCACGATTTGGAACCTCTAATCTGCCATTAAAGAATTTTAACGAGTTTCAGAAACAAATCGAATGGAGAGTTAAGCTCTGAACGTGCTTGGTTGCAGGTTGCTAAAGCAACTCGAGCCATGGGTATGGATTCTGAACTTGTTAGTTTAGAGATTTAACAGGTTGCATGTAATGCCCCGATTTTTCATTTAATGAAAAATTATTTATTTTGCACGTAGTGTACACGTGCAATATTTTTGGTAAATATTTTCATCAAGATGAGTAAAGATATTTTAATATGTACTTTTAATTATTTTATCCAAAAGCCTTCTTTTAATTAGACAGAAAGCCTTTTCTTTTTTTAAAAAAAAGCCCAAAGTTAATTTAATTTATTATTTGATAATAATTATTTTGGCCCATTAAACTAAAGCCCATTAGTTAATTTATTTTTTTAAATATGACTTGTAATGTAGAATACAAATTAAAGTTTATTTTTATATAAAATAAAATGTACAATTTTTAGACCTAGTTGCATGCACGTGCATTACACGTACACGTGCAAAATGCACTTCCCAAGGCCGGTTGCATTCTTTTGGAGGGAAAATCAAATTTTAGTGGTGATCATGGTGTGGTGGTTACTTGGTTGTGGGTAGTTAATGTAACTCCTACTTTCATCTTAGCCCTCCATCTTACAACCAACTACTTGATCCTAGCCCTCCATTCTCTTTGATTTTTAGTATAAATACCCCCCCCTCCCTGGCTAATTATTCTTGTGCCTATTAATCCTTCCAAACCTATAGTCTAAATTATATTATCTAGTAGTGTTTTTGTGAGTTGAAAGATTGAGAGTGTGTGGGATTTTGCTTGCAACTAGAAGAGGGAGAGGCCGGCATCAAGAAGAGGGAGCATTCGGTTGGGTACTTGAAGGCTTGGGTGCACGTGTTCAAGGAGGAGCAATTCGTCGCAAGGACATTCGTCTAGGGATTTGCTAGTTGTAATTTTTCTCTTCATACAAGGTGGGTAAATTTTCCCTATTTCTAAAATAAGAATGCATGCTAGTTTTAATTAGAAAAATGATGCATGAAAATGATTAATAAGAATGCACTTTTAATTGGAAAAAAATGATCTATAATTGATTGATTTGTTGATATGCAAATTGTGTGTGTTTCTACTATTAAAATTCAAGTTGTGTGCAATATGAATGTGGTTATAAATTATGTAAATAAACCTTCGTTAGTAGCATGAAAAACTATGTGCAAGATTAGTATATTGACTACGTCGCTTTATGTGCTAAATTGGAAATTTTTGTTATGGCGTTGTAACGAATAAATTGAGAGGCAATTTTTTATGTTTGGAAAATGAATAAGAGCGGAAATTAGTATAGAGGTTAATGAATTTATAATGTCAAAAAGGAATGTAGTAGTAGTAGTATGTCACATTATCCAAATTGTATGGTAAAAATGTGTTAACTATGGGGAAAAATTATGTTTAATTATTTAAGAAATTTATTTTCATATACTGGAATAAAATTCAGGATGAAAATGATTAATTCGGATTTTTACAGTGTGTTAGTAAGAACAATGTGAAATGCAATTTGATGAACTTCGACTTCGACTTCCACTGGGTATGGAGCGACGATTTCGACTGGTTGGAGAGCAACGTCCTCGGCTGGGTGGAGAGCGACGACTTCGACAGTAACCTCTCACCGACTTCGACGAGATGGAGTCCTCGACGAGATTGCAGCGTCGATGATGAGGAAGGATTCCGGAAAGATTGGGTTGATTTTGGAGTTAGTGGATTTTAGATTTGGGATTAGGGTTTGTATTTGGGAGAGAAATAATCGTTTTGAATAAAGAAGAAAGAAAAGAAAAAATAATCAGATTGTGTTCTGGGGGTATTTTGGACATTTACTAAATCACGTGCATAGCACGTGACAAAAAACTAACTGAACCCTAACAGTGTCAAGGTGGGGTTTTTTGCACAAATAGTTCAGTGTGGTTTTCAGCACAATAAAAAGGTGAGTGAGGTTTTCTGCAGATATGGGATAGTTTAGGGGGTTTTTTTCAATTTTAGCCTTATCCAAATTGTATGGTAAAAATGTGTTAACTATGGGGAAAAATTATGTTTAATTATTTAAGAAATTTATTTTCATATATTGGAATAAAATTCAGGATGAAAATGATTAATTCGGATTTTTACAGTGTGTTGTAAGAATAATGTGAAATGCAATTTGATGAACGTCGAAATGTTCTAAATAGCAGAGAGTATGGGTTAAATGAAATTCGAATTATACTAGTGACAACTTGAGCGCGTAGCTCAAGCGGTCGGGATGGCTCTGATCGCTACAGTGGTTTCGGCCTTAAGGTTGCGGGTTCGAATCCTTGTGGCACTATTTTTGTTTCATAAATTTTTAAACGTATAAGATTAGCGGCCGAGAGTATATAATACTCTCAGCGCCTTCTTATATTGCTGGCGCAAGCGGCCTAGTGGTCTGTGCCTACGGCTTCTCGGTGGTGGTGAGTTCGAATCCCGGTCTCGGCAGTAATGAAAAATTGTTTTTTTTTGGATGTTTTTGTGGTCAAAAAATTGTGAAAAAAATATGACTATTCTCCTAAAAATATAAGGGACTTAAGAAAAATAATTTGGGGATTATTTGCATGAAATGAAACATGATTTGGAAATAAAATGTGTGAATAGAACTATGATATTTTTGTAGAGTTATATCTTGCAAAAATAACTTGAAATGAAGGATTAGAAGATTAATTTGGCAAAAAGAAATTACATTGTATGATGTGATGCAAATTATTCTCATTTGAGAATAGTGTGAAAAATATGATGTGAATATTCTGTAACTCCCCGCACTCAGTCCGTACGCACACAATTAATTAAATTCTAGCCACGCCCACCACAGGCACCATCAAAAGGTGGGTATACCCGTTGGGTACCTTTATCATATGGTTTTCCTATTATATCTTTCTTTCTCTCCTATTGCATAGCCGATGTGGGATTAATCCCATGGTCAACCTCCGGTCAAACCACACCCAACCAAATCAGCATGTGCATTCTTTTCTTCCTTCCATTCATTTAATCCTTTCCTTTCCTTATGGTCCATAGACCATCTTATGGGCCCATCACACTATCTAAGCCCATAGGATTATCTATAGGCCAATTAATACCAACCCACTTCCTTTCTTTCCAATGCCACATCACCACACTAATCCATTCTTTCTTTCTTTTTCTACTTAGTATTTATATACTATATATATACTATTCCACATACTATTATACGGAAATACGGGGTCTCACATATTCGTTAGTGATGTGAATTTCAATGTGAAAGTAACATTTCATGAGTTACATGATGAATAATTAAAATTCATGTATAGTTATGGACTATTTGAACGAATTAGAAATCATGATTTGAAAAGAGAAATACTTTTGAGTATGATGAATCAACAAATGAATTTATGAGTTGGAAATACTCATTTTGGAAATTGTGAATTGAAAATTGAAACAAAAAGAGTAGCTAAGTCTCCCCCGGCATTTGGAAATAAATGAAATGAAAATTGAAAAGAAAGACCAAGGTTGGTCATGTTTGAATGAATGAATAATTCCGGTTTAGAGGAGAGGCTAACTCTAGAGCTTTGATTTTTGTTCATGATTTTGATAAAAACTAAGAATTAGTACATAGTGGAGACGTGATGAAAGTAGGAAAAAAACACGAGCATGAGGGCCATCGGATTGGCGGTGTGAGAGTGATCCACAGGCTGCCTGCTTGATGCGTCAAGACATGGCGTGGGCACTACTCCAGAATTATCGTCCCGGTGGCAACGCTTGTGGGATGTTTGGTGACTGCAAGAGGATCGTGTGCCATGAAGTGAGGCTGAATTGCCACAGGCTGTCTTCACGATGCGTCGTGACATGACGTGGGATTCCCCTCCAAGATTTTCTGTACACGTACTTGTACTCATAGATCATCTAAGATACCTACCGTAATTACAGTAGTAGATTAAGACATGACGAGGGATTGAACCCTACAAAGATGAAGAACTATTAAGGGCTTGCCCTCGGACCTATGTAGTATGGGATGCATAGAATCTGAACAAGTGCACATTAGTGTCATGTAATATAAATAAATGCATTAAGGACTAAGTGCACAATCACAACACGACATCAATAGGGTAGTCCCTTTAGTTTGATATGTGACAAGTCTGTGTTTGCTATATATGGAAAATAAGTTATACTATTTCCGGCATAGAGAGGATGGCCGTGTATAATGATCGTCGGTTGAATAAACTGAAGTACCCACAGTCTTATATGCAGGTAAATGGCATGATAAAGATTAAAGAAGAACAGATGCTTAAAGATTACTCAATGTTGTTGTATATTTGTTTCATTGTTGTAAAGTTTACTTCCGCTGTGCAGTGTAAATTGTAATGTATTCATGTAAACTCTGATGTAAAGTGAAAAGTTTAAATTTACTTGTAAAATTGTACTAAAGGAAGCGAAAAGATCCTGTAAAACATCTCGAATTCAGTGTATTTGGGATTCGGGGCGTTACATTGTAGGAGCAGATCGAATGGCGAGTTAAACTCTGAACTTGCTTTGTTGCAAATTGCAAGGGTAACCCCGAGCCATTGGTATGGACTCCATGTTGCAGGAGCAGATCAAATGGTAAGTTGAACTCTGAACTTGCTTTGTTGCAAATTGTTAGAGTAACTCCAAGCCATGGGTATGGACTCCAAACTCGTCTTATAAGGAGCATTTAATGAGTTTTTGGTTCCATTTTTTAGTATAAGTTTGGCGTTTAAGTCATTGTATGCTTCTATGGAATTGCACAAAATCTTTCAAAAGATAAATAACTAATTTTATTGAGAAATAAACTAAGTGGCAACTCTAGTGGCTGGCCTTCATTACATGCAATGACCGGTAGTGAAAGCGGTAAGTATTGAAAGAAAAACTAAACGACTGCTCTAGTGGCTGGCCTTTATTACTAGTTAAGAAAATTTGCTACTACTGTTGAGAGATGACGTTTTAGACGCCCTCGATGTACTTTATAAGGTACTCGGCATTCCAAGTTCCGGGAATCTTCTTCCCCCCGGGTCTTCAAGTCGGTAAGCCCCTGAGTGGACCACTTGGGAGACCTTGTACGGACCCTCCCAATTGGGAGAGAGTTTTCCCTTCCTTCGAGGGTTGAAGATTTCAAGTTTGCACAAGACTAGATCCCCCTCTTTTGGATTAGAAGGGCAAACTATCTTGTTCCAGAACTTTTTAATCTTTTGTTGGTAAATGTTCCTCTGTATGGCTGATTTTTCACGTACCTCTTCAACGATGTCGATATTGTTGGATCCTGTTGGCAAGGCAAGAAATACTAGAGGGGGGTGAATAGTGTTGTATAAAAAATAATAACGAAATTGAACTTTTTCTTACTGTCCAGTTGACTTGAAAAGGGAATACAGTTGACTGGGGCGTCAGAATAGAAGAGTATTTTATACAAGTCTGACAAGTCGACTTATAGCGAAACTCAGTCGACTTGTCAGAAAAGTTTTCAAAGATTATGTTATACCAGTCTGATCAGTCGACTTATAGAAGAGGGACAGTCGACTTGCCTGACAAGTTTCATAGAGATATTAAAAATCAAGTAAAGAAAATACAACCACAGAGAGAATCAACCATAGAGTACATCGCGATGTATCCTGGTTCAGTCCTCCCGACCTACATCCAGTCCCTAAGCAACCCATTTGAGATTTTCCACTATTCTTGAAAAAATACTAGAATACTCTACAGCATTTGACAACAACCTTGCCAAACCCGTAGACCCCTCTCACCACTAGAGAGAGAGCAAACCCACTCTAAAACCTAGAGTGAAAAACCCGACTCTACAACTTAGAGCCCTACTCTCCAACTGAGAAGACCACTCTTACAACCCGAGAGTGAAAGAAAACAATAAAAGAGTTACAACAACCTATAGCCTTGTTGTGATTGTGATTTTTGTATGGAGGCTAATAGGTCAACTTTCGAAATCAGTCTAAAACGAATTCACTGTTATACCAGACTAATTTCAGAGAACCAAGACTTAGAAGATTGTGAATGCTTGTTTGAATACTTGTTCTTTTTCAAAAGCAAAAACTTAAACTTTTATCAAAAATGCTTGGAACCTTTCCATGGTGATTCCTAAGCTCTATTTATAGAGCGGAATCACTAGGACGTTGTAAAACAGTTAATAAAACTGATTTAAAATGGATATAAAACTTTTGAATTCGAAAAAACAAGTTTTAAATTCTGAAATCTGTCGAAATGACTTGAACAGTCGACTGGGTTGCCATGATGAGTCGACTGGCCAGAGTTTGAAAAAGTTCAGACAGTTTCGTACTAGTACAGTCGACTGGCGCCAAACGGCAGTTGACTGGTACTCAACAACTGATCTTAATCAAGCTTGTTTCGACCTTTAAACTTGTGAAAAAACACTCAATTATAAAGATATGTGTCAGTGTGTGTGTGTGACAAGGCTATTACATCAATCTAAGACTCAAAGAAATAAAATTACAATTGTTTACAAGACATTTAATAAAACACATTGAAGCACTGAATCTTGTCTTGATCTTGAGTCTTGAATTTGAGCTTGAGCCATTGTCTTTAGTTGTTGAAGCTTGCTTGACTTGATCAAATTTTCTTTGAGAGCTTCATTGGATCAACTTTGCCTTTGTGTAATTGACATTGATACATCCTGCAATATATAAGAAGTAGCACAACTTTGCATTATTTTGTAGTCATCAAAACCAAGAATCAACATTCTCCCCCTTTATGTACACTATGCATAAGTTAAAAACATGCACAAAAACATGCACCAAATGCAAACAACATATACACATACAACATATACACATATAACATACACAAGCATCTTCTCCCCCTTTGGCATCAACAAAAAAAATAGAAGGAGAAAAATAAAAAGGAACATATTGCAAGAGAACAAACACAAGTCAAAACCAAAGCAAATTTAGGCACATGAAATTCGAAGTACATTGTTCAAAATACAACATAAAATAGAAAATACTTAAAAAGTAGAAAAATACAAAAAAATATAGCTAATCAATCTTCGTCTTCATCACCGTTTGGGGCACCTTGAGAGGGAGGAGGTGGATGTGGAAACTGGGAAGTGAAAAAGTGAGTAAGATGGGAAATACTGGCTTCAAGGGTGTTCTACTGATCCATGAGATAATTTACAGAAGTGTAAAGACTCCTAGGATCATCAAAATCAGCACGAGTACGAGATGAACTAGAAGTAGAAGATCGACGAGCTGAAGTGGCTAAAGGGATAGAAGGGGTATTTCTTCGAGGAGGAGAGTGAAGAATCTTCATATGAGCTAAACTCGCACGATCAAAAGACTCATAATGAGTAACAACACTAGACTCAGAAGTAATATCAACTTCATAGAAATTGAAAACATGAGTAAGTATTGCACTAAAAGGAAGAAAAGAAGTATGACCTTATGAAGACGATTGAAAATGACTCGACTCCAATTTACTTGAATGTTGCCAAAAATTGCATAGACAGCTTGTTGCAAATCGTGGGAAAATTGATCGTAACTCCCCGTTTTAGGGATAATGTTATACGACAAAATTCTTGCAACTAGCTTAGCAAGCGGTGTAATTATTTGGTTAGACATTGGGGGACCGCGATTTGGCAAAAAGATTTTTGAATGGATAGAGTCGTCATCCATATCAGTCTCCCCTAAATCTAATCCTTCAGATGGAATAGCAAAAATAATTCCCAATTTTGCAGGAGTCCACCTCATACGAATATTTTTTACCGTAGTAGTAATAATATTTCGTTACCATTCTCGGAATTTACAACTCTCATATTTGTATAAAACAAATATATAAGTTGTAGATAGTAATACGGTTGATTAACAAGGGAAAACAAGTTAAATAACCCACATTGTTCAAATAATGGGGCTAAAGGGAATCTTTCTAAATCAGGAAAATTTACAAATCTCCCTGAAAGATAGCAATTTGACAAATGAGAAAAAATTTCTCAACAAGGTTTGGGTTCCTAAGATATTGAAGGTAATTGTTAGAACATTGTCCTTCCTCAACATTAGAACTACGTGATCTTTTAGGAGGCATGATTCAAACCCAAAACACTAAACAAGAAAAGAAATCAAGGAGTTATACCAACAATGAGAGGCAAAGAGAAGCACAGGACTTCAAGAGATCTTGGAAAGAACTTCAGCAAGAGATTGACTCAAAATTTGAACGAAGTCTTCAATTTGTGAGCTTCATAAATCTGAAATCGTTAGGATGAGGAGCAGCTGACTGTCTATGTCTTCAAAGAGATAGAGAGAATGAAAAAGAGGGGAACTAGAGTTTTTACTTTAGAATCAAAGGCTGAGATTGAGTCTAGGAGTAATCAAGGGATCAGATCGGTCAAAAGGTAAGAAATAGTAAAAAAAATCGCCTCAAAAGGTGTGCCGTTTTCGAATCTAAATGACAGACTGAAGCGCAATAGTCGACTATATTGTTATAGCAGTCGACTTAGTTGAGAGCAAAATAGATCAAACGAAAAGAACAAGTAATATTTCTGGCAGTCGACTGAGTACTGTTCACAGTCGACTGTCCAGAGCACCAAAAAAACTCAGAAAAAATAAATCTCGAAAAATACTTGGGAAGTCGACCGAAAATTATTGCTAAGTCGACTGACCATATAAAAAAATCAAGAAATATCATAAAAACTGCAAATTCCTAGTTATCTTCTTAAGGTGATAAATGTGTCTTCCTTAAGTGGTTTAGTAAAGATATATGCTACTTGTTTATCAGTAGAAATAAAGTATAAAGATATATCTCCCTTTAAAACATGATCACGTAGAAAATGATGTCTAATATCAATGTGTTTTGTACGTGAATGTTGAACAGGATTTTTAGATAAATCAATGGCACTAGTATTATCACACATTATTGCAGGTTTTGAAAATGAAATACCATAATCTAATAGAGTTTGTTTCATCCACAAAATTTGGGCACAAGCCAAACTTGCAGCAATATATTCAGGTTCTGTAGTAGATAGAGATACCGAATTTTGCTTCTTACTGAACCAAGAGACTAGGGAGTGTCTCAAAAAGTGACATGTTCCACTAGTACTTTTGCAGTCAGTTTTATTGCCAGCAAAATCAGCGTCACTATACGACAAAAGTTAAAAATTATCGGTGCGTGCATAAAATAGACCATACTCAGACGTGCCTTTAATGTATCTTAAAATATGTTTCACAACTTTTAAGTGAGACTCTTTAGGACTTGACTAATATCTAGCACACAAACATACACTAAATATAATGTCTGGTCTACTAACAGTTATATATAAGAGTGAGCCAATCATACCTCGATAGACTTTTTGATCGACACTCTTACCTAATTCATCTTTGTCAAAGGTAGTGGTAGTAGCCATAAGTATGGTCTTACTACTCGTGCTATCCATGCCAGACCGTTTAAGTAATTTCTTAGCATGTTTTTCTTGATTAATAAATATGCCATTTGGTGACTGCTTAATTTGTAGTCCAAGGAAATAATTGAGTTCACCCATGTGACTCATCTCAAACTCATTTGTCATGGTATTAGCAAACTCTTAACATAGATTACTATTAGTAGAACCAAAGGTTATGTCATATACATATATTTGTATGATCAAAATATCGGTCTCTTTTCTCCTAATAAACAAAGTAGTATCTACTTTACCTATTTCAAAACCAGTTTCTAAAAGAAAAGTCTTCAATCGATCATACCAAGCATGAGGTGCTTGTTTAAGATCATATAAAGCCTTTTTCAATTTAAAAATATGGTTTGAAAATTGTTCATGTTCGAAACCAGGTGGTTGCTTAACATAAACATCTTCCTTTATAAAGCCATTAAGAAAAGCACTTTTATCATCCATTTGGAAAAGTGTAAAGTTCATAAAATAAGCAAAAGATAACAAGATCCTAATTGATTCTAGTCTAGCAACAGGAGCATATGTTTCATCGAAATCTATGCCTTCTTCTTGATTATACCCTTGAGCAACTAATCTAGCTTTGTTCCTAACGACTGGTCTTGATTCATCTAATTTATTCTTGAATATCCATTTGGTACCAGTTATAGTATGGTCAGGAGGTCGTGGAACTAAATCTCATACATCATTTCTTATAAATTGGTTTAATTCATCTTGCATGACATTCACCCAAAACTCATTCTCACAGGCTTCTTGTATATTTTTAGGTTCAAAATCTGACAAGAAAGTCGTATGAGAAATCATGTTAACATGAGATCTGGTTTGAATACCACGTGAGATGTCACCAATTATTAAGTCATGAGGATGATCTCTAACTTTAACAAAAGATTTTGGTAAAGTTTGAGTCATCACAACAGGATCAATCGACTTGACTTGTCCATTAGTCGACTGATTCACATCAGTTGACTTGATTTCCTTATTAGTTGACTTATCTGCTAGGGTAGTCTGCTCTAAAGATTTAATGATGTTATTTAAAGGTGATGAATCAGTTTCATCATCTTTAATAACATTAGATGAAATCAGAAATTCATCAAATGAAACATGCATGGATTCTTCAATAGTCAAAGTTGACTTATTGAAGATCCTATATGCCTTACTCCTATTTGAGTATCCAATGAAGATACCTTCATTAGATCTAGGATCAAACTTATCTAAATTATCTTTAGTGTTTAAAATGAAACACTTACATCCAAATATTTTGAAATAAGTTACTTTAGGAATTTTATCAAAAAATAATTCATAACATGTTTTCTTAAGCTTAGGCTTAATCAAAATTCTATTTAAAACATAACAAGCTATAGCGACAGCTTCAGCCCAAAAATACTTAGGTAAATTGCTTTCAACAAGCATGGTACGTGCACACTCTTGCAAAGTCCTATTCTTCCTTTCGACCACTCCATTTTGTGGTGAAGCTCTATGTAATGCAAATGAATGTGTTATACCATTCTTGTTGCAATATTCTGAAAACTTTTTATTTTTAAATTCTCCACCATGATCACTTCTAATAGTGACTATGCTTAGAGACTTTTGATTTTGAATCCGTTTACAAAAATTTGCAAATTCATCAAAAACATCATTCTTATGTTTTAAAAAGAAAACCTAAGTGAATCGTGAAAAATCATCTACTAAAACAAATACATACCTACTTTTATTTAAAGAAGCAACTCTAGTAAGGCCAAATAAATCCACGTGGATTAATTCGAGAGGTCTACTAGTAGAAATTACTTCTTTTGTCTTAAAAGTAGATTTGATTTGTTACCTAGTTAACATGCATCACATAACTTACCATTTTTATAGGATAGTCTTAGCAGCCCTTTAACTAGGTTGTATTTAGACAATTTAGCAATATTTTTCATGTTCACATGGCCAAATCGCTTATGCCATTGCCAAGAATCATTATTAGAAACTACTAAGAAAAAATCATTCGAAAATTCAATTGATTTTAAACACAATTCATAAATATTATTCTTCCTAATTCCTTGAAAAATTATATTTTGCATGGTAGAGTCATAAATTAAGCATGCATCTTTTTCAAAAATAATTTTATATTCCTTATCACACAATTGGCTAATACTTAATAAATTATGCTTAAGACCATTAACAAGTAAAACATCTTCTATTGAAGGGTTAATGTGCTTACTGATCATGCCTATTCCAATAACCTTCGATTTGTTGTTGTCACCGAATGTGACTGTTCCTCCATCAATCTCTTGAATGGAAGATAGGAGGTTGGCATGACCAGTCATGTGCTTTGAGCATCCGCTGTCAAATATCCAACGTTCTCTTTTAGGTACTTATAAAATTTACAATATGAATATGGTACCCTTTTCATTGGGTCCAAAAGAGATTAGTTTTGGGGAAACCAAACCCAAAGTGAGTTTGATTTTCCACCAAATGCAGAAATATAATCTACAGAATTACATACAACAAGAATATATAAGTTTATATAAGTAACTCTATCTTTCTGACTCAGATTTACTGGAACCCATATATTTTTGCTCTGTCCAGTCGACTTTATCGAACCTTTCAGTCGACTGTTACTGAAATCCAGTCGACTGGGAGGTGTAATAGTTCGACTTATCTGAGGTTTTCATCTTGTTGAATAAGACTCAGAACCTCTAGACAGGCGATTGAAATTTGGATTCAGTCGACTAGTCTGAACTACAGAATTGCTTTTTTCATTAAAAACTAAAGTTATAGGTTTTTCAAAAAAATCATATAGTTTATTCTTAACACTAGAAATAGATTTAGGCTTATTTACACTAGTGTTTTTGGTAACATGAGGTTTTTCAAGAGACTTTTGAAAGCCAAGTCCAAATCTCTTATTAGATTGAACTTGATTTTGGAGAACATCATTTAAATTCTTCTTCCCTTTATTAAATTTAGATACATTCTTGGATATCTCTTCATAATTTTTCTTAAGAAATACAAGATCTATATCCAAACTAGAAAGTTGAGAATTCAAAGACTTGACTTCTTTATCTATGTCAAGATTTTCTTGGGAAAGTGTTTGATTTACTTTCTCCAAGTTTTTAGTTCTAATTTTTTCTTTTTTAAGCTCTTGAAAAATCTCATTGAACGCATCGAATAAATCATTCGAATCATAATCATCACTTGCTTGATTTTGTGAAGCCATAAAGCATACATTAGCAACCTCGTTTGTCTCTTCACTTACTTCTTCCGATGAAGAGTCGCTATCGTCCCAAGTTGCTTGATACGACTTTTTGTTCTTCATGTTCTTGTTCTTGGTGTACTTCTCCTTCTTGAAGTTGAAAGTCTTTCCTTTAGATTTTGCATTCTCTAGTCGGTAATCCTTCTTCATATGTTCTGTCTTGTTACACTTGAAACAAGTTGGAAGTTCATTAGTATCCTTAGATTTTGAATTAAATTTTCCTTTCCTTAGAAACTTTTTAAACTTTCTCGTGAATATGGCTATCTCTTCCTCATCTTCTTCTTCATCCTCAGAGTCCAATATGGCCTTGAATGCTAGAGTCTTTTTCTTTGAATGTTGAGGTTCTAGATCCTTCTTGCGTTCTTCAAGTTGTACCTCATATGCCAAAAGATTTCTCAAAAGATTCTCAAGAGAGAGTTGTGTTAAATCGTTTGCCTCTTCTATGGCGGTGGTCTTCTTCTCCCATTCGGGTGTTAGTGCACGAAATACTTTCTTCACCATTTCGGCTTGAGTTTACATCTTTCCAAGTGCCACAAGAGAGTTTGTAATATCCGTGAACCTTGTGATCATTTCAGACACATTCTCGTTCTCCTTTATGCAAAACATTTCAAACCTGTGAACAAGAATAGATATTTTAGACTTTTTAACTTTATTAGTTCCTTCTTGAGTTACCTCGAGTGTGTGCCAAATTTGATATGCCGTTGTTGCATTGGACAACAATTGAACTCCTCCTTGGTAAGGGCACAAAATAGAGCGTTCATCGCCTTTACATTGTTCATTGTTTCGCTCTTCATGTTGTCATTCCATTGTGCATATGGAATAGTAAGAGCAATGTACTCGGTCTCCGTCATGTTTTATATCTCATAATTGATGGACTGAAGGTAGATCTTCATTCTACACTTCCAGTTGTTATAATTGGTTCCATCGAATAGGGGTGGCCTTTGTGTAGATTGGCTTTCATGGTATTGGCTTGCATTAGAAGTAGTTGCCATTGCACTCAACCAGGCTCTAATACCAAGTGTTGGATCCTGTAGGCAAGGCAAGAAATACTAGAGGGGGAGTGAATAGTGTTGTATAAAAAATAATAACGAAATTGAACTTTTTTTTACTGTCCAGCCGACTTGAAAAGGAAATACAGTCGACTGAGGCATCAGAATAGAAGAATATTTAATACAAGTCTAACCAGTCGACTTATAGCGAAACTCAGTCGACTTGTTAGAAAAGTTTCCGAAGATTATGTTATACCAGTCTGATCAGTCGACTTATAGAAGAGGGACAGTGGACTTGCCAGACAAGTTTCAAAGAGATATTAAAAATCAAGTAAAGAAAATACCACCACAGAGAGAATCAACCACAGAGTACACAGCGATGTATCCTGGTTCGGTCCTCCCGACCTATATCCAGTCCCCAAGCAACCCACTTGAGATTTTCTACTATTCTTGAAAAAATACAAGAATACTCTACGGCGTTTGACAACAACCTTGCCAAACCCATAGACTCTCTCACCACTAAAGAGAGAGCACACCCACTTTACAACCTAGAGTGAAAAACCTGACTTTACAACCATAGAGCCCTACTCTCCAACCGAGAGAACCACTCTCACAACCCGAGAGTGAAAGAGAACAATAAAAGAGTTACAACAACCTATAGCCTTGTTGTGATTGTGATTTTTGTATGGAGGCTAATAGGTCAACTTTCGAAATCAGTCTAAAATGAATTCACTGTTATACCAGACTGATTTTAGAGAACCAAAACATAGAAGATTTTGAATGCTTGTTTGAATACTTGTTCTTTTTCAAAAGCAAAAAACTTAAACTTTTATCAAAAATGCTTGCAACCTTTCCATGGTAATTCCTAGGCGCTATTTATAGAGAGGAATCACTAGGACGTTGTAAAACAGTTAATAAAACTGATTTAAAACGGATATAAAACTTTTGAATTCGAAAAAAAAAGTTTTAAATTCTGAAATATGTCGAAACAACCTGAACAGTCGACTGGGTTATCATGATGAGTCGACTGGGCAGAGTTTGAAAAAGTTCAGATAGTTTCGTACTAGTACAGTAGACTGGTGCCAAACGGCAGTCGACTGGTACTCAACAGCTGATCTTAATTAAACTTGTTTTGACCTTTAAACTTGTGAAAACACACTCAATTATAAAGATATGTGTGAGTGTGTGTGTGACAAGGCTATTACATCAATCTAAGACTCAAAGAAATAAAATTACAATTGTTTACAATACATTTAATAAAACACATTGAAGCACTGAATCTTGTCTTGTTCTTGAGTCTTGAATTTGAGCTTGAGCCATTGTCTTTAGTTGTTGAAGCTTGCTTGACATGATCAAATTTTCTTTGAGAGCTTCATTGGATCAACTTTACCTTTGTGTAATTGACATTGTTACATCCTGCAATATATAAGAAGTAGCACAACTTTGCATTATGTTGTAGTCATCAAAACCAAAAATCAACAGATATTGGCTTGAAGATTGTTGGACTTTTGTTCGTCATTGAAAGAGAGGAGGATGTGAGATGTTAATCCAACTTCCAAAGGGATGAGTGCTTCCGAGCCATAAGCGATGTTGAATGGCGATTCTCCAATTGGAGTTGGCTTTGTGATTTTGTAGGACCATAGTGCACTTGGAAAGTCAACTCATAATCCTCTTACGGCATCTCCTAGTCTCTTTTTGAGGCCATCCAAAATCTATCGATTTGCATTCACAATTTGGCTGTTAGTTTTGGGGATGTGAGATAGAGGAGAAGCATTGTGTGATCCCTAAATTGTGCAGAACTAGTGAAAGCTTTTTTCGGTGAACTTTGTGCCATTGTCTGAGATTAATATGTGGGAAATCCCAAATATGCAGAAAATATTCTTCCAAAAGAACTGTTGGATTCTTTCCTAGGTAATGGCAGCTAATGGCTCTGCCTCGACCAACTTTGTGAAGTAGTCAATGGCTACCACTAGGAAAATTCTTTGGCCGGCTGCTGGTAGAATAGGCCCAAGCAAGTCTATTCCCCACATGGCAAAGGGGATAGAGCTTGACATAGAGCCGATGATTGCATGGAGTCCTTGCTTAATGGCTGAATGTTTATAACAAGGGTCACATTGGAAAGCATATTCTTGCTCTTCACTGAGTAGCGTAGTACAATAATACTCGTGGTTGAGTATCTTTCGTGCAAGGTACATTGCTCCTTGATGGTAGCCTCGACGAATCAGACATTCAAGTACTTCTTTAAGGGCTCGGCAATTGTCGGTGGTGTGTCCATGGTTTCTGGGAAACCTACACCACTTGTTTCTATCTCTTCTTTTCCTGGTCATGGTCATCTTGGGAGGAGGAAGGACTATTCCGTCTTTTTCAACTGCTATGAGGATGGCAGACACACTTGCATTCGGGAGGGGGAGGGGTGAATTTGTCGAAGCATGGTGTTGGAGGAGGAAGACATTGACACCTGCGCCGTCTTTCTGAAACTTCTAGGCCCCTTTTTTTCTTATATTCTTTCATTTGTTCCCGGAAGGTGACTCTTTCTTGCCTTGAGGATATAGAGCTTCCTCGACCCTGATATACTTGTCACTCCTCTCCAGGAGCTCAGTGAAATCTCTGGGTGGCTTCTTTACGAGGGAGACCTTTAGTTCTTTATGAGTGACGTCGTGGCGGAAGGCGGGGGCTGCCACTGATAGTCTAGGGAAGATATGGACCTTGCTTCGGCTATGAAGCGCTTGACAAATTCTTTCAACAGTTCTCCATCTTTTTGTTTCAATTTCAACAAGGGAACACTTATTTAATCAGCCTTGTGGCTAGTAACGAAGTGTGCTATGAAAAGTTCATCGAGCTGGTCGAAGGAGAATATTGACTCTAGAGTAAGGCAAGAGTATCATTCACTTGCCGATCCTTTCAAAGTTGCTGAGAATGTATGGCACATCAGTGAATTAGTGGCACTGTATACCATCATGAGAGTTTTAAAATTCTCAATATGGTCAGCCAGGTCTGATTAACCATCGTATGACTCGAATTGTGGAGCTTTGAAGTTCTTCAGAATGGGTATAACAATGATGGATTTACTGAAAGGAGGCCAACTGGGGCGATAAGTCCTTCTGGAGTGGTTCCCATCGTTCTTTATCTGTTCCAGGTGATCTTCTACTTCTCGTACTTCTCGGATACGGCGAAGGAGTTGGTCGTCCTTCCTCTTGGATCTAGTTGAGTCGCTGGATTCTTCTTCTTTCGATGGAGTAGAGTGGAGGCTCTATGAGCGACAATCTTGATATAGAGTACCTTGGATAGTTTGGAGGATGTCTTGCTTGAAGTTTTCTAATTCTGCCCTAGTGACCCGGGCCTCTTGCTATTTATTTATCTCAAGATGCTTTCGACTCTCACGATTTAGGTTCTTACTACGGAGCACCCCTATGAGAGGAGGAGTGTCTTGATCTCAACCTTCGGGGAAAGTTGCTTCTCCGATTCACTTGATGTTCTGAGTGGGAGGCCTCAGTTCGTGTGCACCTCTCAATCCAAACGGGTCCGTAGATCGGTCCCTATGTTGTTTGGCATTGATGATTTGACGGAGATCTCTTAATCCTTGGGCACCTCGCGAGGCCATTGAATCAGTGGACGCATCATGGATTGAGATACGGTCGTGCAGAGGGTGCTATTCATGATGGCTTTGTCGGGAGCCCCATGGTGCCTCTCCATTGATAGAAGCTTGATTAAGTTGTTGGGGTAGATCCGGCTGATGAAGCGGAATGAGGTCCTCCACGGGAGGAGCTGGTTGACGAAGAGAGTTGGTTTGCTGGCTTGACGCCGCCGCTCTCCCTCGTAGTCTCGGTGGTATTGAGGTAAGTCTGATATGTGTAGTTTTCCACAGATGTTGCCAATCTGTTGCTGCTTATTTTTTGTGTGGGAGCAAACAGATAGTGAGTTTGTATTGAAGGAGACTACTAAAGATCTAACCTTTTATCGTTACCGTAAGAAGTCTTTAGAGCTCTCGAGAGTGGATTTGGATCGTTGATTGAACACCATGATTTGAATCCGCCAATTTTTGACACAGCCGATGGACCTGCAAAAAGCCTGAAACACCTGGGGTGGCCCCTGCGACAGACTCTCCGATGCTAAAGTCAGAACCAGAGAGAGAAAGCGAGTTTGAGAAAAAAATTGCTAAATTACCTTATGACTGAGGGGGGAGGGGGGGGGGTATTTATAGGACTGAAGAACAGTTTAGGAGATTGATATGAATCCATTATCTTCAATTGATTGTACCCTTTAAAAGATAAGAATCTCTTGTCTAGTGATAAGATATTTGACTTACTGTCCTCATAGACTGGGTGTCTCTTCTAGTGGGCCTAGTCGCTTTTAATGGGCTTGAAAGTGGCTCAAGATGAGCCTGAATAAGGCCCAGACCTGTTAAAGAGTCCCGTGATAGCTAATCTGCCTGTAGAAGCTTTATGATCAGTGTTGGAATCGTAATGCCCTGATTTGTTGTGATTTTTATCATTATCAAATATGTTGGTAAATGGAGGAAAATTTAAATTTTTACTTGCATTTTACAACTTCAATTTGCACTCGCACTCCTACCAAGCACAGTGTGCAGATAGCTAGCTCAATCGCTTGCTAAGTATACTATATTTTGGATACCATGTTTGTAATATTTATGTGTGCTAAGTACACTATATTTTGGATACTATGTTTGATAGCTAGCTCAATCGCTTGCTAAGTATACTAAATTTTGGATACCATGTTTGTAATATTCATGTGTGCTAAGTATACTATATTTTGGATACTATGTTTGTAATATTCATGTATTTTTAGGTCCGTGGAGGTGGGCTCATATAAAACAATTTTATGAATTAACTGTAAGAACTACATTCTTGAGTATAGAGATGTGAAAAAGAAGTCCAATTGGCACCACTCTTTAAATACTCTCTATATGGTTTGAGGAGAAGTTTTCAATGTATATTATTTGGCTAAATTTTTAAAAACCACACTGAGTTTTGGGCCATTTTAAAAAATCGAACTAAGTTTTTTTTAAAAAAAAACAACAAAAATTTCAGAAAACTCCACTGGGTTAATTAGGGTTATGGTAGGGTTTAAAAAAACCACTTTTATCTTTCATTTGTGTTTAAAAAAACACATTCATCTTTTATTTGTGTTTAAAAAAATATCACTTAACTAATCAGATATTAAATAACCCCCCCCCCCCCCCCCCCCTCCCGAGCGAATTGATTGATTGATTGATTAATGATTGATGATTGATGATTGATCGATTGATTGTTTGATTGGTTGGCTGGTATTTAATTATTTGAATTTCAAATTAGGGTTTGAAATTCAAATTATATTAGAGGATGAGTTGGGGGAGGGGGCACGGGGGGCGACAAGCGTTGCATTTGTTGGGTGGCGATGTTCGCTGCGGTACAGATCGTCTGTACCATCGGCCTGATGGTTCAAAACAACGACTACTGTTGATGGTTGGATTTGGCGCAATCGGAATAGGGCGTCGCGGTGGGGTTGGGTAGGCTGATCCAATACGACAATGTCATTGGAAAAGGAGTAAGTATGCCAGCAAGAGACGGTGGTTGTGTTTTTTATCATGGTGGACACTTGGGGAAGATGGAGGGAGTTTCTGGGGTGGAGAGTTATTTTGAAGAAGTTTCAATTTAGAGTTTTGAAACTCAAATTACTTTTAGGAGGTGATGAACGTGTGCGGGGGCTTTCATCTGAGTTCTTGGCTGAGAGTAAGAGGTCAGATTCAGTTGCTTCATTCTGTCCTTCATTGAACGACCGTTGGTGATGTGCTAATTCTCACCAATGCGGTGTCCGATTCTGTCAACATCGTTGGGATGATGTGCGAGTCGTCGATGTGGTGGAGGATGTACGAGCTCTGACAGTTGTGATAGATGTGCAAGCCGGTGTCGATATGGTAGATGTGCGAGTCGTCACTAGTTTGGGAATTTGAGCGAGGTTGTTGCTGTGGTGAAAGTGATGTGAGTCGTTGCAGGTCTGCTGGTGGCCAAGTCATCACAGAGACGGTGTTCAGGCTAGTCATCAGCGACGTAGCGAACGGAATGTCAGCCACCGTGGTGGTGAATGAGCTGAGCGTTCTAGACTAGAGAAGTGACAAGACGTCATTGATTGGGCGGAGTGGCAAGTCTTTATCAGAATTGTGATTAGGCAAGTCGTTTCCGGTATGTTGTTCTGATTAGGTGTCACCAAATGGGGTGGAGAAGTCAGTGCTGGAGTGATGTTCAAGTTAGACATCGCTTGAAGGTGCATGGGCAAGTCGTAACTATGGTTGATGCGCGATGAGTCAGTATCTGATTGTTCAATAGGAAATTGCATGCGTCACATCTGATAGGGGGAGAACACGTTACAGGTGGCATTGACTATAACTTTAGCTAGGAGATGGACTAGTTAATGTTGTACGCTTTAATGAGTAATTGTTTTCTGTAGTTCCGTTCTAGGAATATATAGATGTTATATATTTGTAATACTTGTTTCATTAATAATTTATTAAACCTTTTTTATTAAAAAAAAAAAAAAAACTAAATTCAGTGGAGTTTTTAAAAATTTTGTGTCATTTTTTTTATAAAAAAAAAAACTTAGTGCTGTTTTTTTTAAATTGGCCCAAAATTCAGTGCGGTTTTTTAAAATTTAGCCTTATTATTTTCTCAACAAAACTCGACGAATTTAACGTCTTACAAAAATTCACTATGGATTTGTGCCATAAGACTTTTATAGACGGTATGAAGCTCGTGGGCGCTGCAAGGAAATACACAGAAATCTTGCTTGTGGGTAATTTTTAGTAGGTGAAAGCCGCAAATACCCATAGACACTTTTGTGGGTAAATGGGATTTACAGAAACAAAAATTTATCAATATAAAAAAATAAATTATAACAAAGCTAACAACCTCCTCTACCTAGGTGCTAATTTGCCACAAAATCTGCACGTCGATTATGTTCCCTATGTATAAAGAACTACCGAACTCAGTTTAAGAGCAAATTCTGCAAAGCTTTCATCGAACACAACTCTGAATGTGCCCGAATAAAGCAGTGAAATTAACCAAAAAATGCCACTGAAAGGAGCGGTTGACAGGTCGGCTAGTTGTCCTCCCAAAATATCCAAAAATTCGAGAGCAAGCTCATGATCTTCTCATTCCTTCCAAAGTGCACCAGCTGAAGATTTAACCAGGACGTGTAGGACTTGTGACATGTTTGTTCTAGCTTTTGTTAGGACTTGTGGACTCAGACTCAAACACAAACACAACAGTTTGAAGTTGAAGGAGAAGGCATGAAGCAGCAAGAGAAGCAGCAGTGCAGCAGCAAGAGAAGTAGACAGCAGCAGGCAATCGACTACACAAGGCTGTAGGCCACCAATGCTGATTGACAGTCGACTATCCATTGTGTAGTCGACTGTCTGAGGAAGACTATTGCAGTTGACTGCCATCAACTACAGTCGACTGCATCGGGCGCTGACTGATTATTTGGGTTGCTGGTTTAATTTAGATCCAATTGGGTTGTGTTTGTGTGTATCTTTTTAGGATTTAATTGTGGGCTGTATATATAGATGTAAACTCTAGGGTTTAGGAGTAACATAACTGAAATAACTTCAAGAGGGATCTTGTGTCGACTGCTACGAAAGGTGAGACAGAGATTAGAGAGAGAGATCTCTTTGTATCGTTATATATTTTTTGAGTAAGAAGAATTGGTTATCTGTGCATATTGTTTTGTTATTGTGTTTGTGAGATCTTATATTTGTGGTAGAATCTTGTTCTTGATGTATCTAGATCAGGTAGGCGTAATTGGGCACAACAGGTTGTAGTAATAAAAGAAGAAAGAGATTATGTCACATTTGTTGGATATATTAGTATATTCTCTCTATATAAATATTGCATGTGCATATGAGTAACACGTGTATTGAACGTACAATTGATTGGATATTGAAATGCGGGTTTGTGGGCTTATAACCCGATACCCAAACCAGTATTTAGGAATAAATACTGGCTTTTGATAACAGTCTAGGTATTCCAATCTTGATATCTAGGGTGAATATCTCAAGCAACTTAGATATAGATATTAACCCTAGTTCCCAATTGTTAATTTCTCACAAAACCTAACAATCTTGAGATATTGAATTAATCAATTTGTGAGATTAATCGAGGGAGTTACCGGATCTCGTCGAAGCTGCCGTAGCCGACACCCATGACCACCTATGGGCGATGCCTCCATGGGCATCACTGTCAATAGGCGTCGCCGCCGCACCTGACGTTGCTGGGAGCCGCTGCCGTCGCTGCTCGCGAGCCGCCGCCACCGATGCCCCTGCCGTCGCTGGGCGCGAGCCACTGGAGGTCGCCGAACGCATCGTCTTGTCTATGCTGCCTCATTATCCACCTTCATCTCCATTGATCTTCATGTGAGATAGAAGGAGAAGAAGGAGACAACTCAGATCCAAAATTTGATTTTTTCTATTGGTGGATTATGGTGTTCTGTGTTCGGGTTGGAGAGGGGATCCTGGCAATTGAGTTTGACTCAGATCTGACCAAACAAGAATTTTCATTGGTTGAGATTTTGGTGTTTGGTGTTCGGATGGTTGAAGCAGATCCAGATTCAGATCCAGTCCAACAACTGCTCTATTAGTTAGAGATTGTTGTTTGGTGTTTGGACTGTTGGAGCAGATTCAGTCCAACAACACTCTTGTAACAAACAAACTTTTTTTTTTTGAAAACTACACCTCGAAATTCAATTCCTTCAATTTCTATATCACTTTAATCATAGACTAAGAAAGTTATATTTCAGGAAAAATTTTGGCAGAGTCTCCCCTGTAAATTTTGCCCCGAAACACAAAAAGCTTACGGAATTCTGCTCAAAATTCCGTAGCTCACAATCCATATAATATTTTCATGGGCACCCCAGGCCAAAATGAGCAGATACACACAGGCAATATAATATAATGCTCTGGGGGCCAAACTCATAACGGATTATCAAATATCAAATAAAAACGATAAATTTCTTTAAAAAGCAAGGTAAAATTTTAGGAAAATCTTTGTAAAACCTACCACAGAGCCCGGTACTCCACAACGAGATGGGTACGGGTCACAAACATACTATACCACCCCACACTATACTCATCGTCATCATATACATGCATATACATCCATAATACAATTAAAATCATAAATTTACCCCTCATCATATTAACTTAATCAGAAAATTTAAAAAAGAAAGAAAAGCTTCACTTCATCCAATCTATCTCTCACCTCTGCCCTGCTGAGGACCTGCAACAGTAGGGGATCTAGGGTAGTCTAGGGACTCCCTAACCCCCCAAACACTAAGGGGTTAGCCATTTCTGGTGTGAGTATGATTTACTAATCTAATAAATAAATTAAACTATATAAGGAAAATAAATTAAACTTACAATATCAAGGTAAGAAGATTAAATCTGAATCTGAGCATTAAAGCATCAAAATACAACTTTATATCAAGTTCTTGGCAATTCTGCATCCGTCTACATATAAATCCATAACTTCCCACCCTTCACTAAACACATCATATTAAGATATAACTGTGTGTATATATATACATATATATATGAATACCACTCCTTCAATTTACACTCAATTACAGCGCTACATATTAATTCACATTCCATTACCTATCATTTTAAATTCTCCGACACAAATACTCATCTTTTCACAATTACCATCACCTCATCATTTCTTGATTGTCACAATTAAGCACATAATGTCACTACCACTTTTCTTCATACCTATTTAGCCACACACGTCATTTGCCATGCATTAGCATCTACGAACTCATAACTCGTATTCTTTCATACTCATTTTCATATTACACCACACCGCGTTCATTTATTTCTTATAACACCTATCATCACATCTCGCAATACCTCACCTTTACTCTCATCATACATTACAACTACCTTCCTTTCACTCTCAATACATCATCATGCTCATCATTACCTCCACTCTCATCGAACTCATCATTGTTATACTTACTTTCATTGTCTCATATAACACATATTTCAATTTACCTCTCTTCTATTTCCAACCTGAAATATTGGCATCATATCAACAACTCACCTATTCATCCTGAAAATTATGCCTAGGCAGGTAGTTTCCACTATTTCCTCCGAAATAGCAGGCGGGTAGTTCCTAGTCACAATTCCCAGGGCACACAATCTTATAACACAGCATACTTTCTTTAATAACCATTTCATAACCAAACTCATAATACAACTATTTATCTTATGGTATTATATCACGTATCACATCATTAACATATCGCTTATAGCACAAAATGCCATTAACTTCACTTTCATTCTTATCACAATATACTCCATATCCCAAACATAGTTTGGGCAATCACATATCACACCCCAAAGCCGATAGCTTGGGTAATACTCACCGCACCCCAAACACATAGTCTAGGTAATATCACATCACATCTCAAACCAAATGCCAATATATACATATATATCTCCGGTAGTATATTCACATCTCCCATAATATAAATAATCTCCGTAATATATATATCATATCATCAATATCTTTATATATACACACATTCTTTCAATACACATATACACCTTTATATTTTCTCCTTTTCAGTGCCCACACAACTGACCTCCTCGTACAACACAGGGATCTGTGTGCCTCCCATCCCATACATTTCAATCCCGCTAACCCACCACATCACCCAGATCCAGGTGTCCTAAGCATCTACAATTTGTGGGCTGGATTGAAAGTACGGTTGCGCGCTTGTCCAACCAAGACTAAAGCCAAAAGACTAGTCAAAAACAAAATATAACACGCGGATCGATGCTCACACAGAGTCTTACACGTCCGAGGCTACGTCTTCCTCCTGGCCATATACCAGCGAGGGAAACTCCTGATCCCCAAACATAGTTTGGGACAATATATAACTCCTGATCCCCAAATATAAAATTTGGGGCAATATTAATATATATATAACTCCTGTTCCCCAAATATAATTTGGGGCAATATATAACTCCTTTTCCCGGGTGTATTCCGGGCCTGTGGGGTCTAGCCCAAACCCCTGGGAGATTGTGCGGCACTACAATATTTAATTCTCCTTTATGTACATATACATATCTCCTTTATTATATACTCCTTCACAATATAACTCCTATTCCCCAAATATAAAATTTGGGGCAATATTAATACATATATAACTCCTGTTCCCCAAATATAATTTGGGGCAATATATAACTCCTTTATAATAACTCCTTTAATACAACTCCTTTAATATAATAACTCCTTTAATAAAATAACATCGCATATTCATTTATAATATATATCCTTTATAATATACTCCATATATAAATATATCTCCTGTATAACATAACTCCATTATAATACATCACTGCATATCTCCTTTATAGTATAACTCCTTTATAATAACTCCCTTAATATAGTAACTCCTTTAATAAAATATCTCCATATATATATATCTTCTTTATAATATAACTCCATAAATAAATATATCTCCTTTATTATATTTCTCCACATATATATCTCCTCTTTATAATATAACTCCATACATAAAGATATCTTCTTTATAACTCTTTTGTAATATAATTTCGCCATTATACCATAACATGGAAGCACACGACTCCATTAAATTCATAAACATACGCAAACCATTAGTTATCCACATGGCGCACCCACATCATGCAAATTTTTCACATTACTTTATCACACCAAATTTTCAATTTATCACACACCTATCACACATACACCACACCATTCACTTCATCGTATTATCGCATCACAATATCATATCATAACACACCATGCGTTCCACCTCATCACATCAGTCATGAGATCACACATCACATATCCCCAAACATTCGCATACATAAATCTCAACATTACAACCCAGAAGCATATAAATATTTATCTACAAGCAACAACACACTCTCATACATATATATCCTAATTTCTTATACCTCATAATTTACCCCGTATTCTACTTATGAACATTTTCATACTCAATACACTTCACACATCACACACCAAACCGTATTTTAAAACTTTCATAGCACCTTATGCATATAAAATTAAAGATCATACTCACATAGCATCCTGCGAAGACTCGAAGCACCCTGCCACGCATCCGAAATCGCTAACATCACCTATTATCAAATTCCCACACAATTAAGGCTCAATTCATCCAAATCAACCACAAAAAAATAATAACACTAATCTAAATATCACACAGACGTTTTATTGAACATCTGGGATACGCACATGCAATGCACGTATGAGACAAATTCCTACGGGAGTTTTTATCCCCTAAACAATAACTAGAATCACCCCCAAAATATCTTAATAACTCAACTATATTTTTCATTACTATACAAGAAATAATTCATACCTATATAACTCTCTTTTACAAACCCAAAACCCTAATTTATTAGTAACTTGTAAAATCTCCTATAATTTGCTAATTTCTCATCTCGACTATTCCCAACATCTCCTAATCTCCTTATCATAATAGTTCTACTCAATAGAAATTGAAATCACTTAATTCTATACAAATAAAATGAAATAGGGTATACCTTCTCATGGTTATTTCTCCAAATTGACTCCACCAATAGCTAGAGCACCCTTCAATTAGCATACCCCTCAGTTTAATTTACGTGGAGAAATGGAGGAGATTTGGGTGGGGGAAGGGCCAACCGATGGGTTTCGGTGGCTTTCTCTTGCGGTCGGGAAAGAAACCGGAAGAAGAAGAAGGAAGGATGAGGGGAAGGGGGTTTTGGAAATAATAGAATTATATAAATTTAATAAAGAATATTTACATATAAGCCCCCAATCTCCCAAAATATTTCAAATAAACCCCAACTCTATTCTTTAATAATACGAACAGTACAAAATACACTAAATTTATCACATAATAATCCTCCAAAATTATAAATAAAAATAAACAATATCTTTTCACATAAAATTTCAACTCGTAACTCCAATATATTAATAACTCCAATCTAACGCAAATATGGTCACCGATATCAATAATATCAATTTACCACAGATATCCATACCAGTATCAATATTTAAATATAAACTATCCCAAAAACAATTTCCAGCACTCCAAATATATAAAAATAAATATTTTCGGTATTTTACAAATTCGAGGTGTTACATTCTACACACCTCAAAAGAAGCTCGTCCTCGAGCTATAGGGGTTAAGAAAACTGTCCAAACAATCCTGGATACTTTCTCCTCACCATCTCCCGAACTCCCAATTATAGTAATTACTATAACGCACCACTGAACTTTCAGCAACTGAGCAACTTGAAGTCTTGGTCGCCGCTAATATGCATAATTCTTTTGTCGACTACACACCTCAAAAGAGGCATATCTATTCTTGCCAAATAACTGACATTCTTCTTCGTTCCAGGTCACTTAAAATTCCTCCTAAACTCTCGATAACTCTTCGTGTCACCGTGATAACCAATATACTTAATAAAATAAACAATCTCCATCTCACCCTACCATAAGCCATCCACATCAAAATACCAAATCTATGACGATAACAAGAACTCCCTTCACGGCCAACTAACCAATCTGTATGACATTCATTAAGCTTATCTAAAATTTGATCATGCTTCCTCAGTAATAAGCAGAAATTTTGAATCCAAGCTCGATTAATCAGTTGTAAGATAGACAACTGTACTGATAAACTGCCCACCTACAAGGTCATGTCACTCTCTATGGTCGAGGAAAAATCCAAATTGACTAACTAATTCTAGTACTGTCCGCTCCTGGGCCATCATAAATGCCAATATTCTTCTTCTACTTCAGACATCTGTCACCCTATTCTTAATGGTCACCTTATTCAATTTTTGATAATCGATACTCAATCTCAGGGAACCATCCTCTCCTATATCAGTAAGTCACCAACCACCTCCTTAATCTTCCCCTTGGGTTTTACTACCGAACCCAACAGACATACTCACATCGTCTAAGACATTTCATACAATTGGTAACTGAATTTTGTCGGGCGTTCTCACCCGAATCATTCCTGCACCACATCCCAATTATGCATAAAACCTCCACAACCAACTCATCCCCCAATTTCCAATGACATCACTTGTCATGCATCACCCTCCGGTCTATAGAACACATGCAGAATCTCTAGAGAATAACCCTCCACGGCACACAACAATCAATATAATAAAGCACTCCAATAGCACATAAATTCTCATTGGAAATTCCAAAAAGGATAAATCATAAGCATGGGCTAAAAAGATAGTATAGACTCAAGGTCAAACAAAAGTCTGAAGGGTCACAACATTCAATATCAGAACCACTGCCTAACAAAACACCCACAAAACATATAACAAACTCATATCCACGACTTAGCCATGATGAACCCATACACACAAGACAGGATCACTAGGATCAACAATAATTTCCTAGCTAACCTAAGCTCTGATACCAAACTGTAACACCCCCAAATTTTTTTTTTTGAAAACTACACCTCGAAATTCAATTCCTTCAATTTCTATATCACTTTAATCATAGACTAAGAAAGTTATATTTCAGGAAAATTTTTGGCAGAGTCTCCCCTGTAAATTTTGCCCCGAAACACAAAAAGCTTACGGAATTCTGCTCAGAATTCCGTACTCACAATCCACATAATATTTTCATGGGCTCCCCAGGCCAAAATGAGCAGATACACACAGGCAATATAATATAATGCTCTGGGGGCCAAACTCATAACGGATTATCAAATATCAAATAAAAACGATAAATTTCTTTAAAAAGCAAGGTAAAATTTTAGGAAAATCTTTGTAAAACCTACCACAGAGCCCGGTACTCCACAACGAGATGGGTACGGGTCACAAACATACTATACCACCCCACACTATACTCATCGTCATCATATACATGCATATACATCCATAATACAATTAAAATCATAAATTTACCCCTCATCATATTACCTTAATCAGAAAATTTAAAAAAGAAAGAAAAGCTTCACTTCATCCAATCTATCTCTCACCTCTGCCCTGCTGAGGACCTGCAACAGTAGGGGATCTAGGGTAGTCTAGGGACTCCCTAACCCCCCAAACACTAAGGGGTTAGCCATTTCTGGTGTGAGTATGATTTACTAATCTAATAAATAAATTAAACTATATAAGGAAAATAAATTAAACTTACAATATCAAGGTAAGAAGATTAAATCTGAATCTGAGCATTAAAGCATCAAAATACAACTTTATATCAAGTTCTTGGCAATTCTGCATCCGTCTACATATAAATCCATAACTTCCTACCCTTCACTAAACACATCATATTAAGATATAACTGTGTGTATATATATACATATATATATGAATACCACTCCTTCAATTTACACTCAATTACAGCGCTACATATTAATTCACATTCCATTACCTATCATTTTAAATTCTCCAACACAAATACTCATCTTTTCACAATTACCATCACCTCATCATTTCTTGATTGTCACAATTAAGCACATAATGTCACTACCACTTTTCTTCATACCTATTTAGCCACACACGTCATTTGCCATGCATTAGCATCTACGAACTCATAACTCGTATTCTTTCATACTCATTTTCATATTACACCACACCGCGTTCATTTATTTCTTATAACACCTATCATCACATCTCGCAATACCTCACCTTTACTCTCATCATACATTACAACTACCTTCCTTTCACTCTCAATACATCATCATGCTCATCATTACCTCCACTCTCATCGAACTCATCATTGTTATACTTACTTTCATTGTCTCATATAACACATATTTCAATTTACCTCTCTTTTATTTCCAACCTGAAATATTGGCATCATATCAACAACTCACCTATTCATCCTGAAAATTATGCCTAGGCAGGTAGTTTCCACTATTTCCTCCGAAATAGCAGGCGGGTAGTTCCTAGTCACAATTCCCAGGGCACACAATCTTATAACACAGCATACTTTCTTTAATAACCATTTCATAACCAAACTCATAATACAACTATTTATCTTATGGTATTATATCACGTATCACATCATTAACATATCGCTTATAGCACAAAATGCCATTAACTTCACTTTCATTCTTATCACAATATACTCCATATCCCAAACATAGTTTGGGCAATCACATATCACACCCCAAAGCCGATAGCTTGGGTAATACTCACCGCACCCCAAACACATAGTCTAGGTAATATCACATCACATCTCAAACCAAATGCCAATATATACATATATATCTCCGGTAGTATATTCACATCTCCCATAATATAAATAATCTCCGTAATATATATATCATATCATCAATATCTTTATATATACACACATTCTTTCAATACACATATACACCTTTATATTTTCTCCTTTTCAGTGCCCACACAACTGACCTCCTCGTACAACACAGGGATCTGTGTGCCTCCCATCCCATACATTTCAATCCCGCTAACCCACCACATCACCCAGATCCAGGTGTCCTAAGCATCTACCATTTGTGGGCTGGATTGAAAGTACGGTTGCGCGCTTGTCCAACCAAGACTAAAGCCAAAAGACTAGTCAAAAACAAAATATAACACGCGGATCGATGCTCACACAGAGTCTTACACGTCCGAGGCTACGTCTTCCTCCTGGCCCTATACCAGCGAGGGAAACTCCTGATCCCCAAACATAGTTTGGGACAATATATAACTCCTGATCCCCAAATATAAAATTTGGGGCAATATTAATATATATATAACTCCTGTTCCCCAAATATAATTTGGAGCAATATATAACTCCTTTTCCCGGGTGTATCCCGGGCCTGTGGGGTCTAGCCCAAACCCCTGGGAGATTGTGCGGCACTACAATATTTAATTCTCCTTTATGTACATATACATATCTCCTTTATTATATACTCCTTCACAATATAACTCCTGTTCCCCAAATATAAAATTTGGGGCAATATTAATACATATATAACTCCTGTTCCCCAAATATAATTTGGGGCAATATATAACTCCTTTATAATAACTCCTTTAATACAACTCCTTTAATATAATAACTCCTTTAATAAAATAACTTCGCATATTCATTTATAATATATCTCCTTTATAATATACTCCATATATAAATATATCTCCTGTATAACATAACTCCATTATAATACATCACTGCATATCTCCTTTATAGTATAACTCCTTTATAATAACTCCCTTAATATAGTAACTCCTTTAATAAAATATCTCCATATATATATATATATCTTCTTTATAATATAACTCCATAAATAAATATATCTCCTTTATTATATTTCTCCACATATATATCTCCTCTTTATAATATAACTCCATACATAAAGATATCTTCTTTATAACTCTTTTGTAATATAATTTTGCCATTATACCATAACATGGAAGCACACGACTCCATTAAATTCATAAACATACGCAAACCATTAGTTATCCACATGGCGCACCCACATCATGCAAATTTTTCACATTACTTTATCACACCAAATTTTCAATTTATCACACACCTATCACACATACACCACACCATTCACTTCATCGTATTATCGCATCACAATATCATATCATAACACACCATGCGTTCCACCTCATCACATCAGTCATGAGATCACACATCACATATCCCCAAACATTCGCATACATAAATCTCAACATTACAACCCAGAAGCATATAAATATTTATCTACAAGCAACAACACACTCTCATACATATATATCCTAATTCTTATACCTCATAATTTACCCCGTATTCTACTTATGAACATTTTCATACTCAATACACTTCACACATCACACACCAAACCGTATTTTAAAACTTTCATAGCACCTTATGCATATAAAATTAAAGATCATACTCACATAGCATCCTGCGAAGACTCGAAGCACCCTGCCACGCATCCGAAATTGCTAACATCACCTATTATCAAATTTCCACACAATTAAGGCTCAATTCATCCAAATCAACCACAGAAAAATAATAACACTGATCTTAATATCACACAGACGTTTTATTGAACATCTGGGATACGCACATGCAATGCACGTATGAGACAAATTCCTACGGGGGTTTTTATCCCCTAAACAATAACTAGAATCACCCCCAAAATATCTTAATAACTCAACTATATTTTTCATTACTATACAAGAAATAATTCATACCTATATAACTCTCTTTTACAAACCCAAAACCCTAATTTATTAGCAACTTATAAAATCTCCCATAATTTGCTAATTTCTCATCTCGACTATTCCCAACATCTCCTAATCTCCTTACCATAATAGTTCTACTCAATAGAAATTGAAATCACTTAATTCTATACAAATAAAATGAAATAGGGTATACCTTCTCATGGTTATTTCTTTAAATTGACTCCACCAATAGCTATAGCACCCTTCAATTAGCATACCCCTCAGTTTAATTTAAAAACCATGGAGAAATGGAGGAGATTTGGGTGGGGGAAGGGCCAACCGATGGGTTTCGGTGGCTTTCTCTTGCGGTCGGGAAAGAAACCGGAAGAAGAAGAAGGAAGGATGAGGGGAAGGGGGTTTTGGAAATAATAGAATTATATAAATTTAATAAAGAATATTTACATATAATCCCCCAATCTCCCAAAATATTTCAAATAAACCCCAACTCTATTCTTTAATAATACGAACAGTACAAAATACACTAAATTTATCACATAATAATCCTCCAAAATTATAAATAAAAATAAACAATATCTTTTCACATAAAATTTCAACTCGTAACTCCAATATATTAATAACTCCAATCTAACGCATATATGGTCACCGATATCAATAATATCAATTTACCACAGATATCCATACCAGTATCAATATTTAAATATAAACTATCCCCAAAACAATTTCCAGCACTCCAAATATATAAAAATAAATATTTTCGGTATTTTACAAATTCGAGGTGTTACAACTCTACTGGTTGGAAATTTGTTGTTTGGTGATTGGACTGTTGGATCAGATCCAGATCCAGTCAAAAAGAATCAGATTTGGATCTAACCAGTGGAGACTATCCATTGTGTATTGTTTTGTATTCCGTGTTTGGGGAGAAGACTAGATCTACTGCAATGTACTTCTAATTCAGATCTAAATTAAAGATAAGTTCCTCACCCAATTTAAACTGTTATTTAATTATTTGTTTGAATTTTGTTCCTGAGTGCTAAAGTTCAAAACCGTATTAAGCATTGTTTAATTAAATACAAATCTGAATAACTGCTTTGGCTACGTGCTATGGATCAAATATTTATTTTGATAAATTATAGGCTTTAACTATAAAATTGAATCACCAATTAAATTGTTATGAATTAGATTGTGCTAATAATTTCTTTAATTGGCTAATCTTTAATGATTTGATAAATGTAGGAACTTCAAAATTACTTACAAATTGTGTGTATTGGAAACGATGGATTTGCATCACGGTATGATAAGTCTGCACTACGCAGACTTCTCCATCGAATTTGGAAAACACTTTTAACTTGAAGTGTCGGTATGATCTACTCTAATCTTTCCTAGTTTTTTCATGTGATGAATGTGTTAACGTTTTGTGAGTTAGATCATATGATTGAGAGTTTAGATCATAGTTATTTTCACTTTGGAAAACTAGCATGTTTAGGGTTGTTAAGTGTTTTATCATACTATGTGTATAGATATTTTGACAAATCCACTATTTGCAGTTTGTGGGAGATTACATATTTGCTTCTCTAATAATTGAAAATAAAATAAAAATTGTATAAGATGTATAACAAATATCTGTAACTTAGAAGAGAGCATCTCTTAATGTAGGATATGACTCTATTAGTTACGCTTTGTTCTTTCTCGTTCATTGTACTGTGTGTGCAAAGTGAAATTATAATATGTTATTCATTATCTCATCTAGCGTTATGAAGATGATAAAGAATGAATAAAGAAAAGAACTCTTCGCTCAATGTGTTTGAGCAAGTGAACAATGTTAGAATCATTAGAGAAAGCAAATAATTTTGTAAAATGTGATAGAGTAACTTTGTATTAACTCTTATAAAGTACATATATTGTCAATCGCATGTATAAGTTAACTTTAACAAATGAGACAATTAATAATAATAGTTCTAATTGTGTTCTTGAACATAGCATAATTGGCTAGGATTTGAGAATTATATATTCAATTGTTTGTGAGGAAATGTGATCTAATTATCAAAACTGTGGGAAAAATGGAGATAAAAGCTATTGAATAAAAAGCTTTAACATCCAAGTTGTTTTGAAATTCAGAATCAGTATGAACTATATATTAAGTTGTTTGTTCTTGTTAAAACTTATAATTCTACTAAATAACACTTCATTAAATATGATACATATGAAGTTTGAATTCAGATTTTGATCACTAGAAAATTATTTTGTATGGTCTCTAGGAGTTCATAACTTTTTGAATCAATTCATTCTGATATTTGTGATCTCAGTAGCTTTGTGACTATGTGAGATAATTGTTGGTCAGAAGTATTTAATTGCTTTTGTAGATGATTAATATAAGTCTGTCATATATATGAAGAATAAAGCACTTGTTATTCTTAATGAATTAAAAATTATCGTTAAATGCTAAAAATCATGGGTTCAGATTTGATAGAGGTGGTGAATATGTTTTAACAACTTTAAAGAAGTTTGCATATGACATAATCTCTACTATACACTACTTACAACAGTTAAATGATATTGATAAAAGTTAGAATCAAATACTTGGTAAAATGTTGAATTCTATATTATTGACTGTTTTTTGTTTTTTGTAATTATGAGTAATGTTGTATTGTTAATCATATCTCTAATGTGTTACTACACTCTAAATTGAACACACCTTGTAGATCATGACATGAAAACACAATAATTTTGTTAAAGTAAAAATTTGTGTTGTGATACATCTGTTAGAGTACATGACCCTAGAAGGCCTAAAGTAGAACCTACAACAATATTTGTGTGTGCTTAGAAAGTACAGAATATGGTTCTATGGATAGATTTTAGATCTATCTAATTTGTATTAGCAGAATCAAGACAAAACAAAGTTCTTTGAGAATGTGTTCATCAAAGATAAGTGCATGAAATTATATAGTTCTACTGACATAGTCAATGATTCACTGTTGGAATCAAGAACTTGTCATAATGACACATAAACTTGAATGACAAATGAGCTAAGAAGAGTCTTTAGTAGACAATGAGATGATTTTGTATCATACAATAATACTTTAATTTAGTTGACCTGCCGAAAGGGGCTAAAACTATATAGTAAGTGAGTGGGGTTTTGTAGAAAAAATTTAATTGTGATTGTTCAGTAGCAATTTTAATGCTTTTTAGTAGCTAACAGATTGACTGAGAAAAATAGGGTAGATTTATTTGATGTCTACTTACATGTTTGTTATACTGCTACAATAAGTATTCTTCTTACCCTTACATCTATTGAAAATTTTGTCATTCATAAAGGATATTTAAAAGGTTCTGTACTTGATGTTTTGTACTGAACAGTCTTGTACTGGAAAATTTTGAACTAATATGTTTAGTGAACAATATTTACAATTTAGTAAAATGATTGTAGGTTCTTAAAACATGTATAGCCGACGAATAAATAATTTGAAATTTTTTTGAAAAAGCCTAGTATATGAATCAAGTAATTCAGATTAGTGCCTTCAACCTTGTGGTGTATCAAATATAGTGGCTATTATTTACTTGTTCAGTTGACATGCATGTTCTTGAAAGTGACCTCTCTATTACAAATGAAGTTAAAATTGTGCTATCCAAAGAATTCAACATGAAAATATAGGTACTGTGAACACCAAAGGTATAAGGGTGAGTTTTCAGTTGGCAAGAGATAACTCTTAGTCAAACTCATCAAATCAAAATGTGTTTCAAAAGTGGGGATATAGTGATTGAAAGTGTGTTTTGAAATACCTTATGATTATGATAAAAGGTTGACACCTAAAGATGGTGCAACTATGAGACAGGTAGATCATTCTAAAGGAATTAACAGTCTCATGCATACAAAGATCTGCACTAGAATAGACATAGCCTTTGAGCTAGGTATGATCTGCAGATTTACTAATAATCTCATACACATTTGAGTGCCCTTAAGAGGCTAATGAGATACCTGAGTGGTATTCAAGAGTTTGCTTTGTGATACTCTAGTCATTCTTCGAATGAATAGCTGATATGATGCATTGTAATGCTCAGAATTTAGTAAAAGTTGATAACTAATAGATATGTGTTTACACTAGGAGAAATAGAAATGCTATGAAAATAAAAAGCAAACAGGCACTGTGCTATCATCCATGAGATCAGACCTCTATGTGTTATCCTCTGCAGGGGAAAAAGTTGAGTGGATTGAAGAAATTGTTACTAGTTATCCATTTGAGAAGTTTAATGTAAATTCTCTATTCTGTTATGCGACTATCAAGCTGTAATGCACTGTAACTCATAACTCACTCTATAATAGTAAGAGGAGTATATTAAGGCTGAAAGAAGCCTAGTTGAACTTTCTCATAGATAAAGTGCAAATACTCTTTCTAAGTGACTTGAAAGTAATCTAATTATCAAAACTATAAGGGAAATGGAGTTGAAAGCTATTGAGTCAAAGCTTTAACATCCTAATTGTTTTGAAATTTAGAATCCAATTGGATCCATAGAGAAGTTCAAACTTAAGCATCAATTTTAGACAGTTGACATGTTTTAGATAATTTTGATGATTTCACATAAATTCCGCAAATATATAATGTCATTCCAATTTTGATGGTATTATATATCTAGGGAATTTACTTAGAATAATCATATTATTCCAATACGAAACATGAAAACTTGTCGATGTATTTCCGATGATTAAATTGTCTTAAATATCATTCCAATTTTGATGATATGTCTTTTATGGATACATGTTTCATTCCAATTTTGATGATTTAATGTTAAACCATAATTGAAATGGCAGTATTCTCATTCCAATATGAAACATAGTATGGTTCTTGTGTAGAAACTATAAAAGTTCATGTTCTTTATTTAGTTAAAAAAACTTGATTGTGATGCTTGCGTTACATTTTTGCTAAGCTTATTATGAATTGTACTAAGTTCTTTTGTGGAACTAGATACTTTGTGAAATTCGTTGGAATTCTTAGAGATGTGTTTCTTGATATTCTTGTTTTCAATAAGCTAGCGAAGATGGAGGAGTTGAATCTGTCAACATAGATTTCAAAAATAATGATTTGCTCAAAATGGAAGAGTAAACATAAAGCAGTGTGCAAGGATAGAGTTTCAGTTTATTTCTTTCGAGAATAAATTAGTCACTTGCTTGGTAAAACTTCTGTTGAGTTTAAGACTCTTGTGTTCATGAGCTTAAAACTCATATTTTGTTCTTGAAGTTTATTTGCTTTGTTTGATTTTGAAACTATGACAGATTATTCCAGTTTGTTTAGTCTTTGTGAACTATTCTGAATTGGATATGGTTTGGATCCATTTTAATTATATTGGTTGAGTCTTGATTGAACTATTCAGATTTATAATTATACTAGGTTTGCCCGTTGACACGTGCCTACGGCACGTCTTCGGAACGGTGCACCTGGTTTGATTATATAAAATAGTTTTTGAGGCCCAGCGAATTAATTGAAGTAGCAAACATATTATATGAGAAAGCAGTATATCTATTTTTAAGCTCAACCATTGCCTTCTTGATCATTAGCTTGAGCTTACCTAGAATGCATATTGTTTGTCAGAAACACTGCATAGAGTTTTTTTAACTTTAGCGTCACTTTTAGATGCTTGTAATAGTTATGCAAGGACATTATCATATAGGTTTTATGGAGCTTACTCTAATCCCATAACCACTATGAGCATGTCTAAATACAATGGTAACGCAAGTGCATGTATGAAGGTATATACAATACCAATAATCTAAATATTTGTTTGTCTGAGACTCAGTTTGCAATTGAATACCTCTTATTATTATTTCAACCAAAATGAAATACATGAAGTTCTCAAAACTCTAATCCAAGCTAATCATTTCTTTTATCTTCACTTTGTCTCCTCATTGCAACTTTATAAAAAAAACAAAATGGATAAATAACAAATTATTTTAGGTGTCTTTTTTGAGTGGAGAGTTTGCACCCTTCACTGGTAAACTCTAGTCATCCCAATCCTATATATATCCAAACATACACCTAAAAGTTCTTATATGTTATGTTATCCATGGTTTCTAATAACCAGTGAAGGGAACACTTTACGATAGTATTTTCTCTTGTAGTAAGAAATTAATGTTGCATATTTGCCAAGTTATTTTAGGTTACTAGTCAGCTTACACGTCTTGTTATGGTTTGGAAGCTCAAATTGAGGCCACCAAATAATCCATCTGTCACTTGCGTACACCTTAAATCAAAGCCAATAAAAAACTCATCAAATAAATCACCAAATTAAACAATTTTAAACCAAAAAATAAAACAATCATACCTCTTTGAACTTAAATCTCATGCACACACAAAATTCGAGTTAGCAAAAAACTGAGTAATCCCCTACACACGAAAAATTAAAAATTAGAATGAGAATTCGGTTAATGAGATGAAATTAGAGTCGTCGCATCGCATATAGAGGTTCTCGATTAGGTGGAGGGAAGTCGCCGATACGGAGTCGCTCGATATTCGCTCTCGATTTGGTGGAGGGGAGTCACCGATACCGAATCAGCAGCGGATCAGATATCGGCGACGACCTGTTGATTGGGGTTCGACATTAAATTTGGATTTGGGTTTTCTTTAAGATTTTTAAATTTTCAAAATTTCAATTTTATTAAAAAAAAATTAAATTTTAAATTTTTAACATTTTTAAATTTTTTTGGTTTTTTTAATTTTCAAAATTTTCAAATTTTCTAAAATTTCAAAAAAATTTAAAAATTTAAATTTTTTAAAAAAATTTAAATTTTTTAAAAAAATTTAAACCTTTTTAATATTTTTTTTAAAAAATTATTTTTTATAAGTTTTTTTATTTTTTTGAATTTTTTTAAAAGTTTTTAATTTTTTTTGTTTTTTAATTTTTAAAAAATTTTTAAAATTTCTATTTTCTTAATTTTTTGAATAGAAGAGAGAGAGAGAGAGAGAGAGAGAGAGAGAGAGAAATAATTAAATAAATAAAGGAGTTGTTTTAGGTGGGGGATTTTAATTTGAGTTTTGGGGGGAAACTTTTGGGGAGAAAATGTGTTTTGTGAGGTTAGATCTTGGCCTTTGATTTTGGGGTGATTGAAGGAGAGCCACTTGATAGCTTTCTTTGTGTTTTATTATATAGATAGGCTCTTATGAAACTATATATGAGGAGATTGTTGGATATATTGGTATTTTCTCTCTATATAAATATTGCATGTGCATAGGGGTAGGCATCGGTCGGTATCCGACCTAATATGGACCATCCACCACCGATTCAAAGAAGATTGGTTTTTTAGTTTTCTCATCCGCAACCAATACGAGCCTTAATTGGATCGGTTTCCATCCAAGCCGATTAAGCTTGGTTTGGATTAAATTGGATGGTCAGTTTGGTGTTCTACTTTTCACCTCCAACATCATTCACAATTTCGTTGAAATTTAAAAGATTAAATTCAATCACACTTAAGAAACAACCTGCTATTTATTGTTTAGAAGTAAATTTAAATGAAGATTCATAAAATCACAAGTTACTAATGAACTTTACACTTATTGTTTGAGATGATGACGTTTAAATGGGTGAGATACATTGCTTTTTCACTTGCATACTTTGTAATCTTAGTTTATTCTAATAAAAGAAACAACAATAACTATAGCTAATTGAATTTCAGGCATAATAAAAAAGATTTAGAAAATAATTTATGCTTGACTTGATTAAAGTAACTACTAAATGTTACATCAACTTCATTATTCTGTTAAGCTGAGTCACACTGTAAATCAACCATTTCTCAACAACATAACACTCTTGATTATAAAGAATCAAAACATAGGTAGAACAACTGCTCGGTTTGTATTAAAGAAATTAAAGGAGACGTTTGTATCTCCAAAAAAATGAGAAATGACTGTTTGTATATTAAAGAAATTAAAAGAGAACTAGATTTTTTATGGACTAATGCATAAAGGTATGGTCGGTTCGGTTTCATCGGTTATTTGAAAGCTCCATCCAACAACCGATCCGGTCCAGTTGGTTATTGAAGATCAAGAACCGAACCAACCCAAACCACCAATTGGTTCAGTTAAAAACTGGTCGGTTCGGATTGGATTGGTTCGGATTGATCGGTTCGGATTATAGTTGTCCACCCCTACATGTGCATATGAGTAACACGTGTATTGTACGTACAATTAATTGAATATTGGAACGCGGGTTTATGGGCTTATAACCCGATACCCAAACCAGTATTTAGGAATAAATACTGGCTTATGATAGCAGTCTAGGTATTCCAATCTTGAAACCTAGGGTGAATATCTCAAGCAACTTAGATATAGATATTAACCCTAATTCCCAATTGTTAATTTGTCACAAAACCTAACAACTTTAAGTACTAGGTGCACAGTGTGCATAATGATTTACCTTCGCTCATTCATATAGCTAAAAGTTCCAAGCAATTCATTCACATAGACTTCAATTAATACGTAAACAATGTCTTCATGTATGGCATGTCGACTATTTGCACCGACAGGATACCAAAAGTTGTTAAATTTCGGAAGTTAAGATTCGACCGACGTTAATTTAACCAAGAAATTCAGTTAGAAACCAAGTAATCGTTTAATTTCCAGAGATTACGACCTAACGACTCTCTCGGTCCTTCACTTCAACATTCCGGGAAAGAGTGGATTGGGAAATTCCGGAAGCAACATTGAGCCCTTACAACTGAAAGAGGCTTATTGTTTCAGGTTTCACATATTTCAGTTTTCTTCACAGATTTCACAGATTTTAGTTATTCATCAAGTTTCAGGGAAGTGAAATACAATAAGATACTTAATACTACATCTTATGAAATGTTATTCAATTAATTGCCTCAATATATGGAGCTTAGATAAACGAAGAATAATTAAATTTTACATCAAATTAAATAATTAGCTTGTTAAACGTACATTACTCATGTGAATTACCCCTAATCTTCGACTAATTAAATCCTGACTCTCTCTTGATATCAGGCTCTTGTTCAACAACATTCCTAGAAGAAGCAAAACTCATAAGCTGATGAACATGACTCATACTATCCATGCTGAAGCTGTCATGTTGTGTAAGAACAGGCATGTCATGATCATGATCAAAATCTATAATTTGCTGATGAGGCTCTTGTTGCATTTGAAAGTGGAGACTAATCTCGGCTTGAGCAACGGCTAATTGCATTTGCAGCTGAGACACTTGGTTCTGCAGGTAGGAGATGTGCCGCACACAACCGTAGACTGGATCCTGCAACCTCACTCTCGCCTCAAACACAAGGCTGCTCACTGCATCTGCTCTCTGGTTGAAAGGAATCTCCTGAGATCATTACGCCAACAATATGTAGATCTATTAGCATTCTTGGCCTAATGGCATGAATTATAATTATATTCGGATATCAAATTAATCGAACAATTCGAATGCATGTACAATTTGCATGGTAATTGAGATCAGAGTGAGAGTGAGACCTGCAACATCTTGCTGACATTGCTAGCTCCAAAGACCTTGTGAACGACAGCAAACTTGTTAGGATCATCAGAAGGGAAGAAGGGCGCGAAGATGCAGTCTTTGACACATCGCCTCCTTAACAATTTGCTGGAAGCACAAGGTGAAGTACAACTAGTTCCACCAACCATTTGATTAATTTGCACTTGACGTCTATCAATCGTTGTCGCAGCAAGTCACTATAGATGCTTATTAATTATAGAGAAATTTCATAGGGTATAGGTTGATATTTTAAACACTAAAATCATTAAATATTCAAGTACCCTTGATCGGTTTTCAAGGCAAACCCCTAATTATCAACCATCATGACCAATGTTCACATTGTTTAAGTCGATTTGTTTGACAAAGGATGAGAAAGAAACTTCGTCGTTGCAATCTCAGCTACTTCCATGATCGACAACTATTTAAGTCAATCTTTGATTGCGTGTATGCAATGGAATACATGTAGTTTCGTGGCACCAAACTTTCTCTCACGCTGAACAATTTGCACCAATGTTTTTTTTTGAGGGAAAACAATTTGCACCAATGTTTGTGTAATTACCGCCTCTTTGCATATGAAATTTTAAACTTTATGCATTGGACTTCGTTGATTGTGGGTTGTGACTTTTTGAACTGTGCTCTCGATCGAGTAAAGATTTGTATATACGTGACCCAGGGAGCGAACCTAGAATATTTTTTTCGGAGGGGCTATAGATAAAATATATTTATATGAGGAGTTTCAAATAAATTTTGGGGTGCCTTAGAGCATCCACAGTCGTTTTCTATTTCTCTCATTTTCTCATATTATAGCAAACGGTGCGCTGCACTCGTTTGCTATATATGCCATTTTTCTCATTCCTCTCAAATTTGTTTCTCAAATTTGAGAAACGAAAGTAAGAATTCTCAAATATAGAAGACGGGGAATCATATACCGTCCGAAGGATATAATAATTTTTTAATCGTATCAGACGGACGATCATATACCGTCTCTGCTATTTTATTATTATTATTTTTTTTTTAAAAGGTCGGACGGGGAATGATACCCCGGACAGGGTATCAAACCCCGTCTCTCCCTTTTTTTTTATTTGTTTTAATTTGTTTTTTTTTTTTAATAAAACGAACGGCCACGATTGAGCGATAGAAAGAAAAAAAAAAAATAGGGTGGGACGGGGACACATACCCCGTCCGGGGTATGATACCCCGTCCAGATTATATGGGGGGACAATTTAATGCTGTGCAGGCTAACTTTTAGGATTAGTTAGTATTTAATAGGTTTAGTTAGTATATTAATTAGGTTTAGTTAGTTTTATATTATTTAATTTAGTTAATTAATATAGTTTAATAGTTTTTTTTTTTTTTTTTTTTTTGATTATACTGGGTCTCCATCCTCCTCTACGGGTCAGACTAATCCCAGTCCTCGTGACAAGGCTCCCGACCTTTGGTCGGGTTGTTGCGCCAGCCATCTATGCATAGCGGTCACTGGCCACCCCAGAGGTATTTAATCCCCATCTTGGGAACCTTAGGGTTCGAACCCAGGATCTTGGAGGAGCACACTCCAAGTCCCATCGCTCTTACCACTAGGCCACTTGCGGTGGTTAATATAGTTTAATAGTTAATAAGTAATTAACTTTTTTTAATTTATTTGGAACGATCGGACGGGGTATGATACCCCGTCTCTCTAAAAAATAGAAAAAATATAGCAAACGACGACTGCAGCACACAATCGTATTTGCTATTACTGTAGCTGCCATATTATAGCAAATGAGAAAAACGACTGTGGAGCGTCTGCATCGGTTGGAGATCTATTTGGGTTGTCATTTTTAATTTTAGCAATCTAAAAGTCATTTTTTGTCATTTTTTTCCCTAAAAAATAAGAGGTGGTTCTACACCCACGGTTGTTATTTGAGTTGCCAAATATGTATAATAATATATTAATAGTGTGTATATATATATATATTGAAATCTAGGAAGAAAAAAGAACAAAGTGTGGTGATGGGACATTTGGCAATGCCATTTAGTTTGCTAAATTTCTATAAATAAATGTCAATTATCAAATTTGGCAACCAAAATGACATGCTGATGTGGAGAGTCTTTACCATTTGAATTACCAAATATGAAAATAGCAGCCCAAATGGCTACTGGGTGGATAGTCGTCAAAGGTAAAATATAACAAAATGCATAAAATAGATATAACAAAATGGATTTTCTTGAAGTCATCAAATGCTATAAAATAGTAAAGTTGAACAAAGTTCGATCGGACGAAACATGTCGTGAAATAAATAATTTGTGCTGAAACTTCATTGAAGCGAAAGAAAAAAAAAATTCCCCCCACGGAAGAAAGTTGTCCGATGAGGAAGCTGTCACTTTCAAACAATCAAATCCCACTTAACCCCTAATTTATTAGTTAAGTGTATTTAACTGAACCTAATTATTTATTAAATGACCTAATTAGTATACTAAGTATAATTAATTAATTAATTATAAAAATATTAATTATTAAAAAAAGCAAAGTTTTTTTAAAAAGGCAACCGGACGGAACTTGAAGTTTCGGCTGTTGTTTTTTTTAAAATTTTTTGGGTTATTAATTTTAAAAAAACCTAATTTCGGACGGACGTTCGTCCGATCACAAAAAAATATTGTGCAGTATTTGGGATGAAACTTCAAGTTTCGTCCAATCAATTAAAAAAAAAAATTTGGGACGAAACTTTAAGTTTCGTTCTGTATAATATGCATATTGCTACATCTCTCTCATATATAACAATCTACTGTAGCGAATAAGGCAAAATATTCATATATAGCAAACAATTGCAGCAATCGAAATGCTATATGCGTATTCTGCAAATATAGCAAAGGACTACGGATGCTCTAAAAAGGTAATTTTTTAAAAATATAGGAGTTTTTGAAAAATGTGGGGAGCATTAGATCCGCGAATGGCTAGCTCCGTCCTCGCTTACGTTGAAATAATGAATCAAAGCCTTCAAATAGGAGGACAAGTCAGCGTTCGACAGGTGCGTAGTTTTTCATATATCTCAAGCAATTCAAAACCATTGTAGTACTTTGACCAAATTTTCAACTCTAAAGTAAATAACCTAACAAGAAAGATAATTAACAAGTTAGTTTAGATACAGTGAGGCTTAATTAGAAGCTCAACAAGTTAATTGAACACCACCGACTACTAACTAATTAATTAATTAATTAATTTCTCAATACGAATGTTTGTCCAATAACATAAGCAACTGGACTTGGTTAAGGCAAACCATACATATGTAATTTTTTTTATTATACAGATACAGAATAATTAAATATCCTCCATGTATTACAATTTTTTTTATATTAGATATAAAATATTTAAAAGAGATATAGTAGGTATTAATAGAAAAAATGATGGAATAATACAAATTAAGCTTATATTGGAGAAAACATAATTAATATTATTAGTGCTTATGCACCCCAAGTAGAATTAGAAGCACAAGCTAAAAATAAATTTTGGGAAGATATGGATGAGATAATTTAAAGAGTACCCTTAGGTGGGAAACTATTTCTAGGAAGAAATTTCAATGGACATATAGGAGAAGATAACATGGAATATGAGATGGTGCATAGAGGACATGGATTTGAAAATAAGAATGATGGTAGAGAGCCTCTATTAGATTTTGCGGCTTCGTATGATCTTATACTAGCAAATACTTATTTTAGGAAGGGGGATGAACAATTGATAATCTTTAAAAGTGGAGAAAATGGGAGTCAGGTTGATTTTTTCATCACTAGAAAGATAGATCGCTTGACATGAAAAAATTGTAAAGTTATACCGGGAGAGTGTTTAACCTCACAACAGAGATTAATGGTATTGGCTGTTAAGATTGGGAAACACATATGTGTAAGGAAGGAGACTAGGAACCCAAGAATTAGGTGGTGCAACTTGAAGGGAGATAAACTAGAAATTTTTAGCGATAAAGTCCTTAAAGGAGCGTCATGGAATTGAGAAGGCGAGACAAATATGATGTGGACTAAAATGGCTACGTACATAAGAGAAGTTTCAAAGGAGGTACTTGAAGAATCTAAAGGTAGAGGGTTTCTAAATAAATAAATATGGCGGTGGAAAGAAGAACTCCAAAATATTATGAGAGAAAAAAATATCAAGCTTCAAAATATGGCAAAACAAAAGAAATGAAGAGGATTTAGAGAGATATAAGACTGTTAGAAAAGAAGTTAAGAAAGTGGTAAGAGATGCAAAAGAAAAAACTTATGATGATTTATACACAAAATTAGAAACAAAAGAAGAAGAAAATAACATTTATAAGCTTGCTAAACAAACAGATAGGAAAACAAAAGATCTAGATACAATTAGGTGTATTAAGAGCGTGGATTCAAGAGTCTTAGGGGGTTTATTGGATTAGGATTTTAAAAGACTTTTTTGGCTTTAAAAAATCTTGTGGATGTTAAAAGACTATGTAGAAATATAATGACTTATAATATTTAAGATTGTTATAATCCAGTTTGTCTTGTTGAGATTTTAAAAGATTTGTATCATAAGAATTTATAGGATTTGAAAGGATTATATGGATTTATAAGATTTGAAAAAATACATGGATTTTTAGCAAACATTCAATTATCAATTTTAAATATGATCAAAATTACACCAAAGTATAATAAAAACATTAGAATTCCTCCATAGTATACTCAAAATTAAACCAAAGTATAATTAAAACACTAAAAATTTAAACCAAATATAAAATTTCCTGTCTTTTAGTAGCCAATTTGATATAGCTTCATGTCCTCCTAAGTAGCATTTCTCCACATTTCTAAAGTTCTCCTAGCCCTCCATGCATTAGCATCTTCTCGAAATTGCTCTTAGATTTGAGCAATAGGTTTAAAATTATTGTCTTCGTTAACTGTTAACGATGAAGATAGAGATTCGTCAATTAGTTCAATTGGAAATTCATTAGAACGACATTCTTTACGGAGAAAGTTATGTAGTGTTGCACATGCTAACACAAGTTCTGCTTGTGTCTGAAATAGAAAAGGAGGCGTTGACTTAAAAATTGTGCATCGAGATTTAAAAATACCAAATATCCTCTCAATCACGTTACTCAAGGATGCGTGGCGAAGATTGAATAATTCATTTCCATTTTGTGGGTCATTACCATGACCTGCAAAATCTTGTAGATGATATCACACACCTCGAAATGAATCTGATGTCAAGGAGTATTAATGATCTAATGTAACTCCCAATTTCATTATTTCCCCCCTTTATTATTGATCCCCATTGTAATCTCCATTGTAATTCTATTTCATTTCTTTTTGTTTCATTATTGTATTGAGTAATATTAATTCTAATGTTATTCATAATTCATTTCTCATCTCAGTTTGATTATTTAAATCTACTCCTTGTATTCCTAGTTCAGATTTAATTTCATAAATTGCCATGTCTTATTGGGTTGTGAATTGTCCTCCCATTTGATCCATATTGTACCCAAAGCCCAATATCCACCTCCTATTGGATCTGTATCCAAACCCACTAACCCAAAACAACCCCCAAATTCTCCCTAACAGTCAAATCCCTAAGATCTCTCCTAATCACTCCCCACATCGGTAACCCCCCAAAAAATTTGAAAATGGAATCCCTAATTTTAAGCCCCATAATCTTTCCCATTACTAATTTAATCAAAACCCTAATCTAATCCTAACCCCCTACAGCCGCCATAACCCTACCCCTAACACTGTGCAAACCAGATTCCCTTTACTGTGTAGACCCCCCTTTCTCCTACCTCCTGTGCTTCCCTTCCCCTACCTCGCGCTCAACCGAAACCCACTGTCCTATCCTCCACCGCGCCTCAAACCAAATCCTCGTCGCCACCTCCATCCCATCATCACCACCATCTCAACCCCGTCGCCTTCTTCATCATCCACATCGCTCGAACTCGCCATCACCAAAACCCATCAACCCATCCACTGCTGTAGCCATCTCCGATCGCCCCTCCTCATCGCTGTCACCCGCTCATCCTCTCCTTGTCACGGCTTCCCCGTGACGCCATTGCCGAACCTCGCCATCCAAAACAAACCCATCGTCTTCACTTCCATCGAACCCATTGCACCTTCGCCTTTACTCACCACACCTCGTCTTCGTCTCTCCATTCATCCCGTAACCACCACAGATTTCCCACTAGTCGTCATCGCCATCCAAGCCTGCACGCCTCCTCCGTCGTCTTCCTCTGTTTTAAGCGAAACAGAGCTTCGCTCGTCGCTGCCATCTTGATCGCTGTCGTCGCTCCTCGACCACAGTGCCGCTGCCTGTTGCCCTCACTACCTTGTCGACGCAGCCAGTCATCGCCGTCGTCGCCGAAGTTCTATCGGTCTCTCTCCTTCGCTATTGCTTTGAAGAAGAAGAAGCGTGAGTGGAGGGGTTTTGCTGTTCGGTGTTTGGAAGAGGGGGATCAGTCTGTGCTGTTTACTGTTCGGGTAGAAGAGAGAAGAGTTGGGCTGCTTTTTCGCTGTGTAGTGTTTTGCTATTGGGATCCTGTTTACCGTTGTGTGCTTGGCTTGCTGTTTTGCTGATTTGCACGGGCTCGCACGTGTCTTGGATTCTTATTATTATCGGAGCTAACGTCATCTAAAGGCAAGTCATCTTACTCGAATTGTATTGTATCATATTCCAGATCATTTATTGAATTCCGCAAGTAGATCCATGTTGAATATCGTATAATGTTATTGTTGTCTAACGTTGGGATACCACGAATTTACATGAGCGAATCCATGTGGTAGTCTTGACTTCGTGCCAACTTTTTGTTTCTAAAGTATAGGGATCTTACATGCACTCATGTAGTTAGTTATTGAATATAAGAATAAGAAATTATTGTTACGTTTCATCTCATGACATTATACACAACTATCGTAGATGGTATATTAGGGTTGATTGTTCATGTGATTGATAATGATGAATTAGTTGATTGTAATTTGTAGAGTTATGAACACTATATATATCTTAATACTATGTTCACATAGGAATGACATGCTGTGATTTATGATTTTTATACCCTAATTCATCGTTCTTAACATTTTTATCGTTTTATTCAAAAAGAATATGTGGACACCCTGAGAATTTACGGCAACCTGAACCTTGTCGTGCTATTTCAACCTAGATAATGTCATTAAAATCAGTCACTTTCTGAATATGAAATGTAGCCCTAAGTGTCTAGATATCAATAACATCCAGAATTTTGAAATTCTGACTTGTATTGCCTGAGTTATGACCCTTTTTCTACTGCTGCACTGTAATTTCAGATTCATGTACATACCATGTTAGGCTGATAAATTAAGTGAACTAATGATCAAATTTTGCCTTAATAAATTCCAGATTGGTAGATAACATGCTTAGGGTGATAAAAATTATTTTTACTGATTTTTACAATGATTATTTACTCCCCTTACAACTGAAATTTGACAATATCGATAACTAGCCAGAAACTAAAATCTGTAAAGAACACTGAATTTCACCTAGCTACTGTTGTCGGAATGCAGACTTTAAATATGCATTGGAACCGGGCAGGAGACTAGTTTCAAGAACTTCTGATGGATCCGCATTTGCTATCCTATAGAAACGGAAATTCTAATTTTGGTACAGCAACCTACTGCTGTCCAGAATTGGGTTCTTATGTTTATTAATACATAATTGAATCTATAATTTTATATTTGGTGTATTTAATTGTATAGAGTTATTGTGTGATCTTAGGGTTGTTTTGTCATCTTTCTAGTATCCCTTATTAATTGCATTATTGTATGCTAATTTAATAAAGAATATTAATCAAGCCGGGGTGAAGGGTTGACAAGGGTAGTTGATAATATAGTGATTGTACTCGGTATTGTGGGCTTTGTTCCCAAAATATTGTGTCGGCTAGTGCTATCGATTTATTCTTGGATTACTGACTGTAGTATCCCAATTCATCGTGTATTGTTTAATAACCTATCGTGCCGACTATTGTTATCGTTATTGTCCAAGAAATTGCTATTGTTATCGTGCGAGTACATGAACTATAGAGTCTACCACCTTAGTCTAAACAAAATTAATTTTATGCATCGAAACTGTGGTACGGCACACATGGGACACAGTAGTACGTGCATTTGCTAGGATTAAAAATGAATAATAGACTTAAGACTTTCATGACATTGTCATTGCATATTGTCATCTTTGTTGAACAGTGTTGTCGTTATTGTTACCATTATTGTTATTGTTTATCGTTATCATTATAAATCGTCGTCATTGCATATTGTATTACTATCATATTGCCACTGTTCGATATTATTGATTTCATTATTCATTGAGTTCATTGCTATATCGTCATTATCATTGTTTCTCTGTTTCTCTACTTGGATGTCCACGACGTGCTTTAAGGACGTTTTTCTCTCTTTAGATGAACAGCTTACAGGTAATCAAGAAGATTTACCTGATGGACTAGGGGAGCAACAATGGTGAAGGAGACATTTTGCCGCGCTGCTTAAATAAATTTTGCTTTATTTGAAAACTCTAATAAAATTGAACAAATGCTGTTTCATTGTATTGTGGGCTTTGACCTGAATGTTGTTTGTTAAATTTCTAGATGTTGGGTTATTTTGATGTTGATTATTTTTATGCTTAATTTCCAATGTTCTTATTTATGTGATTATTATTTCATTGCATGCGTGGTTGTTTTATTTCTTATTTATATTGTTGAGTTGGATCAATAACAGCCTATGGATGACGCAAGTCATTCGCTGGGCCGTGTCACGTGCTTGCATTCCGCATTTTTGGGCGTGACAAGGTTTTTAGTGGTATCAGGGCCAAGTTAGACTCTAACTAGTTTGAGATTGGACCCTGATTAGCTTGAGTTTAACCGGTCTTACTTAACAATATGTAAAACCCGTGAATCACATGGATAATTGATAACCAACTTATAAATCTGGATGCTAACGTTTGATTCTTATTTCAGGCCATGGCTAGAAAAGGTACTTCTTCTTCCCGTGTTGGAGACGATCAGCCCGAAGAGCCCACCGTTGCACAGATTATGGAAATGCTTAGGATAGGTGCTTCTTCCTCCGGCCAGCCGGAAGAGCCCACTATTGCTCAAGTGATACAAATGCAGCGTGAGCAGAATGAGCTGCTGATGCAACAGATGTTGCAGATGCAACGGAAGCATAGTGATTTAATAAGGTTGGCTTGGGGAGCTGCCAACCGAGAGCCTGTTGTACCTATGCCCGGGGTGCTGCCACCGAGACCTGGCAATGTGGCAGACTTTATGAGCTACACCCAGACAAATTCTCAGGTACTGAAGGTTCACTGGAAGCCGAGCAATGGCTCATCAGAAAGGAGCAGCTGTTGATCGCAGCAAGGATAGCAGATGTTGACCGAGTAGATGTCGTGAGCATCCAGCTTGTTGACCTCGCCCACATCTGGTGGCAAGCAGAGATGGAAGGCTAGAGCGCCCCATTATCTGGACCATCTTCAGAGAGAGCTTTTTCACGAAGTTCTTTCCCGATGTAACAAGGAATGAAATGGAGCGGCAATTTATTGCGCTTACTCAGGTTAGTCAGATAGTGTTTGTTATGCAATTTTCATAGTTATTTCATAATATATCAATGTTTAACTAAGAAGCTATCTTAAACCAGGGGAGCCGGACCGTAGATGAGTATGCTGCAGAATTCACCCAACTGAGCCGCTTTGCCACTTCCATGGTGGCGAATGATGGAGATAAGGGCCGCTGTTTCATGTTGGACTTGGACATTGAGATCCAGGATCGCCTAGCTGCCTTGCGACTCCGATCCTATGCTGACATCCTAGAGGCTGCCAGAAGCCAAGAGCAGACTAGTAGGCGGAGGAGTGCCATACAACGGTCCGCTTCGCATCCTGTCGCCGCTAGGCCGTCTGGAGGGCGTATTTGGAGGCCAGCTTCAACCTTTCCTGCCAGGGCACTACCGTATTCACCTACCGCTCAGAGGATGAACCCGGTCTGTGCGCACTACCACCGAACTGGACACTCGCACGAGAACTGCAGGATGGCCAACCGACAGTGCCTCCTGTATGGTAGTAGCAATCACATGGTTTGCAATTGCCCAAAGTCCAGGGCCCTTGCACCGGTTGGAGGCTCCGCTCCACAGGGAGCGCTTGGTCGTGGTCAGGGCGGACCACCACTCCTACCTCAGAGGCAGGTTTTTGGTCAAAGGAGAGCCGCTCCTCAGGAAGGCCCTTCAGGAGGTTGTGGTCAAGCCTTCAACCTGACTGCAGAGGAAGCCGAGACCGCAGAGGAGGTCATTGTAGGTATATTTTTATTTTGTTGTTTTATTATTTGTTCCCTGCTTTATTTGTTTGTCTTTGCATCATTCATTGTGTAGTTTTTTTTCACATTAGTATTTCTTAATCCTTATTATCCTGCACTATTCATCTCTTCCCATGTTTTTGATTCTATCATAGGTATCATTCTAGTTCATTCTTTTCCTGTCCATGCCCTATTTGATTCCGCGGCGACCCATTCTTTCGTCTCTTCCCGCTTTGTGGATCAACATCAATTGGAGTGCAGTGCTATGTCGGCAGCTTAGAACATCACCACAGGTGGCGGTGTTGTCGTTTGCTCTACGGAGTGCAAGCAGAGCCCTATGGTTATTGGGCGCACAGATTTCAAGGCAGATCTGATAGTGATCGGGAATTCAGGGTTTGATGTGATTCTCGGCATGGATTGGTTGGGAGAGTCTCATGCTGTTATTGATTGCCGAGCGAAGAAGGTTGTGTTCAGGATTCCAGAACGTGCAGAGCTCGAGTTCCATGTTGGGGAGACACCCCTTAGGCATGGTAAGAAGGTGGCGGATGAGGAAGGTTGTGCAATGGAGTTGCACACAGGCTGTGAGGCTGCGCCTCTTGTAGTGCGGGATTTCCTGGATGTGATCCTAGAGGAATTGCGCGGGTTACCTCCAGATCGAGAGGTGGAGTTCGGCATTGTGGTTCAGCAGGGTACCGCTCCTATTTCTAAGAGCCCATACCAGATGGCGCCAGTTGAATTGGCAAAGTTGAAGGAACAGATTTAGGAGATGCTGAATAAAGGTTTTATCAGGCCGAGTATCTCGCCTTGGGGAGCTCCTGTACTGTTCGTCAATAAGAAGGATGGTAGTCGCAGGTTGTGCATGGACTACCGTGAGCTGAACAGTGTCACAGTGAAGAACTGGTATTCGTTGCCAAGAATTGACGACTTGTTCGACCAATTGAGAGGTGCTTCTGTGTTCTCGAAGCTAGATCTGCGTTCTGGGTACCATCAGGTCAAGGTGAAGACCGAAGATATACCGAAGACTACTTTCCGCACTCGATATGGCCACTATGAGTTCTTGGTCATGCCATTCGGAGTTACTAATACTCCAGCCGTGTTCATGAGCTTGATGAATCGGGTCTTCTCTCCCTTTCTGGACAAGTTCGTCGTAGTGTTCATCAACGATATCCTCTTCTATTCTCGGAGTCGTGATGAGCATGCTGAGCATGCTGAGCACTTGCGAGTTGTCTTGCAGATGTTGAGGGAACATCAATTGTACGGGAAGCTTAGCAAGTGCGAGTTTTGGTTGGACCGGATTGCCTTCTTGGGTCATATTATCTCGGGTGAGGGAATCTCTGTTGATCCGTCCAAGATTGATGAAGTTAAAGATTGGCCAGTGCCTAAGTCAGTATCAGAGTTGAGAAGTTTTCTCGGGCTAGCAGGGTATTATCGGAAGTTTATCCAAGACTTCTCGAAGATTGCTGGGCCGTTGACTAAACTGACATGGAAGGATCAGAAGTTTACTTGGGATGAGGCCTGCAGTGAAGCTTTTGCAGAGTTGAAGAGCAGATTGACGTCAGCGCCAGTGTTGACTATACCAAATGGTTCGGGTGGTTTCGTGATTCACTGCGACGCTTCAGGCAGAGGTCTTGGTGCAGTGTTGATGCAGAAAGGCCAGGTTGTTGCTTATGCGTCCAGGCAGTTAAGGCCGCACGAGAAGAACTACCCTACTCATGACTTGGAATTGGCAGCGGTGATCTTTGCTTGGAAGTTGTGGAAACACTACTTACTTGAAGACCGAGTGGAAATCTTTATTGACCACAAAAGTCTCAAGTATGTCTTCACTCAGAAGGAGTTGAACATGAGGCAGAGGCACTGGTTGGAGTTGATGGCCGACTATGACATCAGTTTGCAGTATCATCCCGGTATAGTGAACTTGGTGCCAGATGCATTGAGCAGAAGGCCAGTCGCCATCTTCTTGACTCAGCAGAAGGAGCTTATTGAATAGATGAGAAGGTTGGACTTGAATGTGATTTTGCCGGGCACCGATCGGAGTTGTATGATGCTTCAGTTGCAGTCGTCTCTGGTAGAGCAGATTAAGGAAGCACAGGCAGGTGATGAGCAGTTACAGGGGATTTAGAGCAGAAGTTGAGGTAGGTACAAGGACCGATATGGTCATTCACTCAGATGGATCACTTCGCTTTGGGGGTAGGTTGTATGTCCCAAATGGTGAAGTCAGGCAGAAATTACTCGAGGAAGCCCACCAGTCGGCATACTCTATTCATCCCGGTGGTACCAAGATGTATCGGAATTTGAAGCTTCACTTCTGGTGGCATGGTATGAAGAAGGCCGTAGCCAGATTTGTGTCTCAGTGCTTGATCTGCCAGCAAGTGAAGGCAGAACTTCAGAGGACCGCCGGACTTCTTCACCCTCTTCCCATTCTGGAGTAGAAGTGGGAGCATATCACCATGGACTTTGTTACTGCTTTGCCAAGAAGTCCCAAGGGTCACAATGCCATCTGGGTAATTGTGGATCGCTTGATGAAGAGTGGCCATTTTATCCCCTTCAGAGTTGGTTAGTCTACTGAGAGTCTCGCAGAGAGGTACATGCAGGAGATTGTCAGATTGCATGGGGTCCCTGTCAGCATTCTATCAGACAGAGACACTAGATTCCGATCACAGTTTTGGGAGAGGCTTCAGAGCAATCTTGGGAGCAAGTTGAAGTATAGTACAGCTTTCCATTCTTAGACAGACGGGAAATCAGAAAGGACCATTCAGACATTAGAGGACATGTTGTGGTTCTGTGTACTTCAGTTTGGAGGGTCTTGGGAGGATCACCTGCACTTGGTAGAGTTCTCGTACAACAATAGCTACCAAGAAAGTCTTAAGGCTGCTCCATTTGAAGCCTTGTATGGTCGAAAGTGTAGATTACCAGTGTGTTGGGACGACATTGGTGAGAGGAAGCTATTGGGGCCTGCGCTGATCACGAAGACTGTTGATGCAGTGGCCCAGATCAGGAAGCACCTAAAGGCAGCCCAGATCAGGCAGAGGAAATGGGCAGATGTTCACAAGAGGCCATTAGAGTTTGAAGTGGGTGATCATGTGTTCCTCAAAGTATCCCCGTGGAAGGGAGTTATCCGGTTTGGAGGCGGGGGCAAGCTAAGCCCTAGATTTATTGGGCCGTTTGATGTTGTGGAGCGAGTAGGCAAGGTGGCCTATACTCGCGTTGCGACCGACTCTATCTGGGGTGCATGATGTCTTTCATGTCTCCTAACTCCGGAAGTATATCAGGGATGATAGTCATGTCTTCGACTACTCGGAGCTGTCTGTTCGGCCAGATTTTTCCTGTGAGATCCATCCAATTTTGATCTTGGACCGACGGGAGAAGGTTTTGAAGAACAAGGTTATCAGGTTGGTTCTTGTTCCTTGGAATCCTTACTCGCCGGGTGAGTCAACTTGGGAGCTTGAGGATGAGATCCAGAAGAAGTTTTCCCACCTTTTTGTGTGATTCTTTTCTGTTCTTCGGGGTTATCCAATCGCCACTTGAGTAAATTTCGAGGACGAAATTTTTATTGTAAAGTGGGTAGGATTGTAACTCCCGTTTTCATTCTTCCCCCTTTTATTATTGATCCCCATTGTAATCTCCATTGTAATTAAATTTCATTTCTTTTTGTTTCATTATTGTATTGAGTAATGTTAATTCTAATGTTATTCATAATTCATTCCTCATCTCAGTTTGATTATTTAAATCTACTCTTCGTATTCCTAGTTCAGATTTAATTTCATAAATTGCCTTGTCTTATTGGGTTGTGAATTGTCCTCCCATTTGATCCATATTGTACCCAAAGCCCAATATCCACCTCCTATTGGATCTGTATCCAAACCCACTAACCCAAAACAACCCCCAAATTCTCTATAACAGTCAAATCCCTAAGATCTCTCCTAATCACTCCCCACATCTGTAACCCCCTAAAAATTTGAAAATGGAATCCCTAATTTTAAGCCCAATAATCTCTCCCATTACTATTTTAATCAAAACCCTAATCTAACCCTAAACCCCTACAGCCGCCATAACCCTACCCCTAACATTGTGCAAACCCGATTCCCTTTACTGTGTAGACCCCCCCCTCTCTCTCCTACCTCCCGTGCTTCCCTTCCCCTACCTTGCGCTCAACCGAAACCCACTGTCCTCTCCTCCATCGCGCCTCAAACCAAATCCTCGTCGCCACCTCCATCCCATCGTCACCACCATCTCAACCCCGTCGCCTTCATCATCATCCCCATTGCTCGAACTCGACTTCACCGAAACCCATCAACCCATCCACTGCTGTAGCCATCTCCGATCGCCCCTCCTCATCACTGTCACCCCCCTCATCCTCTCTTTGTCGCGGCTTCCCCGCGATGCCATTGCCGAACCTCGCCATCCAAAACAAACCCATCGTCTTCACTTCCATCGAACCCATTGCACCTTCGCCTTTAGTCACCATGCATCGTCTTCGTCTCTCCGTTCATCCCGTAACCACCGCAGATTTCCCCCTAGCCGTCGTCGCCATCCAAGCCCGCATGCCCCTCTCCGTCGTCTTCCTTTGTTTCAAGCGAAATAGAGCTTCGCTCGTCGCCGCCATCTTGATCGCTGTCTCGCTCCTCGACCACAGCGCCGTCGCCTGTCGCTCTCGCCACCGTGTCGACGAAGCCAGTCATCGCCGAAGTTCTCCCGGTCTCTTTCCCTTGCTGTCGCTTTGAAGAAGAAGAAGCGTGAGTGGGGGGGTTTTCATTGTTTGGTGTTTGGAAGAGGGGGATCAGCCTGTGTTGTTTGCTGTTCGGGTAGAAGAGAAGAGTTGGACTACTTTTTTGCTGTGTGGTGTTTTGCTGTTGGGATCCTATTTGCCATTGTGTGCTTGGCTTGCTGTTTTGCTGATTTGCACGGGCTCGCACATGTCTTGGATTCTTATTATTATCAGAGCTAACGTCATCTAAAGGCAAGTCATCTTACTCAAATTGTATTGTATCATATTCCAGATCATTTATTGAATTCCTGCAAGTAGATCCATGTTGAATATCGTATAATGTTATTGTTGTCTATCGTTGGGATACCACGGATTTACACGAGCGAATCCAAGTGGTAGTCTTGACTTCGTGCCATCTTTTTGCCTCTAATGTATAGGGATCTTACATGCACTCATGTAGCTAGTTATTGAATATAAGAATAGGGAATTATTGTTATGTTTCATCTCATGACATTATACACAACTATCGTAGATTGTATATTAGGGTTGATTGTTCATGTGATTGATAATGATGAATTAGTTGATTGTAATTAGTAGAGTTATGGACACTATGTATCTTAATACCATGTTCACATAGGAATGGCTTCCTGTGATTTATGATTGTTATACCCTAATTCATCGTTCTTAACATTTTTATCGTTTTATTCAAAAAGAATATGTGGACACCCTGAGAATTTATGCCAACCTGAACCTTGTCGTGCTGTTTCAACCTAGATAATGTCATTAAAATCAGTCACTTTCTGAATATGAAACGTAGCCCTAAGTGTCTAGATGTCAATAACATCAAGAATTTTCGAATTCCGACTTGTATTGCCTGAGTTATGACCCTTTTTCTACTGCTGCGCTGTAATTTCAGATTCATGTACATACCATGTTATGCTGATAAATTAAGTGAACTAATGATCAAATTTTGACTTAATAAATTCCATATTGGTAGATAACATGCTTAGGGTGATAAAAATTATTTTCACTGATTTTTGAAATGATTATTTACTGGCCTTACAACTGAAATTTGTCAATATCGATAACCGGCCAAAAACTAAAACCTGTAAAGAACACTGAATTTCACCAAGCTACTGTTGTCGGAATGTAGACTTTAAATATGCATTGGAACCGGGCAGGAGGCTAGTTTCAAGAACTTCTGACGGATCCGCATTTGCTATCCAATAGAAACGGAAATTCTAATTTTGGTACAGCAACCTACTGCTGTCTAGAATTGGGTTCTTATGTTTATTAATACATAATTGAATCTATAATTTTATATTTGGTATATTTAATTGTATAGAGTATATTGTATGATCTTAGGGTTGTTTTGTCATCTTTCTAGTGTCCCTTATTAATCGCATTATTGTATGTTAATTTAATAAAGAATATTAATCAAGCCGGGGTGAAGGGTTGAAAAGGGTAGTCGATAATATAGTGATTGTACTCGGTATTGTGGGCTTTGTTCCCAAAATATAGTGTCGGCTAGTGCTATTGATTTATTGTTGGATTACTGACTGCAGTATCCCAATTCATCGTGTATTGTTTAAGGACCTATCGTGCCTGTAGCGCCTCGAATTTCCAATATGATATTTTAGAAATACATGGCACAATTCCCAGCATCAACTTCAAATGTAATATTAAACACAGTCCAAAAACACAGATAATTTTTCTTTCAACTTTTATTACAATAATCATTTACAAAACACAACGGAAATACAAAACAACTTGAATTAGCAACTTTCTTTTTACAACACTTCTTTTACAAAATTTTTACAGAAAGGCTCTAATACATCAATTAATCTCAATCACCCAAACCCCAAGCTCTAAGCAACAACCTGTAAAACATGAGGCTAGAGATGATCCCTAACCCCAAAACTAAAGGGGTCAGCCATAATGGTGTGAGTGACATAAAAACAAAGCAACATAATTAAATCATAAAACACTGAGTCATCAACAACATGTATTAACAGCAAAAATAAATGAAATGAGAAATAACAAATAAGTAAAGCATGAAAACATCAAGAAATATAAGATAGTAAATAGTAATACACGAAAACTTCAAGTGAATCTAGACTAAGTGTCAAGTGTAGGAAAAATCAGGAAAACACATGCATGGAACCAAATCAAGAAAACACAAGTCTATATACTGACTCTCTAATGCGTACTTGTCGAAGTCTATGCATTCCACAGTACATAGGTCCGGTGCAAGCCCTTAACGATCTCCACTTTATAGGGATAACCCCTCGCGTCATGCAACTAGTCCTACGACGGTGATGGAAAACAAGATCCAGAATACTCCGCGAATAGGCATCACAGCCCTCAACGCGCAAGCATCATGTAAGATAGCTCAAAAACAACCGGAGATTCATCTCCCAAACCCTGTGTACCCCACGAATAGGCTTGCAAAGCCCTCAACGTGCAGATACACCAGGTACATTCCGTGAATAGGTCTGCCGACCCTCGACACGCAAATGCACCCTGCATGCTCCGTGAATAGGCCTACAGACCCTCGACACGCGAACACATAAATGTCCTCTCGAGAAAGAACAACAAACAAACCTGGAATGCATCCGTTGGACTAACAAAACCATGAGCCTATACTTACGTTTACCAAGTTCCATCACATCCCCACTAGTGCCTGTCCTTAAGTTGATTATTATTAAACCACAAAAATCCTCATCTCTAGAGTTAGTGTATCCTGCCGGGCTTAAATACTCAACAACAACTAAACCAAGACCCCCCAGGTCTAACTCAACAATCTCAACTTGCCAGTTCACAGGACTCCCACTCAAATCCTAGAGATCTCAACAAGACCAAAATTCACAAATCCATGATCAAAACGAACATAGGGAGAAACCTCTCCAATCAACAAAACCCAAATCTTTATAAAATTCCAGAATCCAAATCCAACAATAAAATATCTTGAAAACATATGTTCTGGAGAAAAAATAATATTTAGAATAATAAGTTATAGATCCAAAAATATTTAAGGAATCAATCATTTAAAGAACATTAGAAAACTCAAGAAAGCATCAGTAAAAGTCGACTGTAAGAAGTCATCAGTCGACTGTCTAGAGCAAAAATCCAACATTTTTAAGAAAATAAATTCTAAGTAGTAGCAGTCGATTGCTAATAGTCACCAGTGGACTGTCCAGAGTGAAAATCCAACACTTCGAGAAAATACCAAAATAAAGCAGAGACAGTCGACTGGAGAAATGGTTCAGTCGACTGTTCCGCACGAGATTCAAGAAAAACGAGAAAACACAGCAGCCAGGTAGCGACGGTCGACTGTCGAAACATACCAGTCGACTGCCTCATCTACAGACTGCAATTTGGGTTGTGCATATTTCAACCGATACATCGATTTACTTCACAAAAACGAAATCTAATAAAAGTATATTTCTAATATGATCAAATACAGCTTATAGGATATACAAGGATCCATAAAAGCCAATCAAAACCGCTTGAATTGATAAAATAACATTTTGATGAAGTTCTTCAAAATAAAACATGAATGTGTGCATATATCAAAATTAGAGTCTCTAAGAATCAGTCATACACCAAAATAATTTGTTTTATGTTCCAAACCTTATCAGTACCAAAATAAGTTGAGATATAGTAAAATCCTTCGAAAACACATAAAAACTCAATTTCTTCTAAAACAACAAAAAAATACTATATCATGAAAACGTTCGTGCATGTTCGTGCACCAAAGAAAACTTCACCAATCCATAAACTAAAATAACAAAATATTCAGATATCAAACTTAGTATTTGAGTAAATCCAAATTCAAGTGAAACCTTTCACAAAATCACAAATCCCCAAATTTAATCAAACAATATATCAATCCCCAATTTTAGTCATCACAACTCAAATCCTCAAGACATGGTCTTTTAATCCATTACTCATTCTCAAAATTCCTCAAACTAAATCTCAAATATTCTCAATAGTTGATTCATAAACAAATTTATCCTTGACATGGCCAAGTTGCTTTCATCCAACTCACCAATAGTCCAAAAATTTCTTCTTTAATCAACTAATGCATAACATCCATCATACTCAATCAAATCAGCAATAATCCAAAAGAAATAGCCTACTCACAATTTATATTAGGTTTTCCAACAGTCTAAAGTCATCCACCTGCAAAATCTACTCACAATAACTAGGGTTCACAAAAGATCCATTTTTTAACTCTTCCATTTAACATACATATTCATACCAAACCCTAGCATGCTTTCTAATAGATAAAACACCACATACAACATACATAATACAAAACAAAATATTTTACGTCACTCACCTTGTTGGAGAGATCAAACGAATATAACAAAGCAAGACGAAAAATCCCTCCATTGCAAAGAATCCAAGATCCCCTCTTTAAATCTCCAAGAAAGTAAAAATAATAAAACCTTTGTGTTGTGCAGTGAAAGACGGCTGCACTCCACCTTTTAAATAGGCCGGAATTGAAGAATTAGGGTTTCGAACACATTTGCAAAATAATCCTTTTAAAATATAACTTTACATAAATAGATCCCTATACTTGGAAACTTGATAAAACCAATTTAATTGTGATTTAAAAACAAAATGAACAATTTATTTCCAGCCGGCACTATTTGAAAAGTCCAGAAAAATAGTTCTGCACTTTCACCCCTCAAAATGACAATTTTGCAAAAAGATCATTCTTTTTGTAATATTTGCAAATAGGTCCATTAAATATCAGAAAAATCTAGAAAAATCACAAATAATCTCAAATAATAAATAATGATTTTCCACAAAATAATTTTGCCTTTTGAACTTCACAAGAAAATATTTGCACGTGTTTTGCACGTGTAAAAAAATAAATCTTCAGAAAATATTTATTAAATCTCCAGAAAAATCATTTTAATTTATTTATATATCTTTAAAATAATATTTAAAAATATGGGGTACTACATCACTCCCTCCTTAGAAGAGTTCTGTGCTCAGAACTACTACTAATGGGGTCCAAATAAACACACCAATAAGGAATGCAATATCTCATAAATGGAAACATAATTTAAGAAAATACAATCACACGAGAGAATACATTCCAACAAAAGAAATACAAACATAGAAGAAACACAATCATGCAAAGAGTTTAGAAAAACAACCTTCCGCTGCGCAACTCTTATAACTTGCCATCGGGAACCTGCTGCAACAGCCTCTGAACTCCTGCATCTAGCTCTGACCTCCCACAATCTGCTTCATCCTTCCGAGGACAGTGGCCACTCCCTCCTTAGAAAGGACATGACCAAGGAAAGCCACTTTAAGACCCTACCCGGAAACACCTTAAGCTCCACACCTAAGACTAGCAAAAATTTGGGAGACACAAATGTATGCAAGAAAACAGTATCAAATAAAACTTTTGATTTTATTCCATTAACCAAAACAAATCCTGTTACATGAAGAATGATACTCAATCTCCAATTTATTCTCAAATAAAGTTTTACCTAATGAATTCAAAATTCTTGCACACCCCGGATCACATCCCTGAGTTACCTGCATCCTCCTTAGTCAATGTGAACACTCGCCCCTGCCTCTGAACCTTGCCTTCCCTTGCACCATCTTTCTTCAGTTGCGGATAGTTTGGTCGAATATGCCCTTCACGACCACAATGATAACAAACCTGCACCTTCCGAGGCTTGGTGCATGCTGCCTGATGATGACCTGCCTTTCCACAATTGAAGCAAGTCACACCTTGAACTACGGGCGCCTTCTACACTGGTCCACTAAAATTGCCCTGCTTCACTGGGAACTTCTTCCCACTCTGATTATCTGCTGGCCTCTTGTTCTTGTTCCAGGTCTCCTACTTCTTCTGGAACTGGTCCATATCTTTCTCTGTCATAGCTGCTCTCCTGACCAGCTTATCGAACCTCCTTATGCCCAACGGAATCATTCTCGACCTCAAATTTGGCCTCAAGCCTTGCTCAAACTTCTTGGCCTTCTTAGCTTCATCAACAATTAGCTCTGGCGCATACCTCGACAGCTGAGTGAACTTAGTCTCATACTCTCGCACGGTCATGTTGCCTTGTTGTAGATTCAAGAACTCTGTCGCCTTCTTCTCCTGAATATCCAGGGGGAGGAAACGATCCCTGAATTCTTCCAGAAAAGCCTCCCAAGTCATTTGCTAGTCCCCCAAAGTCCTCTTCACCGATTGCCACCAAACACCAGCGTCCTTTTCCAACTGCATAGTGGCCAACTTCACCTTATTGGCTGCCAGAGTTTTCGAGACCTCGAAGATTGTCTCCATCCGTCTAATCCAATCATCAGCCTCATTTGGATCAGACTGCCCCTCAAACACTGGCGGCCTCATCCTCTTGAAGGACTCATTCTGCTTGATAGGATCAGCGTTAACAAACACTGGTCCAACTCCATGATTCTGATTCTGGTTCTAATTCTGAGCCAAATTAGCTGCCATTAGTGCATTCAAAGTCCGATACACCCTGGCAAATTCAGCCTCGAGATCAACTCCTGTTCCTTGGGAACTTCCAGCTCCTTCACCATTGTTACCATTTCTGGTTCTAGGTCCAACCATTCTGAATACTGCAAAATGAGGGTAAAGTTAGAGCATCACAACATAATTCACATCCATTTCAATACCCTATGGCAAATCTTCAACCATACCCCAAACCAAACATCATGTTCTAACTCTATGTGATACTCACACTCTAATGTCCACACCTAGGTACTCACGCTCTAGTGTCCACACCTAGGTTGATTTTTCATACTATGTTTATTATTACTATAGAAGCATGCTCTGATACCAAATCTATAGTGCCCCGAATTTTCAATATGATATCTTAGAAATACGTGGCACAATTCCCAGCATCAACTTCAAATGTAATATTAAATACAGTCCAAAAACACAGGTAGTTTTTATTTCAACTTTTATTACAATAATCATTTACAAAACACAGCGGAAATACAAAACACCTTGAATTACCAACTTTCTTTTTACAACACTTCTTTTACAAAATTTTTACACAAAAGTTCTAATACATCAATTAATCTCAAGCATCCAAACCCCAAGCTCTAAGCAACAACCTGTAAAACATGAGGCTAGAGATGATCCCTAACCCCCAAAACTAAAGGGGTCAGCCATAATGGTGTGAGTGACATAAAAACAAAGCAACATAATTAAATCATAAAACACTGAGTCATCAACAACATGTATAAACGACAAAAATAAATGAAATGAGAAATAACAAACAAGTAACACATGAAAACATCAAGAAATATAAGATAGTAAATAGTAATACACGAAAACATCAAGTGAATCTAGACTAAGTGTCAAGTGTAGGAAAAATCAGGAAAACATATGCATGGAACCAAATCAAGAAAACACAAGTCTACATGCTGACTCTCTAATGCGTACTTGTCGAAGTCTATGCATTCCATAGTACATAGGTCTGGTGCAAGCCCTTAACGATCTCCACTTTATAGGGATAACCCCTCGCGTCATGCAACTAATCCTACTATGGTGATGGAAAACAAGATCCAGAATACTCCGCAAATAGGCACCACAGCCCTCGACGCGCAAGCATCATGTAAGATAGCTAAAAAACAACCAGAGATTCATCTCACAAACCCGTGTACCCCACGAATAGGCTTGCAAAGCCCTCGACGTGCAGATACACCAGGTATATTCCGTGAATAGGTCTGCCGACCCTCGACACGCAAATGCACCCTGCATGCTCCGTGAATAGGCCTGCAGACCCTCGACACGCAAACACACAAATATCCTCTCGAGACATAACAACAAAAAGTCCTGGAACGCATCCGTTGGACTAACAAAACCATGAGCCTATATTTACGTTTCCCAAGTTTCATCACATCCCCACTAGTGCCTGTCCTTAAGTTGATTATTATTAAACCACAAAAATCCCCATCTCTAGAGTTAGTGTATCCTGCCGGGCTTAAATACTCAATAACAACTAAACCAAGACCTCCCAGGTCTAACTCAACAATCTCAACTTGCCGGTTCACAGGACTCCCACTCAACTCCTAGAGATCTCAACAAGACCAAAATTCACAAATCCATCGTCAAAACGAACATAGGGAGAAACCTCTGCATTCAACAAAACCCAAATCTTTATAAAATTCCAAAATCCAAATCCAACAATAAAATATCTTGAAAACATATGTTCTGTAGAAACAATAATATTTAGAATAGTAAGTTATAGATCCAAAAACATTTAAGGAATCAATCGTTTAAAGAACATTAGAAAACTCAAGAAAGCATCAGTAACAGTCGACTGTAAGAAGTCATCAGTCAACTGTCCAGAGCGAAAATCCAACATTTTAAGAAAATAAATTCTTAGTAGTAGCAGTCGACTGCTAATAGTCACCAGTCGATTAGCCAGAGCGAAAATCCAACACTTCGAGAAAATACCAAAATAGAGCAGAGACAGTCGACTGGAGAAATGGTTCAGTCGACTGTTCCGCATGAGATTTCAAGAAAAACAAGAAAACATAGCAGGCAGGTAGCGACGGTCGACTGTCGAAACATACCATTCGACTGCCTCACCTACAGACTGCAGTTTGGGTTGTGCATATTTCAACCGATACGTCGATTTACTTTACAAAAACAAAATCTAATAAAAGTATATTTCTAATATGATCAAATATAGCTTATAGGATATACAAGGATCCATAAAAGCCAATCAAAACTGCTTGAATTGATAAAATAACATTTTGATGAATTTCTTCAAAATAAAACATGAATGTGTGCATATATCAAAACTAGAGTCTCTAAGAATCAACCATACACCAAAATAACTTGTTTTATGTTCCAAACCTTATCAGTACCAAAATAAGTTGAGATATAGTAAAATCCTTCGAAAACACATAAAAACTCAATTTCTTCTAAAACAACAAAAAAATACTATATCATGAAAACGTTCGTGCATGTTCGTGCACCAAAGAAAACTTCACCAATCCATAAACTAAAATAACAAAATATTCAGATATCAAACTTAGTATTTGAGTAAATCCAAATTCAAGTGAAACCTTTCACAAAATCACAAATCCCCAAATTTAATCAAACAATATATCAATCCCCAATTTAAGTCATCACAACTCAAATCCTCAAGACATGGTCTTTTAATCCATTACTCATTCTCAAAATTCCTCAAACTAAATCTCAAATATTCTCAATAGTTGATTCATAAACAAATTTATCCTGTAACATGGCCAAGTTGCTTTCATCCAACTCACCAATAGTCCAAAAATTTCTTCTTTAATCAACTAATGCATAACATCTATCATACTCAATCAAATCAGCAATAATCCAAAAGAAATAGCCTACTCACAATTTATATTAGGTTTTTCAACAGTCTAAAATCTTCCACCTGCAAAATCTTCTCACAATAACTAGGGTTCACAAAAGATCCAATTTTTAACTCTTCCATTTAACATACATATTCATACCAAACCCTAGCATGCTTTCTAATAGATAAAACACCACATACAACATACATAATACAAAACAAAAGATTTTATGTCACTCACCTTGTTGGAGAGATCAAACGAATATAACAAAGCAAGACGTAAAATTCCTCCATTGCAAAGAATCCAAGATCCCCTCTTTAAATCTCCAAGAAAGTAAAAATAATAAAATATTTGTGTTGTGCAGCGAAAGACAGCTGCACTCCACCTTTTAAATAGGACGGAATTGAAGAATTAGGGTTTTGAACACATTTGCAAAATAATCCTTTTAAAATATAACTTTACATAAATAGATCCCTATACTTGGAAACTTGATAAAACCAATTTAATTGAGATTTAAAAACAAAATGAACAATTTATTTTCAGCCGGCACTGTTTGAAAAGTTCAGAAAAATAGTTTTGCACTTTCACCCCACAAAATGACAATTTTGCAAAAAGATCATTCTTTTTGTAATATTTGCAAATAGGTCCATTAAATATCAGAAAAACCTAGAAAAATCACAAATAATCTCAAATAATAAATAATGATTTTCCACAAAATAATTTTGCCTTTTGAACTTTCCAAGAAAATATTTGCACGTGTAAAAAGATAAATCTTCAGAAAATATTTATTAAATCTCCAGAAAAATCATTTTAATTTATTTATATATCTTTAAAATAATATCTAAAAATACGGGGTACTACAGTGCCGACTATTGTTATCGTTATTGTGCAAGAAATTGCTATTGTTATCGTGCGAGTACATGAACTATAGAATCTACCACCTTAGTCTAAACGAAATTGATTGTATGCATCGAACCTGTTGTACGACACACATGGAACACAGTAGTACGTATATTAGCTAGGATTAAAAATAAATAATAGACTTAAAACTTTCATCACATTGTCATTGCATATTATCATTTTTGTGGAACAGTGTTATCGTTATTGTTACCATTATTGTTATTATTTATCGTTATCGTTATAATCATCGTCATTGCATATTGTATTACTATCGTATTGCCACTGTTCGATATTATTGATTTCATCGTTCATTGAATTCATTGCTATACTGCCATTGTCATTATTTCTCTATTTCTCTACTTGCATGTCCACGACTTGCTCTAAGGACTTTTTCCTCTCTTTAGGTGAACAGATTACAGGTAACACCATGAGACCTCGACGACCCAAATATATATAAGGCACTAACCTGCCCTCATATACCAACTGCACCTACCAGTACCACCAGCATCAATATATATATAGGAGGCACTCCCTTCTCGGGGTATTCAAAACAGCATCTGTCATTAATTCTTCCTTCAACTCTTGAAAATGTCTTTTCACCCTGCACCGGTTATACGAATGGCAAATTCCTCCAGGGAAACTGATTCATTGGTGCAGCAATAACAGAAAATCGAAAAATGAATCGCCCATGATAGACAGCCAAAACTAAGAAACTCGAAATTTCTGACACATTTGTAGGTTATCTCCCGTCTTTTCACCTCTTCAAATGTTTTCCGATCCACCGATACGCCTTCAGCAGACACAATGTGCCCTCAAAAATCACACTTCTCACTCCTAAAAATGAAAATTTACAGACCTTTCATACCGCTTCTAGTCCCAACGAGTCTACAACTCAGCTCTGAGGTGCCATCTATGCCCCTCCATACTGCAAAAATACACCAAATATCATATACAAATACAATCATACTCTGTTAATATAAGGGTGAAAGGTCCAATTCATCTAATTCATGAAAACTGCAAGGACATTCGCCAGCCCAGAAGACATTAAAGAAAACTTATACAATTCAGATCGAGTACGAAAAACAATCCCTGGGATACTTCCCTCTCTAAGGATTATCTGATAGTACTCGGTGTGCAACTCTAGCTGGGAGATTAGTGGCACTCCCCGCAACTAATTCAACAAATTATCTATTCTCAACAACGAATACTTAATAGTCACCTTACTTAGTACACCTTCTCGGTGAACTACCTTCTTTGTTACAATACTGCAGAAGCGCCCTACGGCGTATCACTTGAACCGATAATCCCTTCCAAAAGCATCACCTCAAATTCTCTTTCATCTCTCCTTATTCCTAAAGTGCTAGAGCACAAGCTGATTTAGAAATAGGAGTCATACCAAATATCAAATCAACCTTGAACTCCAGAGTTCACCAAGGTGGGGGACCAAAAACCTCTTCAAATATATCAAAAACTTTGCAAACCCCATCAACAATCTCAATCTTCGCCTTAGATATTTCTACTGAACCCGAACGGGCATAATTTTCATCGTCCAAGGCATTACATACAATCAAACACTGGGTTTCATCAGGTTGTCTCACCCGAATCCTCCCTGCACCATACCCCAACTACGCAGATAACCTACATAACCTTCTACAATCAATCAATCTCCCCAAATATGGGATAAAACCATAACCACACATCACTCCTTAATCTATAAAATATACACCTATAGATCATACGTCCATAGGACCTACACAAGATCCCCTGAGAATAGCCCCTTACGGTACACAACAATCAATATAATAGAATACTCCAATATTGCACAAATTCACACCGGGATTTCTACAGAAGTCAACCCATATGCAGGGTCATGAAAGGTAATGCTGGCTCAAAGTCAGACCAAGGTCTAATGAGGATCGCACCATTCCATGATATAATCTATCCTTCAACAAAACACCCACATAAAATACACTCTCTATCTCCAATTAAGCGATAATGAACCCATACTCACATGGTAAGATCACTTGGATTAACAAATTCCTAGTTAACCTAGGCTCTGATACCAACTGTAACACCCCAAAATTTTTTTTCTCTCCAAATTCAATTCTTTCAATTTCTATATCACTTTAAACATAAACTAAGAAAGTTATAATTCAAGAAAAATTTTGGCAGAGTTTTTCCTGTAAATTTTGCCCCGAAACACAAATAGCTTACGGAATTCTGCTCAAAATTCTGTAGCTCACAATACATGCAATAATTTTACGGGCTCCCCAGGCCAAAATGAGCAGAAACACACAGGCAATATAATATAATGCTCTGGGGGCCAAACTCATAACGGATTATCAAATATTCAATAAAAACCATAAATTCCTTTGAAAACATAAAGGATTTTTGTAAAAATTTAGAAAAACCTTTTTAAAAACCAACCACAGAACCCAATACTCCACAACGAGGTGGGTACGGGCTTTCTCACCTCATCACAGCACTATATACATATACCTTTACCATAATACAAAATAATACATCAACTATTCACTCTTCTACTTATACTAAATACATAAATAATCTAACATCTCGATAAAATAAAATTCCTAACTCTATCACTACCTCGCCATGCTGCTACCAACCTGCAAGAGAGTTAGGGTTGTCCACTCTCAGGGAGGGACCCCCTAACCCCCAGAAAATATCAGGGGTTAGCCATTTCTGGTGTGAATATAATTTAAAAAATCTAACAAATAAATTAAATTGTATAAAGAAAATAATTTAAACTTACAAACATCAAGTAAGAAGATACACCTTGAACCTCTGAACTTAAAAACATCATCAATACGATTTATATCAAAGTACTCTTCAAATTAGCATCGAATTATAAAATAACCCATAATTTACACATTCTACTATACTTCACATCACCCTCATATTTATCCGTATTATATATTCGCACAAGACTAATTTCCATACAATCCATTCCTTTTCAATTTAAATTCCCTAACCCGAATATTCATTCCTTTTCAATTGTCATCATATTAGCATTTCGCTGTTTATATAAATATCAATTACATGATGCTATTACATCTTTCTTTAATAACCATTTATATGAATACAAACTCATAACACAACATACTTTCTGCATTAACCATTTTCGTAACCATTCTCCAAATACGGGTATTTATTTTATGGTAATACAACAAGTACCACTTCTTACATATATGCTTCTATTCTCACAATGCCACATTCATTCAAGTCTTATGATGCAATTATAACATCTTATTGCTTATTGCAATGCTCTCACATTTCATCACATCATTAACACATCACTAGTAGAATGCTTATACTCATTACATCGAAAACATGTTTTATAGCTCATTCCCATCTCATTATACCACCTTAGTAATTCTCATTCTTATAAGTAATATATCTTATTATTATTATTTTCACTTAATCCCCAAACTCAATTTGGGGCCACATGTCACACCTCTTAGCCGATAGCTTGGGTAATAATCACTGCACCTCAAACACACAGTTTGGGTAATATCACATCACATCTCAAGCCGATAGCTTGGTTATTAATTCACTTCAATCACTTATCATCTTTACTTTATTCAATTCTTCATTTCCATTAATCATTACCACTACCATACCAACCCACCCTGCGAATTATGCCAAGGCAGGTAGTTCCCACAATTTCTACAGAAATAGCGGGCAGGTAGTTTCCTTGACACAATTCCAAGGTGTAACAACTTATATCACACTGTATTTTACTTTAATGATCACATACATAATACAATTTCTTCGTACTATTCATAATAACACATGTCTCTTTTATTATTCTCATTTTAAATTAACCACGTACTGCATTTATCACTTCTTTTCATACACTAACTCATAACTCGTTTTCCTTCACATTTACTTCATTCACAACTACTTTCTTTCTCATCCACAATTCACAATTCACTTTCTGTAATTTCACATTTGTATTAACACTTAGTTATTTTATTAGTTTGTCGACCAGTGAGCCACAGTATCCCAACATACTGAAAGCCGACAGCCCAGTAAACATGCGGTCCGATGCTCTCCCAGAGTCTTACTCGTCCGAGGCTACGTCTTCCTCCTAGCCGAACTAGCGAGGGAACCACTAACCCCTAGTCCCACTAGGGTACTTCCTCCCAGCCGAAGCCAGCGAGGCAAACACTCACCACTAGTCCCACTAGGGTGCTTCCTCGCGACAGCTGTCATCGAGGGAAAACGGGCCTCAAGCCGATAGCTTGGGCGATAAAAACCACTTACCCCAAACATAGTTTGGGTCCACTATTCCCAAGCCGGTCCTTGGGCGTTAGGAGGTCTAGCCCAAACCCCCAGGATTGCTGTAGGTACTGGTCAACAAAGCCATCTGTTATTAGCATTATTCATTTCATCTTTCCATCTTACTATGTTCCACAACATTACACTTTTGAATTCAAGAATAGCTACCACCTTGATTTTAGTCACGTGTATTAATAACACCTTTAATTAGCGCTTACCATCTTATCTTTTATCTTGCATTTGATGCACATCTGATGTCCACGATATAATTATCATCACAGTATATCACATATATACATACACCAAGTCGTTTAACATATAAACCATCATGTCATATTATTGCATATCATGAATGCACCATGTTATTTATTTTGCCATAACATCACCCATTATGAATACCATGCTATTTACTACTTCATTAAATCACTTATAGGCATACACCAAGTTATATCATAAATAAAAGAATTATAAGGTGTTAGTCTGTATCGTAAGCGTATCAAAATATATTAATCATCACAGAATAATATCATATTATTGCCCATTATTTCACTTCGAACATAATTAAAATGTAAACATGTACCCAATTATTAATTTCATCAACTATTGCATCACACGTCATAATTATCTATATATATATCACAAATATACACCACACATGCGGGTTTCCCAGAAAAAGGGGCCAAAATCACTTATTTCCTCTAATTAAATCTTATCATATCTAATTATAGCATACTAGCTCATACACCATGCTCCATGTAATGATAATTACCTTTAAGGGCCTATATGCCCCAAAACATGCACAAAACACGCACTGGATAAAAATATGCATAAACAATTTAATACATTTAGTTTTTATACTTCAACACATCACAATAACCCATACTATAGATTTTATATACTTAAAATAGTCACTTTCACCACATATCTCAAAAACCCATTTTGGATCCTTAAAAATCCGTATTTTCAATAAAAATCCACTTTTGGCATAACTCCCATAAAACATATCAAAAGGCCACGAAATTCGGCCACAATATAAAATATTTATAATTACAACATACTCACCTGACGGATCGAGCAAACGATATCCCACGTCCGCCCTGTAGCCAGTCGAAGTTCGACTTTTTCCACCTAAATAGGAAATTATAGGATCGATTAGCATGAAACTCAAAACTCGACCTACGGATCTCCAAATTTAAATCCGTCTTCACCCACGCGTCACAAATGACATATGTAGGTGAGCTACAGCAATAGATTTCGAGTTCGAGTCCCAATACAAAAACTCACATATTAATCGGAGGCTTTCTAATAAGAAAATTTCCCTATCTCCAAATTTCTTTAATCCCTTCTTCCTAATATCTCAAATTATGGTTAACAACAATAATGAGACTCATCTACGCCTCCGAATTCATCAAATTCTCACATCTATATCGCTCGGGCATTTCACCGAATACCCGGCGTGCATTTTTCACCTATAATCCATTTCACTCAATTTAATTGAGCTGGAAGCCTATAAAAATCATCCTAAATTCATATTAGTACTTTCATAATACTCTACACCCTCATATGCATTTTCTACAATTATTTGGATCGAGTTTTCTATCCGATTTCATAAACCCTATAGTTCGAGTTTATGCCAAAATCATTACTCCCCATTTTATTCTAATGGCTCACTACAATTTTACTACCATACAAGAGATAATTCTTATATATATATATATATATATATATATATATATATATATATATATATATATATATCTATTTTACAAACCCAAAACCCTAATTTACTAACAACTTGTAATTTCTCTAACAATCCACTAATTCCTCAAATCTTCCACTTCCAACATCTCTAAATCTTTCTACCCTAATAATCATACTCAATAAAACTAACCACACTTAATTTTATTCAATAAAATAAAAAGGGATATACCTTTCCGTGGTTGTTTCTCCAAATTGACTCCACTACTAGGTAGAGCATCCCTCACTTAGTCATCTCCGCAAATTAATTCAAAAATTATAAGGTATTTAGGTGGATTTGAGGAGAGAGAGAGAGAGAGGCCGAAAGTTGGGTTTCGGCCTTCTCTGGTTTCGATCAGAAATGGAAAAGAAAGAAAGAAGGGAGAAGGAAGGAGGAGAGGAAGGGGGGGGGGGGGGTTATAAAAATATTAATAATATTAATAATTAAATAAAGTCTATTAGCAAATAAACCCCCAACACCCTAAAATATTTCAAATAAACACCAACTTTATACTTTAATAATACTAATAATACAAAATACATTAAATCATCTCATAACAATCCTCCAAAATTATAAATAAAGTGAATAATATTTCTTCACATAAAATCTCAACTCATGGCTTCAACATATCATCTACACCAATCCAATTAAAATATCCATATTAGTATCAATAAGATATGACTTAAAATAATTCTCACCCCTACAAAATATAAAAACGAATATTTTTGGTATTTTAAAATCCGAGGTGTTACATTTCGCCACGCTGCTTAAATAAATGTTGCTTTATTTGAGAACTCTAATAAAATTGAACAAATTTTGTTTCTTTGTATTGTGGGCTTCGACCTGAATGTTGTTTGTTAAATTTCTAGATGTTGGGTTATTTTGATGTTGGTTATTTTTATACTTAATTTCCAATATTTTTATTTATGTGATTATTCTTTCATTGCATGCGTGGTTGTTTTATTTCTTGTTTATATTGTTGAGTTGGATCAATAACAGCCTATGGATGACGCAAGTCATTCGCTGGGCCGTGTCACGTGTTTGCATTCTGTATTTTTGGGAAACGGGGCGTGACATCTAATTATGATTTATAAGAGATAGATATTAACGGTAATCAACATGTGAAGGGTGAGAAACGAGATTATCTCATGGCGGATCAATAAAAGGTCTACTTACGGGATTCAGAACAAAGCTTGTAGGGGAAACAAAAAGATGTACAAGAGAATACTTGCCTTAATATGATGACGATGATTCCGATAATATTGAGAATAACGGGACGAGCGTCTCGACGACAACAGGTAAAAAGTTCGTGCATCGAAGCACGTGCAAGATACATGCACCACAATTAGAGACACAACAACAACAACAAAAAGTGACAACGGCAGCAACAGCAAGACCGACAACAACATTGACGACAACAGCAAGACGACGACAGCATTGGACAGATAGTGAGGGGGATCGCGAGGGCAACGCTCGAGTAGGATGAAGATGGCGATGGGGAGGCTGGGGCTCCTGGGTGGTGGGGGATGGGGACGAGGGTTTTGGTGGTGGCACAGACGACAAGGCACGACGAGGGGGAAAGGGCATTGAGACTGGTGGCAAAGGGATAGCGGGGTAGTCAACGAGGGTGCTGCGGTGGGCGGAGCGGCAAGGAGGAAGGGTGAAGGTCGAACAGAGGAGGGGATGATGGGTTCTTCAAAGTCGAGCAGGGTAGAAGAGAAGAGACAGCGGTGAGGATGATGACTGAGGGATATGAAATGAAAGAGTAGGGAATAGTCTCATGGGTTTGGGTGGAATTTTGAGATTGATTTGGTATTTGTACATTTCACAAAAAGTCACATAATTCACTCTACAAAACAATCCATGAAAATTAGTGACTTTTGAATACTAGAAGACTTTTTTTAAGTTATAAAAAGTCTTGATTGAATACTACTAGATTTGGACACACTCTTTAAAAAATCATGATAGTCTTGATTGAATACCAAAAGACTTTTTAGATTATTTAAAAGTCTTGATTGAATACCATAAGACTTTTTTATCACAAAAAATTCTTTTAAAATCTCATGAAATCCTAATCCAATACACCCCCCTTTGTAAAAGATGAGTAAATTAAGGAAAGATTGAGAAATTACTTTGAGAAGTTATTAAATGAAAAAGTTGTGGGCAACTTAAATGTGGAGGACTCAAGGGAGAGTCGAGAGCATATGTTTTTTCCGTAGAATTAGGGTCTCGGAGTTTCGAAATGCTCTAGAAAGGATGAAAACACGGAAATGTTTAAAACCGGATGATATACCCATTGAAGTTTGAAAGTGTCTTGGGGATGTAGGATTGGGTTGGCTAACAAAATTATTTAATGAAATTTTGAGGACTAAGAAGATTTCTAATGAATGGAGAAAGAGTATTTTAGTACCTATATATAAAAATAAAGGAGATATACAAAGTTGCTCAAACTACCGAGGAATTAAATTAATGAGTCCTATTATAGTAGGTTTACACCAAGGTTCGGATTTAAGCCCCTACCTTTTTTACTTTGGTTATGTATGAATTGACGCGAGGAATACAAGATGAGGTGACTTAGTTTATGCTTTTTGCCGATGATATCATCTTAGTGGACGAGACTAGAGCAGGAGTCAATACTAAATTAGAATTGTAGAGAGAAACTTTTGAAGCTAGAGGCTTTAGGATAAGCAGAACTAAAGAGAGTATATGGAGTGTAATTTTAGTGATATTCAGAACACAACTGAGGAAGTAATAAAGCTTGATGGTCAAGAGATACCTAAGAGAGACCATTTCCGATATTTAGGCTTGATTATACAAAGAAATAGGGAGATTTGTGAAGATGTTATACATAATATCCAAGCAGGGTGGCTTAAGTGGAGAAGTGCCAGTGGTGTTTTGTGTGACAAACGTATACCTTTGAAGTTGATGGAAAAATTTTATGGACGGCTGTTAGACCGGCAATGATGAATGGAGCAGAGTGTTGGACAACAAATAAAAAATTTGTCCAAAAAATGAGTGTAGCAGAGATGAGGATGCTAAGATGGATGTGTGGTAAAACAAGAAAGGATAGAATTAGAAACGAGTATATACGAGACATGCTAAAGGTAGCTCTAATCGAAGATAAGTTAAGAGAAAATCGCCTCAGGTGGTTTGGACATGTTACACGCAGACCTAGTAGTGCCCTCGTTAGAAAGAGTGATTTGATATGTATTGAAGGTAGAGTTAGGGGTAGAGGAAGACCTAAACTAACTTGGGAAACGGTGAAAAAAGATATGATAGCTTGTGACCTTACAAAAGATATTGCACTAAACCGTACATAATGGAAAACCAGGATTCATGTAGCCGACTCCAACTAGTTGGGAAAATGCTTTGTTGTTGTTGTTGTTATGTGTTACAAATATAAAGAAATACTATTAAAATATAAGGAGAGAGAAGGACAGTTTTCTTATTGTTTAAAATTTGTCCATCCACCTCCTTATATTATAATAGTATTTCTTTAAATTTAGAACATGTTACCAGCACAATTCTGTTCGTTGTGTTCATTTTCGATGTCTGATCGACCTTAACTTTTGAGAAAAAGGATCACAACATATTGGGGAGAAACATATCCAAAATTCAGATCGATCAAACGGTAGATGTGTGGGAAACGATTTTCTTATTATCTTTACAGATTCATTGAATATGATAACATCCGTCAAATTTTATTTTGAATAACGTCTCATATGAGTGTTAAATCAATTTTATTTGATAGAACTTTTCAAGATGACTGATTTTCATCTATTATATAACCTATTTGGATATAAATTGAATTTGTTATAATTTTTACAAGTTTTAAAGCAGTTTCTAATAGAAAACTCATAACTTTAAAGCCAATCATTGAAAATTTCTGAAAAATTTGATGATAATTATCAGAATAAGAACAATGAGAAATTAGGTTGGGGTTTAATATCCCTACTGCTTGAGATATTCTACCCCAATTATCAAAACTGGAATAATCTCAAGCACTACCACAAGACCAGTATAAATGAAATAAGACCAGGTTTTGGATATTGGGCTTTATACCCACTCAACCCGGTCCAATAACTAACAGATAACACGTGTGAACACGTGTTGCCCCATACAATTTTATACACAATAATATTCTATTAATATTGAGAATATACCTATATATCCAACAATCTCATCCTATATTCTCAATATATTAGGCAATACCTGGTTTATCTCATCATTCCACATGTTATGGATTGGATCAAAAAAATTTCAAATAAACATTGAATCACAAGAAAATATAGTTCATAAACTAAACCAATTATAACTTGAATAGTTCAATGTGACTAAACCAAAATAATCAAAGTTCCAAGACCATATCAAAACAGAATAGTTCACAATGACTAAACCAACTGGAGAAATCTGTCATAGTTTCAAAATCAACCAAAGCAAATAAACTTCAAAAACAAAATAAGAGTTTTAAGCTCTGTTGCTGCTGATTTTGGTATGGGAGCAAATAGATGAATTTGTGAATTCTTCGAAGAAACAAATTAGCAAACTTGTTGACTTTCACCGGCATTTGATGGGTTTCTCGCCGCTGCCGTGAACCTGCAAAAAGTTCGATACACCGGGATGAATCCCGATAACAATCCTCCGACGCTCTTGTCAGTAATCAGGAAGATTATGAAAGAGCTTTATGTGGAAAAAATTGATTACCTTGTTATGGTGGGGGAAGAGGGGTATTTATAGTCATTTTTAGAGACAGTTTAGAGATAATGATTTATCCCTATGTCCCGGTGTTTTTGGATAAGATGTAGAGTTTAAACTCGTTTCGCGATAAGAGAGTTGGTTAAAACCGCCTCTTAGAGATAATCACGAATTTGAATTACTCTTTAAACATCTGAATTAGTTTGTAACTGGTTGCTACCCATACCCAAAAAGATAGATCCGTTTTTGGGTTATTGGGCTTTGAAGAAAAGTCCAGTTCCCATTTCAGACCCGTTTGTAGGTGAAATTATCGTTTTACCCCTGAGAGCTTTAAGATTCGCGCTCAATTTGAACGGTCCCAATTTAGTCCCATTTTTAGCCATATCACGAGCCCCCCACTCCTGAAGACTGAGTTCAACAACCTTTAAGGAGTAGTTTTACTGTTTGAATGGCGTACAGGATCTTATCGGAGTTTTTAAGGAAATTTGGATCTTGCTCGAGGTGTAACGGTGTTGGTCTAAGCTTGTAAGGTGCCCAAATTGATTTTGCAAATTTTTTGGATTTTTTCTAATATTTAAATTATTTTTCGAATTATTTATCCAATTTTGCGAAGTAACAATATATGTTTTCAAAAAGTATTAATTAATCGTTCTAATTAATAATTAATTATCCAGGAGTTCAAAAATATTTTCCTGAATTTATAATTAATTTTTAGAATTTTTAATTAATTTTCTTGAATTTTTAATCATTTTTCACAATTTTTAAATAATTAATTTGAATTAATAATAAAAATAAAGAATTAATCAGGGAATATCGACATGGCGCAATCTGGCGCGTTGATCATATCGATGGCGCAATTTTTCAAGCTATCAAACGGTGGATCTGCCGCTCGACAACGAGGTGCGATCTGAGCGCTCTGATCGTGGGCACACATCGGGAGGCAGACATTTTTCCTCCATTTGGGGGTCGGTGGCAGGAGCGCTCGGCACTTGTTATCGAAGTCTAGGGGAGTGACACATAGCGCGTTGACCATTGACCGTTGACCAGTTAACACGTTTTCACGCATTTGGACGTCGGTGACAAGAGCGCTCGATACTTGTTGTCGAAATCCAGGAGAGCGACACGTGGCACATTGACCGTTGACCATTGACCAGTCAATGTGTTTTTATGTATTTGGACGTCGGTGGTAAGAGTGCTCGGCACTTGTTACCGAAGTCCAGGGGAGCGACACATGGCATGTTTTCCGTTGACTGTTGACCAGTCAATGCATTTTCACGCATTTAGACGTCTGTGGCAAAAGTGCTCGGCACTTGTTGCCGAAGTCCAGGAGAGCGACACGTGGTCGTTCACCGTTGACCATTGACCAGTCAACGTGTTTTCACGCAATTGGATGTCGGTGGCAAGAGTGCTCGACACTTGTTGCCGAAGTCCAGGAGAACGACATGTTGCGCGTTGACCGTTGACCAGTCAATGCATTTTTCATGTTTTGACGTTGGTGGCAAGAATGCTCAGCACTCATTGCTGAAGTTGAGAAGGACTTCGAGAGGGCGACGCACGGTAGTGTTGACCATTGACCGTTCACAAGTCAATGCATTTTCTCGCGTTTTAACGGCAGTGGCAAGAACACTCGGCACTCGTTGCCGAAGTCGAGGAGGACTTTGAGAGGGCAACGCATGGTAGCGTTGACCGTTAACCGTTGACCAGCCAACACATTTATTGAGTTGCCCATATTTTTTTTCGTTTTACGGTAAATGGGCCAAGCCTTTGTGCTCTTAGGGGCCTTTTGGCCTTGGTTAATGTGCCAACAACCCCTCTCTTTATAAAACTTCACCCCCCTTCTCATTTGCTCATTCTCTAGTTTTTTACTCAGACAATTTCTACTTTCTAACAGGAGCTTCAGGCGAGAATCTACTACTTCCGGCGATCTTTTCCGACCGTTTCTATTAAATCAAGGTAATTTTAGACACTTAGTTTATTTTTAGAGAATGTCTAGCGTTCCTTCATGGCAGGAGACCTCCCCTACTCTCGCCCCTGAGGTGACCTTTAGTCAGGTTCCCCCAATCGATAAGGGTAAAAACGTAGTAGGGTCATCTTTGGCCGTAGTGGAGACCGTGGTTGAGAGCAGGCGAAGGATGGAAGAGTTCGGCAGATTGCCAGGGCCGCTAACCGTGCTTAAGAGGGTTTGGGATCTTCCTTACCATCAGGCTGAGCACATTATGTATGGTATGGGGCAGAGCTTCGAGGAGAATGTGGCCAGACAAACTTCAGAGGTCAACGAGATGACCTCCATTCACAACGAGGCGGATCTGACGTCGATTTGGGAATGTTTTCAGATCTCGAAAGAGTACGACTTTATGTTGCTTGGACCCGGAGTGAGGGCCAACTCGCTGATGCCAGTGGACATGTGCTTCTGGCCCGTCAACGCCTTCTTAGCCGGTGCTCAGCTCCCTCTTCATCCCTTTGTCATCGAAGTGCTGTGATGGTTTCAGATCAGTCTAGTTTAGTACATGCCGATCGTGTGGAGGTTGATCAACGGGTTCATCCTTCACTGCCAGGCAGCGAGTCTCGAGCTGAGGTTGAGCGTGCTGCAGACCGTGTACTGGGTGCATCAACAACAGAAGTTGGAGTTTAGGTTCTACCTAGCTCCGAGGCATGGCGCAAGACTCGTCAGCTGCCCCGACTCGATAAGAAATTGGAGGGATAAGTATTTTCTTATTCGAAGTCGAGAGCCATGGGTCATCCTGATGGCTTGGGTCGAAGAAGTTTTGAAGAGGGTGAAGGAGAGCCCAGTCCTTAGGCCCGAAGAAGACGAGATGGTCCGGACGCTCCTCAATCAGCCAAAGTTTGATTGGAAGGACCTGACTGAGGAGGTGCTCTTCTGGGGGGGGTCTCAGCCTTATAAACCCCAGTATGCTTTTTTACACTTAAACCAGTGCCAATATCTTTTTTCTTTTTGAGTCAAGTTTTATTTGTACTTAACCTCGGTTCTTTGATTTTTTTGCAGAATCTATGGACTTCGATGATATGTTGGCACAGCATGGGGTATTAGGGCAACATGGCCCCTAGAAAGAGGAAGAGGGTGGTCTTGAAGGTGTCCTCGTCGAGGGTGAAGGCCCTCGTCGCTGATGTGGAGCAGCCAGCAAAGCAAGTCGCAAATGTTCAGCGGCTGCCGACCCCCGCAACGACGTCGGCTTCGGCTGATACTGGGGCCTTCCCCTTATCAGCGGCATTGGGCTTGGAGGCCCTGCCGTTGACTGCCGAGGCCGAGGTGTTCTTGACCGAGGAACACACGAAGATATTTGTCTCGGACTGGCAAGTTTGTAAGCTCGACGGGTTCCTTGGCGACTCGTCGTCCTGCATGCAAGCTGTTCGACACCTTGCCACGCCGAAGGACAAGGCTGCAATGGAGGTGGGAAGCGTTGGTGATGACGCACTCGAGATCGCTCGAGCGACTGTGTCGGTAAGTCTCACATCGACTCATAGTTTTTGCCTTTTGTAAAGTTGCAGGTTTTCTTTTTTAAGCTCGAGTAATGGTTCTTTGCTTCTCTCGTAGATAACTTGCCACTTCGGTCATATATTGGAGAAGATGACCGAGGAAGAGAGGAAGCTGAAGCAAGAGACTGACAGGGCTCGGTCAGAAAAGGCTCGGATCGCCAAAGACCTCGAGCAATCAAGGCTTGAAGCCGAGATGAAGGATTCGAGGTTGGAGAACCTCGAGGCCGTTGTTGCAAAGCTCGAGGCCGACAACGCTCTACTGCTCCAAGAGAGAGAGTTGGTGGCGAAGGACAAGGAGGACGCTGTTGCCTGCGGTGAAGGTCGCCGCGGCGAAGGAGGCCGTGGACCAAGCGATGGAGAAGGTCAAGGGGTTCCTCTACGTTAACATGGCAAAGGCCTATGCTCACGCAATCGACCAAGTGAGGGAGACGTTCCTGGAGGTAGATTGTGCCAGATGGCGTCTGTTCCCCGACCTTGTCCCTGGGTTCGACGACGTCTCAGAGGAGGATGAAGAAGAAGAGGAAGTTGAAGTGGTCGAGGTAGGGACCAACGAGGCAGAGGTAGAGGCTGCTTTGGATGTTGTGCCCCTAGCCATTGTCTCTAAAACACAAGGGTCGGAGCCCTCGGCGATTGGAGATCGCTTGAAAGAGGTTCGCCCTTGACCTTGTTGCACTTCTATATTATTTTCTTTTATTCCGGACGTTATGTACCGTAGCCTAATTACGGACTGGCCACCGCCTATTGTACTTCTCATTGAAATTTAATGAAAAACTATTTTGTGGATAAGTGTTGTGAAGTCTCGAAACTTTTGTGGGTTTGTTTTGCATTCGAACTGTCTCATAGTAGCTTCGTTTAGACAAAGTATCGTCATGTTGGCTCTTCGAACTTAGAAATTTATGCTGTTTTTTGGACTTTCACAGATCGGCGAGGTGTCCCGTTTTCGGTCTAATCTAGGCATTGCCAAGTTGGGACTAGCTCAGTCTCGAAAGATGCTTTATAGAGCCAAGCGGGAGTTGGGTCATCTGAAGCTGACCTTGGCTCATCGAGAAATCGAGATGAGACACCTCGAGGGGAGGATTCACGAAGTTCCACCTGAAGGTGAGGAGGCCTGCTCCTCGATGGCCGTCAGCCAAGGCTTAAGGCTCAAGTTCCTTCGTCACTCTCTATTCGAGGCGAGATCCGAGAGGGACGAATTGATGAATGTGGTGCTTGAGAAGAGTCTAGAGGCGGCATATCTTCGAAGGACTATCTTTGATGTTTCGTACGGGAGAAGTTCGGGCCAATTGCCTCGGTTAAAGATCAGAGTAACGGATGACTCACTCAAAGAGCGGGTCGTCGAGCTAGAGGCGGAGAATCTTCATCTGCGACAGCTCTCTAAATGGAGCAACATTAGAAGCACTTCGTGCCCTCGGAATGAGTATACTCAAGGAAGATCGTTTCACGAGTTAGCACTTCGTTCGCCTCCCCTTTTGCGGAATCCTGGGGATGCGCAAAGTGGATTGGCCGGCTCTTCAAGTGGGGCATCTATTTGGCCGACGGTGAGACTCTTGGGTTCTGGTGACGCAACTTGGCTCACTGGCTTAGAGACTTCTGTGGAAGCGAGGAAGAGCAACACAGCGCTCATCGTCCCCGAGTATCGCTTAATAGGAGCGTCCCACTCCCCAGAAGAAGTTAGAGTGAAGGTTTGTAATCTTGTAGTCTGTCTTGTATGAGTTTTTGGTCTAGAATTAGACTTGTATCTCAAATTTTGATGAAATAATATATCGCATCTTTCGATCTGGTAACGAGCTTCTTTTTAGAATTTGCATTTTGATAATGTTCGCAAGAGAGTTTCAATAGTTGTAGGAGCAATTTCGAATGGTGAGCTACTTTGTAATCGCTCGTTAGCAAGTAGCTAAAGCGGCATCGAACCAAGTGTTGAACTCCGAACTTGTTGTTAAGAGAGTTTCAACAGTTGTGGGAGCAATTTCGAATGGTGAGCTACTTTGTACTCGCTCGTTCGCAAGTAGCTAAAGCGGCATCAAACCAAGTGTTGGGCTCCGAACTTGTCATTAAGAAAGTTTCAACAGTCGCGGGAGCAATTTCGAATTGTGAGCTACTTTGTACTCGCTCGTTTGCAAGTAGCTAAAGCGGCATCGAACCAAGTGTTGGACTCCAAACTTGTTGTTTAAGAGAGATTTTTGTGTGCTTCAAGGTATGACAACTAGAACATTTAGAAAAGAGAATTTCCAGGAAGTAAATTGCTTTTATTAAAGATAACTAAGTGGTTGCTTCTGAATTGCAATCCATGATTACACTTCAAAAAATTAACAAAATAAAAAGAAACAACTTTAGAAATGCTTTAGGAACGCTCTAGGAGTTGAAGCTGCTTGGAGCGGCGTTCAAACACCCTCTTGGTACTTCAATAAGTATTCCGCATTCCATGTCCTCGGCACCCTCTTGCCCCCCGGGTCTTCAAGTTGATAAGTGCCAAGTCTGACAACTTTGGAGACCCTATACGGTCCTTCCCAGTTAAGTGCTAGCTTGCCTTTCTTATTTGGAAAAGAAATTGATAGCTTTCTAAGCACCAAATCCCCTTCTTTGAGATCATTAGGGCGGACTCTCTTGTTGTAGGATTGCTCAATATTACGTCGATAAATTTCTTGCCGGATCGAGGATCTCTCGCGAATCTCATCGATGAGGTCCAAGTTACCGCGAAGCTCGTTCGCATTTCGCTCTTCGTTGTAGGCAATCAAGCATGGCGAAGGCAGGCCTACCTCTAGCAAGATGACAGCTTCGGAACCGTAGGTGAGGTTGAAGGAAGATTCTCCTGTGGGGGTCCTCTTAGTAGTGCGATATCACATTGAGGAGCTGCTCAACCCATAATTCTTTAGCAGACTTGTCTAATCTCCTTTTCAGGCCGGAGAGAATTTGTAGATTGGCGTTCTCTGCTTGAACTTTGGATTGCGGGTGGGAGATCGAGGAGAATCGTTGCTAGATACCAAGCTCTGTACAAAAATTGCGAAAGGATGCCCCTGTAAATTGAGTCCCATTGTCCGTTACCTAGATTCGAGGCACACCGAATCTGCAGATGATGTTCTTCCAAAAGAATTGCTGGACTCTATTCTTAGTGATCGTCGCTAGAGGCTCGACGTCGATCCTCTTAGAGAAGTAGTCGATTGCAACGATGAGGAACTTCAACTGGCCCGGAGATGGGGGGAATGGCCCTAGCAAGTCCGTCCCCCACATTGCAAAAGAGGTCGTACTGGACAAGGAGGAGAGCTGGGCTTGTGGTAAGCGGCAAATTATTGAGAACTTTTGGCATGGGGCGCATTGGCGAACGTGCTGTTCGGCGTTGCTGAGAAGTGTGGGCCAGAAGTACCCATAATTTGGGATTTTGCGGGCGAGGGACCTTGCTCCCAAATGAGCACCACACATCCCTTCATGGACATCCTTTAGAGCATACTGGGCTTCCTCTAGGGAGGCACATCTCAAGTAGGGTCTACCGTCCACCTGAGTGTAAGAGCATTTCTACATGACCCCTTCAATGAGAATGTACCGCTCGGCTCTGGTTCTGATTCTTCAGGCCTCTTTAGGGTTCGTATGGAGAATCCCATCTTTGAGAAACTCAAGTAAGGGCCTCATCCAGTTCTCCCCAAGTACTAAGGGCAGCGCCTCCATCAGTTTAGGACCATCTTCCTCGATGCTCGGTCTCATGAGGACTTCTATCAAGATGGTTTGGTCCAGGCCGTGGAGGGAAGAGGAGGCCAGCTTTGGGAGGGCATCTGCTTGCGCTTTTTCTTCTTGGGGAACTCACTGGAGTTGAGCGTCTTTGAAAGATGCCAGCTGCCCTTTGACCTTGCCCACGTATTTGGCCATGCGACCATCTCTTGCATCGTACTCCCGTGATACTTGGTTCACTACCAGCTGTGAGTCACTGAATATTTTAACTCTTCGGGCCCCGGCCTAGCTTGCCAAACACAAACCGGCTATGAGAGCCTCATATTCAGCCTCGTTGTTTGACGCCCGAAAATTTATGCGGAGTGAGTACTGGAGAACGAAATCATTGGGGCCAGTCAGGATGATCCCAGCTCCGCTCCCGTCGGCACACGAGTACCCATCAACATACACGGTCCAGAATGGGGGTTCCTCTATCGGTTTGCTGGCATCGGGGATTGTGCTCTATACTATGAACTCTGCTAGGGCTTGTGTCTTGATACCGTTTTCGGAGCTTATAGTTGATACCATGTTGGCTCAGCTCTATGGACCACTTTATAAGGTGCCCCGAGGTCTCGGGCTTGTAGAGAACTTGTTTGAGTAGCAGGTTAGTAAGAACAACTACCGAGTGAGACTGGAAATAGGGACGGAGCTTTCGGGTTGCCATGATAAACGCATAGGCCATCTTTTCTAGCTTTGGGTAACTGAGTTCAGTGTCCCTGAAGACCTTACTCACATAGTAGATTGGCTTTTGCGTCTTATCTTCTTCCCTTACCAGAACAGCGTTGAGAATCTGTTCCGAAGTGGCGAGGTATATATAGAGGACTTCCCTGGGCTTTGGCTTGCTTAAGAGTCGGGGGGTTGACCAAATAAGCCTTGAGCTGATCAAAGGATTCCTGTTGCTGTTGCCCCCACTCGAAGCCTTTTGCCCCTCTAAGTGTAATACCCCGCAAAATAAAATGATTTATTTTGCATTAGTAATTAATATTAAATTTGTAAAGTTGACTATTTTGACTATTTTCTTGAAATTGCAATTTTGCACGTGCAACACACGTGCAAAGTTATGAGTTTTTAATTTTTAAAAATTTATGGTTAGTAATTGATTTTTCCTTATTTATTTATGATATTTTAATTTTTAGATTTATTTAAATTAATTTGACTATTTTTACAAATTTGTCAATTTTACACGTGCAAAACACGTGTAAATATTTTTGCAAATATCCAATTTTATATTTTTAATAAATTCTCCTAATTATAATTGAGTCTATCCTAAATTTTGGGATTTTTCTGAATAAAGAAACTATTTTTATAAATACCTCGAAAGAGAGGGGCTTTTATGTAAAAAGCTGTTTTGATCTCAAATAAATAATGAAAATTCATTTTTACTAATTTTTGGGCTTCCCATGGTTACCATTGAAATTTAATATATATTTAAATTTTATTTAGAGTTGATTTGGTAATGATTTAAACAAATATGGTGTTTTTGCAAATATGGAATTTATGTTGGCTCTGGTGTAAATGTTTTCTTGGAAGGTAAAAGTTAGATATTTTAATTGGAAAATCTAATATTTATGAGTAAATATTATTTCTGAATTTTCTGGATTTTTACTAATATTTTATGATGTATTTGCAAATATTACAAAAAGAAGGACTTTTGTGCAAAATTACCATCCTGAGCACAAATCCGAATTTTTCTTTATTTCTGGGCTGTGCTGGATTGCTGGACAACTCAGTGATAAAAATATTTGATTTGGTTTTGATTTAGTTAACCTATTTTAACTAAGAAAGGGGTTATATATGTAAAGTTATATTTTGGAAGGATTCTTTTGCAAAAGTGTTTCAAAACCCTATTCCTTTCAATCCCGGCCTGTATAAAAGAGGGTGTGCAGCCGTCATTCGCTGCACAATACAAATTTTATTATATTTTCTTGGTGATTGAAGAGGAGATCTTGGATTCTTTGCAAAGAGGGGATTCTTCATTTTGCTTCGTGATATTCGCTTGATCTCTCCAACTATGTGAGTGACATTGTTTTGTTTTATTTTGTTTTGTGTATGTTGTAGGTGAGTGATATACTGTTTGGTTGTTTTGTTTGTTTCGCTTTGATTTTTGTGTGTCGTATGAGAATGATATGAATGTTTAGATTGATTTGGATGTTGAATATGTTGGATGGATGAAAAATTAGATCTTTGAGAAGAACCCTAGATATTTGTATGTGAATAATTTTAGATTGTTGGAAACCTAATATAAATTGTGAGTAGACTTTTCTTTTGGATTATTGATTTGATTGAGTTTGACAGATGTTATGCATTAATTAAATTAAAGATGAGATTTTTCGACTATTGGTGAGTTGGATAAAAACAACTTGGCCATGTTGAGGATGAATTTAGTTTGTTTATGAATCAACTATAGAGAATAGTTGAGATTTAGTTGAGGAATTTTGTGAATGATTAATGGTTTAGAGGACCATGTTTTGAGGATTTGAGTTATGAGGATTTAAATTGGGGATTTGTGATTTTTTTTTGTGAAAGATGTTGTTTAAATTTGGATTTCTCAAATGCTAAGTTTAAATCTAATTATTTTGGTATTAATAAGATTTGGAAAATAAAACAAAGTCATTTGATATATGACTGATTCTTAAAAATCCTAGTTTTAACATATGCACAATCTAAATTCTGCAGACTGTAGGCCGACAGTCGACTGGCATGACCCGGCTGCTATGTTCTTTAGTTGTATTGAAATTTCTCTCTGGTAAGTCGACTTATGACTTTTACAAGTCAACTTATAACACTTAGAATATTTTCTTAAAGATTTCTGGAATTTCTCTCTGGTAAGTCGACTTATGACTTTTACAAGTCAACTTATAACACTTAGAATATTTTCTTAAAGATTTCTGGAATTTCTCTCTGGTAAGTCGACTTATGACTTTTACAAGTTAACTTATAATACTTAGAATATTTTCTTAAAGATTTCTGGAATTTCTCTCTGGTAAGTCGACTTATGACTTTTACAAGTCAACTTATAACACTTAGAATATTTTCTTAAAGATTTCTGGAATTTCTCTCTGGTAAGTCGACTTATGAATTTTACAAGTAGACTTATAACACTTAGAATATTTTCTTAAAAGATTTCTGGAATTTCTCTTTGGTAAGTCGACTTATGACTTTTACAAGTCAACTTATAACACTTGGCTTATTTTCTTAAAACCAAAGAATTCTCTTTCTGGACAGTCGACTCACGCTTGTTATTAGTCGACTGATACTGATGTACCCTTATATTTTTGAATGTCCTTTCAAATGATTTATTCTCCAAATGTTTTAATCTATAACTTATTATTTTACACCTTATCTTCTATTGAACATATGTTTTCAAGAATGTTAAGTTGAGAATTTATGTTGGAAAGTTGGTTTGGATATTTGAGTTTGAGTCTCTAGAGGATGTGTGTGGCCCTAGTATACCGGCAGTTGAGTTGTTTATGTTTGGGCCTGTTGAGGCATTTAGTTGATTAGTTGTTGAGTTAAGTCCGGTAGGGTACACCAACTCTAGGAGATTCGTTAAGTAATTAAATAACCTGAATGATAAGGACAGGCACTAGTGGTGATATGATGAATGAGAACATGGGTTATGGATCTCAGTATGCCTTGCGGTGTGAGACAATCCCCGGAATTATCCAGGTGTGAGTGAAATAGTCTCCGAAATTACCTGTGGTGTGGGATTGGTCTCCGGAATTATCAGAGTCGAGGCGATGCACATGTGGTATTCGTGTGATGAGGTGCCATTGCTTGCGGTGTGGGGTATTCTTGAAGATTCCTAGGTGTGAGTGAAATAGTCTCCGGAATTATCGGGGTATGGGCTAATACTCACAGTTTATCTTTATCTCGTAGTAGTCATCGTGATAGGATTAGTTGCAAAGAGGGGATTGAACCCTATAATGTGGAGACGTTAAGGGCTTGCACCGGACCTATGTAGAATGGGATGCATAGACTCCGACAAGTACGCATTAGAGAGTCAGCATATAGAATTGTGTTCCTTGACTTGGTTTTATGCATGTGCCTTTTTGTTTTCTACACTTAACACTTAGTCTAGTTTCACTTGTATGGTTTTTCGCATTTCGTTATTTCTCTAATTTCATCTACTCTTGTTATGTTCTGTTGTTGATAAATCTATGCTTTACTTATATTGCTTGTTTATGTCACTCACACTATTATGGTTGACCCCTTTAGTTTTGGGGGTTAGGGATCATCTCTAGCCTCATGTGTTACATGTTGTTGCTTAGAGCTTGGAGGTTTGGACGTTTGAGATAAATTGATGTAATAGAGTTTTTGTCTAATATTTGTAAAAGAAAGTGTTGTAAAGAAAGAAATTTGTAATTCAAGGTGTTTTGTATTCCGCTGTGCTTTGTAAACAATTAATGTAATAAAAAGTTTTAATTTTTCCTGTATTTGGTTGCTATGTTTACAATTACATTGAAGTTGATGCTAGGAATTGTGCCACGTATTTCTAAGATATTATATTGGAAATTCGGGGCGTTACACGAAGGGCCTTGAAGAATGGGAGAAATTTTTCTCCTGACTTTGAGAAAAAATGCCTTATGACCGCCAGGCGTCCTGTGAGCCTTTGTACGTCTTTGACACTTGAAGGAGGAGCCATATTCAGAATGGCTTGAATCTTTTCCGGGTTGGCCTCTATGCCTTTTTGGCTGACCATGAACCCAAGAAATTTGCGGGATGAGACACCAAAGGCACACTTGTTCTGGTTCAGTCTCATTTTGTGTCTTCTCAACACATCAAATGCCTCTTGAAGATCGGAAACATGATCTGATTCATCTAGTACAAGGAGGAGAGGTTTGGTGTGCACAAGCAAGGAGGAGAAGGCTTACAACTAGGAGAGGATCGTGTGTTCAAGGAGTTTCCCTAGGAATTTTTCTTTGTTTCTTCAATTAAGGTGGGTGATTTCTCTACTTCTATTGTAGATATAATGCTAGAGATTGAATTGATGAATATGCTAAGAGAAACTAGTTAAATTGGCCGTATGTTTGTTAAAAAAAGAGACTAATTAGAAATGAGATGAATGCTTGATGAATTGATTGATAGTTGATATAATTGCGATTATTAAATTAGAAATTGTCATGTTGCTATGGAATATGTATTTTATGAACCATGCTAGATTAAGAAAATTTGATTGTGAAAGACTAGTTTGCAAACTAAACTATTGATATGTGTTATCTAAGTAGTGCAATTGAAACACCCAAATTTTTTTTTTCTGAAAACTAAACCTTTAAATTCAATTCCTTCAATTTCTATATCAATTTAAACATAAACTAAGATAGGTATATTTCAAATAAAATTTTGGCAGAGTCTCCCCTGAAATTTCTGCCCCGAAACACAAAAGGCTTACGAAATTCTGCTCTAAATTCTGTAGCTCACAACACAGGCAATAAAATCATGGGCTCCCCAGGCCAAAATGAGCAGAATAACATAGACAATATAAATATCATGCTCTGGGGGCCAAATTCATAACAGAATACCAAATATTAAATAAAAACCATAAATTCCTTTGAAAACGTATAAGATTTTTGTAAAGATTTAGGAAAACCTTTTTAAAAGTCAACCACAGAACCCAATACTCCACAACGAGGTGGGTACGGGCTTTCTACCTCATCACAGCACTATATATATATACTTTTTCCTTAATACAAAATAATACATTAGCTATCCACATTTCTTTATGTGCTAAGTACATAGAATCTATCATTTCAACAAGGATATAATATCTAACTCTATCTCTACCTCGCCAGGCTGCTAGTAAACCTGCAGGAGAGTTAGGGTTGTCCAACCTCAGGGAGGGACCCCCCTAACCCCCAGAAAACATCAGGGGTTAGCCATTTCTGGTGTGAGTATAATTGAAAGAGTCTAACAAATAAATTAACTTGTATAAAAAAAAAAATTGAACTTACAAATATCGAGATAAGAAATATCAACCTGGAATCTGAATATAAAACATCACAATTATTGCTTTACATCAAAGCATTCTTCGAATCTGCATCCAACTATATATATATAGCTTCACTATATACATCCCACTAACCACATATATACTTTAATCGTTTCTTATTCACATAATAATGTATCACATAAGTAACACACAAAAGCACTTTCCTTATTTCTCGTTCTCTTAATATATATTTAATCACATAATGCTACTACATCTAATCTTCATGTTTATTAGACCACACACTTCATTTATCAGAATCACATCAACAACTCCCTCATTCATCCTAGAAGCTATACCAAGGCATGTAGTTCCTCGACACACTTCCAAGTTACACAAACTTATAAGACAACATATTTTCCTTTAATAACCATTTTCACAACCACTCTCTTATTACATACATCGCACACATACAATTAATAATAATACCATCTACATCTTCATAACATCTAATTACAAGTATTTATTTTATTGAATAACATCACGTTTATCTGTTTTTATAGCCTCATAAACATATGCATACATTCCTAGAATATTGCATTCATTTATGTCGTATAACACAAACATCACACCTCATTTCACATTGCGAGTTACTTGCAATTCATCACATCATTACATATCACTAATTACAAAACTTATTCTCTTTGCATCAAAAGTATATTTTATGGCTCATTCTCATCTCATTATATCACTTAGTTACTACTCAATCGAATTGAGAATTAAACTTACTTTCATTTTCACTTATATCTCAATTTACCATTAATTTCACTTTCATTCTCATCAATTTATACTCCATATCCCAAACATAGTTTAGGCAATAATATATCACACCCCAAAGCCGATAGCTTGGGTTATAATCACCGCACCCCAAACACATAGTCTAGGTAATATCACATCACATCTCAAGCCGATAGCTTGGTTATTAATTGCTTCAATTACTTTTCATCTTCACTTCACTTAATTCTTCATTTCCATTAATCATTACCAATCTCATGCCAACTCACCCTGCAAATTATGCCAAGGCAGGTAGTTCCCACCATTTCCATAGAAATAGCGGGCAGGTAGTTCCTTGACACAATTCCAAGGTGTAACAACTCATACCATACTGTATTTTACTTTAATCTTTTACATAATATAATTACTTCATACTGTTCATAATAACACACGTCTCTTTTACTTTTTCATTTTAAATTAACCGCATACTGCAATTATCATTTCTTTTCCTACACAACTAAAAATATTTGGGTTCCAGTCAACCTGAGTCTAAACGATAGAAGTACTTATATCAATTCTTATGCTCTTAATGTATGTAATTCTGTAAATTATATTTCTGCTTTTGGTGATAAATCAAACTCACTTTGGGTTTGATTTTCCAAAAACTAATCCCTATTGGACCCAATGAAAAAGGGTACCATATTCACAATGCATATTTTATAGGTGCCTAAAAGAGAACGTTAGATACTTGACAGCGGATGCTCCAAGCATATGACTGGTCATGCTAATCTTCTTTCTTCCATACAAGAGATAGATGGAAGAATAGTCACATTCGATAACAACAACAAAAGGAAAATTATTGGCATAGGCATGGTCTTAAGAACACTACCCCTACTATAGAAGAAGTATTTCTAGTTAGTGGACTAATGCATAATCTGTTAAGTATTAGCCAACTTTGTGATAAAAGGGATATAAAATTGTTTTTGAAAAAGATGCATGTTTAATATATGATTCATTTATGCAAAATGTTACTTTTCAAGGTTTTAGGAAAAACAACATTTATGAGTTATGCTTAAAAACAAATCAATTTTCTAATGGTTTTTGCTTAGTAGCTTCTAACAATGATTCTTGGCTTTGGCATAAGAGAATTGACCATGTAAATATGAAAAATATTGCTAAATTGTCTAAATACAACCTAGTTAAAGGGCTGCCAAGACTATCTTTTAAGAAAGATAAGTTATGTGATGCATGTCAACTAGGAAAACAAGTCAAATCTACTTTTAAGATAAAAAAAATGATTTCTACTAGTAGGCCTCTCGAATTAATCCATATGAATTTATTTGGTCCTACTAGAGTCGCTTCTTTAAATAAAAGTAGATATGTATTTGTTTTAGTAGATGATTTTTCAGGATTTACATGGGAATTCTTTTTAAAACATAAATATGATGCCTTTGAATAATTTGTAAATTTCTGCATACGAATTCAAAATCAAAAATCTCTAACCAAAGTCACTATTAGAAGTGATCATGGTGGAAAATTTGAGAATGAAACATTTTCAGAATATTGCAACAAGAATGGTATAACATATTTATTTGCATTTTCTAGAGCTTCACCACAAAATGAAGTGGTCGAAAGAAAGAATAGAATATTGCAAGAGTGTGCACGTGCTATGCTTGTTGAAAGCAATTTGCCTAAGTACTTCTGGGCTGAAGTTGTTTCTACAGCATGTTATGTTTTAAATAAAATATTGATTAGGCCTAAGCTTAAGAAAACTTGTTATGAATTATTTTATGAAAGAATTCCTAAAGTATCATATTTTAAAGAATTTGGATGTAAGTGTTTCATATTAAACACTAAAGATAATTTAGATAAATTTGATGCTAGATCTAATGAAGGTATCTTCATTGGATACTCAAATAAGAGTAAGGCATATAGAATTTTCAATAAGTCAACTTTGACTATTGAAAAATCTATGCATGTTTCATTTGATGAATCCTTGCCTTCATCTACCGTTATTAAAGATGATAAAATTGAATCATCACCTTTAAATAACATTATTAGATCACTAGAGCAAACTACCCTAGACTAGTCGACTAATAAGGATCTCAAGTCAACTGATGTGAATCAGTCAGCTGAAGGACTTGTTAAGTCAACTGATCCTGTTGTGATGACTCAAACTTTACCAAAAGCATTTGTTGAAGTTAGAGATCATCCTCATGACTTAATAATTGGTGACATTTCACGTGGTATTCAAACAAGATCTCATGTTAACATGATTTCTCATATGGCTTTCTTGTCGGATTTTGAACCGAAGAATATACAAGAAACTTGTGAGAATGAATTTTGGATGAATGCCATGCAAGATGAACTAAACCAATTTATAAGAAATGATATATGGGATCTAGTTCCACGACCTCCTGATCATACTATAATTGGTACCAAATGGGTATTTAAGAATAAGTTAAGTGAATCAAGACAAGTCGTTAGGAACAATGCTAGATTAGTTTTTCAAGGATATAATCAAGAAGAAGGAATTAATTTTGATGAAACATATGCTCCTATTGCTAGACTAGAATCAATTAGGATCTTATTGTCTTTTGCATGTTTTATGAATTTTACACTTTTCCAAATGGATGTAAAAAGTGCTTTCTTGAATGAATTTATTAAAAAAGATGTTTATGTTAAGCAACCACCCGGTTTCGAACATGAACAATTCCCAAACCACGTTTTTAAATTGAAAAAGGGTTTATATGGTCTTAAACAAGTACCTCGTGCTTGATATAATCGGTTAAAAACTTTTCTCTTAGAAACTGGTTTTGAGATAGGTAAAGTAGATACTGCCTTGTTTATTAGGAAAATAGAGACAGATATTCTAATTATACAAATATATGTAGATGGCATAATTTTTGGATCTACTAATAGTAGTCTCTGTCAAGAGTTTGCTAATACCATGAAAAATGAGTTCGAGATGAGTCACATGGGTGAACTCAATTATTTCCTTGGACTACAAATAAAGCAGTCACAAAATGGCATATTTATTAATCAAGGAAAATATGCTAAGGAATTACTCAAACGGTATGGTATGGATAGCACTAGTAGTAAGACCACACCTATGGCTACTACTACTACACTTGACAAAGATGATTTAGTTAAGAGTGTCGATCAATAACTCTATTGAGGTATGATTGGCTCACTCTTATATATAAGTGCTAGTAGACCAGATATTATGTTTAGTGTATTCTTGTGTTCTAGATATTAGTTGAATCCCAAAGAATCTCAGTTAAAAGTTGTGAAACGTATTTTAAGATACATTAAAGGCACGTCTGAATATGGTTTATTTTATCCACACACCGATAATTTTCAACTTTTGTTGTATAGTGACGCTAATTTTGCTGGTAGTAAAACTGATCATAAAAGTACTAGTGGAACTTGTCACTTTTTGGGACATTCACTATCTTGGTGCAGTAAGAAGCAAAATTCGGTATCCCTATCTACTATAGAAGTTGAATATATTGCTGCAAGTTTGGCTTGTGCCCAAATTTTGTGGATGAAACAAACTTTATTGGATTATGGTATTTCATTTTCAAAACCTGCTATAATGTGTGATAATACCAATGCTATTAATCTATCTAAAAATCCGGTTCAACACTCACGTACAAAACATATTGATATTCGACATTATTTTCTACGTGGTCATATTTTAAAGGGAGATATTACTTTGGATTTTATTTCTACTGATAAACAAGTAGCAGATATATTTACCAAACCACTTAAGGAAGACACTTTTATCAACTTTAGAAGAGAACTAGGAATTTGCTGTTTTCATGACATTTCAAGAAAATTTATTTTGTTTAAGTCGACTTAAACGTCTTTCTCAGTCGACTTATAAAGTATTTTCGTCGTTCATATTTTGGCTGAATTTTGTGTTCTGGACAGTCGACTGTGTCAGAAACCAGTCGACTGACAGAAGTTTTACATGTTTTATGTTTGTTATTTTTTTTCTATTTTGTAATATGCGACAATGAACTTGCTTTCTTATGTATCAATGTGTTTTGATTATGCAATGTATCCTTCCTCCTTATGTTCTTTTTTGTTTATTACAAAGGGGGAGAAAAATATGGAAAATATGGTTTTGTGGTTTTGTGGTTTATATGTTTTTGTTTATGTGTTTTATGTTGTACATGTTTTACAATTTTGTGCATATTATAAATTATTTAGGGGGAGCTTATTTCACATTTGTATATCATTTTAAAACTTGTGACATCTTGCAATGTATATTGTTATTATAAGTTATTGTGTTGTCATCATCAAAAAGGGGGAGAATGTTGACTCTTGGTTTTGATGACTACAACACAATACAAAGTTTGTCTGTCACATATCTCTTGCAGAGTGTATCAAAGTCAATACCATGGTAAAATATACAAAGGCAACACAATCTGATGAAGCTTTCAAGAGTAATAGATCAAGCTTCAAGATATCTAGATAATGGCTCAAGCTCAAGACAAAGACTCACGTTCAAGACAAAATTCAAAGTACTTCAATTGTATTAAATAAAGTGTCTTGTAATATTGTAATTTTAACTCTTTGAGTCTTGTAAAAGCCTTGTCACACACACACTCACACATACTTTAAATAATCTGAGTGTTTTACAAAATCAAAATGTCAAGACAAACTTGAATAAGTTCAGCTGTATGAGTACCAGTCGACCACTCCTTGGAACTAGTCGACTGTCATTGTACGAAACTGCCTGAACTCATACAAACTCTCGCCAGTCGACTCATTATGGCAACCCAGTCGACTGTTCAAGCTGTTTCGACAGTTTTCTGATTTTTAAACTTGTTTTTCAAAATTAAATCTTTTTTACTGCCGTTGTATGTCAGTTGGGATTCAATCTCTCAATGTCCAAACGTTTCTAACTCTATAAAAAGAGTATAGAACTCATTTGGCAACCAAGCATTCTTTAAACTCTCAAGTCTTTTTGTTTTCAAGTGTTTCAAAAGCATACAAACTCTCTAAGACTTGGTTCTCTGAATTTCAGTCTAATATAACATCAATTTCGTTTTAGACTGAATTCAGAAGTTGACCTAATAGCCAGTGTACAAAAGCACTATCACATACAAAGCTATAAGTTATTGTAAACTTATTTTTTTTTGTTGTTGTTTTCACTCTCGGGTTATGAGAGTGGTCCTCTCGGTTGGAGAGTAGGGCTCTTGGTTTTAGAGTCGGTTTCACTCCAGGGAGTAGAGTGGGTTTCCTCTCTCTAATGGTGAGAGAGGTCTATAGATTTGACATTGTTGTTGTCAAAGGCCATAGAGTATTCTTGTACTTTTTCAAGAATAGTGGAAAATCTCAAGTGGGTTGCTTGGAGACTAGATGTAGGTCGGGAGGACCGAACTAGGATACATCATTATGTTTGGCTGTGATTGACTCTCTGTGGTTGTATTCTCTCAACTTGTAATTTCAATTTTTCTGAGTTTTATTTCAAAAACTTGTCTGCTAAGTCGACTGGTTTTCTGCTATAAGTCGACTAATCAGACTTGTAACTCTTCAGTAAAGTAATCTTCTTATATAATGGAACAGTCGACTTTATATCTTTTTCAGTCGACTTAACAGGACGAAAAGTTCAAGTTCTTAATTTTTTTAATACAACACTATTCACCCCCCCATCTAGAGTTATTTGCCTTGCCTACAGGATCCAACAGTGACAAGTGTGTGCTTTCTAAGTAAGAGAAATTGATGTATTATATCTTAGCGTTAGTTGTATGCATTTGACGTACCCACAGTTTCTATGCGGGATAAAGAGATTAACAAGACTAAAGAATGAATGCTTCTTACAGAAATGTTCAAGTTGTTGTTTAATTCATGTACTATGTTGTAATTTATAATTCCGCTGGGTTAATGTAACCATTGTTGTAAATAAAGTTTTAAATTCCTTGGAAAATTATATGAAGTGAAGTGTAAAGATCCAGTGGAACTTTGAATTCAGTCTTATTTGGAATTCGGAGTGTTACATCATGGGAGTGAATTTGCATCACTTTTGTTGGACCGGCTTGGCCCCAGAAGCAACACTAAGGTGGAGCATGAGAAGCTCCTCAGATATTCCAGGCATATCAGTCGCAGTCCATGTTAGGATTGGGGCATCAACCAACGCCCGTTGTCGCAGCGGAGATAATAGATGAATGAGGAAGTCGAAGTAGATGAGACAAATAAATTGAGCAAGCAAGTAGATCCACCAATCTAACACAAACACAACGATGACTTATCCCGATTAGCTTTTGCTTAATCCGGGGGAAAATATAAGGAGATCTGATATTCAACTAGAAGAGATTACAAGGAGTTATTGATTCACTCAATACAAGGAATTAAACTCACTCACAAAGAACTATCTCTCTCTCGAGCCTCTCTTTGTAATGGAGAAAATAATCTATGAAGTACTCTCTCTCATATTGGAGGAGTTTACAATATATATAGAGGAATAGAGAGAAACCTAGGTCTAATCTTGATTCTCAGTCGTCCGATATAACCTGGAAAAGAAGTATCTGAATAGGAGCTGTACGATCTAACTTGGAGCTGAAGATTGGGCTAAAACGACCTAATAAATCGAAGTCCAAAAACGAACACAGCGTCGCGGTCAGTCGACCGTCCAACAAGACCGATCGACCGTCCAATAAGACCGGTCGACCATAAACCTCTCGGCCAAACCCAGTGCAACTACGGTCGGGAGGTGCGGTCGACCGCAACATAGCCTGCACCTTGCTGCTGCTGTTTTCTTTTACTCTCTTTGACTTTTCGACCTCCGTGCTTCATCTTACCTTCTTCTAATCTGAACCACGAGTATTCAAGATAAAATCCTAACAAACTCCACCTTAGAATGCATATGAGAGCTGTCACATGATGTGTTATTCATCTCCAAACTTCAATGAATTCCACTTTCAAAGAAAACTTGAACAATAGCTTCTTCTTCTAGTTGAACTGATCTCTACCTAATCTCACCAATTCCAGTATACCCCTTCAAGGGTACACCTCTGTAGATGTACTCACGAAGTTGCCAAACTCCGCACAAACTCCACTTACCCTGAGGCTTTCTCCACCTCTCGACGATATTCGGACGTCGTGTTCTCGTCTCGATGAATCTAGTTGCGGCAAACTAGCTGAGCTTGCGGTAATTATGGAAAAAGAAGCCACACTTGCGCAAGTATTTCGGATTCCCCAAAGCTTGTAGAGATTGTTTTGGCTTGGCCCAACCACTCTTATACCTCTAATCACCTTACGACGACCTTGAAAAATAGACAGAACTTCACCCCGAGCTGTGTACGTGCAGCCCCGTGCATCAAGAGTTTCCAAGGAAATCAGATTCTGTTTTAACAGATGAATATGCAAAACATCCCTTAAAGTGAACATATTTAGACCTGACATCTTCAACTCAATTGTCCCCTCACCTACTACTTCACAAATCTCCCCAGTTTCCGTTGTCACACAATGCCCCGTAGTAGACTTATAAGTAGAAAACAATTCTCTCTCGGAGTAAATATGAGAAGAACTCCCTGAGTCAAGAAACCAACTAGAATCCACTTCTAAAGAATTTGAAATAAGAAGACAAGAATCACCTGAATCAAAGGCACTAACCACATTAGCGGCTGAATTCCCATTCTTTGCGCTCTCCTGATTCTGTAATTTCCAACAGTCTTTCTTGATATGCCCTGACCTCTTGCAATATCAGCAACGGATCGAATCCTTTTGCAAAGCACTTTATCTTTCTCCTGAAGGACCATCTATTGCTAGACAACTTGTGGGAATAGATGGTGATTTCTGAGTCTCCTTCCTAAGTTGATTTTCCTTCAATGCTTTGATTACATCATCTACCGAAATACTCTCCTTGGCAGATCTAGCGTGCAGCAGGGTAGTGATCAAAGGCTCGTACGAATCCGGCAATGAATATATTTGGTTGAAAGCTTTATCTTCCTCACACACATCTGGGTTGATCGCCTTAAGTTCAGATAATACCTTATTGAACTCTGTAATGTGGTCTTGGAGATCGGTACCTTTCTTCATAGATAAACGGAACAACTTTCTCTTCCAATGCATCAGATCTAATAATGACGAACCAGAGTAATCAGCTATGAGTTTTTTCCACAAACTCGCAACATCAGTTTCTTCAAGAAATCTGCACTTGACCTCGTTCGCTAAGGATAGTCAGATCAGACTTATGGCCCTTTCGCGAATATCTTCCCAACCATCATCCTTCATATCAGTTGGCTTTTCTTTCTTCTTAACGGCTAACTGCAAACGTTCTTGAACAAGGACATCATACATGTCAGTCTTCCAAAGATTGAAATTGATCTTTCCATCGAACTGCTTGATCTTCAAAATACTGTGGCCTATCATCTTAACTAAGGGGCTTAGCAACCTGAAGCTCTGATACTAGTTGTTAAGATTGAGGCGTCAACTAATGTCCGTTGTCGCAGCAGAACTAATAGAGCAATGAGAAAGTCGAAGTAGATGAGACGAATAAATTGAGCAAGCAAGTAGATCCACCAATCTAACACAAACACAATGATGACTTATCCCTGTTCGCTTTTGCTTAATCCGGGTGGAAATATAGGGAGATCTGATATTCAACTAGAAGTAATTACAAAGATTTATTGATTCACTCAATACAAGGAATTAAACTCACTCACCAAGAACTATCTCTCTCTCGAGCCTCTCTTTGCAATGGAGAAAATAATCTATGAAGTACTCTCTCTCATATTGGAGGAGTTTACAATATATATAGAAGAATAGAGAGAAACCTAGGTCTAATCTTGATTCCCAGTCATCCGATATAACCTGGAAAAGAAGTAACTGAATAGGAGCCGTACGATCTAACTTAGAGTTGAAGATTGGGCAGAAACAACCTAACAAATCGAAGCCCAAAAACGAACACAGCGCCGCGGTCGGTCGGTCCTCCAACAAGTCCGGTCGACCGTCCACCTCTCGGCCAAACCCAGTGCAAATGCGGTCGGGGGGTGCGGTCGACCGCAACATAGCCTACACCTTGTTGCTGCTGTTTTCTTCTACTCTCTTCGACGCTTCGACCTCCGTGCTTCATCTTAGCTTCTTATAATCTGAACAACGATTATTCAAGACACAATCCTAACAGTCCAGGCGAATAGATCGCGATTTCCCCTTATACACTGGATAATGTCAGTTTTGACGGGAGGGGAAAGGAACTTACTAACTTGGAATGTCCTGGTCGGATCTCCTTCTAAGAATGGTACTTCTTCCAACTCATCGACCGGCTCTGAGATTGTCTGGCTTCTCCCTGGGGGAGTTCAAGGGCTTCAGGGGAGAGGACCGACCCTCCTACCGAAGTCATGTAGAATTTGCGAGCCACCTCATGGCTCCCTATGACTTCTCCTACCCCTGATGTGGTGGGGAATTTCATCTTCAAATGGTAGGCCGAGGGTATGGCCTGAAGAGCAGCTAGGCCTGGTCATCCTAGGATGACATTGTAAGCAGCCTTCACATCTACCACCATGAAATCCATCGGCTCGATTCGGGTGATTGGACTTTTTCCAGTGGTTACGTCTAGAGTTATGACACCCTCGATCATCACTGGCACCCCGGTGAACCTGTGGAGAGTATAGCCTGCGGGCTTGAGTCGACCCCTGGACAACTAAAGACCTTAGAACTCTTCTAGAAAAAGGATGTTGACTGAACTGCCGTTGTCAACTAGGACCCAGCGTATATTGAAGTTGGCCATGTGGAGGTTGATCACTAGAGCATCACAATGCGGCGTTCAGACGCCCTCCAAATCTTTATCTAAAAATGTAATAGGGACCCCAAGGCCCTTGGGGGGAGGTTGGTTTTGCACAGAGTTCACCTCTCAGACGAAGGCTTTTCAGGAGGAGTTCGAATCTCCCCCCATTGGGCCTCTGTGTATGAGATGTAGGATAGCTTCAGCTTCAGAATCCGGGGTCTCGGTGTGCCACTCGGTTCCCTTATTGCCCCCCTGGTAGGCGGAGGAGGATATGCCGTATCCTTCCTTACGAACATAGAAAGTTGCCCCCTCTGAATGAGGGCTTCGATCTCATCTTTGAGGGCCCGATAATCATCTGTGTCGTGGCCGAGATCCCTGTGGTAGCGGCACCATTTGTCCGTTTTCTCTTCTTGCCTAGTGTGTTCATCTTCGGAGGTGGTGGGAAGAGACCTTCTTTCCCGACCTCCATCAGGATGGCTGAAACACTCGCATTGAGTGGAGTAAACTTCTCGAAGCGGGGAGGAGGGCGATGCTGGCCTCCATTATCTTTCTGGAGCTTCTTAGTTCCTTCCTCTTCAGCACCCTTCCGTTTGTTTCCGGAAGTTGATCCCTCAAGAGTGGGGCGGTTGAGATTCTCTTCCATTCGGATGTACTTCTCACTCCTAAGCAGGAGTTCTGAGAAATCCCGAGGAGGCTTCTTGGTAAGAGATGCCCTGAGGTTTTCGTTAATGACGTTGGATTGGAAAGCAGCAGAGGCCACCGACTGATCTAAGGAGGCAATGGACTGGGCCTCAGAGGTAAAACGCTTAACATAGTCCCTTAGCCGCTTGCCCTTCCTTTGATGGAGCAATAGAAAAGAGGTGCTTGTCTTTTCAGCACAATAGCTACTCACAAAATGATTAAGGAAGAGCCCTTCGAACTGATCGAAGGAGAAGATGGAGGCCAAGGCGAGTCGAGAGTACCATTCTCTCGCAGGCACCTTCATCTTGGTAGGGAAGGTTTTGCAAAGGAGCTCATCCAAAGCCTGGTGGATCATCATAAGAGTTTTAAAACTCTCGATGTGGTCATCGGGGTCCGATTCCCCATTGTATGACTCAAAGTTAGGTGGCTTGAAGTTTTCCGGGACCGGGGCTTCCATGATGGTCCAAGAGAATGGAGGCCTACTCAGGCAGAAATTCCTCGCTCGTTGTTCCTCTTCTCTGTCAAGTCGGCCAAGGCGCCTCTCCATCTCGTGGAGACGACGGTAGACCGAGTCTTCCCTTCGGTCATATCTTGCTGAGCCCTAGGTGTAACGCCCCGAATTCCAAAATACACTGAATTCAAGATTCCACAGGATCTTTACACTTCTTTCGTACAATTTTACAAGGAATTTAAAACTTTTCACTTTACATCAGAGTTACATAGAAATCTTTACACTTTACATTTTACAGCGGAAGCAAATTTACAACATTTATATAATGAAAGTACAACAACACTTGAATAATCTCTAAGCATTAGTTTTCCTTTAATCTTTATCATGTCATTTACCCTGCATACAAAACTGTGGGTACGTCAGTTTATTCAACCGAGGAACATTATACATGGCCATCCTCTCTATGCCGGAAACAGTATAACTGATTTTTCATATTTAACAAACACAAACTTGTCACATATCAAACTAACGGGAATACCCTATTGATGTCGTGTTGTGATTGTGCACTTAGTCCTTAATGCAGTTATTTATATAACATGACACTAATGCGCACTTGTTCGGATTCTATGCATCCCATACTACATAGGTCCGAGGGCAAGCTCTTAACCGTTCTTCATCTTGTAGGGTTCAATCCCTCGTCATGACTTACTCTACTACTGTAACTACGGTAAGTATCCTAGATGTTTTCTGACATACAAACTCCTGTCTAGGGCCCTGGAGGAAATCCCAACGCACTGACACATGACTCATCATGCAGGCATCCTGTGGTAATTCAGCTCCTACGATAGACATGACACCACCCGCAGTCGTCAAACACCCCACGAGCGTCGCCACCAGGACGGTACTCTGGAGCAGTATCCACACCTTATCATGACTCATCATGGGACATTCTGGGATACTCTCTCGCCGCCAATCCAATGGCCCTCATACTCAATGTTTTTCTCTTACTTTCATCACATCTTCACTATGTAACTAATCCTTAATTCTAATGAAATCATGAACAAAATCAATCTCTTAGAGTTAGCCCTCTCACTACTACCGGTCTTATTTCTTTCATTTCACAATGACCCAAACTTGGTCTTTTCAATGTCAATAATCATATTTCATCACTTTTCACTTGCCGGTGTGAGTTTTGGCTACACCCTAATTTTCAATTTCATTTCACAAATTCATATGTTTGAGTTGTCAAACTCAATAACATTTCTCTTTTCCAATCACATGATTTCTAAATTATTCATGAGTCAATAACCATACATGGAGTTCAATTATACATCATGTATTTCATAACCAACCTTTATTTCCACATTAAAATCATATCACCAAATATATAGTCAAAGTGAATATTCACAAACCCATTATTGTCACACTATTCTTTAATAAGAATAATTCATACAAACTTCACGATATATTTTCTTTCTTTGCTATTTTTCCTTTCTAGCACTTATTTCAAGTCCTTTGCAAAACACATTTTTCACAAAATATATGAGGGTAGAACCATAGTTCTAACTACACATGTCATACCACCACCTATCAGGCCCGACGAGCTTTTATTCCCAAAATATACTTTATTTTATCCCGATAGCTCCCAATTAATTTTCAAAGGTCACACATGAATTTAGAATAATAATAGTATTTTTTTCATAATTTTCACACATCAAGAAACCCAAAAAAATCAATTTTTTTCACAAAAGTAACATTCTGGCCAAGGCCAGGATTCGAACCAGCGATCCAAGGGAAACCAACAGCACACACTAGCCACTGGGCTACTTGTGCTCATCGATATAAGGAAAGGTCAGAGACTTAAATGCTCTCGAACTGAAAATTGGTTAGATTTTAAACGCACATAAAAAGATTGGTGTTCTCAAGAATCGAACCAGCGACCTCGACCACTTACACCGGGCCACTGTAGCGCCAAAGAGACTACCGACCACTTGAGCTATAGGCACAAGTTGTCTCAACTACAACTCGAATTTTGTTTCAATCAATTCTCTGTTCAATTAGAACATTTCGATGTTCAAAGCTCTTATTTTAGTTTTGCTTTTACTAAAATTCTTGTAAATCTCCAGAATATTTATTCAAACAATCTTTGACATTCCAGTAATTTAAAAATATAATTTTTCTAGTAATTAAACACATATTTTTCATACAATTAATTTAAATTGTATACTACTACTATCACATCTCATTTTGACATTTCTTATACAACTTAACATTAATATTTCCTATATCAATTCCCTGTTTATTTTTTTTTCTTTCTCTTACAAACCCAAAAACATATTTTAAGTTACTTATTCTAAACATTATCACAAAAGTCCATCTAATCACATAAAGCAACAATTTCATCTACTAGCATTTGCATTTAGTTTTGATACTAACAACAAATTTTAATTCAAGCATTTCACAGCTATAAACAATTCACATACAACTTACGATTCATGACGGAATAACATGCAATCTATTTAGCATCAATTCAATCAACTAATAAGCCATTTTTCCCATTAAGTGTACTCTTATTAATCTCATTCATGCATCATCATTTCAATCAATCTTAGCATGATATCTAATTAGAAATATGGAAAATAACCCACCTTAGCATGATATCTAATTAGAAATATGAAAAATAACCCACCTTATTCGAAGAGAACAAATTTGCAACACCTCCTAAACAAAAGAGTCCTTCGCGAGCTTGCCAAAAAAGTGTTCCTCCTCCTCCTTGATGTGCACCCGAACGTTCAAAAGATGCAATCCGAGCCCTCCTTGTGATGATGCCGGCATTCCTTTGATTGCAAGCACAACTCACCCACAAACTCTCAATCTTTTATCTCACTTACTACACTACTAACAATTGTATTTTCTACTATAGGTTTTGGAGAAATGAAGAGTGCAAGAATAACTAGGCTAGGGGGGTATTTATACTAAAAATTGGAGCAAATGAAGGGCTAGGATTAATCTAGGAGTTAAAAATAGAAGGCTAGGATTGAAGGAGAAGTTGTAGTAACCAACCATGATCCAAACAACTACCACCCATAACTCCACTTCTCTTTTCCTTTTCCCTCCATTCAAATCCGGCCACTATAGTGCTTCATGCACGTGTACGTGCAATGCACGTGCATTCACTAGTTCTCCATATAAAAAGTTGTACATTTTATTTTTTATAAAAATAATCTTATAAAAATTAGTCTACATTATAGTTGTGATAAAAGAAGAAATAACTCATGGGCTTTAATTAATAGGCCAAATAATGGTTTACAAAATAAATTAGATTTGGGCTAAAAAGAAGGCTTATGTTTTTTTGAAGAAAAATGGGCCTTTATAAAAACAATTAGAGAACACATACGCATATATATATATAGAGAGAGAGAAATCTTCCGTTGCTCACCATTCTGGTGAGCACTCTCGTGAGCACTCGCTCAGAACCGTTCGATTTCAGATCGCATCATCATGCTCATCTAAGGGTCATGATTCTCTCCGTTCAAACCAGTAATGAGAAGGGCATTTTCGACAATTACATCCTCACGCTCTCCAGTTCTCCTCACTGTCGAAATCCCCAATCTTCCTCATCTTCCTCACGCTAAGCTTCCCCAAACCCTATCTTCCTCATCTTCCTCATGCTGAACTACCCAACCCAAATCCCCAATCTTCCTCAATGCCACGAACTCCCCAAGCCGAGGAGCGATTCTGCTCTTCCCCGTCCTCAAAATCGTTCGAGATCAAAACCCTACTCAAAATCCGAAAATTCAACAAATTGAAACCCTACTTGCTCACCTTTTCCCCTCTCTCTCTTTCTTTCATCGACGAAGCTCCTCTCCAAATCGAGGGAACCCGAAGAAACCCTAGCCCCGAATCCCCTACTTGATGATTTCCAGATCTGTACGGTGATGAAGAAGAAGTGGAGTGGTGGTGGTGGTGGTGATGTAGTTTGATGAAGAAGAAGTGGTGTTAATTTGTATTTTGTACTTTGTGAAATTAGAAAGAAGAAGAAGTGTTAATTTGTATTTTGTGAGCAGCAACAGATCTTAGTAGAACATCAACAAATTCTTTCAAGTTAATGCACTCTATGTAACCATTCTTTCTTATGCAATTGTATACATGCTTAATAAATTCCAAAGCCTGTAAGTTAATGCACTCTTCTGTAACCATTCTTTCTCGATTTTGTTCATCCAATCCAAAGCCTGTAAATTCCTTTGTAACCAGAAAATGCAGTTGCAAATATTTTTTGTGCAAGTTTACTTCAACTGATTATGTTTTGCAACAAATGTGTGGAACTTATTGAATATATTCCTTTTCTCTCAATCACATCTCTACTCATCACACTTTGCTTTTATTATTCTTGCAGGTAGCTGTGCAGAGCCTAACACTAAACGTCCGCAAGATATTCTCTAATCATGATCTGAAAGCTTCGGAGTGTATGAAGAAGTTTGAGGAAGACGAATCCAAAGAAGTCATGGTCTCTGGTCATCTGCATACTTCATTTTCTGCATGTTGATTGTCTTTGTTTTTCGGGGTTCATTTGGGACTCTGATACCTTTGATTGAATGTCAATGAACATCTTGCTTGAAATTATCAGTTTGCATACCTTATGTTCTTGCTTGTAATTTTTTCCCTTGTTACCAAAATTGTGCTGAATAAATGCTAGCTTCATGTACAAGATTGGTTGAAGCTTAAGTGTTTACTATTTCCCTTTCTGACCATTGATTCAAGATTTTTTGTACATGGAAATCTGCTGTCAGTTCTCTTAAATGTTAAAAAAGAATTCTATTTTTTGTACATGGTAATTTGCTAATAGTCTGGTTACCTCAAAATATTTTTTGTGAAAAAATTCAAAATCAGTGTTGGATGTGAGATGCATTTCAAGTATCATTAGTGCCACCATTCATGCCCACAGTGACAATAAATAATAGCATTTGTCACCATCATGAATATAAGCAAACCTAATCAAGACTATTTTGTTAGTAGTCATAGTATTCTTGCCTTTTTCTATTTCTGAAGATAATGGTGTTGGAAGAAAACATGCATCTGTTCTGTCCCACTTCCTGCTTTCATGCAAAGATTTGTGGAACAAATTGATAAACACAAGGGGAAGAAAGGGTACAACTTTTTTATGGTGAAGACTTCAATAGAATGAGTTCTGTCTGCTAAAAGGATTAATTAACAGAATTCTCTTCTAGGTTGAAGCATAGAATAAAGTATATGTAATCTTGTAGTTTGTAAATCTATGTGTAAAGGTAACTGACATATCGGTCTTCTAGCTATGGGGATCATACTGAACATGCATGTCAATCTCACTTGCAAGATATATTTGTAACTAGATACTTGATAATTGCAAATTTATCTATAGAGAGATTTGTGAAGTCTCAAGTTCAAGATGATAAGCAACTGAAGCACACATTCGATATGGTTTTTCTAGCAACCAACTGAAGTCACACTGTACTCTTGTGAATCACAAACAAGGTTACATTTGATTGAAAAAGAAGAAGTAATTATTTGGTTTTTCTAGCAACTTTACAACAAAACTGAAACTAACATGACCACGTAAAATCCAACTTATTGTGACCCATCAGTTTAGCAAATAATTTTGAGTAGTCACTGAAAGCATGCTACATTCCAGAAATACTTACAAAGTATGCTCCACTTCTGGACCTCATTCAAGTGTCTACAGATCAAGGGGTGTTATCAATGTAGTCTCGTATACATTTTTGTAAATGGAACTGAAATGAAGCAAACAAAACCATGGAAGAATATTAATTCTTCGTGCTCATAGGATGTAAAAACAAATAAAAAGAACACCACCAAGACATTAAATGCTAATTGAACACAACCGGCTCTTAATCGAACACAACCAACTCTTAAGTCCAGTACAGACTAGAAAAAAGAAAAAACAATCACAACAAACACAGGTGAACTCAACAACGTAAGTAAGCAAAAGCAAACAACAGACACAGACACAAACATTAACTTATTGTGGATTAGGAAGCCTGCTGTTGGCAGCAGAAACCCTAGAACCCCATTCAAGCAACTCTTTGCTGGTATCATCCTTGTGAACGATGACCTCAATGAAGCACAAGCAATCAGCCTTGGGACCAGTCGCAGTAGTAATGGCCTCTACCAGATTTGCCCTCGCAGAACACTTTGGCAGTCCAGCATTTGCCCTCGCCGTTGTGGATTGCATCAAATTAGATGGAGAAAAAAAATTGTTGAAGTAGTGCTGACTCAAGTTAATTGTTTGATCGGGAGTTAGATTCATCACTTGTTGAAGTAGAGCTGACTCAAGTTAGGTGGTGCACAAGTGTTAACTTCAGGTAGTGGACAAGTCGATTGCAGCTGACTTCCGGAGCTGCTACTGTTGCTTGGAGCTGCTGCTTGGAGCTGTTGCTTCATTCACCTCTTCTGTGTTGAAATAAGGAAAATAAAATCGCATTAAGGGGTTTAGCACAAAAAGAATTCATTCAAAAAATTTAAAGAAGAAAAAATAGTAGGCTCAGAACTGTTGTTTCTAACTAGGGCTGCATTGACGTGCCATTCCAACTAGTTGAAATAAGTGGATAATAAAATCATTAGTTCAAATCCAACTGTGCGCAACGGAAGTGAAGAAGTGGGTGGGTTTAATCCTTAGGGTAGGGAAATGACAAAAAAGTAACCCATTAGTAACTCAGATGAGCGGAGATCTTACTCATATCGATTCAAATGAAATAACTCAGCAATTAAAAGTGAGAATAATACCCCAAAATGCATTCTCAGCAAAATAAACTCAGCAATTAACAATGAGAATAATACCCCAAAATGCATACTCAGCAAAATTAACTCAGCAATTTAGTCAGTGAGAATAAGCCCAAGTGTACTCTCAGTGAACCAACAAAGTAACTGACCAAAGTTACTAAGCAAAATAAGCCCAAGTGTACTCTCAGTGAACCAACAAAGTAACTGACCAACGTTACCAAGTGTCCTTCTCATTACTGGTTTGAGCGGAGAGAGTAATCACCATTAGATTAGCATGATGATGCGATCTGAAATCGAACGGTTATGAGCGAGTGCTCACCAGAACAGTGAGCAACGGGAGGTTTCTCAAACCAGTAATGAAAAAAAAAATCATCAATTAACAGTGAGAATAATACCCCAAAATGCATACTCAGCAAGCTGGGCACAACAATTAACACTGAGAATAATACCCCAAAAGCAATTAAGTCACTGACCAAAGTTACTGACCAAAGTGAACCAACAAAGTTTCAGATCAAACATCAAACAGCAACCTCAAGAATTTTCAGATTACCAGTTTCATTCATCACTGCCTACCACCAAAACAAAAGAAAGATAGAAAGACCAATACCCCAAAATGCATAAATCAGAAACGAATACTTCCCTAATCAATTTGTTGGTGTCCATCTTGTTAGAGTATCATCAATATTTTTGTTGGTATGCAAAACATTACCTGCCAATTTGAGTAAAAACAAATTGAATAAAAACTAATTGAATCACCAAACTAATTGAGTAAAAACAAATAACAACTAACAATACAGAGTAAATTACCTCAATTCGTATATTCGGCAGTGTCATCAGAGCTTTCACCAGTAGAGGAATCCACCTCTTGGGCATTGAGGGCACTAAACAAATAAACAATAAAGATGAAATTAGTGAAGGGCAATTAAACAAAATTTTTAAAACTTAGATGAAAGTTAACAGACTTAGTCATAGTATACCTAGCGAGTTTCTTTGGGCAAGTTCTCGCATCGTGTCCTTACCCCCGCAAACCGCAACAATTGCACTTTCTTGGTTTTCCTCTAGTTTTCTCTCGCATTGGCTTCAACCTCTTTCCACTTGGTCTTCCCTTAGTTTTGCATTGGCTTGGCTCTTCAACAACAACTTGAGACAATACCAAGTCCTTTCCATAAACTCATGTTCCACTACCTTCGGCTACTCCACTACTTTGAGGTTGCATAGGAACAAATCCTTCAATACACTTGAGCATGTTATCACGCATAAACGTGTAACCTTCATCGGAAGCTAACCCAATCTCAACTTGTTGTTTTGCTAAGTCACTCAACTCACAATAGCGGGATGCAAAATTCTTGCTATTGCCTTCATCAATGCCTCTTATATTTGTGAAGGTGTAGTTTCTTCTAATCACTTCTCGGGACCATCTTCTTAAAATATATTGTTTTGGGAGTTCATTACAATTTAAGTACTTTAGAAAAGCCAAAAGATGCTTGCAAGGGATGCCAACAAATTCAAACATGAAGCAAGAACAACTACCAAACTGAGTTCCCTTTGCATAGGTAATCATGGTCTCATTTTCTTGTTTACCACACAACCTCACTGCGTAATAAGCATTTGCAGCATTCTCGTGATCTTCCACTAAACTAATATTATACAATAGGCTTGATCTGAGTTGCCTTTGAAAATCATAGAACATTACCAAAGTGTACACTTGGGCCATTTGTTCCTCCATAAACCACTCGGTCTTCAATTTAGGTTTTGCTTAAGTGTGCGATGGTTTTCTTTAAGTTCTTGTTCTCTTTGTTTTCCAATTACCCACTCAAAGATTATGACAAATTCTAAAAGTGAGTACTTCTTGTGAGTATGCTTCTTTAAGAAAGAATTCATCGTCTCGCTTCTTTGGCTACTTGACATGCCGGCCCAAAAGTGAGGTCTATGATAAACGGGAGCCCATTTCTCACGGATTTCAAAATTATCATTCAACCATTTATTATTTTCCGCTCCATATTCTATCATCAATGACTTCCATTTTTGTTCAAAAGAAATGCTATTATAAGTGTTCCAAATAATCTCTTTAAAAGCATCCATAAACTTCACATTTTGCACCAACTGAGGCACCTCTCCAGGTATCTTATCTAAAATATGCCATACACAATACCTATGCCGAATTTGAGGGAAAACTTGTTTAATTGCAGCACCTATCCCACGGTCTTGATCCGTTATGATACCAAGTGGAGCATGTTTCATGACTCCTAACCATTTCTCAAATAACCAAACAAAGGATGAAGCTGTTTCATTTGGAATCAAACCACAACCAAGAAAAACTGACTGCCAGTGATGATTTATTCCAACAAATGGAACAAATAGCATACCGTAGCGGTTTGTACTATGTGTTGCATCAAATGAAACTACATCACCAAACTCTTCATAATTCATTCGAGCTATACCATCCACCCAAATACAATGAGACAATCTACCACACTCATCTTGCTCGAATGCATAAAAAAATGAAGGATCTTTTTCCCTTTGCCATTGGAAATAGTCAATTAACAATTGGCCATCATGACCTTTTAACGACTCCCTCATGTCTCTTTCATGATTTCTAGCATCAGTTTCAGTAAAACCAACCTTATCATATCCCCCACTAGTATTTTCAAAAAAAATCATTTGTTTGCATGTAGGGATATTAGCACCCGAAAGTTGTTCCATTAATAGTTTATCTGAACTTGACACAACCCTATTTTTTGGCAACAAATGTCGTCTACTAGGTGAGGTGAAAGCATGATTGTGTACTTCATGAAAAGAATAAAATGACCATGAATTTGCTACTTTGTTTAATCTGACACGAACCAAAGCATTGCAAGCAGTTCTAGATGTAGTTCCCATCCTAACTTCATTATTCTTACTTTTCGACAACCCCGCTTTATTACAAAGAAACGTCTTGTCTACTACCTCACCATCCTTGAGTTTCTGACTTCCCTTACGCATTTGAAAGCCACCACATTTCGCATAACTATTATAAAATTGTTCTGCTTGTTCAAGGGTATCAAATGTCATACCTATCTTTGGTATTAGATGATCATCAACTATGGGTGTAAAATCACCTTCTTGTACCGACAGAAAATTGTCACCAAGTTGTGAGCAGCCTTCCCCACTCTCTATGCCTATCAAGTCAATACCAGCAATAGATCAAATGGCAATACAACCTCTAGAATATCCTACACATAAAGTAGCAATATAAGCAACCTGGTCAACATAAATACCTCTTCCACAATAAATCACAAACACTTCCATAACCAAACACAAACACAAATTCTAATAAGGAACTCAAAATTAAATTTAAAATGTTCACTAAATTAATTTGTGCCAATTACCTTTAGCAGTCTGATGTGATGTCGGAGCTAGGAGGTCTCGTTGATGTCGGAGGTGATATCTGCAGGAAGAGGTGAAGAGGATTTGGGGATTTGGAGTAAGGAAGAGGGGCGTTGACTGAAAGATGGTGTGGGAATTTCGATTATGGTCTCGAATTGGGGGAATAGAGAGGGAAGAGGAGAAGATGAGAAGGAAACGAACGGTTTTGGGGGTTTCGCAGATTTGAGGGAACGGAAGAGGAGAATCGAACTTCGAGGAGATTTAGGGTTTCTCGAACGATTTAGGGACTTCCGTTTCGCTTTGGGAGCTATGGTTTTCGCGAACAAATTGAAGAGGAGAAGGAGATATGAGAGCTGGAGAATGAGGAAGTGAAGGAGTGGTTTCGGTTTGGAGAAGAGGGACTTTCGTTTAGCTTCGGGCGCTAGGGTTTTGAGGACGGGGAAGAGTACAATGAGATGGGTTCTCGAACGGTTTTGAGGATGGGGAAGAGGAGAATCGAACTTCGGCTTGGGGATCACGAGAGGCCTTGGAGATTTGGATTTGGGTTGAGTAGTTCAGCATGAGGAAGATGAGGAAGATAGGGTTTGGGGAAGCTTAGCGTGAGGAAGATGAGGAAGATTGGGGATTTCGACAGTGAGGAGAACTGGAGAGCGTGAGGATGTAATTGTCGAAAATGCCCTTCTCATTACTGGTTTGAGCAGAGAGAATCATGACCCTTAGATGAGCATGATGATGCGATCTGAAATCGAACGGTTCTGATCGAGTGCTCACGAAAGTGCTCACCAGAATGGTGAGCAACGAAAGATTTCTCATATATATATATATATATATATATATATATATATCCACATTATCCATAATGAAAATAATTATAAGATTCCAAACTACAAAAAATTGCACGTGCACAATACGTGCAAAAATAAAATAATACTTTTTATAAATGAAAATCGGGGTATTATAACACTCCCTCCTTAGAATAGTTCCGTTCCCGGAACTACAGTCAAGAGCGAGAAACAAAACACTCACAACAAGCACGAGAAAATACAAAATACAAATCAAGCAAAAAGCTCAGGATAATCCTTCAACATCCTCTCCTCAGACTCCCAAGTAGCCTCTTCAACCAGATGGTTTCTCCAGACTACCTTGGCCATCGGTATCGTCTTGTTCCTCAAGACTTTCTCTCGACGATCAACAATCTCGACAGGAGATTCGATGTAATTGAGATCCAATTACAAACCTTCCGGCACTTCAGGCAAATGATGACTCGGATCTAGAATGTAACCTCTCAGCATAGACACATGAAAGACATTGTGCACCTGAGATAACTCTTCCGGTAACTCAAGCCGGTAAGTAGTTTTCCCGATCCTTTTCAATATCTTGTACGGGCCTATAAACCTCGAGGCTAACTTCCCGCCTTTTCCAAATCGAATCACACCTTTACTGGGCGATACTTTCAGAAAGACGAAGTCACCTTCCTCAAACTCAAGGTCCCTTCTCCGGTTGTCTGCATAGCTCTTCTGCCTGCTCTGAGCCTCTACCAACCTTTTCCTGATCAGATCAATCTTTCAGAGGTTTGCTGCACAAGCTCAGGCCCAAACAACTGACGCTCCCCAACTTCAAACCAACAAACAGGCATTCTGCACTTCCTGCCATACAAAGCTTCGTACAGCGCCATCCCAATGCTAGTCTAAAAACTGTTGTTGTAGGCAAACTCTACCAAAGGTAAATGCCTTTCCCAATTGCCTCCAAAGTCTAGTACACAACACCGAAGCATATCCTCAAGAATACGGTTGACTCTCTCGATCTGCCCATCGGTTTGCGGATGAAAAGCAGTGCTGAAATCTGTCTTGGTACCCAAAGCTGTCTGAAAACTCCTCTAGAAATGCGAAGTAAACCACGCATCTCGATCAGACACAATAGTTGACGGAACACCATGAAGCCTGATGATTTCTCTAACATACAACTCAGCTAACTTGTCCATTGAAGCAGTGAGTTTCATCACCAAGAAGTGAGCGGACTTGGTCAGTCGATCGACTATAACCCAAATCACATCATTGCCTTTAGGACTCTTGGGCAATCCCATAATGAAATCCATACTGATGTTATCCCACTTCCATTCCGGAATAGGTAACGGCTGTAATAGACCTCCGGGTCTCTGATTCTCAGCTTTGACTTGCTGACAAACCTCACACTTCGTCACAAATTCAGCCACATCCCACTTCAAACCTAACCACCAAAAATGCGGTTTAATGTCTCTGTACATCTTAGTACTCCCAGGATGTACCGACAAAAGAGTAGCATGTGTCTCCTGAAGAATACTCTCTTTCAAGTCCGCCTGATTTGGAACACATAGTCTATCTCCGAACCACAGCACTCCATCCCTGATTTGAAATCCGGGCAACCTGCCACCACTAACCTACTCCTTCATCTCCAAGATATCAGCATCAACCTCTTGACTTGCAATAATCCTTCCATTCAATGTAGGCTAAAGCCTCAACTGAGCTAAAGATGCTCCCAATCCTTGCAAGACAACTTCAATACCTGCTCGATCCAATTCTTCCATCAAATGCTTCTGAGTTGTAATCAAACTGGATAAACTGCTCTTGCGACTAAGTGCATCAGCAACAACATTAGCTTTCCCAGGATGATACTTGATCTCAGGTTGCATGTCCTCAAGCACTTCCAACCATCTTCGCTGCCTCAGATTTAGATCCTTCTGCTGGTATATGTACTTCAAACTCTTGTGGTCTGTGTACATGTTCAATTTCTCACCGTACACGTAGTGCCTCCATTGCTTCAGGGCAAAGATAATCGCAGCCAACTCCAAATCATGAGTCGGATAATTCTTCTCATGCGGTCGTAGTTGCCTAGACCCATAAGCGATTACTCTTCCTTCTTGCATTAAGACACAACCAAGCCCACGATGTGAAGCATCGCTATAAACATCATACTCAACACCTGCTCTAGGCAAAACCAAAATAGGTGCAGTAGTCAGTTTATCTTTCAACTCCTGAAAGCTTGCCTCACATTGCGCAGTCCACTTGAAGTTCACATTCTTCTTGGTCAAACCAGTGAGCTGTATGGCTAACTAAGCATAACCTTGAATGAATCTAGTGTAGTATCCAGTTAATCCAAGAAAACTTCTGACTTCCTTCACTGTAGTAGGCCTAGCCCAATCTCTCACTGCCTATATCTTTTGAGGGTCAGTTGCCACTCCCTTCTTAGAAAGGATGTGACCTAGGAATGCCACTTCAGATTTCTAGAAATCGCACTTGGACAGCTTGGCGTACAACTCCTGCTCTTCCAGCTTCCTCAAAACTGCTGCCAGATGCTCGGTGTGCTCCTCTTCTGACTTGGAGTACACAAGAATATCGTCGATAAACTCCACGACGAAAGAATCAATGAACGGCCTCAGAACTCTGTTCATCAAATCCATGAAGATTGCGGGATGCATTCGTCACTCCAAATGGCATAACTAAGAATTCGTAATGCCCATATCGAGTTCTAAATGCAATTTTGTGCACATCCTCAGCTTTCACTCGAACTTGGTGATATCCTGATCGAAGATCTATTTTGGAGAAAATAGCTGCTCCTTGTAGACGATCGAATAAGTCATCAATTCGGGGAATATGATACTTATTCTGAACAGTGACCTTATTCAGCTCTCGATAATCGATACGCATTCTCATCGATCCATCCTTCTTCTTTACCAAAAGTACTGGTGCTCCCCAAGGCGATGCACTAGGTTGAATAAAGCCTTTCTCCAACAGTTCCTCAATCTGCCATTTCACCTCATCCTGTTCCACTGGAGCCATCCTATACGGTGTCTTAGAAATGGGTGCACTTTCCGGTTGAAGGGTGATGCTGAACTCTACATCACGTTGCGGGGGTAACCCAGGAAAATCATCCAAGAACACAGTCGGATAGTCCCGAACCACAGGAATCCTTTGCACTTCCACAGGAATTTCTTCCTTGCGAATAGCTGCCACCAGCCTGGAACACTTCTTCTTCCCTTGGAAAGTGACTTCAGGTCCACCTGGAGTCTTCACTGTTACCGTCTTGGTCTTGCACTCAATGCTTGCACTGTACACCGACATCCAATCAATGCCAATGATAACATCGACTCCAAAGATAGTCAGCTCGATTAGATCAATTCCGAAGATTCTGTCCCCAATCACAATCTCGCAATCCGTATAATACCAATCAGTGGTTAAAGTCTCCCCTGATGGAGTAGCTACTGCTAAGATCTTGCCTGAAAAAATCTTCGGTTCAACTCCCAACACTTTAGCAAATTTAGGAGACACAAAAGTATGAGAGGATCCAGTATCAAACAAAACAACAGCTTTCATTCCATTCAAATATAGTTCTCCTGTTACATAATACACACTCATTACGTAACAGTTCACTAAATAAACGGAAAGAAGAAACAACATGAACCTCTAAAATCTGCCCTCGTAACAGTGATGACATGATCCACCTCATCAGCATCAGCTTCAGTCAAGGCAAATACTCGCCCTTGTTGGTACGGTCTCTTCCCAGTCTGCTGCATTGGTACATTGCGATTAACATTCCGCGGTTTGGGACATTAAGATTTGTAATGTCCCGTCTCACCACAGTTGTAGCAATTTACCGCAGGAGGTCTCACAACATTGTTCCCGGGTCCTCCAACCATATTGATAGCGTTCGCACCTGTCGGTTTGAACCTTTGTGCCGATGGTTGACCCTTGAAATTCCCAGAATTTGCGGGCCTCTTTCCAGACTGCCAATTGTTCCTCCGACTTTAAACAACATGAAACTGCTCCATGTCTGCTTCCGTGGCTGCCGCTCGCTTGACCAGTTTGTCAAACCTTCTGATACCAAGAGGTATCATCCGGGCCTCAAGCTCGGCCTCAATCCATGCTCAAACTTACGAGCCTTCTTCGTCTCATCCATCACCAATTCGGGAGCATACCTCGAGAGCTGAGTAAATTTAGTCTCATACTCCCTAACTGACATGCCACCCTGTTGCAATGATAGGAACTCCATGGCCTTCTTCTCCTGGACATCTGAAGGAAAGTAATGACTGCAGAATTCCTCCAAAAATTCCTCCCAGCCAAGAATAATACCTCCCATCGTCCGCTTCATCGACTGCCACCACACAGCCGCATCCTTCTCAAATTGCAGAGTCGCCAACTTCACCTTGTTGCCTTCAGGGGACTCCAAGACTTCGAAAATAGTCTCTACCTGCATGATCCAGTTGTCAGCCGTATCAGGGTCTGACTTCCCTTCAAACACCGGTGGTTTCATCCGTTTGAATGATTCCACGAGTTTGATTGCTTCGGGCACCAGATTCGCAGGTACCCTTCCTTGGTTTTGATTCATGGCCACGGCATTGAGTGTCTGATAGACCCTCGCGAGTTCCGTTTCCAAGTCCAGACCTTCACCATTTCTTGCTCTTCGTCCAGCTATGTTCTGATGCAAAAGATCCATGAACTTTTATGTCAATATTTCCATTTCATTGAATTTCAAACTTTATACATTTGAATTCAAAATATTTTTGACATCAAAATGAAAGCAGTAGACGATACAATGGTCTAACTCCAACGGTTTCTCTTGGCTTCACGAAGCTCTCCCTATAGTTCTTCAATATCTTCCTTCAGCACATCGGTCATATTTTTTCTCTTCTCGAGTTCCCATACACAATGAATGAGAACCGCGAAATCATCCTTGCACTTTGCCAACTGAGCCTCCAATAATCCGACTCTCTCCCGCAGTGTTTCTACCTGCCTCTGAAGAGATATCACAAGACTACTTGGAACTGGTTCCTCTTCGTCAGAAGAATCATCAGATGAGTCCGGAGGTGGAGTGATCTCTCGGGACTCAGGCCATTCCTCTCCGTCGGAGTCTGCTTGCCCTGGGTAGTACTCTTCCTCGGAACCTGCTTGTCCAGGATAGTAATCTTCCTTTATGATATGCCAATTGTCGTCTCCAGTAGGGTCGAAGTGATCAGCCATCTTAGAAATAGGGAGGAAGAAGCATAAGTCATAGAGCAACACAAATGTAAGTAACTTACATTTAAATCTCTAGACTCAACACACACTCTAATGTCCACTTCTAGGGTGTCGTTCCTTATAAATTTGTACTAGTGTGAAGCGTGGCTCTGATACCACTCTGTAACGCCCCGAATTCCAAAATACACTGAATTCGAGATTCCACAGGATCTTTACACTTCTTTCGTACAATTTTACAAGGAATTTAAAACTTTTCACTTTACATCAGAGTTACATAGAAATCTTTACACTTTACATTTTACAGCGGAAGCAAATTTACAACATTTATATAATAAAAGTACAAAAATACTTGAATAATCTTTAAGCATCAGTTCTCCTTTAATCTTTATCATGTCATTTACCCTGCATACAAAACTGTGGGTACGCCAGTTTATTCAACCGACGAACATTATACACGGCCATCCTCTCTATGCCGGAAACAGTATAATTGATTTTCCATATTTAACAAACACAAACTTGTCACATATCAAACTAACGGGAATACCCTATTGATGTCGTGTTGTGATTGTGCACTTAGTCCTTAATGCAGTTATTTATATTACATGACACTAATGCACACTTGTTTGGATTCTATGCATCCCATACTACATAGGCCCGAGGGCAAGCCCTTAACCGTTCTTCATCTTGTAGGGTTCAATCCCTCGTCATGACTTACTCTACTACTGTAACTACGGGAAGTATCCTAGATGTTTTCTGACATACGAACTCATGTCTAGGCACCCTGGAGGAAATCCCAACGCACTGACACATGACTCATCATGCAGGCATCCTGTGGTAATTCAGCTCCTACCATATACATGACACCACCCGCAGTTGTCAAACACCCCACGAGCGTCGTCACTGGGATGGTACTCTGGAGCAGTATCCACGCCCTATCATGACTCATCATGGGACATCCTGGGATACTCTCTCGCCGCCAATCCAATGGCCCTTATACTCAATGTTTTTCTCTTACTTTCATCACATCTTCACTATGTAACTAATCCTTAATTCTAATGAAATCATGAACAAAATCAATCTCTTAGAGTTAGCCCTCTCACTACTACCGGTCATATTTCTTTCATTTCACAATGACCCAAAGTTGGTCTTTTCAATATCAATAATCATATTTCATCACTTTTCACTTGCCGGTGTGAGTTTTGGCTACACCCTAATTTTCAATTTCATTTCACAAATTCATATGTTTGAGTTGTCAAACTCAATAACATTTCTCTTTTCCAATCACATGATTTCTAAATTATTCATGAGTCAATAACCATACAAGGAGTTCAATTATACATCATGTATTTCATAACCAACCTTTATTTCCACATTAAAATCATATCACCAAATATATAGTCAAAGTGAATATTCACAAACCCATTATTGTCACACTATTCTTTAATAAGAATAATTCATACAAACTTCACGATATATTTTTTTTCTTTGTTATTTTTCCTTTTTAGCACTTATTTCAAGTCCTTTGCAAAACACATTTTTCACAAAATATACGAGTGTAGAACCATAGTTCCAACTACACTTTTATTCCCAAAATATACTTTATTTTATCCCGATAGCTCCCAATTAATTTTCATAGATCACACATGAATTTAGAATAATAATAGTATTTTTTTCATAATTTTCACACATCAAGAAACCCAAAAAAATCATTTTTTTTTCACAAAAGTAACATTCTGGCCAAGGCCAGGATTCAAACCAGCGATCCAAGGGAAACCAAACGCACACACTAGCCACTGGGCTACTTGTGCTCATCGATATAAGGTAAGGTCAGAGACTTAAATGCTCTTGGACTGAAAATTGATTAGATTTTAAACGCACATAAAAAGATTGGTGTTCTCAAGAATCGAACCAGCGACCTCGTCCACTTACACCGTGCCACTGTAGCGCCAAAGAGCCTACCGACCACTTGAGCTATAGGCTCAAGTTGTCTCAACTACAACTCAAATTTTATTTCAATCAATTCCCTGTTCAATTAGAACATTTCGATGTTCAAAGCTCTTATTTTAGTTTTGCTTTTACTAAAATTCTTGTAAATCTCCAGAATATTTATTCAAACAATCCTTGACATTCTGGTAATTTAAAAATGTAATTTTTCTAGTAATTAAACACATATTTTTCATACAATTAATTTAAATTGTATACTACTACTATCACATCTCATTTTGACATTTCTTATACAACTTAACATTAATATTTTCTATATCAATTCCCTGTTTATTTTTTTTTTCTTTCTCTTACAAACCCAAAAACATATTTCAAGTTACTTATTCTAAACATTATCACAAAAGTCCATCTAATCACATAAAGCAACAATTTCATCTACTAGCATTTGCATTTAATTTTGATACTAACAACAAATTTTAATTCAAGCATTCCATAGCTATAAACAATTCACATACAACTTACGATTCATGATGGAATAACATGCAATCTATTTAGCATCAATTCAATCAACTAATAAGCCATTTTCCCCATTAAGTGTACTCTTATTAATCTCTTTCATGCATCATCATTTCAATCAATCTTAGCATGATATCTAATTAGAAATATGGAAAATAACCCACCTTAGCATTATATCTAATTAGAAATATGGAAAATAACCCACCTTATTTGAAGAGAACAAATTTGCAACACCTCCTAAACAAAAGAGTCCTTCGCGAGCTTGCCAAAAGAGTGTTCCTCCTCCTCCTTGATGTGCACCCGAACCTTCAAAAGATGCAATCCGAGCCCTCCTTGTGATGATGCCGGCCTTCCTTTGATTGCAAGCTCAACTCACCCACAAACTCTCAATCTTTTATCTCACTTACTACACTACTAACAATTGTATTTTCTACTATAGGTTTTGGAGAAATGAAGAGTGCAAGAATAACTAGGCTAGGGGGGGTATTTATACTAAAAATTGGAGCAAATGAAGGGCTAGGAATAATCTAAGAGTTAAAAATAGAAGGCTAGGATTGAAGGAGAAGTTGTAGTAACCAACCATGATTCAAACAACTACCACCCATAACTCCACTTCTCTTTTTCCTTTTCCCTCCATTCAAAACCGGCCACTATAGTGCTTCATGCACGTGTATGTGCAATGCACGTGCATTCACTAGTTCTCCATATAAAAAGTTGTACATTTTATTTTTTATAATAATAATCTTATAAAAAGTAGTCTACATTACAGTTGTGATAAAAGAAGAAATAACCCATGGGCTTTAATTAATGGGCCAAATAATGGTTTACAAAATAAATTAGATTTGGGCTAAAAAGAAGGCTTGTGTTTATTTGAAGAAAAATGGGCCTTTATAAAAACAATTAGAGAACACATACGCATATATATATAACGTCCACCTGCCTCAAGCTATCACCGTCGCACTCCCAGTCCCCTTCCGCACGAGGACGAGTCCCGGTGTAATACCCCGATTTTCATTTATGAAAAGTATTATTTTATTTTTGCACGTATTGTGCATGTGCAATTTTTTGTAGTATGGAATCTTATAATTATTTTCATTATGGATAATGTGGATTTACAGCCGAGGCCCGTTCAATTTCCTCCCTCAACCCTGGGACCGTGGCGGCTGCCTTCCGTTACAATGTATGGTACGACTCGTTGAAGGCCTCCTTGGCTAAGAAGACCCCCACCAATTTTCCCGACCTCCTTTTCCGGAGTGAGAAGTATATCCAGGTTGAAGAGGCCTTGCACCGTAGAGGCCGGAAATAGGCCCTAGCCAAAGGGAAGAGGAAGATGGAAAATTCTAAGGCTCCGAAGAAGTCACAGAAAAATGCCTCTGGACAAAGGCGACCCCCCTCTTGTTCCTCGCTTCGACAAATACACTTCACTTAACGCGAGCGTCTCTGCCATCCTAATGGAGGTGGAGGATGAGGGGTTGATCCGACACCCCCTCGGCCAAAAAAATAACAAGAGGGATCAGAGGTTCTGCTACTGATTCCAGTGAGATCACGTTCATGAGACCGAAAACTGTTGGACTTTCAAAGATGAAATCGAGGCTCTCATCCGGAGAGTCAGTTGTCTAAATTCACCCGGGATGGCCAGAGAGCCTCACCTCCTCCCCAAAGTGCGAACAAGCATCTGGAGCCAGAGTCTGAACCACTGGACTCTGAGAAGATGGCTGTCACGCCCCGCTTCCCAAAAATATGGAATACGAGCACGTGACGAAGCCCAGCGAATGATTTTTACATCATCCATAAGCTGTAGGATCGACCCAGCATCATAACAAGAATATACAAGAGAAATATATATAACCAAGCATGCATGAATAATTTATAAAGTAACAGAAAACAGTTTAAACAAGTATTAATATTCAAATAGTCTCCATGTCTGGATCAAGTGCAACCTCGAAAACAAGTCTTATACAGCAGAAGAAATAAATACCTTAAGGAAATCAATTATTTAAACAAGTCCTTGCTCCAAGCAAAACCTGAAATGTCTGCTCGCCAATTCCAGCAGGTAGCTCGTCTCCAAAGTCTGTTTAATAAATATAAACAGGAAAACAAAGGGGAAACAAGAGAAAATGCCCTTAGTGCAAGCTAGGGCCACAAATAGGGAAAGCAAGTACAAGTAAGGGGAACAAGAATTGGAATCAAGAATGTAACAGAGTTATAAGAAGTAGTGGACAAATTCAAGAACTAGCTAGCAAGAGGGAACATCTTAATAACTAGGTTGGATAACAACTGCTAGTGGTGAAACACATGTCAGGTGTACCTATAGGGGTATTTAATATCAAGCGCCAAATCTCAAGTCTAGTGTCATGTGTATTTAAATGTCAGGTCTCAAATGTCAAGTCCAAGTATCAAGTTGTCTAGCTCAAGTTATCAAGTTATCTAGTCTCAAGTATCAAGTTATCTAGTTCAAATTATCAAGTTCAAGTCTAGTGGTGATTACTATCTAGGTAGCACGACATGCATCCATTCTTTTACTACATGGTTGCTACAGTCAAACAATTTCGTTTAGACCTAGTAATGGAGTCTATAGGGCGGCGTACTCAGGTATCATGTATCAAGCAAGCCATGGTTCATGAATCGGAAATAAATAACAAGTTCACGAAGCAAGTTCGCGAATCCACAAGCAAGTTCAAGAACCACACAATGGGTTCAAGAATCAAACAAGTTCATGAGCCAAGTAACTGACTCCATGAATCAGCCGCAACCTCTGTGCAGGTGACAACCCCACCTGAACCACCCCTCCCCTTCACCATGCTTTCACTTCTTGAACTGAGCGGGTGCGGGCCCAATGAGAGGGTCCGCTACCCACCCACCTCCCCCACTTCAGCTTCGACATTGCAGGAGAGTCTGTCACCAAATGGAGCGGCAGATCCCAACTTTCATCACCCTGCACCAGCGCTCAAAACTCTCCCCCCGCCCTCAATCTGTGCAGTCGCAAATGCACCATCTGCGTTGGTCTCGATCCCGGAGGAAGGAGAACCTCGGGAGCTCAGACAAGTGCACTCCCCTATGCATGCGCACTTTCGTGCGCCTCCGCGTCAGGAGGGAAGTGATCACAGTCATCATCGCAAGTTCACTGACAACTCAGGGGGCCAGGATGCACGCAGGAGGGACGAGAGCTTTGTGAGGAGGGCCCAACGAAGGGGTCCTCCGACTGAACGTTCGAGGCGTCAGAGAACCCCTCCGAGGGAGCATCCCCATGTACAAAAGGAGGACCAGTACCAGCACAGGTACAGGGAGTTTGAACAGGGATATCATAATCAACACAGAAGCCACTACAACTCCAACACCTCTACTCACAAAATCCACCACAAACCAACCTCTCACATCGACAAACCCAACCGAAACCAGGACACCTCTATTACCCTCAGCACGATTCACAACACCTCAGTGCAACCCTCTCACCGCCCCAATCCCTATTCCCACCACAAACTCACCACCTATCAACACCCTGCTCAACAACCACCAGAGCTCAAAGCACCCAATCCGCTGGCCGAGCGAGTCACTTCTGGGACCTCGCTTGACGAGTCGAAAGGGGAGTTGGCAGCGGAAGTTGAAGACAGGGAGGGGCAGTGGACCATGGTGGGTTATAAGCATAAAAGGAGGCAGGAGAGTCACCCTTACCGTGTGTCAGGCCAAGCAAAGAAACAGAGGAAGGGGAAGCAGAGGCCAGTGCCGTGCTTTAATTGTGGTGAGCTTGGACACTTCAAGTTCGAATGCACCAAGGAGCCCCGTTGCCTCAAGTGCATGAAGTGGGGACACCTGTCATATGTGTGCTCCAATGTCATTGAGACCCACAGTGATGAGGAAAGGTCAGTGAGTAGGGGGAGGTCACCGGAAAGCCCTTCGGTGATCCGCCTGGCAGCTAGCCTGGATTTTATCAAGCGTGAAGAGAGCAGGCTGAGAAAATGGTGTGCCATCGCAAGAGTCAAGAAGGGAAGGCCTTCGGAGAGCCATGTTATGCAGGCGCTCAAAGAGAGGTGGCCAATGGCTACCTACGGTGATTGGGTCGTCAAAAAACTTTGTCACCAACAATTCCTCATTTCATTTCCATCACAGGAGAAGCTGGCGAAAGTGATCGGAAGGGGACTTGTGGAGTTTAGCCACTTTGAACTCGAATTCTCGGCATGGACGCCGACGTTTGGTGCTGAACGACCGCAAGGTGAAAAGTTTTGGATTTGGATCCACAACGTTCCTCTCCATTTTTGGAAGAAAGAAGCTCTCCAAGAAATAGTTTCGGATTTTGGCTCCGTGGTGGAGATAGACGAGAAGACAGTTCGGCGTTCCGAACTTGTATCAGCAAGGCTATTGATCAGATGCTGTGACATTTCCATGATGCCAAGATTCGCCAAGATTTACTCATACGATGAGTCCTATCTCGTCAGGTTCATCCTTGACAAGAAGGTAGAGGAACAGGAACGGCTACTACCCAAAGCAAACCCCACAACATCAGCTCTCAGGGACGATAGGACTTACAGACAGGTGGTATCGCCGGGGGAGGAGCTCACTATCGACGGGGCCCACGAGATAGAGAGGGCGCACAGGGACATCATTAGAGCGGCGCAGGCGGCGGGGGCGCTGGCGTCTCCGAGCAAGGCTGTTAGAGGCAAGGCTCGTCCCGAAGGATCTAACGGTCAAAAGCCACGAAGAACTTTCAACACAGTAGATCCAACGGTGATCCTTAACACCAACCCTGATTTGGAAAGCACAGCGATCGAGCACCGGAGTAGCGACAAAAGGAGGTCACAAAAAGAGGGTCAAGCACTGCAAAGCACAAAGGCGGATCGTACTGGGGCTCAGAAGAGGGGGACGGAGTTGGTACGCCCTCTTAATGGCGAAGCTTCTTTCGGTTGCAACACACAGGTTCCAAAAGAAGGGGTAGTTGGTGATTTAGCTACTCTGGGAAAGAAGACAAGTGAGCGCCCCATGTCTACCAAAGAGTGGGTGACCAAAAGTTGGTTCCCACAGGATAAAGCGACGGGAGCTACAGAGGAGCAGGAGACAGAGTCCATCTCTGGGCATACGGCAGGGGTAGGTGGGTGTGCTCAGAGCAAGAAGAGTACGGGGACGCATGAAGGGAAGGGGTCAAAAATCGCTCTTTTGAGGAGAGACGATTTTGGTAAAGAGGATAATGAGGAAGAAGATGGAGTAGCACAGCAAGAGCCTGTTTTTGGTAAAGAAGGATTTAATGCTGCGAGGGTTACTGTGCCGCGTGTTTTGTGCCAGGGGACTGTCCATCCAACCGCAGCGCCCACCTATAAGGAGAGGCCACGTGGAGGGGGGCACAGGTTGATAATCGCGCCCTGCTCAGGCGTTGCGGAGCTCGAGAACATTACCGACGCTCCCTCCACTCATGAGGCGCCAGCTGTCCCAGGCGGTATAGATACCGCCTTGAACAGCGTGGAGGGTGGGGGAGTGTTCGAGAATGCTGGTATGGTGCTGCGCGGAGCAACGAACCAATATTTGGTGACTGGGGCATCTCAGAGCGTGGGCGGTGGGCCTTTTATTGAGAATGTTGGGCCCACGGAGGGGTCCAAGGAGTAGTTTTTCTTACAGACAGTCGATATCTTTGAGAACGGGCCCAATGAGGGGACCGTTACTGAGAAAGCTATTATTAGTAAGGCAACAATCTGTGGGCCCACAGAGGGGTCCATGGGGAAGGAGAGTTCCTCACTTCAACAGGATAGTCGACACACTGATAGTGAGGAAGATCGAGATGGGCGGCTCAATCTGGATGTAGATTTCTCTTTCTCAGATGAGGACTCTGATGATCCTGAGGTCATTGCAAACACTCAGAGAGAGGTCTCACCGGAGATGGTTCTATCCACAGTCCCAGATTCTGCACCAGGGAATGGATCAGGAGTGTCCCAGAAGCCAGTTGGGTTCAGAGTGCATCGGTCGCCCAAAAGGGCTCATAGGGAGTCCTTGGATGACTACCTGGAGGTAGCTGCTGCTGCCAAAGCTGCTAAGCTCGATACTGGAGGTACGACTTATTTTTTAGCTTCCATTTTAAATTTCATGTCAGATAATGAGGTTTTTTTACTTGCCGAGACATGTGGGTTAGAGGTTTGGGATTTAGAGCGAAATGCGTTACTCCTCAATAAAATTAGAGGGTGGGAAGTGGATAGGGTTAATTCCTGGGCGGATAAAGCTCTCTGCGACGGTACTGGGCAGTCTACCGTTCTTGAGGAGGTAGCTGGCCCTGTACCTTCTCCAACGATCTCTGAGGATGGTGTTCCCCAATGAATACGCTCTTCTGGAATGTGAGGGGGCTGGGGGGTAGAGGGAAGAGAGATATGGTGAGGGACGTAATTAACAACTCTAAGGCGGAAGTTGTAGGTCTGCAGGAAACCAAATTGCAGCATGGCCTCAAACTCAAAAGAGTAGGGGGTCATAGAATCAAGGAGTGGGTGTTGCGGCCTTCGGTTGGGGCCTCAGGGGGGATTGCGATTGGCTTCAATTCGGACCTATTCTCATGCTTAGAGGTACACGATGGTACGTTTTCTTTGACGGCCCGTCTCAAACGTCGTGCTGATGATTGGATGCAGACGGTGACTGTGGTGTACGGACCGAATGTGGCCGCTGACAGAGAGGCCTTCTGGCAAGATCTGGTCGATATTCGTAGAAGGTGGTCGGGGCCATGGATTGTGGGTGGAGACTTCAACATCACTAGATTTGCTTTTGAGCATAAGGGGAGAGGTGCTAGTGATAGGCACAGAGAGGAGTTCAATAAGCTGATCACGGAACTGGAACTTGTCGATATCCCAGTCAGCGATAGACTTTTTACTTGGTCTAATATGCAAGCGGTCCCGGTTATGGCCAAGCTGGATCGAATCTTAGTCTCCATGGATTGGGAAGCAAAATTCCCTTTAGCATCGGCTAGGACGATCCCCAGGTCAACTTCAAATCACACCCCGATCCTGTTAGACACAGGAATTAGAGGGCATCGTAGATCCAGGAAATTTAGATTTGAAAAGGCCTGGCTGGAGATCCGGGGATTCCATCATATGGTTATGGAGAACTGGGCACTCCCCATGGCGGGCAGGGACGCCGCATCGCGATGGTGTGGGAAAATCTGAAGGTTGAGAAAGAGGCTTGCAAAATGGAACCGATCTAGGTTCTCTTCCATCTGGCAGGCTAAGGACTCCCTACTGGAAGGGATTGATGAGCTCGAGAGGATAGAAGAATCTAGGATCCTTTCGCAGGAGGAGCGAGGCAGGCTTCTACAACTCCGTGAGAATTTAGCCAATCTTTATAGGCTAGAAGAGATCAAATGGCAGCAAAGATCTAGGATTTCGTGGCTCAAAGAAGGAGACGCGAATACGGCATACTTCCATCGGGTAGCAAGCGCTAGACGGCGATCCAATCTTATCCTCTCAATTCAGACAGATTCGGGTACTTCACAGGATGAAAAAGTGATCTCCGCGGCGTTTCACACCTTTTATAAGGACCTCTTCGGGAGGAAGAATGAATTTAGGATCCCAATGAATGAGGGCTACTGGCAGGGGTATAATAATGACCCAGGTCAAAACCTGTCATCTTTGGAGGAGCCTTTCTCAGAAAAAGAAGTCAAGGCGGCTGTGGATCAGATGGGAGGAGACAAATCACCTGGGCCAGATGGCTTCCCTATGATGTTCTTCCAAGTGTTCTGGGAAGAAATTAAAGGAGATTTCATGGAGCTTATGGAGGAATTTTACCACAACAATTTGAGACTAGGAATGTTCAACTTTGCAGAGGTGGTATTGATTCCCAAACGAGAGGAATCCAGACGCGTGGGGGATTTTCGACCGATTAGCCTGATTAACTGCTCGGCTAAAATCATCACTAAGGTCCTAGCAATCCGCTTGGGTAGCATGATGGACAGTCTTGTCAATAAAACCCAGACGGGTTTTATCAAGGGCCGTTGTATTCTGGACTGTATGGCCACCGCTAAACAAGTTATTCACCATTGCCACACGAGCAACTCGATGAACTTTCTTCTGAAGTTGGACTTTGAGAAGGCATATGATTCCGTGGATTGGGATTGTCTGCTGGAGGCACTCAAAGGAAGAGGTTTCGGTGAGAAATGGATTAGATGGATCAAACAGTGTTTGTATTCTAGCAAAACGGCAATTTCGGTGAATGGGAGGCCAGGACCAACGTTTCCATGCAAGAAGGGACTCCGGCAGGGAGATCCGCTATCCCCTCTGTTATTCACTTTCGTCGCGGATGTGCTTAGAGGAATGTTGGAAAACTGTCAAAAAAAAGGTTGGATTAAACCTGTGGCAGGCAGCACCACTAAACAGGGATGCACGATTCTGCAATATGCTGATGATACCCTTCTCTTTGGAAATGGAGATACTACTGAAACAGTCTACTTTAAAGGGGCCCTGTACTGTTTTGAGGCATGGTCAGGCCTCAGAATTAACTTCCACAAGAGCGCGTTGGTCCCTATTACTCTATCTGATGCGGAAGCTCGGGTACACGCCTCCATTCTAAACTGCGCGACGGAGGAGTTTCCGACCAAATATTTAGGGCTCCCGCTCAAACCAGGGAAGCTCACCAAGGCTGACTGGTTGCCTATTATTGACAGGGTGGAAGAAAGACTAGCGGGGTGGAAAGGCAAATTGCTCTCGATCGGGGGAAGAGTGACCCTCATCAACTCGGTACTCTCCAACCTGCCCATTTACTACATGTCCTTTTTCGAGCTTCCGAAGTGGGTAATACAGAGGATTGACCGAATCTGCAAAAGATTCCTCTGGAAAGGGGCAGACTCTAATAAGGGTGGCTATCACCTTATTAAGTGGAATATCGCCTGCATGAAGAGGAAGCATGGAGGGCTAGGTATCATTGACCTTAGAGATATGAACCTTGCTCTGCTAGGGAAATGGTGGTGGAAGGTGTTTCACCAGTGTGGCGAAGGATGGCAGGACTTCATTCAACCCTACCTTCGGGGAAAAGGTACGAGGAGTTTAGGCTTCCGAGTGGGATCTAAAACCTCCAGATTCTGGAAAGGCATTACAAAGGCTAGCGGACCGTTCAATTCAGCAGTGACGTCTATTATTGGTAATGGGCGGTCCACTAGGTTTTGGTGGGACAAATGGTGTGGTCCACGGGCTCTTAAGGACAGTTTCCCAGAGCTGTTTGAAAAAGCGAATTGTCCGAATATGTCGGTGGTAGAAGCCTGGAAAAGAGGGACTTGGAAACCCTCGTTCCAAGGAAGGCTCCCAACAGGTTTACTCCAACAGCTGCGTGAGCTACAGACGTTAATTGCACACTCTGGAGTGCTCTGTGCCCAAGGCCCAGACCAGTTGCGGTGGGGACTTGAGAAGAAAGGAGTGTTCTCGGTTAGATCCCTTTACCACAGAATTCACTTTCGTGGATGCACGCCCAGCTGGGCAACGGTGTTATGGAAGGCAAAAACACCTCTTAAAGTCAGAGTATTCCTCTGGCTAGTGCTTAACAATGCTATTCTCACCAGAGAGAACCTAGCCAAGAGACAACCGCACATGGTGACCAGTTGTGGTTTCTGCAACACACACACAGAAGATCTCAACCACCTGTTTATTGGCTGTACAAGGAGTAAAGCTACCATGGTTGAGGTCCTTAGAGCCTTGGGTACAAGTGACTATCCAAGAGAGTATGAGGAACTTTGGGTAGGCCCCAGATTTGCATCGATCCGACACGACATGAAGGACGCGTGGTACATTGCCATTGCGGCTACCACATGGGTGCTATGGCTAGATAGGAATAATTTTTATTTCCGTGCTGTATGTAATTCTATTTCTGGTAACCTCACCCATATTATGCATCTAATCTCTTTTTGGGCTACAGCAGCGGCATCAGGAGCGAGAGGGAGGATCGCACAAGTCTTCCAGGTGGAAGAATATGACGATGAGGAGATAGAGTTCGGACCGACTATGGAGTGAGGGGTGCTCCCAACACACCTTACTGTTGATCCAGTGACTCCCATTGTGTCCTTTTGGTTAGTTCACTTCTATGTATTTTGGCTATTGAGGGTTAGATGTAGAAACCCATCCCCCAGGGATTTGTTGGGGGTTTATGTTTTGCTGTCCTGTTCTATGAGGTTTAGATGATGAAGCCCACCCCCCAGGGCTCTGTTGGGGGTTTATGTTTATTTCCTGTTCTGTACTGTTCCCGGTTATGCGGGGTGTTTATTAATTTCTTATTAATGAAACAGGGTGGTGTTATTCCACCTTTCTTCTCAAAAAAAAAAAAACTGACTCCATGAATCGAACAAGATACAACAAGTTCATGAACCAAGTATTGGGAAACACGGGCCCCCTTCCGAGTACACTTATCTATACTGTCCATTCTATAGTCTTTCCCATAACCCCGGCTTGTTACTTTTATTAACTCTTATCAAGCAAGCATACATATGTAAAACGTTGTGATTTAATTCTAGAAAAAATTGGGGATGTCTCATATGGTGTCCAGCAGCTACATATAAAATTTGGGGTCAAACGCTCGATGTTTACACAACTAAAATAATTTGCAAGGTAAATATATACAGCAGTTTTGCAAAACTGCGTCTACTGACACAGCTGCAGTATAACTGCCATAACTCCTAGACCGTAGCTCCAAATTCGATCATTTTGGAGTCTATCGATATCTACACATCCGGATCTACAATTTCTATTCAGGGCTCGGGCCCAGATTCAAATAATAAAAGGGTCGAAACCGCAAAAGGAAATTCAGGACAGCAACTCGTAGAAATAATTTACTAGCGTAGGTTACATGGAAAATGTCATTTGGCGTCTAAGTCATTATGTGGCATAAATACATGATAATGGAGGTCAAACAGAAAATAATAGATGTTTTTCAAGTTATAGGGTCGCAAGTTCATCCAAAAATTAAATGTGACATGTATCTACAAATTTAGGGCTCCTTAATTCATACGTCTATGTGTTCATGTGTTCAAGGGATAAAAGAGTCCAATAATTATAAATTAAATACAAGAAAATTTTGTGACTCTTAGAATTATCAATTTGGAGGTTCAATATTGATCTACAATGATATTTCAAAGAGGAGTCACAATCTAACTATTTGTAGTATTTCAAGGGTGCTTGTACTAGAACAATAAAATGTACAAGGATACTTGCCTTAATTAGACGATAACTAGATCCGCTTGTAGAAGCAATTTGGGTAGAAAAATCCCGGAAGAAGTCCTCAAAAAGTGCGTGCAAAAATTGATCGGAGATCGAGTTTTCCCCGTACACAGGATCAGCCCAGAACAGCAAACGGCGAGCGGATCTGGTGCGGCACGAACACGGGACAGCAACGGCAGCGAATCAGAGGGCTCGAACGCAGCGGATCTGCGCCAGAACACAGGACAGCAAATCTGGATCCGCTGTGGGCGAACACGAAACAGCGATCACAGGCACGGATCTTGGCGCGATCCAACGGCTGAGCTTCGATCCCGCCTTTTCCTCCTTCTTCTTCGTTCGTTCTCTTCTTCGTCGAACAACGAGCGAGAGAGAGGGGGGTGCAGCACCGGCGATGGCTTCGACGGGGCGATGTGACTGTGTGATTGCGACAGCCATGGAGGGGTGGCGACGACCGTGACGGCGCTGCCGTCGAGAATGACGCAACGCGCGGCTACTCTGTTTCAGGATTCAAGCAGGGGAGAGCGGAGGAGTGGGTTTCGATGGTGGACGGTGTCGACGATGGTTGGGTGTCGAGGGGGGGTTGCGCGATGGCAGCGCGGTGCTGGTCTGGCGCAGTGATGGGGAGGAGACAAGTGGTGCAATGGGTTCGAGAGGCGCAGGGTCGAGACGAAGAGGCCGATGGGTTCAGTTGCAATGGGGCGAAGGTGAAGATGACGGTGGATTGCTGCTGCGGTGGGGTTGACGAGGAGCGGGGGACGATCGGAGAGGATCGGGAGTGGGTTGGTTGGCGAAAACGATGGAGATGAAGGAATCGGTGAAGGAGAGAGTAGCGGCTGGGGTATTGGGGGGTTAAAACAGTATACGGGGGTTAGGGTTAGGGTTAGGAGTGTTAAGGGTAGGGTTAACGGGTTTGTGAGTATTTGGGTATCCGAATTGAAAAGGGCCCAACTGGAGAATTGGTCAAAATGTACTAAAATGTGGATTAAAGAGATAGTGAGAAGAATTGGTCCATTTTTCATGAAGAACGATACAAATGGCACACAAATGAATTTGATAAAAGAACCCAAAATTTGAGTTGAGACAAACATAATGATTTTATTCAATCTGAACAATTTACATGATCTCAAATAGACGAGAGAGTACAATGAGGCACAGAACAGTACAAAAATATAAATACGGGAAAACAGGAGTTACAATGGCTACCCTCCACTGCGTGCATGGAGGACCCATAAGCACGGTTCAAACTCCTCCCGCAAGGCTTTCATTCGAGAAGACAACTCGGTCCACAATTGTCCTCCCCCTTGGGGCCAAGGACTGTTTGTAACACCCTATATTTTTTAAATAATGTTTTAAGATTAATAAATGAATTAAAGTGATTTTTGGTAATTTAATAAATATTTTTCTGAAATTTATCTATTTGCACGTGCAAAATACATGCAAATATTTTCTTGGGAAGTTCAAAGTCAGAAATTATTTTTGGGAAACCTAATATTTATTAATAGGTATTATTTATCAATTTTCTGGATTTTTTCTGATATTTATTTGGCATGTTTGCAAATATTACAAAAAGAGGGGCTTTTGTGCAAAATTATCACTTAGAGTAAAAACTACAGAATTTCGTTTTTTGGGCTGAGCATGATGGCTAGCCAAATCAGAGGTAAAGAGTTACTTTTTATTCTAATAGATTTGGTTTATTTCGCAAATTTGTTGAAGGTCTTTTTGTAAAATTGACATTTAGAGGCAAAATTTACAAAATTTATTTTCTAGGTTTGGAAAATAGTGCTGGCCATTATTTTAATTTTAAATCTCAATTGAATTGGCTAATCTAATTTCTTAGTATAAAGATTTATATATGTAAAGATATATTCTAAAGAAATATTTTGCAAAATCTTCTCAAAACCCTAATACCTGGATTTCTGGCCTATAAAAAGAAAGGTGCAGCCGTCTCTTGCTGCACTAAAACAAAAGGGTTTTCTTTATTATTGATTTGGAGTTTCAAAGTGAGGATCCTGGATTTCTTGCGAAAGGAATGACTTTTCTTATTCTCTTTATTATTTCGGTTGACTCTTCAATAAGGTAAGTGACATATGTTCATTTTTGTATTATTCTATGCATGTTGTCTGTGGTAATTGGTTTACTAGAATGCATGCTAGAGGATAGTATGATGATATAATGAATATGTTGATGGATGGATAATTAAAATTGGAGTTTTATGAATTTTATGAATAGAAATTCTATATAGATGACTTGAGATTGTTAAGAACCTAATAGAATTCATGGGTAGGTTGTTTTCTTTCATGTGCTTGCTGATTTGGTCATATATAGGGAGATATGTATGATGCAAATTGCATAAAAGTGAATATGGTTGAGTTTTTTACTGTGTATATATATATGTTTGATTTGTTTGGGGTGTTTTGATGAAGAGAACTTGACTAATACATGTTGTATCTGCATATGATCAAGGGGTAAACTAATATAATCAGTTGGGGTATGTCTATAACAAGTTGAAAAGAGTTTTATGGATAAAAAAGATCAAGTTTTGAGGGTTGGAGTTGTTCGATTGATTTCGGGTCTGATTATACACAGGCCGAAATCAACCATTGTGTTTTTTTTGAAGTTTTCGATTGGGATTTGATTTGTTTCATACTGGGATTGAATTGAGGCATTAAACTACTCAAATTGATGGATTTTGATGCTTTAACTGATGCAAACACACACCTATATACACTTATATATTCATATATCCTGTTTTGAAGAAGTTTTAATGAAAAATTGCTCTTTTATGAACTTGATGAGATTTTGACATATTTTATAAACTCCAGTATGTTAGACAAGTTGTATTTGATCATCTCAGGAATTTTATTTTACAAATTTATGATTTTACAAAGCTTAAACCATGTATCAGTTAAAAAGTGCACGAATATTAAAGCTACAGATTTTCGAACATGTCGGTCGACTGCCCTGTTTTGAACTGTGGGTGACAATCGACTGACAGTTCTTGAGTTTTGGATTTTTAACTAGAGAACTTGACTAATACATGTTGTATCTGCATATGATCAAGTGGTAAACTAATATAATCAGTTGGGGTATGTCTATAACAAGTTGAAAAGAGTTTTATGGATAAAAAAGATCAAGTTTTGAGGGTTGGAGTTGTTCGATTGATTTCGGGTCTGATTATACACAGGCCGAAATCAACCATTGTGTTTTTTTTTGAAGTTTTCGATTGGGATTTGATTTGTTTCATACTGGGATTGAATTGAGGCATTAAACTACTCAAATTGATGGATTTTGATGCTTTAACTGATGCAAACACACACCTATATACACTTATATATTCATATATCCTGTTTTGAAGAAGTTTTAATGAAAAATTGCTCTTTTATGAACTTGATGAGATTTTGACATATTTTATAAACTCCAGTATGTTAGACAAGTTGTATTTGATCATCTCAGGAATTTTATTTTACAAATTTATGATTTTACAAAGCTTAAACCATGTATCAGTTAAAAAGTGCACGAATATTAAAGCTACATATTTTCGAACATGTCGGTTGACTGCCCTGTTTTGAACTGTGGTGGACAATCAACTGACAGTTCTTGAGTTTTGGATTTTTAACTAGACGTTCGACCGTCTCTTTTTGAACTACCTTTGACAGTAATGTTTCGGTTGAGTTTCTCGTCGTTTTCTTGAACGATTCTTTCTTCGAACTCATGGATTATTGATCTACTGTTTTAGATCTTGTTTTTGCTACAGATTATAGTATTTTACAGAGTGTTATATTTTTATTATAATAGAATTTAAATTGCATTTTTATGACCTTATAAAGTGAAATATATACGGTTTTCGAAGGAATTGATGCTATGTGATTTTCTACGACTTCAAAATATGATTCTCAGTTATTTAATGGAATTAATATCTTATTTCAGTTCTGGAAATTTGTGATCATATTGCATAAATTTGGATTTGTTGATCAAAGGAGTTTTCTTAATATAAACGATTTGGTGATGGAATTAAGAGTTTTAATGAAAGATTTTGTGTTGATATTCGATTTATGAATCTCTCTAGGAGTTAAGTGGGTTTCCTGTGAACCGAAAAATGAGATTTTGTGAATTTTTGACAAGTTGGGGTCTTGGGGTTGTTTTGTAGAATTATGTTTGGCAGGGTAGTACACTAACTCTAGAGAGGGGGAATTTGTGTTTTAATAATAATCAACCTAAGGATAGGCACTAGTGGAGATGTGATGGAACTTGGAAAACGTAAGTATATGCTCTAGGAGTCTAGTCCAACTGATGCTTTCCAGGACTGTGTTGTTCTGTCTCGAGAGGACAGTTGGTATGTTCGCGTGTCGAGGGTCTGCAGGCCTATTCACGGAGCATATGGTGCATTTGCGTGTCGAGGGTCGGCAGGCCTATTCACGATATGTACTTGTGTATCTGCACGTCGAGTGTCGGCAGACCTATTCGTGGGGCACATGGCAGGGAGGTGATTCTCCGGTTTTTTAGCTATTCTTACATGATGCTTGCGCGTCGAGGGTTGTCAGGCCTATTCACGGACTAATCTAGATCTGTTTCTATCACCGTAGTAGGATTAGTTGCATAACGAGAGATTAAACCCTATAAAGTGGAGAACGATAAGGGCTTGCACGTGTAACGCCCCGAACTTCCCATATGGAGAATTTGAGACACGAGCCAGGACCTTTACATTCAATTAGCCACAATACACAGAAAAATAGGAAAATTTTAAAACTTTTTATTCAACACAAATGTATTACAACTCCAAATGTTATAAAACTACAATACATTACATTAGTGTTACAATAATGTCATACAAGCCCAAGTGTTACAAACTTTTAATAAAAATTACATCAGAGTACAATGAATAATATATAACACTTGGTACTTTCACTTGGATGCTTCTCAATAAAAATAAATTTACAATTGAAACAATGGTAACCAACATATATTACAATTGAAACGAAATCAACACTTTGCTTCTCTTGCCTTGAGTCCTCCTGAATCCTGCACCTATAGCTCTGTATCCCAGTACCTATTGAAGTGGGGACGTCAGTGTCACGCCTCGCTTCCCAAAAGAGAATACAGAATACGGATACGTGACTAAGCCCAGCGAATGATTTTCATCATCCATAAGTTATCAGGATCTTTACAATATTTCAAAAGAATAATCAGAGTCGAAAGCAAGAGAAGTCAATCACGCATGCACATATGAATCAATATACCAACAGAAAATTTACTTGAAACAAAATTTAATAATCTCAAATAAACCCGATCTGAATAAGTCAATAATCCTGGGTCACATTGCCCAATACAAATAAATTCAAGTATCAAATACAATTGTTCCAATAACAACAGGAACTAATAACAGCAAAAACTCCAGCAACTAATATGTTAGATCACCTACACCATCAGGCAGCTGATCACCCTGATCTGCAATTTAATAAATTGCAGGAAGAAGAAAAAGAAAACAAACTCCCGTCAGTGCAAGTTACGGGCCGCTTGTAGTGCAGGATATAAGTACAGGGAATAAATAACAGATGCAGAGTAATGGCTAAAACAAACATAGCACGGAATAGGCATATCAACAGAATAAAATACCGAACATTAATTAGGAAATGCATAATCAAGTAGCATGGTATACTAACAGGTACAAGTAACATGTGTCAAGTGTCAAATAGTATGCAGACAGGTATACAGATAACAGTCAGACAGGTAAACAGGTAACAGTGTTAGATAACAGTCAAACAGGTAAACAGATAACAGTGCCAGATAACAGCCAGACAGGTAAACAGATAACAGTGTCAGATAACAGATGTCATATTCTTATAGTTCTTGTGTTTATTACTATCTAGGTAGCACTTCATGCGTCCCAACTATTTACCATATGGTTGCTACTTTCAAACAATTACGTTTAGATTTCGTAGGGGATCATATAGGGCCGTGTACTCAGGTATCAGTAATCAGACAGTAGTTAAACAGTGATCAGACAATAAGAACCTACGGGTTCTCTTCTGAGTACACCTTCCTATACGGAAGTGTGCAGTCAGGTAATCAGTATAACAATATTGTACCACATAACAGTTCATCAGTATGGGAAACACGGGCCCCTTTCCAAATACATATTTCTATAATTTTCCACTACTAGATCTTTCCCTTAATCTTGGCTTGATTATTTTATTATTATTATCAGACAGACATGTGTGTGCATAAAACAGATTAATAATGGCATGGTATAAACAAGTAATAGGTTCAAAGTGACAGATAAACATGTACAGATGATAGAAAACACACAAAAGAATAGCACAACGAATATTCTAGTTCAGGACAGCAATACAGTACTGCACTAAATCTGGGTTCCCGTTTCTCCAAACATGCAAACCTAGATTCGTCAAAGAATCTGGAAAATAGACACCCGGACGAATCCAGAAAATATATATAAGTCATATGGTATTTCACAAAAACAAGTCTTAAAACAGGTTTAAATCCAGTAAACATGTTTAGCCAGAAATCAAAAGTTTGTATTCAAGAATAGGAAAACAGCATGAAAACTCACTAATTAAATCCACAAAAAATCTGGAGTATTTCCTAGTATGTTTAGTAACAGAAAATAAAGTTTCATAATTTTCCAACATAGATAGAATAGTCAAGTAAAATCAGAAAACGGCAAGGTACAGCAATTTTGTAAATCTGGAATCACAAACACTGCTGTACTAAAACAGCAATATCTTACAAAATATAAATCCAAATCCAAATCCAACAAAAGGGTGATAAAATAGGCACAGTAGGCTATAATTCATATTCACAAAGTTTTTAGAGACAGCAAGCAGAATCGGGTCGAAATTATGTATCTTTACTGAACAGCAAGAAAATTCTGCAAGTAAAGTAGTTGTTTGCAAGTACAGAATAGGTTATATAAGTTATCAATTAAATACATAAAAATTAGGGGTTAATCCAAATCAGGTCTAGTTGAAATCAGCAAAATATTGGATCAAAATATTATCTTTAACATCAGTAGAAAAATAAATAATCATACAGAATTCATAGAAAACATAATCTGGAATTTTTAAACATATCTGTACTAAAATAGTCATAACTCGAAACTCATAAACCGAAACTGAGATCTGTCAGAAATTCTAGAAAGTAGACAGAATTCTCTATAATTCATATTGACAAATTATTTTTGTATACTGACCTTAATAGGGTCTAAAATACTGATCAAAATGAGAAATCGAAAAAACAGAAAATATCTTTCATGCACAAAATCAACTAGTTCATATGAAACTCATCCAAAACATAACCAAACATGAAATAGGGTATACCGGATGTCCAAGCAACATGATATAAGGTATTTAGCAAGTCAACAACAAGTATACTACCAATAACACAACCAAGCACACGATATCATACGAACAACATACATGTATACAACAAGAAGTGGTCAACCCTAAGTTATTTCATGTCATGGGTGTCATGTGGCAACTATGAGCGGGTCAACACAATAGAGACAAGATCAACAAGGGGTTTCAAACAAGAATTGTCTCTAGAACACAACTAAACTACAAGCGGTATTTAGTACCTGTATTACACAAATAAAAGAATACAAATTACTTTCCTGAGAGACAACGATGAATCTGACGAAGCAAAGAGAATAACAGGAATGGATTTCAGAGCAACGAACTCAACCGAACGAACACCGCAACCATGAACCAAACTCACAAACAACGAACAAGACCCGAGACCACACACTAACACGTGCAAACTCTCGCACATGCAAACAAGATAGCGAGAGGGAGAAGCAGCGGCACGGCTAGGGGTGACAAGCGACGTCGAGGCACGACAGCAGCGGCAGCGGAAGTGGGTCGTTGTCGCTGTTGTTGATGTTGTCTGCTGCATCGGAGAGAAACAGTGGTGGGTGAGGGGGCTACCGACGTTGGCTGTCGGGCATCAGAGGGTGCACTGCGGTCTGCTGAGGGCAGAGCGATGTAGGGCAGAGGAGACTAGGGGAGCGACGGGGATGCAGTAGGGTTCTGAAGAAGGTTGGGGGTGAGCACAGGAGGTCGGGGTGCGGGAGGGTTTTGAAGGAGGTTGGCAGCTAAGTGTACAGGGAGGTGAACATTCGGGGGCATGGGTATTTATATAGGAGGTAGAGAGTTAGGGTTAGGTTAATAGGGTAATAGTTAACGGGTTTGGGTGCAGATGGGTACGGGTAGAGTATAGGAAAATTGGTTTATGTTAATGGGTAATGGGTTTTGTTAATAAATGGGTATGGTTATTTAAATCAGGGTATTAGGGTTAATAAAAGAAAATAGGGTTTTGGGAACAAATATAATAGATCCAATAAAATGAGATGGCACAAAGTGGATAATTAAATAGGGCATGAACAACAAAATAAAGGGAAATCAAACAAGAGCTTGATCAAACAGAGATGGCACAAAAGAGACGATAGGATCAAGAAGATCAAATAAAAGACGACAAATCAATAATGAATATATTGAAAATGAAGATCCAATATACGGTCCAAAAGAGATATAAGAGAGAAATACACCCAAAAATACATAAAATGAAAAACAGGGGTTACAGTCAGTACATATACTGAAGCTTTAAAGCTGATGACTAGCAGCGATTCTCAACTTTAAACAAACAGATTGATGAAAAGAGAAAAGTGTATATATATTTGATGTGTCTGTGGATGCTATGACTTAGACTCTAATGCAAGATTAATCAATGCAATGATGCACTTATTCTAATGCAAGCAAGTCTCCGGAACAGTGTGCAACACATATCTACATACGCCCATAACAAGCCGTTTCTTCATATATAGGGATTTGAACTCGTGCCATGAATTCTACTCTTGTACTCAACATGTTTCTGAAGATACAACGTGACTGATGAGGTTGCCCTGAAACGATATAATCCCGCCATTCGCAGTCAAATAGTGGTGTCCCCGTTTGCCACTATTGCCCGGCGTACCGGACCTTACTCAAAACGAACGACCGCAGGGTATCCGACAACACAGGTTAGCTCGAAGCATCCCCTGTGGCCCCTAGCAGATAGACTGTAGTCTATGGCTTGTTCGCCTTTCTTGATATAGAGCATGACGGAGTTCCGGGGGTCCATTCCCTAGCTCCGACAGGAATCTCTCCTGCCCTTATCATGGCACTTCAGAAATTAACAGACGATATATGGATCCCATGCTCCCAACTCATGAGAAGGCACAGACCGTATCCCTTTGACAGGAAGGATACAACCAATAACACCACCTAGTGTTGGCCTATAGAATAGGTTGGATCATAAGGTATCACCCTTAATACCAACTCTTTCCCTTCGGCAAAAGTGATAATAAATAACGGTTAAGTAGTAATAGTCATAAGTTACTACCCTAACGATGTCACTAACCTTAAACAATTCGAGGGAAGACAACAGTACTAACACAACATGCTAGGTCTTAAGTTAGACTTCGCAAGATAACTCTACGAGGTGCTCAACCTAGACTTACCAGAATCCCTATGGATCCTGTTCATAGCTTATCGATCCAAGACCTCGGCAATACGAACGTATTCGCATGCTACTGCCCTGAACTTTGAATCCATCTACACTCCCGGCCCACGATCAACCTACACCGGTTAAGATCTGACGGTGCACGAGGGGTGACTCGTCCAAAGTCCACGAGGAGTAAAATAAATACACATCTTGATGGTCAATGGCTCCTAAGGCAATGATATCACCTAGACGAGCACAATAACTGCTGACTAGTTAATAAGCTACATACGAGCAAAACAACTTACTTACGAGCCGACTAGCTGCGTATGAGCCAAACGAATTACATACGAGACAACTGGCTATATATGCGACAAATGAATCATATAGAAGCAATCATAAAAGTATTCTAACAACCTAGAAACGAAATAACATGCTACTAGCAAAACTTGATCTTTCATACATAAAAGCAATATACAAAGCCTTCTAATAACCTAGAAGCAATTAAACATGCTACTCTTATCGGAATTCAAAAAAAATCATACTATTTAGAAAGAAAAGAATATATACTACAACTCTCTAGTTAAAAACTTTCACAGATTAAGTCAATAAGACGCACAAAAACTTTGAACAATCTAAACAGCGAGCTTTCAGTCAAAAGAACAGCTGCTGTAATTTTGTAAAGGTCATAACTCCTACTCTGCTTATCAGAATCTAACTATATAGGACATTTTGGAAAGGTGAGAAACTTTACTAAAACTCTCTAGCTGAAAACTTTTCCAAATTCAATAAGTAAGAGGTAAAATACTTCGAACAATCTAAACAGCGAAGGTTCCACCAAACGGCTAGCTGCTGTGATTTGTTAAGGTCATAACACCTACTTCGCTTATCGAAATCTAACCAAATAGGACATTTTGGAAAGGTGAGAACATCTACTACAACTTTCTAGTAGAAACCTTTTCTAAATTCCGTAAGAAACTCAAAATCCAACTCTTTAAACACAATACAAAGAGCAACAAAGACAACCCTAAAACTGAAACTTCCAAATCTCATAACTTTTGCTATACTTGTCGAAATTTAACAAAATAAGATATTTTGGAAAGGTGGGAACATATACTACAACTCTCTAGTTGACCACTTTCTCAGATTCCACTTGGAACTCAAAATCTAGTCCTTTCAACACAATTCAAAACAACAAAAGCACCGCAAAAGTTACAGCAAAAGCTGAAACTTGTAAAGGTCGTAACTTTTGCTATAATATCGGAATATAGTAAAATTGGGCTTTATGAAAAGAGGAGAACATCTATTACAACTCTCTAGTTGAACACTTTTTCAGTTTCAATCAATAAGTGGTGCAAAAACTTCGAACCATCCAGACAGCGAGCTTCAGCCAATTAAGCTGGCTGCTGAGATTTGTAAAGCTTATAACTTTTGTAATATTTATCGAAATCTAACAAAATTGGCTATTTTGGAAATGGGAGAACATCTAATACAACTCTCTAGTTGAAAACTTTTCCAAATTCCGTAAGGAACTCAAAATCCAACTCTTTAAACACAATACGAAGAGCAACAAAGACAGCCCTAAAACTGAAACTTGCAAAGCTCATAACTCTTGCTATACTTGTCGGAATTTAACAAAATATGACATTTTGGAAAGGTGGGAACATATAATACAACTCTCTATTTGACCACTTTCTCAGATTCCGCTTGGAACTCAAAATCCAGTCCTTTCAACACAATTCAAAACAACAAAAGCACAGCAAAAGCCGAAACTTGTAAAGTTTGTAACTTTTGCTATACTAATCAGAATCTAGCAAAATTGGGCTTTCTGGAAAGGGGAGGACATCTAATAAAATTTTCTAGTTGAACACTTTTCCAGATTCTTATAGAGCTCAAAATCCAGCTCTTTGAACACAACTTAAGAACAACAAAAAAGCACAACAAAAGCTGAAACTTGTAAAACATATAACTTTTGCTATACTTATCGGAATCAAGCAAAATTATCCATTTTGGAAAGGGGAGAACATCTAATACAACTATCTAGTTGAACACTTTTTCAGATTCAATCAATAAGAGGTACAAAATCTTCGAACCATCCAGACAGTGAGCTTCAGCCAAAATGCTGGCTGCTGAGATTTGTAAAGCTCTTAACTTTTACAATACTTATCGGAATCTATCAAAATAGGTCATTTTGAAAAGGAGGAAACATCTAATACAGCTCTCTAGTTGAACCCTTTTTCAGATTCAATCAATAAGAGGTGCAATAACTTCAAACCATTCATACAGTGAGCTTCAGCCAAAAAGCTGGCTGCTGAGATTTATAAAGCTCATAACTTTTGCAATACTTATCGGAATCTAACAAAATATGCTAGTTTGGAAAGGGGAGAACAGCTACTACAACTCTCTAGTTGAACACTTTTTCAGATTCAATCAATAAGTGGTGTAAAAACTTTGAACCATCCAGACAGCGAGCTTCAGCCAATTAAGCTGGCTGCTGAGATTTGTAAAGCTCATAACTTTTTCAATACTTATCGGAATCTAACAAAATTGGCCATTGGAAGGGGAGAAAATCTACTACAGCTCTCTAGTTGAACATTTTTTCATATTCAATCAATAAGAAGTGCAAAAACTTTGAACCATCTAGACAGCGAGCTTCAGCTAAAAAGCTGGCTGCTGAGATTTGTAAAGCTTATAACATTTGCAATACTTATCGAAATCTAACAAAATTGGCCATTTTGGAAAGGGAAGAACTGTAACCCTTGTTTGTCATTTTTGTGTATTTTGTAGTGTATTTTTTGTTTTAGTGTTATTTTTCTCTCTCTTGTATTTTTTTTCTGAACCGTATATTGAGTTGTTTCAATATATTTTCATTTTCTATTCTCATTCATGGTTTTTGCAGATTATTTCCGATTTCTTGGTTGTTCTTGATCATGATTGTTGTTTTCGCTCTATATGGTTGTCTCGTTCTTTTATTTGTGTTTTGGATGCTCTTGGTGGTGTTGGTTGCTCAACCTATTCTCAATCCTATTATTTTGATCCATAATTGATTACCAAAGCCATATTACCCAATCCTAGTTTGAATCTTATTCATTTGATCCCCATTTGTCTTATTGGGTCAATCCTATTCATACTCCTAATAGACCCATTAACCCTATTCCCCTCTTTATATATAACCCTATATCCCCTCACACAAACCCTAACCCTAACTCCTTAAACCCTAGCCCCCGGTCTCTCTCTCTCTCCCTCTCCTTCCCGGTTGCACGCCCCCCCCCAACCCGACTACACCCTACTCCGGCTACACCTCAACCCGACCACCTTCCGTCTCCGGCTACCTCTCCATCCCGCATACATCCCCACTTCCGATCACCACCTTCCCTCATCCCGATCACCTCTCCTCCCCCTTGCCGATTAACACTTCCAAGCACCACAAGCACATCATCTTTCGTGTAGAGGGTTTTTCTCTTCTCTTGCTTTGAGGAGCGTGCCGTGTGTTCGTGCGAATTGTTCGTGGGTTCGTTGCTTGGATTCGTTGATTCGTGCATATTCGTTTGTGGATTTTGCTCGTTACTCTTGGTTCTCGTTGTTCTTCATCCCGATTTAAGGCAAGTAACTTGTACTCCAATTCATTTGTTTGATACAAGTTAAAAAGTTCACCTATAGTGTAGTTGGGTCTAGAGACGACTCTTGTTTGTGATATGCTTGATGGTTTTCGTCTCTATTGTGAAAATTTGACCATAGATGACTCACGACACAATATGGACATGAATTAACCTAGGATTTTACTTGTTCTTGATTTTGATCATGTATGTGCAATTTTGGAAGAATTCGTGTTTTGATTGAGACCCATGAGATATATTTGGTGTGGACATGTTAATAACCCTAATTCATGATGTTTAGACATTTGGTAGACTCAATTTCATATTTGGGTATGTTTGGATCAATTTTCTTGAATGTATGTTGATTTTGTTTTTAATGGAAAAATCTGTTGTTGTATTTGTTTTGTTTGCTGTTTTGGACTATTTTAAAGTCAGTATCTTAATTTCGGTATAAAACATGAGTTTTATAGAATTTCGTCTATTTTCAAACCCCTCTGACCTTACTTGATTTTGATTTCGTATGACTGAGTTATGACTGTTTCACTACAGAGGTGTCGATCTTTTCCAGATTCTGTTTTTCGGTAATTTTGATGACAAATCATTTTAAAGAACTATGCTACATATATTATTTTGATCCAAAACTTTGGTCAGTGTTTCTTTATCTAGTTAGGGATTACCCAGAATTTTGGTGAATTTTATTGATGAGTTTTATGTGTTGTTTCATGCTCATTTATGAAATCTATACTTGCTGTATTTTGCTCGCTGTTCTGTAAAGAACCTTATTTTCACTATGATTTCTTTTACTGTATGTAAAATGCTTTTGGAATACGAAAGTTAGTATATTTTATCTATTTTCATATCCCTTTGGCGAAATTGGATTTCTTTTCACTGGTTACGAGATATCATAGTTTTCGTACAGTAGTGTTGGGAATTCCAGATTTACCAAACTACGGTTTCTTGATGTTTTCTTATTTTTGATGACTAATCTAAATTTACTGGAAAATTATAAAACTTTATATTTAGTTACTGGACATATAGGGGAATACCCCAGATTTTTCGTGAATTTATTTAATGTGTTTTCATGCTGTTTTCCTGTTCTTGAATTCGTTTACCTGATTTCTGGCATAACCTATTTTCTGTATTCAAATCAGTTTTGAGTTATGATTTTGTGAATTACTATATGACTTATTTATATTCGCTAGATTCGTGTGGAAGTCTATTTTCCAGATCCTGTTACTGTTACTGTTACTTTTCTGCTACTGTTACTGTTACTGTTACTTTTCTGCTACTGTTACTGTTACTGTTACTGCTCTACTGTTACTGATACCTGAGTACACTGCCCCATTATGGTCCACTATGAAATCTAAAAGCGAAACTGTTTGTTGTAATAACCATGTAGTAAAAACCAGGATGCATGAAGTGCTACCTAGCTAGTAATACACATAAGACTAACATAAAACTGATACTATTAGACTGATACTGCTAGACTGATATCGTTGGACTGACACTATTATACTGTTATCCTGAATCACTGATATACTGAGCTTACTATTACTGGACACTGTTAGTTGCCACATGACACTACATTTGACACATCCATTTGTACTGTTAGTATACCATGCTAGTTGACCTTGTTTTACTAATTCATGCTAGTTATTACTGTTGATGCATTATTCCATGCTATTTGTTAATTTTCCCATGTGCTTGTATCCTATATTATAAGTGGCTCGTAACTTGCAATTGACAGGTACTTGTTTTCTCTTTCCTTCTCCTGCAATTATTAATTGCAGATCAGGTTGGTCAGCTGCACGATGGTATTGGCGAAATGAGATATTAGTGCTGGATTTCTTGTATATTAGTATTATTATTATTATTATTGTTGTTGCTTTGGAACAATGTATTTTGAGTACTTGAATATCTATTTTGTATTTGGGCGATGTGACCCAGGATATTTGACTTGTCTAGATTCTGATTTATTTGAGAATATTGTATTTTGTTTCAAGTAAATTCTGTTGGGTTATTAATTCAGTTATGCATGTGTGGTTGATTCTTTTGCTTTCGACTTTGATTATTTTGTGAGATATTGTAAAGATTCTTGAACAGCTTATGGATGATGAAAATCATTCGCTGGGCATTTGTTGCGTATCCATATTCCGTATTCTTTTTGGGAAGCGAGGCGTGACAAGAACATTTACTACAACTTTCTATTTGAACACTTTTTCAGATTCCGTAAGGAACTCAAAATCCGGTCCTTTGAACCCACGCAAAAGTTAACCAAAACAGCATTTTGATTAAAAGCTCACTATTTTGGTGAAACGATTTATTTCACCCATCAAATTAACCCCAAAAAATCTATAAAATTTAGAGCATGGTAATAACACATGCAAGAAGCTCTCAAATTAATTTGGGGTCAAAATTCTAACTTTAGCACAAGTAATTAATTCTAACCATAGAAACTACAAGATTGAATCTTTAGTGTGTTATTTTGTGTTCTAACACTTCAATCCTTGCATGCCATTTTATTCTAGTCTATATAAACTATATGCACATGATTTAGTCCATGTTCTTGAATTTATTAGGAATAATAACAATAATAATAACTAAAACAAACATGAGATGAGAAACCCCCACCCAAATTTTGTAGGAAGAACTTGCTTTTCTTTTCCTTCTTCTTCCTTGTTCTTGCTCCTCTTGAAAAGAGAACCCAACATTTTCTTTTGATTTTGATCTCTCTTTCTTTTCTTTCCTTCTCAATTTTTTTCTAAAATTTAAAACAAAACAAAAGAAGTAAAGAGAATGAGATGAGAAGGAGATGGAGAGACAAATGAAAGGGTTTTCTTGCCCTTTGATGTAATGGCCGGCCAGGGGGGGGTGTTATAGTAGAAAAGGGTTGGAGTTTGTGGTTGAGAAGAGCCCAAGTATCTTTCTCATTTGTGGCTTAAACAATTAGGGATCAATTTGCAAATTAAAATTGCAATCAACACCCTAATCCAATCTTAACCCTTCATTTGATCATGATTGATAAAAAATAAAAGACAATTTTCCAAAATCACACACTACATGATTTTGTACAAATGTACGAAATTGATATGGTACATATACGTACATATCTGTATATACAGATAATTTTTATTAGTTAAAACGAATAATCTCTACGAAAAATATTTTAATTTACAAATAATAATAATAAAAATTTTATTACTGGCTCGGAGGATTTCAGTACCAATTTGATACAATACAGATGTATACAGACTAGTATATATATATATGGATAATGTTTATTAACAAAACCGGGTAATATCCACAAAAAATATTTCAATACTGAAAATAAAAATAAAATAATAATAAATTAATAATTTTTAATATCAGCTCGAGATATTACAAATATTTTCTTAAAAAATGCATTTTACAGGATTTTGTATAAGTGCACAAAACCAATACAATACATGTATATACTCACTAGTATATATATACAGATAACTTTTTATTAGTAAAACCAAGATATTTCCATAAAAATATTTTAATTTTAAAAAACAATAATAATACAAATATAATATCCGACCGGATTTTAAAGCACTGGACCTATGTAGTATGGAATGCATAGAATCCGACAAGTATGCATTAGAGAGTCATCATATTGCATTTGTGTTTTCCTCGACTTGGTTTTATGCATGTTGTTTTCTGTTTTCCTACACTTGCCACTTAGCTTAGTTTCACTTGATATTTTCATGCTTTATTTATTGTTATTTCATATTCCATTTATTACTACTATTAGTATATGTTGATTATGACTTTATTTTTATGTTTTATTTATGTTGCATTTCTTTTGATGTCACTCACACCGTTATGGCTGACCCGTATAGTTTTGGGAGTTAGGGTTATCTCTAGCCTCATGTTTTACAGGTAGGTACCTATAGCTTGGGATTCTGTCACGCCCCGCTTCCCATAAAGAATACAGAATACGGATACGTAACAAAAGCCCAGTGAATGATTTTCATCATCCATAAGCTGTTCAGGAATCTTTACAATATCTCACAAAATAATCAGAGTCGGAAGCATAGAAACAACCACATGCACATATGAACCAATTACCAACAATAATACTTGAACCCAAATATATATATCTCAAATAGTCATGATCTGAATAAGTCAAAATTCTGGGTCATACTGCCCAAACACAAAGAGTACAAGTAACAGATACAATGTTCAAAATGAGCAACAGGAAATAAATGAATATAGCAAAAGCTCCAGCCAACTAAAACTTTAGATCACAAACTCCATCGGGCAGCTGACCATCCTGATCTGCAATTAGTAAATTTACAGGAGAAGAAAAAAAAAAAAACAAGTACCCATCAATTGCAAGTTACGGGCCACTTATAATGTAGGATACAAGTACATGGAAAAAACTAAAGAAAATCGAAATAATAACAGAAACAGACCTAGCATGGTATACTAACATGTGTCAAGTGTCAAAACTCAAATAACATGCAGACAGATATACATATAATGTCAAATAATAGTGTCAAGTGATAATATCAGACAGATAACAAGTAATCAGATGATCAGATAACAGATAGCCAGATACATATAACAGATTCAGATTCAGATTTCAGATACAGATACAGATGTCATGTTCTTATAAGTCTTGTATTAATTACTAACTAGGTAGCACTTCATGCATCCATTCTTTTACTACATGGTTGCTACAGTCAATGCAATTTCGTTTTAGATTTCGTAGGGGACCATACAGGGCAGTATACAGACAAGTAATCCAAATCATATACCAAATTCTAAATTAACCAAATCATATACCAAATTCCAAATAATCCAAATCATATACCAAATTCTAAATAATCCAAATCATATACCAAATTCCAAATGTGGGAAACACGGGCCCCCTTCCGAGTACACGTTTCTGGATTATCCACTACTAGATCTTTCGCTTAAACCCCGGCTTGATCATTTATTATTATAATCAGGCATGCATGTATGTGTCACAAAACAAAGCAGGGATAATAGGATATAAATATATATCAGGTTCAGAGTGCAAGATAAACAAGTACAGGTACAAGATAATACATAACAGGGTAAAACAATTAGTTTTCTAATTCAGGACAGCAAGACAGTGTTTTACTAAAACAGTGATACCCGCTACTACAAACATCCAAATCTGGATCCGTCGAAGGATCTAGAAAATAGACTTCCACACGAATACAGAGAATTTAAATAAGTCATATAGTAATTCACAATATCATAACTCAAAATAGGTTTGAATCCAAAAAAAACATGTTCAGACAGAAATCAGTAAAACGAATTCTCAGTCAGGAAAACCGCATCAAAACCTCTCAAATAAATTCAGGAAAAATCTGGGGTATTCCCCTATATGACTAGAATCAAAATATTAAGTTTTAGAATTTCCCAATAAAGTTAGATTAGTCATCAAAAATCAGAAAACATCGATAACGGTAGTTTGGGAAATCTGAAATTTCCAGCACTGCTGTACGAAAACTATAATATCTCACAACCAGTGAAACGAAATCCAAATCCGCCAAAGGGAGATGGAAATAGACAAAATATATTAACTTTCATATTTCACAAATATTTTTCATACAGTAAAAAGAATCAGGGTGAAAACACAATTCTTTACAGGACAGCGAGCAAAATACAGCAAGTATGACTTTTGTAAACATGCATGAAACGACATATAAAACCCATCAAAAAAATCTACAAAAATTCTAGGTAATCCTTAGATAGGTATAGAAAAACTGTGCAAAGTTTCAGATCAAAATAATATGTTTCGCATAAGGAATAAAATAATTTAATCAACAAAATCGTCCAGAAACGAAATCTGGAAACATAATACACCTATATAGTAAAACAATCATAAGTCACTCATACGAAAACGAAATCGAGCAAGGTCAGAGGGGTTGGAAAGGAGACGAATTTCTCTACAATTCATGTTTTATAACGGAATTAAGATTCTGACCTTAATATGGTCTAAAATACAATTCAAAACAGAATATCGACAAAATACAGATTTTCCCCAAAAACCAAAATCAACATCATTCAAACGAAACTTGATCCAAGCACATCCAAACATGAAATCTAGTCTGCCAAGTGTCCAAACAATATGAAATAGGGTAATTAACATATCTAAATCAAGCCTATCACATGGTTCTCAACAAATATCCAAATTCTCACAAAAAGTCTCACATACATGATCAAATCAAGAACGGGTAAAACCTAAGTCAATTCATGTCCATATTGTGTCATGAGGAAACTATGGTCAAGTTTTCCCAATAGAGACAAAACCCATCAAGAATAACACACAAGAGTCGTCTCTAGACTCAACTACACTATAGGAGGTATTTTTGACTTGTATCAAACGAAGGAATTGGAGTACAAGTTACATGCCTTAACCGAAGGTGAAGAACGAAGAAAATCAAGAGTAACGGGAATGGATTCCCGACAACGAGCAAAACCCACGAACGAAAATCCATGAACTAATGAATCCGAGCAAACTTGAGCGAAAATCTCCACACGAACAAACTCCACCAAAAGAGAGATGATCCAAGAAGGATGACGACAATAGTGGCTTGCGGCAACAAGAGAACACCAAGGGAGAGAGGCTAGAGTGGTATGTGGTGGTGTAGGAGGTCGGATGGATGAGTGGATGGAGTGCGGCCAAAGGGAGGAGGGTCTCGGCCTGGGGGGTGGGCATCGGGTGTGTACGGCGCCGCCAAAGGGGAGAGAGAGAGAGGGTAGGCCGGGTGCTAGGGTGTAGGGTTAAGATGTTAGGGTTAGGGTTTGAGGTTAGGGATATATATATATATATAGGGGATTTGGGTTTAGGAGTTGGGTTAATGGGTATACTAGGAGTAGTAATAGGATTGTTTAATGGGTATTGACATGGATTAATGGCATAGGATTTAAAATAGGATTGGGTTTAATTTAGCTTTGGTAAATCTATTAGGGATCAACAATAGGATTTAAATAAAAGATCAAATCGAATAGATAAAGTAATAAATAAAAGTAGGATTATATATCAAAATATATATTGATCTACAAGATAGAAATTATTTGAAATACTACAAATACAAATAACAATAGAAATAGATTTTTAAATTAATAATCAAGAGTAAAAGATAAAATAATATGAATAACAAAAAATAACAATAATCATAATGAGCATTAACAAAAATAATATTAATAATACAAAAATCAACACATAATAATAATAAACATAATAATCCAAAGCATAATAAAAATATTTGTATTATAAAAAATAATATCATTGGGAACTAGTTATAAATAAACTATTGATTAAAAATAGGTTTTAACGGAAGATCTAATAATACATTTTAACAAAGAATTTGAATGCAGAAAAATTAATGTACAAAAATTGTAAATTTAGAAAAATACATATAAAATACGGGTTTGGGGAAACAGGGGTTACAGATTCGGATGCATGTGTGTCACGCCCCGCTTCCCAAAAAGAATACGGAATACGGATATGTGACAAAAGCCCAGCGAATGATTTTCATCATCCATAAACTGTTCAAGAATCTTTACAACATCTAACAAGAATAATCAGAGTCGGAAGCAAAAGAATCAACCACATGCACATATGAACCAAAATACCAACAAGAATACTTGAAACCAAATATATAAATCTCAAATAGTCATGATCTGAATAAGTCAAATATTCTGGGTCACGTTGCCCAAATACAAAATAATTTCAAGTACAAGAATACAATATTGTTCAAGAAATAATAAGAATAAAATCCATCACTAGTACTTCATGTCACCAATATCATCTGGAACCTGTTCTCCAAAATCTGCAATTTAACAATTGCAGGTATAGGAAAAAGAAAACAAGTACCCGTCAATTGCAAGTTACGGACCGCTTGTAATGCAGGATACAAGTACATGGGAAAACTAACTAACAACATGGAATAAGCATGATGTCAAAATAAACAACTAGTATGGCAAGGTGATCAAGTGTAAATGGCATGAATCAAGTGTCAAGTAAACATGTACCATGTAAACAAGCATCAAGTATCAAGTATCATGTAATCATGTATCAAGTGTCAAGTTTCAAGTCTCATGTATCTAGTCTCATGTATTATGTAGTCAAGTTTCATGTTCAAGTATCAAGTTCAAGTATCATGTATCAAGTCTTGTGGTGATTACTATGTAGGTAGCACTTCATGCAGCCCACCTTACATGGTTGCTACAACAAACAACTTTGCTTTATTTCTTAGTGGACCAAACAGGATAGTGTACTCAGGGACAAGTCAAGTAATCGAGTTCCAAGCTCCAAGTATCATGTATCATGTAATCACGTGTCAAGTTGTGCAAGTGGCAAGTATCGTGTCTTGCGTGCAAGTGTCAAGTAATCACATGTCAAGTATCATGTCTCAAGTAATCACGTAGGATCAGTGGATCCCCTTCCGAGTACATATTTCTGAATTATCCACTATTAGATCTTTCCCTTAAAACCCCGACTTGATTATTTATTATTAATGTCAAACAAGCATGTAGATGTACAAAATATATCAAGAATAACATGGCATGATCATGTAATATGTTCAAGTTGCAAGATAAACATGTACGGGTACAAGATAACTCATAGATATATAAAAGAACCAAATCTCTAGTTCAGGACAGCAAGACCACACTGCAGTAAAAAAGTAATTCCCAGTGTTACAAACATGCAAATCTGAATCCGTCAAAACTTTTAGAAAGTAGACTCCCAACCGAATCCAGAGAATACAAATAAGTCATATACTAATTCACACAAACATAACTCAAAACTGATTTGAATCTAGAAATTAGGTTCAACCAGAAATCAGGAAATCAAATTCAAGAGCCGGAAAAGAACATAAAAACTCATTAGATAAATCCACGAAAAATCTGGGGTATTCCCCTATATTTCTAGTATCAAAATATGAAGTTTCATAATTTTCTAGTAAAAATAGTTTAGCCATCAAAAATCAGAAATCATCAAATAACGATAGTTTGGCAAATCTGGAATTCCCAACAATGCTGTACGAAAACTGTAATATCTCGCCAACCGTGAAGCAAAATCCAAATCCGCCAAAGGGAGAAGAAAATAGACAAAATGATCTAACTTTCATATTTCATAAATATTTTTCATACAGTAAGAGGAATTAGGGTGGAAATACAAATCTTTACAGAACAGCGAGAAAAATCCAGCCAGTATAGTCTTTATAAACAAGCATGAAACGGCATATAAAACTCATCAATAAAATCCACCAAAATTCTGGGTAATCCTTAAATAGGTATAAAAAAAACTGACCAAAACTTCAGATAAAAATAATATGTTTAGAATTAGTATCAAAATAATTTATCCATCAAAATCATCAAGAAATGAAATTTGGAATTGAAATACATCTCTGTAGTAAAACATCCATATCTCACATGTACGAAAACGAAATCGATCAAGGTCAAAGGGGTTGGAAAGAAGACGAATTTCTATACAAATCATGTTTTATACTGAAATTAAGATACTGACCTTAATATGGTCTAAATTACTGATCAAGACAGATTATCGACAAACTACAGAATTTCCTCAAAAACCAAAATCAACATAGATCCAACGAAACTTGATCCCAACACAACCAAACATGAAATCGAGTCTACCAAGTATCCAAACATCATGAAATAGGGTATACAATATGTCTATAACAAGTATTTCACATGGATCTCACAAGCACACGAGTTCTCATAATTGATTCACATAAACATCATATTAAGAACGGGAAAAACCTAGGTTGTTTCATGTCAAATTTTTATATCGTGAGGCAACTATGGTCAAAACACTATAGAGACAATACTCATCAAACATACATCACACACACGAGTTAACTCTAGAACCCAACTACACTACAAGCGGTATTTATGACTTGTTTCATACAAAGAAACTTGAGTACAAGTTACTTGCCTTAACCGATGACGAAACGACTCCAAGAAAGAATAATGGGAACAGATTCCCGGGGCACGAACACAAACACAACGAACGGATCACGAACCAGTCACGAACACACGATCACAAACAAGATGAAGACGATCGAGATCACGAACACAATCGGACGGCTGAGATCGAAGATCAAGATCAAGATGATCAGATCAGATCGGACGGTCAGATTTCCCTGATGATGAAGATAATGATGAAGATCAAGATCGATCAATCGAACGGCTGCGATCAAACAAAATTGATGATCATCATGATCGTGACAATTAAGACGAGATCGGATGGCTAGGATCTAATTGGATGATCAAGAGGAGATCGATGGCCCATATCCAATCAAGCATGGTGATCAAGATCCAACGAACGGCCAGGATCACCGCGATGGTGATGATCAAGATCAAATCAATGGACGGCCAAGATCTAGGAGATCAAGATCAAGATCATTAAGGCGATCAGACGGTTCAAATTCCACTTGATCAAAAGCCTGATCAATACTCCATGAACAGCCCATCTCAACAGCAACCCATTGGCTGCGTTGCTACGGGGTGGCCAGCATGGATGCAGGCAAGGAGGACAGCGGGGAGGGTCGTGCACAGGGTGAAGGAGAGGAGGCTGGGCGGATGGCGAGTCGACTGCGGGGAGCGCAGGGGCTGTTACGGGAGGGTGCTGCAGTCGTGACCTAGAGGTGCCGCGACAGGGGGTCTGTTGCCGGATGAGCGCGACGCGAGACTGCAGCGACTAGAGCTGCGATGAAGGGTCACAACGGCATCGAGGCTTCGGGGTAGTGCCAGCACTTAGGGAGGAGCACAGGGGGACGGAGTAATGGGACGTCGAGATGGCAGGGCACAGGGCACGCGACAGGGTGTCGCACGGGGTGCAAGGGGCGCGACTGCTACGGGAGGGGGGTGCGCGCCGCAAGGAGGATGACAAGGAGAAGAGAAGGGAAGGAGGGAAACGAGGTGCGGAGGGAAGGTGGAAGAGGAGTCGGGAGAGAGATGGGTTAAGAGGAGGGCGGCTGTAGGTAGGGGAAGAGGCTTCGAAGCGGCTAGGGATAGAGAATTAGGTTGTAATGCATGGGTATTATATATAGGAGGGGTTATAATCAGGGTTAAGGTTTGATGGGTATTGGGTTTCTGGTTGGGCTTTAATATAGGAAACGGTTATGGGTAGTTAGGTTTGGGGATGCTGGGTATTGAGATCCAACAAGGAATAAAAAAGGGTTTGGGTTAATAGATAATGGGTTTAAATGGGTATAATGGGTTATTGGGTTAAGATAGATGGGTATTGGGGTTATAGGGTAAAATAAAATTACCAAATAATAAAAATATACAATTTAGACTTTATAAAAATATTATTAATAATAGTAAAAACAATAGCAATAACAATAATAATAAAAATAATAATAGTATTAAAAACAATAGATATCATAATAATACCAATAACAATAATAATAATAAGAGAAATGATAAAAGATAATAATAGTAGTAATAATAATAGAAACCCAGGTAATAGTGAACATAATAAGATTGGTATTATAATACAAATTCGTAGGAAAATAATAACAAATAAAACCATTGATTAAAATAGACTTTAATATAAAGTCCAATAATACATTTTAACAAAATAGTTCAAAAGTGGAAAACTAATTTACAAAAATTTGAAATACCGAAAATACACAGAAAGTATATTTTTTGGGAAATAGGGGTTACAATGTGGTAGAATGAAAATGTGACTTATGAAATTTGTAAAACAATGTGTTGTAAAAGAAAGAAATTGTAATTCAAGGTGTTTGTTTTCCGCTGTACTTTGTAAAGAATTGATGTAATAAAAGTTGAAAAATTTATCTGTGTTTGGCGATGTTTACTATTACATTGAGGTAGATGCACGGAATAGTGCCACGTATTTCTGAGTTTATTATATTGGAAATTCGGGGCGCTACACTATCAGTCTCGTTCTCAAACGAAGATCTTGAAGGGGTCAGAGTTCCACACCTATGATGCCCTGGTCATCCGCCTTGGCCTGGCATACCATGAGGTCTGGCATTTTCTCATGGACAATGGAAGCTCGGTCAACATCCTGTTCCTCGATGTTTTCGAGGGGTTGAAGATCTCTCGAGCAAGGCTGAAGCCTGCTGGCTACACCCTCCATGGTTTCTCGAGGGCCCCTGTCTAAATTGAATGGATCATCACTCTGGATGTAACCGTGGGAAAATTCCTGACTTCCCAGACCGAACCCATGGATTTCATGGTCATTAATATCAAGGCCGCCTACAATACTATCCTCAGCCGCCCCTGACCTCGTTTCCCTTCAGGCGGTACCCTCGGCCTACCACATGAGGATAAAGTTCCCCACTAAGCGTGGGGTCAGGGTCGTTAAGGGCAACCAAGATGCTTCTTGGGCCTGCTACACGGCCATAATGGGGGGCTCAGTCCTGCCCCTTGACGTAGTCTGTTGGATCCTGTAGGCAAGGCAAATAACACTAGGGGGGGTGAATAGTGTTGTATAAAAACAATTAAGAACTTGAACTTTTCGTACTGTTAAGTCGACTCAAAAAGATATACAGTCGACTGTTGCGTCAGATAAGAAGAGTATTTTAGTGAAGAGTTACAAGTCTGATCAGTCGACTTATAGCGGAAAACCAGTCGACTTACTTGACAAGTTTTTGAAATAAACCTCAGAAAAATTGAAATGGCAAGTTGAGATAATACAACCACAGAGAGTCAATTACAGCCAAACACAACGATATATCCTGGTTCGGTCCTCCCGATCTACATCCAGTCCCCAAGCAACCCACTGGAGATTTTCCACTATTCTTGAAAAAGTAGAAGAATACTCTACGGCATTTGACAACAACAATGTCAAATCTGTCGACCTCTCTCACCATTAGAGAGAGCAAACCCACTCTACACCCTAGAGTGAAACCAACTCTAAAACCAAGAGCCCTACTCTTCAACCGAGAGGACCACTCTCACAACCCGAGAGTGAAAACAACAACAAAAAAATTGAGTTTACAACAACCTATAGCCTTGTATGTGATAGTGCTTTGTATAGTGGCTATTAGGTCAACTTCTGAATTCAGTCTAAAATGAAATCAATATTATATTAGACTGAAATCTAGAGAACCAAGTCTTAGAGAGTTTGTATGCTTTTGAAACACTTGAAAACAAAAGACTTGAGAGTTTAAAGAATGCTAGGAGTTGAATAACCTTTGTTAAAGGAATTCTATACTCTTTTTATAGAGTTAGAAATGTTTGGACGTTGAGAGATTGAATCCCAACTGCCATACAACGGCAGTAAAAAAAATTTAATTTTGAAAAATAAGTTTTAAAATCAGAAAACTGTTGAAACGGCTTGAACAGTCGACTGGGTTGCCATAATGAGTCGACTGGCCAGAGCTTGTATGAGTTCAGGCAGTTTCGTACTATGACAGTCGACTAGTTCCAAGGAGTGGTCAATTGGTATTCATACAGCTGAACTTATTCAAGCTTGTTTTGACATTTTGATTTTGTAAAACACTCAGATTATTTAAAGTATGTGTGAGTGTGTGTGTGACAAGGCATTTACAAGTTTCTAAGAATCAAAGAATTAAAATTACAATATTACAAGACACTTTGTTTAAACAAATGATGCACTTTGAATCTTGTCTTGAACTTGAGTCTTTGTCTTGAGCTTGAGCCTTTGTCTAGATGTCTTGAAGCTTGATCAATTACTCTTGAAAGCTTCATCAGATTTTGTTGCCTCTGTGTATTTCACCATGGTATTGACAGTGATATGCTAAGGAATTTCACCATGGGGTGCATGGATAAAATAAACCATATTCAGACGTGCCTTTAATGTATCTTATAGCTTTTAAGTGAGACTCTTTGGGATTCGACTGATATCTAGCACACAAATATACACTAAACATAATATCTGGTCTACTAACAGTTATATATAAGAGTGAGCCAATCATATCTCGATAGAGTTTTTGATCACCACTCTTACCTAAATCATCTATATCAAGTGTAGTAGTAGTAGCCATAGGTCTGGTCTTACCGCTTGTGCTATCCATGCCAAACCATTTGAGAAATTCCTTAGCATATTTTCTTTGATTAATAAATATGCCATTTTGTGACTGCTTTATTTGTAGTCCAAGGAAATAATTGAGTTCACCCGTGTGGCTCATCTTAAACTCATTTTTCATGGTATTAGCAAACTCTTGACAGAGTTTACTATTAGTAGATCCAAAAATTATGTCATCTATATATATTTGTATGATTAGAATATCTGTCTCTATTTTCCTAATAAACATGGTAGTATCTACTTTACCTATCTCAAAACCAGTTTCTAAGAGAAAAGTTTTTAACCGATCATATCAAGCACGGGGTGCTTGTTTAAGACCATATAAAGCCCTTTTCAATTTAAAAACGAGGTTTGGGAATTGTTCATGTTCGAAACCGGGTAGTTTCTTAACATAAACATCTTCCTTAATAAATCTGTTCAAGAAAGCACTTTTAACATCCATTTAGAAAAGTGTAAAATTCATAAAACACACAAAAGATAATAAGATCCTAATTGAATCCTGTCTAGCAACAGGAGCAAATGTTTCATCAAAATCGATTCCTTCTTCTTGATTATATCCTTGAGCAACTAATCTCGCCTTGTTCCTAACGACCTGTCCTGATTCATCTAACTTATTCTTAAATACCCATTTGGTACCAATTATTGTATGATCAGGAGGTCATGAAACTAGATCCCATACATCATTTCTTATAAATTGGTTAAGTTCATCTTGCATGGCATTCATCCAAAATTCATTCTCACAAGCTTCTTGTATATTCTTTGGTTCAAAATCCGACAAGAAAGCTGTATGAGAAATCATGTTAACATGAGATCTTGTTTGAATACCACGTGAAATGTCACCAATTATTAAGTCATGAAGATGGTCTCTAACTTCAACAAATGCTTTTGGTAAAGTTTGAGTCATCACAACAGGATCAGTCGACTTAAAAAGTCCATCAGCCGACTGATTCACATCAGTCGACTTGAGATCCTTATCAGTCGACTTGTCTAGGGTAGTTTGCTCTAGTGATTTAATAACGTTATTTAAAGGTGATGATTCAATTTCATCATCTTTAATAACAGTAGATGAGGGCAAGGATTTATCAAATGAAACATGCATAGATTCTTCAACAGTCAAAGTTGACTTATTGAAAATTCTATATGCCTTACTTCTATTTGAGTATCCAATAAAGATACCTTCATTAGATCTAGCATCAAATTTATCTAAATTATCTTTAGTGTTTAATATGAAACACTTACATCCAAATACTTTAAAATATGATACTTTAGGAATTCTTCCACAAAATAATTCATAACAAGTTTTCTTAAGCTTAGGCCTAATCAATATTCTATTTAAAACATAATATGCTGTAGAAACAGCTTCAGCCCAAAAGTACTTAGGTAAATTGCTTTCAGCAAGCATAGTACATGCACACTCTTGCAATGTCTTATTCTTTCTTTCGACCACTCCATTTTGTGGTGAAGCTATAGAAAATACAAATGAATATGTTATACCATTCTCGTTGCAATATTCTGAAAACAGTTTCATTCTCAAATTCTCCATCATGATCACTTCTAATAGTGACTATGGTTAGAGATTTTTTGATTTTGAATTCGTATGAAGAAATTTGCAAATTCTTCAAAGGCGTCATATTTATGTTTTAAAAAGAAAACCCATGTAAATCTTGAAAAATCATCTACCAAAACAAATACATATCTACTTTTATTTAAAGAAGCGACTCTAGTAGGACCAAATAAATCCATATGGATTAATTCGAGAGGCCTACTAGTAGAAATCATTTCTTTTGTCTTAAAAGTAAATTTGACTTGTTTTCCTAGTTGACATGCATCACATAACTTATCTTTCTTAAAAGATAGTCTTGGCAGCCCTTTAACTAGGTTGTTTTTAGACAATTTCGCAATATTTTTCATATTTACATGGCCAAATCTTTTATATCAAAGCCAAGAATCATTGTTAGAAGCTAATAAGAAAAAATAATAGAAAATTCATTTATTTTTAAGCATAACTCATAAAAATTATTTTTCCTAAAACCTTTAAAAATAACATTTTGCATAGATGAATCATATATTAAATATGCATCTTTTTCAAAAACAATTTTATATCCCATATCACAAAGTTGGCTAATACTTAACAGGTTATGCTTTAATCCACTAACTAGAAATACTTCTTCTATAGTAGGGGTAGTGTTCTTACCGACCATGCCTATTCCAATAATCATCCCTTTGTTGTTGTCACCGAATGTGACGATTCCTCCATCTATCTCTTGTATGGAAGAAAGAAGATTAGCATGACCAGTCATATGCTTGGAGCATCCGCTGTAAAGTATCCAACGTTTTCTTCTAGATACCTATAAAAAAAGCATTCTGAATATGGTACCCTTTTCATTGGGTTCGAAAGGGATTAGTTTTTGGGAAACCAAACCCAAGTGAGTTTGATTTACCACCAAAATCAGCAATATAATTTACTGAATTACGTATATTAAGAACAATTTATATAAGTAATTCTATCGTTTAGACTCAGGTTGACTGGAACCCAAATATTTTTAGTCTGTCCAGTCAACTTTATTGTACCTTTCAGTGGACTGTTATGAGAAGTCAGCCGACTGGGAGGTGAAATAGGTCGACTTATCTGAGGTTTTCGTTTCTTTGAATAAGACTCCAAACCTCTAGACAGACGATGAACATTAGGGTTCAGTCGACTGGTCCGAACTACAGAATTACTATTTTCATGAAAAACAATAGTTTTTGGTTTCTCAAAAAACTCGTATAATTTTTTCTTCACACTGGAAATAGAATCAGTCTTATTACTACTAGTATTCTTAGAAGAATGATGTTTTTCAAGAGTCTTTTGAAAACCAAGTCCAAATCTTTTATTAAACTGAACTTGATTTTAAAGAACTTCATTTAAATTCTCCTTTCCTTTGTTAAATTTAGATACATTCTTGCACATCTCTTCATAATTTTTCTTAAGAAATACAAGCTCTACGTCCAAATTTGAAAGTCGAGAATTTAAAGATTTGACTTCAACATTCAAGTCAAGATTTTCTTGAGAAAGTGTTGATTGACTTTCTCTAAATTTTTAACTCTAATTTTCTCCTTCTTAAGTTCTTGAAAAACTTCATTGAAAGCATCTAATAAGTCATTTGAATCAAAGTTTTCACTTACATCGTTTTGTATAGCCCTGAAACATATGTTCGCTAATTCGTTTGACTCCTCATTCTCTTCTTCCGATGAATAGTCACTATCATCCCAAGTTGCTTGATATGCCTTCTTGTTCTTTGTGTACTTGCCCTTCTTGAAGTTGGGAGCCTTCCCTTTTGAATTCGGATTTTCTAATGGGCAATCCTTCTTCATATGACCTGTCTTGTTACACTTGAAAAAAATGGGAAGTTCATTAGTATCTTTAAACTTGGAATTAAATTTACCTTTTCGTAAAAGTTTCTTGAACTTTCTAGTGAACATGGCTATTTCTTCTTCATCTTCTTCTTCATCTTCGGAATCCGACATGGTCTTAAAAGCGAGTGTCTTCTTCTTTGCTTGTTGAGGTTCTAGATCCTTCATGCGTTCTTCAAGTTGTACTTCATAAGCCATAAGATTTCCCACAAGATTCTCAAGAGAGAGTTGTGATAAATCATTGGCTTCTTCTATGGCGGTGGTCTTCTTCTTTGCTTGTTGAGGTTCTAGATCCTTCTTGCGTTCTTCAAGTTGTATTTCATAAGCCATAAGATTTTCCACAAGATTCTCAAGAGAGAGTTGTGATAAATCGTTGGCTTCTTCTATGGCGGTGGTCTTCTTCTCCCATTCGGGGGTTAGGGCACGAAGAACTTTCCTCGCCATTTCTGCTTGTGAGTACATCTTTCCAAAGGACACAAGAGAGTTTGTAATGTCCGTGAGCCGTGTTATCATGTCCGACACATTTCTCGTTCTCCTTCATACGGAACATCTCAAACCTGTGAACAAGAATAGATATCTTAGATTCTTTAACCTTATTAGTACCTTCATGAGTTACCTCGAGTGTGTACCAAATTTGATGAGTCCGTTGTTGCAATTGACACATGATTGAACTCCTCTTTGGTAAGTGCACAGAATAAAGCATTCATCGCCTTTGCATTGTTCATTGTGTTGCTCTTCATGTGATCGTTCCATTGTGCATAGTGAATTCTAGGATTGATGAATTCTGTCTCAGTCATGTTCCAAATCTCATAGTTGATGGACTGAAGGTAGATCTTCACATTACACTTCCAATAGTTATAGTTTGTTCCATCGAATAGGGGTGTCCTTTGTGTGGATTAGCCTTCATGGTATTGGTTTGCATTTGAAGTAGATGCCAATGCACTCAACTAGGCTTTGATACCAAGTGTTGGATCCTGTAGGCAAGGCAAATAACACTAGAGGGGGGTGAATAGTGTTTTATAAAAAATTAAGAACTTGAACTTTTCGTACTGTTAAGTCGACTGAAAAAGATATACAATCGACTATTGCGTCAGATAAGAAGAGTATTTTACTGAAGAGTTACAAGTCAGATCAGTCGACTTATAGCGGAAAACCAGTCGACTTACACGACAAGTTTTTGAAATAAACCTCAAACAAATTGAAATTGCAAGTTGAGAGAATACAACCACAAAGTGTTAATCACAGCCAAATACAACGATATATCCTGGTTCGGTCCTCCTGACCTACATCCAGTCCCCAAGCAACCCACTTGAGATTTTCCACTATTCTTGAAAAAGTACAAGAATACTCTACGGCCTTTGACAATAACAATATCAAATCAAATCCGTAGACCTCTCTCACCACTAGAGAGAGCAAATCCACTCTACACCCTAGAGTGAAACCGACTCTAAAACCAAGAGCCCTACTCTCCAACCGAGAGGACCACTCTCACAACCCGAGAGTGAAAACAACAAAAAAAAATTTGAGTTTACAACAACCTATAGCCTTGTATGTGATAGTGCTTTGTATAGTGGCTATTAGGTCAACTTATGAATTCACTCTAAGAGGAAATCAATGTTATATTAGACTGAAATTCAGAGAACCAAGTCTTAGAGAGTTTGTATGCTTTTGAAACACTTGAAAACAAAAGACTTGAAAGTTTAAAGAATGCTTGGAGTTGAGTAACCTTTTTTAAAAGAATTCTATACTCTTTTTATAGAGTTAGAAACGTTTGGACATTGAGAGATTGAATCCCAACTGCCATACAACGGCAGTAAAGAAGATTTGCTTTTGAAAAACACGTTTTAAAATCTGAAAACTGTCGAAACGGCTTTAACAGTCGACTGGGTTGCCATAATGAGTCGACTGGCCAGAGCTTGTATGAGTTCAGGAAGTTTCGTACTATGAAAATCGACTGCTTCCAAGGAGTGGTCGACTGGTACTCATACAGCTGATTTTATTCAAGCATGTTTTGACATTTTGATTTTGTAAAACACTCAGATTATTTAATGTATGTGTGAGTGTGTGTGTGAGACAAGGCTTTTACAAGTTTCTAAGACTGAAAGAATTAAAATTATAATATTACAAGACACTTTGTTTAATACAATTGAAGCACTTTGAATCTTGTCTTGAACTTGAGTCTTTGTCTTGAACTTGAGCCTTTCTCTAGATGTCTTGAACCTTGATCAATTACTCTTGAAAGCTTCATCAGATTGTGTTGCCTTTGTGTATTTCACCATAGTATTGACTTTGATACACTCTGCAAGAGATATGTGATAGACAAACTTTGTATTGTGTTGTAGTCATCAAAACCAAGAATCAACATAGTCGAGCTTCCGTCCGATAGGAGCTAGATAGGTTCAGATCCCGTTGACGAGCTGGAGGAGGTCCTCTTCTCGAAAGACGACAGAGCCAAATGGTTTCAAGTCAGCCAGGCTCTCCCTCCGGACCTTAAGCAGGACATTATCAACTGCGTCTAACGGAAAAGGGACCTGTTCGCCTGGACTCCCTTGGAAATCTCTGAGGGCCTCATCATGCATAAATCGAGTGTCCATCCGGACTCCAAGCTGGTGCAGCAGAGGGGCCGGATGTCTGCCCCCACGAGGTAACAAGCAGCGAAGGAGAAGGTCGATAAGCTCCTCTCCGCCTGTTTCATCCAAGAGGTCAACTACCCGGAGTGCTTGGCCAACGTCGTCATAGTAAAGAAATCTAGAGGAAAGTGGAGGATCTGCATTGACTTTACAAACCTTAACAAGGCGTATCCAAAGGAACCCTTTCCCTCCCAAGCATCGAAGCCCTAATCGACGCGACGTCTGGGCACGAGCTCCTTAGCTTTATAAATGCATTCTCATGATACAATCAAATCCGGATGTTCCATCCGGACATCCCAAAGATGGCCTTTGTGACCGACCAGGGGTTTATTGCTATCGCATCATGCCCATCAGGCTGAAAAATGCTGGATCCACCTATCAGAAGCTCATCATCCGGATCTTCAAGGAGCAGATAGGCAAGAATATGAGGTATATGTCGACGATATGCTCGTCAAAAGCCTCAGGGGACAGGACCATGTCAGATACCTTGAAGAGGCCTTCAGGGTCCTGAGATTCCATAACATGAGACTCAACTCTTTCAAGTGCGCCTTCGGCGTCACCTTGGGCAAGTTCCTCGGCTTTATAGTCAGTCAGCGGGGAATGGAGGCGACTCCTAAGAAGATTCAAGCCATTTTGAACATGTCCCCTCCTAAGAATGCCAAGAAAGTCCAAAGACTCACGTGTCATCTCCTGTCATTAGCCCATTCCTCTATATGTCGATGGAGAAATCCCTTCCTTTCTTCAAAGCCCTCAGGGGGGCAATGCACTTTGAATGGGGAGAACCCCAGCAGCGAGCCTTCGATCAGCTGAAGAAATACCTCGTCAATCCCTTCTGTTTAGAAAACCTGAGCCGAGTGAGGTTCTCTACCTCTACTTGACTGCATTGGAGCATGCGCTCAGTGCCATCCTAATCAGGAGAATGAAGGGACCGAAAGGCCCATTTATTATGTCAGCAAGGTCTTCCGCTACGCTAAGATGGAGAAGGTGGCCTACGCCCTCGTCATGGCTACGAGAAAGCTCCGCCCCTATTTTCAGGCCCATTCCATTCAGGTCCTCATGGAACAACCTCTCAAGCAAGTCCTTGACAAGCCGAAAACTCTGGCCTCCTTATCAAGTTTTCTATTGAGCTCAGTCAACATGACATCAGCTACAAACCCAGGACCGCCATTAAGGGACAAGCCCTCATAGAGTTCATAACCGAGTGCACCATCCCGAAAAATTTGAGGTTCAGGAGGACAAGCCAATACGGGAGATTTATGTAGATGGTTCATCGCACAAAGAAGGGAGTGGGAGTAGGAATCATATTAAGCGGGCTGGACAACTTCGTCCTCCAACTCCTTGCGCTTCAGCTTTAATGCATCCAACAACGAAGTGGAGTATGAGGTAATCGCTGTACTCGTTCTAGTATGAAAGGCAGGGGCAAAACGGTTAAAGCCTTCTGCGATTCCCAATTGATCGTCAATCAAGTATGCAGGGAGTATGAAGCTCATGATGCCCGGGTGGTCCAATACTTGGTGCACGTCAAGCTTCTACTGACTGATTTTGAAGATGCTACCATTGTTCGAATTCCTTGAGAGTAGAACACCCAGGTAGACTCTCTGTCCACGCTAGCGTCCTATTTCCTCGAAGGCCTCAATCGCACGGTCTTGATGGAGGTTCTTCTCAGATCAAGCATTCAGAATCCCGAGGTAATCTACCTCGATCAGCCCCCACAAGTAGCAACATTGATGGACCCGATCCTCAACTACTTGATAAAATGGATAACTACTATAGGATCCGTCCGAAACAAGAAAAGTCTGAGTCAGGGTCGAAAGGTTCTTGCTCATTAGTAACGTGCTTTTCAAGCGGACACTAAGGTTGACGGGAAACCCTATCTTCGATGCCTAAACCCAGAGGAGGCCAAGTATGCCCTTGAAGAAGTACATGAAGGGATTGGAAGTTGTTACATGGGCAGCCGATCGCTTGCAAGAAAGTTGCTCAACCACGACTACTATTGGCCGAATCTCTTACAAGATGCTTAAGATCTCGTCAAGAAATGCAGACCATGCCAAAGGTTCTCCTCATTGAAGCAAGTCTCGCAGGCCAAGCTCAAATCGCTGGCTAGCCCAGGACCCTTTGCCATGTGGGGATGGATCTGGTCAGGCCGTTTCCTAAAGCGAAAGGTCAAAGGCGCTCCCTGATCGTGGCCATCGACCACTTCATGAAGTGCGTCAAAGCAGAACCCTTGGCTACTATCACCGATCAGGGCCCAACAATTCTTTTGGAAGCACATCGTCTGCCAATTTGGGATCCCTCGGATCCTCGTCATCGACAATGGCACCCAGTTCGCTGACAAGAATTTCCATAAATTTTGTGAATACTTGGGAATTCAGTAGAGGTTCTCCTCAATTTCACACCCCTAGTCCAATGGCCAAGTCGAGAATGCCAACCGTCAGATCCTCGATGGTCTTAAGAAGAGATTTTACAAATCCCCCAAGGGTTTGTGGGTCAATGAGCAATGCAGTGTGATGTGGTCTTACCGAATAACCAAGAGGATTCCTACGAGCTAGTCTCCCTTTAACCTGACCTCAGCACCAGAGCTGTAATTCCTTTGGAAGTCAGGATTCCCTCCATAAGGATCATGATCTTCAACGAGGAATTGAGCTCAGATGGCCTCAGGGCCAACCTCGACCTCCTCGACGAGGTCTGTGAGAGGTCATCTATTAGAAGGAATGTCTATCAGTAGCGACTAGAAAAATTCTACAAGAAAAGAGTCCGACCAATCAACATCAAAGAGGGGGACCTAGTGCTGCGTAGACTCGATATCTTCATGCCGAGTAAAATGGGGAAGTTTGCTCCCAATTGGGAAGGCCTTTATAGGGTCTCCAAAGTGGTACGCCCTGACACTTACCGACTTGAAGACTCGAGGGGGCAGGGTAGTCAAGAGAACTTGGAATGCAGAACACTTAATGAAGTTCCATGAGGGCCCCTAGCAGTTTGTACTTGTAAAAAGCCAACAAATGTAATAAGTGTTCGTCTCTCGGCGACCAATGAATAAAAGTTAATTTCTCAATTTTCTTTTCAAAATGGGTCTCGTCTTAAACTCCTCGAAATGGCCATTGCTTATTTCTCCGCAAGCATGGTCAGTCTTAGGACCTCGAAGTGGCGTTCCGATCCCAAGACCATTGCAAACTTAATCCACAAACATGCCCGTCTTAGTGCCTCAAAATGACACTCCGACGACGAGCTCATTGCGGATTTCCTCGCAATCCAAGCTCATCATAAATGCCTCAAAATGGCTCTCCGGCCCCGAGGCCATTGCGGATTTCTCGGCAAACATGGCCCGTCTTAGCACCCCAAAATGGTGTTCCGATCTTGATGCCATTGCAGATTTCTCTGCAATCGTCTTAGCATCTCAAAATGGCGTTCCGATCTTGAGGCCATTGAGTACTTATCCGCAAACATGGTCCAGCTTAGCACCTCGAAATGGCGCTCCGACGTCGAGCTAGACGTTGTTTTCTCCACAATCGAAGCTCGTCTTAACGCCTCGAGATGGCTCCCTGACTCCGAGGCTATTGCAAATTTCTATGGTAAACATGGACCTCGCCTTTGTGACTTGAAATTGCACTCCGATCCTAGGGCCATTGCTTAATTTTCTGCAAACACGGCCCAAGTCTCAGTGCCTCAAAATGGTCCTCTGACTCCAAGCTCGACACTATTTTCTCCACCATCGAAGCTCGTCTTAAATGCCTCAAAATGGTGTTCAGAACTCAAGGCATCGTTGCAAATTTCTAGTGCCTCGATATGGCACTTCGACCCTAAGGTCGCCGCAAATTCTATGCCAAAACAGCTCGTTCTCTCGCCTTGAAGTGGCTCGGGTTTGGTCAAAAATTTTCGGGAAAGTCACGCGCCCCGTATTCTTCACTCGGGGAGGCACTCCGACTCCGAACCCCGCATAGACTAAACATTGTGCTCCATGGTGAAAGGTCGAATCAACTCGCCATGAGATTATTCATTTAGTAAACAAGTTAGCAAGGAAAAATACATTTCATTGAATGAAAGACAATTACAAGATGGGCGGTGGCCAGTCCATAGTTGGCAAACTAAACACAACAAACAGAGGGAGCTAATCCTAAATATCTACGTTGTTGCCTCACATCTCAGAACGATGGCAATCGCTGGCGTCCCCCGCTGAAGAGGCGCCATACATGGACACTGGCGACGGAGCAAGGGTCGGTCTACCTTGTGCAGAAGACACATCACAAGAGAACCTCAGGGTTAAAGTAAGGTTTGGTTGAACCGAGCTTAGGGCACAAGAGCGCCTAAACAAACATGGCACAATAGCCCTTTGAAAATCTCCGACCCGATGGCGTGATCCCGCGCTCCGGAAACCACCAGCGTACGTGAAGTATGAGGATGAAGAGTCCTCTGATGAAGGGAACACCCAAGCCTCGGCTACCGATGCCCAACTAGGGACATTAGATCTCAGAACCCGGGATATAATTGAAGACGTTCAATAGGGGTTACACTGGTCCTCTACGGGTTCCTTCGGATTAGCACCGTCCAGACCCAAACCCTCAGCCGAAAATATGCAACCAAGTCCTTCGCTGGGGCACAAGCAAGGGAGAAGGCACCCCTCGGGACTTCATCGGAAAAACCACTGATCATGGAACTTAGGGCAAACAACCCGGAGTGACACAGTTGGATGCTGATCCCCTCTAGGTCGAATGCTCGAACAGCAGGGCGAACACGCTCCGACCATGAAATAAACGACCTATACCCATCGCCGACAACCCTCAGACTGCGAGTCGAGGCGCTCTGCGAAGTAGCTCCTGAAATCTCAATCATCAGAAGATTAACAATGGGTTTATGGGCCAACTGCTTGTAGATGAGGGAAAATTATAGACGTCACTGCAACTACTTCATTTACTGTGTTCAATAGGCCAACGTTTCAACTTCCAAAATCTACCGTCACCTTAATTTACACAAAGGGTGACACAAGCAAGTCCACATGTTGGCTTGCATGGCTATCTGAAAGCAAAAGCGGGACTAAGGCCACTGAACAACATCTCTGAAAGAGTGGTTTGAAGCATTCGACCCTAGGTTCGGATACCTGAGGCATGATATGTGACTACAACTTAGAAGATAAAATAATCCAAACACTATTTATTCATCGTTAAAGATCGAATACAAGTGCGGTGGCCAGTCCACGAAAAGGCTAAAGAAACAACCTATGTTCGTGGCTTGGAGGAGGACCCCTTCTCGAAGGCAAGGATGGAAGGAATCACCCCGAGTCGATCGACTCGGGGTTGACCAGGATCTCTTCTCTAGTGACTCGGGTAGTCCCCTTCATACCAGCCTCGAAAGACAAGCCTTTGAAGTTAAGATACGGGTACCTAGATCTAACATCCTTAAGGGCCTGGTCATACCCTTCATCTTGAGACCGGAGGACACACAGCATCGCAGTGTCATACGCTTTCGCCATCTCCTTTTCCTTTGCCTGCCAGGCCAGCCACTCCTCAGCCAGTTTCTCCTTCTCCATCAAAAGCTCCTCACGAGCCTTCTTCTCGCTCGCCAGTTCATCCTTCACCCCTTCACCATCTTCAAACATCGATGTTCTGACGAAACAACTCAATCTCGCTTTCCTCAGCCACTTGGGCATGCCTGAGGACCACCTCGAGCCTCTGATTCAACTCGGCCCCATTAATGGTCTCCTGCAAGAGAATGAGCACGCTTAACAAAATAGAAAGGGGATAAAATATCCAAAATTGAAAGAAGAAAGCCTCACCAAGACGAAGGCTAGAGCCCAGCAGACATAAACATCGTCCTCCGACTCCTTCAACATGGCCATCCAGTTGCGGGAGGTGGCAAGGTGCTTGACCACCTCTAGAGCATTCAGATGATCGGAAGAAGCCCTCCTCGATAACAGACTAAGAAGGCACCCACACCTTTCCGATAAATGAGGCCTTGGGGCGGACGCGGCACCCCCCAAGAAGATGTCGGAATCGTCGGGGCCTCCTCTTGACAATCGCCTCAGAGGTCTTAGCCTTCGGAGGGTCAGCACCTTTGGAATTCCTTTTGGCAAAGGCTCCTCCGATTCAAAATAAAGGGGACGCTTCTCCGACCGTGCTTTAGCCTTCCCCGGAACCTCCATCTCTGCCTCCGCTTTTACCTTCACCGTTGCCTCTTCCTATGCCTTCGACTTCTCTGTCTCAATGGCAGCTCGCCCAGATCTCAAAAATTTATCAGACACGAAAAATTTGTCAGACACCATTATAGTTTGTTGAAGGGCGACGAAGTCGTTGAAGTAACAGTGCAGGAGGCAGAATATAAGAGAATCAAGTAAATGGGATGGATGACTGGGGAAACAATATATAGTGGAAAAGGTGGTGTTGTACACTGTGCATGCACGTGACGGCACATGAGCGCACGTGAGGCTCATAAGTGCAGTTCTGTGGGTCCCTCTCATGCTAGAATGGCGCTTTATCTTTGAGGCCATCACAGATTTCTCCAAACTGGTTCCTTTTCGTCTTAGTTCCCCGAAATGGCACTCTGACTCCAAGGCCATCACAGATTTCTCCAAACTTAGGTCTCATTCCAGTGCCTCGAAATGGCGCTCCGACTCCGAGGCTACCGCAAACTCCTCCACGAACATGGCTATCGTCTTAGCACCTCGAAATGGTGCTTCAACCTCGAGGCTAAGGACGAATCATGCCCCGAGTTTCCTTACAAATGTGGCCCATCGTAGCAATGCAAAGTGATACTAAAGACTATCAACCTACATCCCCGGGAACCAAGGAGTGAACAAAACATTCTTTATTACCAAGAAAAAGTTACATTATTCAGGATACATATGCCTTTACAAACTCAAGTCGCAAAACCTGCCCCAGAACTCCCTCCGCCAAATCCTGGCTCCCGAACCATCAATGTTGTTGGTGAGGGGGAGGGGAGGAAGGGGAGAAGGGGGGATTCCTAACCCTGATAACTCGGGACCCCCTCGGACAGTGGCAACACTGGACGAACCGGCCACTTGGATCTGGGCATCCCCTGGCGCTCCAGGATGAGAACAGGTCCCCGGATATAGGTATCGACTCGAAAATGGACTCCAAAAGTTGAAGATCATACTTACTTTACCGAGCTTAATCCTCAGCCGACATATCCCCAGGTCCCTCTCCATGAGCATCCACCTGAAGACCCGGTCGAGGACCACCCTTCAACGAGACCGGAGAGCACGTTTCCCTCAGCTCTGGCAAGGACAAAATTAACGTTGAAGACAGACCAAGCTAGCCAGCTCTTCTGCCTCCTCTTGCAACCTTCGGATGTGGTACCCAAATGCTTTCTTCCTATCGCTCGCCTCCTTTTGAAGACAGACAATGGTGTCCTCAACTTGGCTCAACTGAGCCCGCAGCATTCAGATTTCACCTTTGTACTCACCCCGAGGCTCATGCCTTGTAATCTAATCAACAAAAACAATTTCTTTGAGACTTCCCATATAAAACATAGGTCAACAAATTGAACTTCTTATTAAACACGATGATTACAAAAGGCGGTGGCCAGTTCACAGTTGGCGTTGGTACAAAAGAAATGAAATGAAAACTAAGATGAAGGGATCACCACCCAGGAGACAAATCAGGATCCTCATCACCAACCATTTCACGATCATTCCTGTCACCAGCTTCACTCGATGGCGGATCTGCACCTCCAACATCCAAAGGTACCTCTGTAGGAGTCGGAGGGGTCCTACAGGCCCCGGTACGAATGAGAGGCCACTAAGGTCGAGGAGGGGATACCTCTCCCCCACATGCTTGAGAGCTTGTTCATAGCCCCTATCCTCTACAATAGTGATCTATTCCGCTGCACCCTCGAGTTGCGCCCTCATCCTCACCAGTTCCCTTTCCAAATCCACTTGTCTGACTAGCAAGCTCCCGTGGTCGAAGAGACCCTCGGGGAAATCATCTTCCAATTACCTTAATCTCTTCTCGAAAGCCTTCGAACGACACAGCTCCTCTTAACACTTCTGATCGCACAGCTGCATCCTTTGGTTCGTGGCCTTGTCAAGCCGATACGTCTCCTTGACCTTCTCAGGAACGATGGACGTCCCCATAGGGTGGAACTGGGGTAAGGGAGATCTAGCTAGCTCACTGGACCTGAGCGATCACTGGGTTAGGGGAACCCTCCGGGACCCCTCTAGATCGTTGATGGCGAGGGCCCTAGATCGCTTCACCCTATATAACCTTTCTCTCAACGACATCTCAGAGACCGGCAACATCACCGACCCATTACCTTTTTGTTTCTCCACCATCCTCCCATCCTCTTGCCTGGCCTGTAGAATAGTAGCAGTGACATCATCCACCACACCTGTAATGAAATGAAGGCGCTAAAACCAAAGCATAATAGGGTCACGCAAACAAACCAAATCTAACTACATACGATGGACATAAGGGCTCAAACCGCAAGCTGCCAGCTCTGACTCAGTCATCTCAGCCTAATCTAAATTGATCCCCCTATCGAACAATCCCTCGAACTCCTCTTCCACCACCTGAGTGAACTCCCATGGTTTCGAGCTTTCCTTATCCGGGGCGTGATAGAACCACTTTGTGGGAATATCCCAAGTGTCAGGGATGAGATGATGAAGTACTTGGACTTCCAACCCTTTATCGATCATGGATAATTGTGAACGACCTAAAGCTTGTTACAAGCGGAGATGTACCCTCGTTGAGCGTTCCCCGGAAGAGCACTCAACCCCAAACACGCCTTCAAGTACTTCAGCTTCAGGGGACATTTTTCGACGAGCACAGCATGATGAAGCTCATGAGCTGCTGTAACCTCTGTTTTTGGTTGTATGGATTTTCTTGTATTTTGTGTTGCTTTTTCTATTTTAATGTATTTTTGAGTCCTGGGCTTGTTGTGGGCCTTCTGTTGCAATTTATTATTCTTGTATTATTATTATTATTATTATTATTATTATTATTATTATTATTATTATTATTATTATTATTATTATTATTATTATTATTATTATTATTATCCTTGTTATTTTATATTGCTAGCCCAATTCAACTTCAAGCTCACTATTATCCTAGCCCAACCCAAGCTCTTTCTCTTATTGGATCCTAGTCTACCAATTAACCCAAACCCACAAACCCAATTTCTCCCTAACAGTCAACCCCAGATTTTCTCCTTGTAATCACCCGTATCTCCTAACTACCCACGTTTCACTCCCATTATTTTATCATTAAATAACTCTCTCTCCTATTCAATACAGCCAAACCCCTCATCTTCTTCTACTACTATTCTATACAACCAACCCTTCATCTCCCCCGACCTCTCACCTTCCTCATCCCCTTTTGCAACTGCAACCCACTCCCGACTGGCATCATCATCCTCATCGCTCGTCCCGTCAACCACCAACGCCAGCACCATTCGCCATCATCACCATCATCCCCTTCAACCGCTGTGCCTCGCCTCCTTCCTCAACCACCACTACCCATCCTCCAGTCTCCATCCAACCTCTGAAGCCACTACCGCCTTGAACCTCGCAGACCCACCTCGCTGCCCTCGACTGCCTGGTCCTCCACAGCAACCACCGAAGCACCCATCGCAACCCCGTCGAACACCCTGTCCTCTACCATCGTTGCTAGAACTTGACCCTCGAGCACCCCTCACACCAATGATCACTCCAGTTCCCAGTTGCCTGCACTCAGAACCGATGCCGCTAACCCCCATCGCTGCCGTTGCTGCCCCTTCATTACCGTCGTCTTGCTGTTGGTTGCCGACCCTGCTGTTTGTTGCTGTTGTGTCTAGTGCACGTAGAGCGCACGTGCCACCCCGGGATCCTAATCCCGTTATTCGGTTATTCGGGTTTATCGTCATTCAAAGGAAAGTCTACTTGAACTCATTTGTTATTCTAGTTCAACATTATTGATCTCCGCAAGTAGTTCTCTTTTGATTATCATATTGTTATATTGTATACCTTCCGTTGAGGATATCGAGGGTTTACACGAGCTAATCCAAAGTATCTTTAACTTCGTGCCAATATCCGTTGATTCAAACCCAAGCTTGCATGCAAACACGACATGAATAATTTGACTAGAAACTTGCATATAAGAAATGTAAGGTGATTTGAATCCGTGATGATCGACTGTGATCTTTAAGACTTGAATTGCAACATGATAATTTGGCTTTGTGTACTGTAAAAATTCATATTAATTGCTGCATATTAATGTTAGTGCATACCATGATATAGGAGCAAGTAGATTGTTCATTTTGACGAATATATGTGATTGCATTTCATCTTATCATGCTGCATGTCCTGTTTTGTACTGAGAGTTCGACCATATTACTATTAAAATCAACTGGAACTATATAAAAAGAAATTGTAGCATGTGAATCTAGTTTCCATAACACTTTACGGATCTTGATTCCGATATGTGAGCTGTTAGATATTACACTTTTTGTCACTGCTGATCGGTATTTCCAGATTTGCATTATAGTGGAACATTGACACAACGTCTAATTGAAATATAGTATTAACAGTAGAATAATGACATGAAATTCTTCAGGAAATTAATAGAAATGCTTAGGGTTCACTTTCTAAATTTTTTAGATATTTATGTTGAATGTACACCCCGATTTCACACGTAGAGATTTGACTATAAGCTGCTGCCAGAACCCTTAAGCTGTAAAAGAGTAGAGTAATCAACCCAGATATAGTCAGAACCAATTGAAACTTAATAAACATAAGTTCTTGCACTATGTATCTATTTTCCAGAACATCTGACGGAATTGAATTGTGATATATAATATGCAAGATATTAGACTTTTTGTACTGCTAGGTCTGCTCTTTCCAGATTCATAATTACATGTGTATCACCATACTTTGTTAATTAAAAGAACATGTTAACAATAAAATAAAAATATGAAACTAATTTGACTAAGACTAGACATGTGTAGGAACCACCCTCAATTTTTGTAGATTTAATTGATGAGTTTTCTGACATGAAACACGTATGAGAACACAATCTATAACCTGCTGCCTGAACATGAAATCTGAAAAGAATAGGAATTTCGACCTAGTTTTTGTGATCTTTATATATAGTGTGTATATTCGCTAGAACCGGAAGAGAGTCTAGTTTCTAGAACTTCAGACGGATCCGGATTTTTCTTCCGGTAGCAGTGGGAATGTTCATTTTGTACAATAACGTCTTGCTGTCCAAAACGTGCACTTTCCTAGTATTGCATGTAAATGTGTTAACCTTGCATCTGATGAATGAGAATCAAATTTATAACATGCACCACATCATTTTGATGCATCCTTATCATTGCCTTAACACTCTTATTCACACTTTCATGATCATGATTGATATAATAAAATATTAACAAGCTGGGGCAGTAAAGGTTGACTTAGTAGTGGATAATCTCGAAAACTGTACTCGGTAGGGCCCTTCTTGTTTACATGGACCATTGACATGGAAGGTAGAGAAATGCTTGTTATCTTGTTATCAAGTTATCACATAATCTTGTTATCATGTTATCTTGTATCCCGAGTACACAGTCCGTAGATCACACCACTATGATCTAAAATGAACACTGTTTGCATGCATCGAACCTGTGGTATGGGACACAGTAGTACGTGCATTAGATAGGATAATAAAATTCTAATAAACCTAAGCTTACACTTGTACACTTGATCAGGACTATTGACATCGACAGTGTTTATCGACTATTATTATTGAAAATCATTTATCAACATAGTTATTGCTTTTGATTTTGTTCTTGCCTCATATTCCTTGATATACCATGTTCCTTTACTCTTTGTTTTCACTACTTGCTGTCCGTACTTGATCTAATGGACATTTTTCCCCAACTCTAGTTGATCAAACTACAAGTGCACAAGAAGAATTGCCAGAAGGTATTGGTGAGCAGTTCTTCTAGGATAGGAGCAGGAGCTTGCCTTGCAATAAACTATTTCTTCCATATTAATTTTTATATTCGTATTATTACCTTGTTAAACCTTGTATTCTGGGCTTTGTTGAACCGAATTTTATTATTTCCAGTTGTTGGTTATTATTTTGGACTACTGCATGCTTTATCTTAGTATCTTTGTTATGTGATTATGTTTTTCCTGCGTGGTTGTTGTTATTCTTTTCCATGTTGTTGAGTTAAGACTATTACAGCTTATGGATGATGTTAATATCATCTGCTGGGCCTTCGTCACGGGCTCGTATTCCCATATTTTGGAAACGGGGCGTGACAGCTGCTTCAATGAATTGGGGTCGTACTGCATGGGGCTCATCCTCTCCCAATTCAAGACTTCTTTGATAAAGGGGTGGGTGGGGAGGCACTTTCCCGAAATGAATGGATCGGGCGGAAACATTAAGAACCATTCTGTGAGAGAGTCAGTTGGTCGGACCCCAGGGCTCAGGAGCATTAGCAAGTACTTCCTAGGGATACGGTATGTCTCCAGAAGAACCTCTAGGTCACACCCACCAACGTGTTCTGGATTTTTTCTGCATCAATCATCGACCTATTTGAGCCCGATGGTTGCACAAAAAAATGAACAAGGTCCTTCAGATCTTCCGGATATACCCTAACAGACCTGCGGAGCGACGATCGGAATAGGCCCTCCACGTCTCCGTATTCCATCGGCTCATACTCTGGATCTGGGGAAAGGAGCCTCCTTTTCTTCCTAGTACGACGAGGAACGCGTAGAGGGGTGACACCTACGATGCTTTCCAAGGAAGAGGTCCCGGTATCCTGGGCTCGGGGAATCCCCTCCGTTTCTTCCTCTCCTTCTGTTTTTGCTCAGCTACCACCACCTTCCTCCCCTGCTGATTCAGTAGGCTCCTCCACCCTCTGTTCTATAGCTACAGGATGTTCCTATTATTAACCTTGGCCGTCAATTCAAGGCGGTCATGCTCTGTTGCCTTCGAATCAGAAGTCACTAAGATGTCGACCTCCTCACTCTCATCCGAAGAGGAAACATGAGCAGGCCCCATCCTCTCAGCTCGTCCCTCGACGAGGATGCATTAGAGGAATCTGAAGATGATTCGCTTCCCTGGGAGGATGAAGACGAACTGCTCGACTGATCTCTAGACATGATTGAGGAGCATATTTCTAGAGAGAAGCTCTGAGTGTAGAATAAGCAACCAAAGAAAAGGAGAAATGGGGAACTTATAAGGGGGAGAGGGGAATGACTCCTCGAATGACCTCTCACGTGTTGTCTCCTCGAATCATGCAAAAACATGAAGCGACCGCTCAGAGCTCACGTCAGATCACGTAAGGAATGGTTCATCGTGCTCAATCCGTTGTACCTAGAAATGGCGCTCTGACTCCGAGACCATCGTGGAATTCTCTGCATACATGGATAATGCTTCGGATAACTATGTTGAAATGGCACTCCGACTTCGAGCCCATCGTGGATTTCTCCGCATAAATGGTTCACGGCTCACACAGCTGCCTTGAAATGGTGCTCTGACTCGAATCCCATCGTGGATTTTATCGCATACATAGCTCGCGCCTCGCATTACTACTTCGAAATGGTGCTCTGACTCTGATCCCATCATGGATTTCTCCGCATACATGGCTCACGCCTCGAACACCTGCTTCGAAATGGTGCTCTGACTCCGAGAACATCATGGACTTCACCGCATACATGGCTTATGCCTCGGACACCTGCCTCGAAATGGCGCTCTAACTCTGAGCCCATCATGGATTTCTCTGCATACATGGTTCATGCCTCGAACATTAGCCTCAAAATGGTGCTCCAAATACGAGTTCACTACGGATTTCTCTAGATACAGGGCTCACGCCTCAGACACCTGCCTCGAAATAGCACTCCAACTTTGAGCTTATCGCAGATTTCTTTGCATACGTGGCTCACGCCCAGGCGAGGTACCACGATTCCGGAGCTCGCGTTAGAGCCCTCGTCCCTCGGGGTCTGGGTCTCTGCCTCAGTAACTCGGAAGGAGCCCTACACCGTTGCAGCATACTGTTCCTTTTGCTAGCACATTTTTCCCCTACAAGTTATCTATTCCTTGAAGACGACCGAGAGCTCACCTTCGAGAGTGGGGGCTTGTGATATGGGTAAAAATCATGACTAATCCCCACCGTTTGATCTCAGCATGGATCACGAGGTAGACAGGGACTGGATAAGCAATTTCATAAGCAACTCCGACCCTGAATGCATTTCATGGGCTTTGTACAGGCCCACCAGTTTGGCCCAGCCCGCTGGGGGAAGCTATTCAGCCAGTAAATCCAACCCCTAAAAATCTGGGAATTATTAACTGCTCCCTAATCAGCGGGATCTAGCTAGGCATCAGGAAATCTTTCGATACTAGGTTTCCTCTGACCTATAAATACAGGTTCTCCTCCACTGTTATAAGGTAATGACATTTTCGCCACCAAATCCCACATTAAACTCGGTTTTGCTAACTTGATTGTCGGAGGACCTATCGCCGGAAATACTCTCAATGTTTCAAGCATTTTTGCAGGTGTTCGACGGCAATCAACCGCCACCAGATCCACCAAATGTAAGACCCCGCAAAATATTATATATCTATTTTGTATTTTTAATCCGTGCACGATTAAGAATTGCACGTAATAATGGAATTTTCTCATTTTTAATTGAGTAAGTATTGAAACATATTATTATTCGATATATTTTGAACTCAATGAAGGTGAAATTGTAGAACTGGAGTTGAGATATCTTCTTAATTAAGTCGTATATTAGTCTTAACTATAATTGAGTTATGACATATAATATTGAATTATTATTTTGTGTGGTGATAATACAATTTCATGTGTGTTATTACAAATTGTATTGACATTATTTTTGTATATTTCAATTTCTATTTGATTGAAATTGTATGTGAGATGGTTGTGATTTAAATCATCTAACTAAACTCTCCTACAAACCCTAGCTCCACTCTCTCATTTCCACTCCAACTTACACTATTTTCTTCATTCTAATACCCTTCTAATACACTTAAGTTGCTGTTTTGGGAGAAAGAATAGCAAGAAGGAGCCAAGAGGAGCCAAGAGGAGCCAAGTATAAGGAGAGTAGGAGAAAGAAGTGCTAGCAAGGTGGAGCAAGAACGAGGAGACCAAACTTGGAGAGTACATTTTATCTACAAACAAAAGGTGGGTGTTTCTAAACCTTTGTGGTGTTTAAATTTTTTTGATGAAATCTTGATGTGGTCTTGACAGCATGAGTGAGTCATAAAATGTGTGATTAAGTGTTAAAATTCGTTGTATGCTAGTTTTATTTATGGAAGAATAAATAAAAACCTAGTAAAAAGCTGAACGAAAAAGTGTGTTAAGGTCTGGATGCTATAACTAAAAAATTGCTTGGAGTTTAAAGTTGAAATTTGAAACGTAGGATCTCGTACATGTTATACACCTTGCTTCCAAATTTCATAATTTTTGAAATTTATTTACTAGTTTAATTAAATACGAAATTGAACACTGACTGTGAAGAAAACAGATTAAGCATAGATTTTTTCTATGATATTCCAAACCTCATAACGTTGTAACCACTTGAGATCTATTTCTGAAATTTTAGTATGTGCTTCTAATATGTGTTAAGAGCATAAATATAAAATTTTATAATTTTTGGACATCGTTTACTATTTTTATTAAATCTGAAACCATTGACCATTCTGAAAAGAAAAGACAGAGTGAAGATGATCTATTCTGTTTTTAGTTAATTTTCAAGAAATCATAACTTAAAAAATACTTTGGTAGAATCATTTGAAATTTAAATATGTTATGTTACCAAGCATGAAGAACTTATGTTTCCAACTTTATGAAGTTTAGAGATCATCTGATATTTTTAAAGTATTTTTATGTTAGTACTGGTTAGTTGTTGTTATGTTCTGGAAACTATAGCATGCATGTTAAAAAGATCACTTGAACAACATAATCTGAAAAAGTATGTAACTAAAGTTGTAGTAGAGACATAGTGTAACCCCTGTTTTCCATTTTATTGTATTTTGGGTGTATTTTCTTTTTCCGTGTATTTATTCATTTTGTACTCTTCTGTTTCTTCCGAACCACGTATTTGATCTCCGTTCTCATTATCAATCTATTTATTTTGACTTTGAATCTATTTTTGTTGCTTTGAATATTTTCTTGATCTAATTAAATTTGCTCTCCCAATTTATTTGTCTCCGATTTATTTTGTTTAGCTCCAATTAATTTATTTCATGGCCTATTTAATTATTTTTTAAATCCCATTCTATTTCTTGTTGGATCATTAAACCCTAAACCCTATTCTTTCTTATTGGATCTTGATACCCCAAATATCTATTGGCTACCTACCCATTAACCCACAATTCAAATCCCCTATATATATTCACTTAACCCTAATTATTTTTCCAAACCCCTAGCCGCACTATGCTAACCTTTCCCTTCTACTGTGCACCTCCCCCTCCCCTGTTCATCCATCCCTGTCCCGCTCTCTCCCCCTCTCTGTTACTTTCAACCCATCCCTCCACCTTTCCGTCCATCCCGATCATCCTCGTCGAATCCCCGACACCCCCCATCCTCGCCTTCCCATCCTCGCCCAAGTCTTCCGTCATCTACATCATCCCCATCGTCTCCAAACTCCTGCTCAAACCCATCGCCGCTCCTCCAATCCGCCTCGTCGCCTTCGTCTTCGTCTTCCCCGTTCTCCCAACAACCACAGAAGTCCCCTCTCCTCATCATCGTCATCATCCAGAGCCCCTCCCCCCCCCGCCGTTCCCGTTCCTCTATTCGGCGAGAGAACAGAGCATCGCTCGAGCCGTCGATTCCCATCGCTGCGTTGCTTCCCGACCGCAGCATCGCCTTCGCTAGTCCTCGCTGCCCTCACTGTGACTGACGCAATCTTCGCCATCCTCCTGCCGTCTCGTCTCTCTTTCTCTCTCTCTATCGCGATTGAGAAGAAGGAAGAAGTGGAATTGAGCTATTTGCTGTTTGCTATTTGGAGGTAAGGGATCTGTTTGTGTTGTTTGCTGTTTTGGTGTGGAGGAGTTTGTGTTTGGTTTTTTGGGAGAAGGAGATTGGTTGTGTTGTTGTTTGCCATTTTGTGTGCGTGTGTATTACACGTAGCTCGCATGTGTTTGCATGTTTCCGTGATCGTGGTTCGTGCCAGGGAATCCGTTCCTGTTATTCTCGCTCTTTGCATCATCTCCGTCGTCTCCCAAGGCAAGTAACTTGTATACTTTTCTGTTGCATATACACGTACTAAATACCGCCTGTAGTGTAGTTGTGTTCTAGAGACAATTCTTGTGCAAAACCGCTGTTATATCTTGTGTCTATGTGTTGATCCATCCGTAGTCGTCTCTAGTTACACACACGACATGAAATTTAACTTAGATCTAGTTAATCCTTGTTGCATATATGTATGTTGGTTGTGAACCATAATATGATGTGTGAATCTTGCATGCTTGTCGTGTTACTAGTAGTATATCCTGTTGTTAATCTATTAAATACCCTATACTATGTTGCTTGGACATCTAGTATACCCTATCTCACATTTTGTTATGATTTGGATGAGTTTCATATAAACTAGTTGATTTTATGCTTGGAGAAGATTTCAGTTTTTGCCGTACCCCGTTTTGTTCAGTATTTTAGACCTTATTAAGGTCAGTATATGAAAATTATTTGTGAATATGAATTATAGAGAATTCTGTCTACTTTCCAGAATTTCTAACATAGCTCAACTTTGATTTGTGAATTGCAAGTTATTGCTGTTTTACTACAAATGTGTAGAAAAATTCCAGATTCTGTTTTATCTAAATTCTGTATGCTTATTTATTTTTATACTGACGCCAAAGGTAATATTTTGATCCAATATTTTGCTGATTAAAACTAGACATGATTCTTATTAACCCCTAATTTTTTTGGATTTAATTGATAACTTTTATAAACTATTCTATGCTTGCAAACCACTATTATACTTGCAAAATTTTCGTGTTGTTCAGTAAAGAAACATAATTTTGACATGATTCTATTTGCTGTTTATAAAAACTTTGTCAATATGAATTGTAGCTTGCTGTATCTATTTTATCACCCTTTTGACGGATCTGGATTCCGATTTATATTTTGTAATCTATTGTTGTTTTAGTATTGCTGTGTTTATGATTCTAGATTTACAAATCTGCTACATCTTGCTACTTTCTGATTTTATTTGACTATACTATCTATGTTGGAAAATTATGAAACTTTATTCTCTGTTACTGAACATACTAGGAAATACCCCAGATTTTTCTTGGATTTAATCAGTAAGTTTTTATACCGTTTTTCTATTTATGAATACAAACTTCTGATTTCTTGCTGAACATGTTTTCTGGTTACAAATCTGTTTTGAGTCCTTTTTTTTGAAATACCATATGACTTATATATAGTTGTTAGATTCGACCGAGAGCTTATTTTCTAGATTTTCTGACGGATCCAGATTTGCTTGTTTGTGGCAATGGAAATCTCAGATTTGGTGCAATACTATCTTACTGTCCTGAACTAGAATTTTCGTTGTCCTAATCTTTTATGAGTTATCTTTTATCTGTACATGTTTATCTTTCAATATGAACATGTTACTTGATTATACCATGTTATTCTTGCCCTGTTTGTGATATATACATGCTTGTTTGATAATAATAACAAATAACCAAGCTGGGGTTGAGGGAAAGATCTAGTAGTGGATAATATAGAAATGTGTACTTGGAAAGGGGCCCGTATTTCCCATATGATTATATGTTATATGTTCGTGTTCATGACTACAAAATGCATGATTTTGTTATCTGATTACCTGACTGGACACTTCCCTATAAGAAGATTTACTCAGAAGAGAACCCGTAGGTTCTATCTATCGTATCTGCATGTGTTATCTGATTATCTGATACCTGAGCACACGGCCCTATACAGTCCACTATAAAATCTAAACGCAAACTTGTTTGAATATAGTAACCATGTGGTAAATGGATGGGACATATGAAGTGCTACCTAGATAGAAATAAATACAAGACTTGACATAACCTGACATCTGTTATCTGTTTATCTGTTTGCATGGCACCTGATTATCTGTTATCTGTTTATCTGTTACATGCTACCTGACATCTGTTATCTGTTTACCTATTTGCATGATATTTGACATCTGTTACATATTACCTGTACCTGTTAGCACACCATGTTACTTGATTCTGTTTTCTGATTCATGTTAGACATTCTGTTTTTCTGTCATATCTACCCCATGTTATGTTTGTTTCCGTTGTTACTTTATATCTATTTATTTTTTCTGTACTTGTGTCTGCACTACAAGCGGCCCGTAACTTGCACTGACAGGAGTTTTGTTTTCTTTTTTTTCCTCTTTCTACAATTTATTCAATTGCAGATTGTGGTGATCAGTTGCCCGATGGAGTAGGTGATCTGAGATTGTAGATGCTGGAGTTTTTGCTATTATTATTTCCTGTTGCTTATTTTGAATAAATTTACTTGAATTATTTTGCATTGGGCATTGTGTAACATCCATGCCCCGAGCTCGGACAATTTATATAATTTAGAAGACAAATTATTTATAGTATAGTACAACTGCCCACCACAGGCTGCCTCTCAAAAGGTGGTTAACCGAATTGGTGACTTGATCGTAGGCAATTATATTTATAGTTATTTATTTGTATTGTATTTCCGATGTGGTACTATTCAACAGTCTCTCTCTCCTCTTGCGTCAGTACACACACAGAAAAGGCGGTCCCTATGCCACGTCGACAACAGAGAGAGCGCAACTACAGCTGCGCTGCAACCTTCACAAAGCCCCAGGTGGGCCCCACTCCTTCTCCAGATCAGCATGGCTGTCGCCATACAGGAGCAGCAGCAGCATGCAGCAAACGTGGGACCCCACTCTTTTCCATTAAATTTCCATACACCTTTCCATACACATCTCTATAGTGCACCCCCTATAAATTATATATATACTACTATTTATATATCTCATTAAATTACGGGGTGTTACACACACCCCCCCACCTTCAGAAATCAGCGTTCTCGCTGAGCACGGGGCATGCACAATCTAGTGCAGAATCTCCTTTCTAACCGATGTGGAATGGTGTACCCCGATTCTGCTAGCTGTACAGTACCCTGATTCTGCTAGCTGTACAGTCCCCTACCTGGGCGACCTGTCCCAACCTCGCTCCCTCTCAGGCATACTTACTAGTACATCTGCTAGCTCCATTTCAGGCATAACCACCACTCTGTATCCACCCTCGGTGTCGAAAGTCGGCTCTGATACCATTTGTAACATCCCTGCCCCAAGCTCGGATAATTTATACAGTTTAGAAGACAAATTATTTATAGTATAGTACAACTGCCCACCACAGGCTGCCTCTCAAAAGGTGGTTAACCGAATAGGTGACTCTTGATCATAGGCAATTATATTTATAGTTATTTATATTGTATTTCTGATATGGTACTATTCAACACACACTCTCTCTCTCCTCTTGCGTCAGTACACACACAGAGAAGGCGGGCCCCTATGCCACGTCAACAACAGAGAGAGAGAGCGCAACTGCATCTACGCTGTAGCCTTCACAAAGCCACGGGTGGGCCCCACTCATCCTCCACATCAGCATGGCTGACGCCATACGGGAGCAGCAACATCATGCTATAAACGTGGGCCCTCCACTCTTTTCCATTAATTTTCCATACACCTCTCCCATACACATCTCTATAGTGCACCCCCTATAAATTATATATATGTATACTACTATTTATATATCTCTTTAAATTACGGGGTGTTACACATTGTGACCCAGAATTATTGACTTGTTTCCAAATCTGGTTTATTTGAGAGTTATTAAATTTTAAGTAAATTCTGTTGGTATATTGATTCATTTATGCATGCATGGTTGATTTCTCCCTGTTTACTTCATGTTATTCTTGTGGAATGTTGTAAATTTCCTAACATCTTATGGATGATGAAAATCATTTGCTGGACGTAGTCATGTATCCTTATTTTGTATTCTCTTTTTGGGAAGCGGGACGTGACACATAGATCTTTCTGTTTTGCCTAAGAACTCAAGATTTGCAAAAGTACACGAATTATAATGAATTTTGCAAGTGATAACAAAAACACACGGATTCTTAAAGCACACTGTTTAGCACTATGCCTATGAAATTGAGTTAAAACTTGTAGATTTTAGTTTTAGTTGTTGTTTGTGAGTTATAAATTATATTGTGAATGTGGAAATGAATTAAGACTTGAATTTACTGATTTTTATGTTGAGAGTAGCTCATATGTGCTTGTGGAACTACAATCTAAGCATACGTGTTCACTGTTTTGAGATAGATGTTGTGTTAAGTGATTGTTTATTGATGTGGACCATTTTGGGATGAGATTCATGTCTAATTGGTGCTTGTGCTTGCTTTCTAGCTTGAGTAGACGCATGAGGAGCACCCGATCTCATTTCTCCAATGGAATGGAACCGGGAACGACTCCATTTTGGCATGAATGCCAAATGTATGCCTGCTGTTTGGAAATGCAATTTTCTATTTCTAGAGCTTTTAGCACTTTTTTTGGGTTATTCATGGTGTAGGTTTTATTCCTAGAGTAGTTTACCTTTGTTGAGCTTCAATGGTTGAGTTTGAGACTCTAGGATTAAGTCCTATGGTATATCTAGATGGGTAGAATAGGAACCTATGTCGCATCGAACGCGTGGGAGAAAACGAGTCGTGTGCCGATGTGCTCGCCGTTCATGGAAGGATTCTATAGTTGTGTTCGATGCTACCACTTTTCGAGGACCATGGAGCGTGAGGATAGCAGAAGCAACGTGATTGGGTCGGGTCGAGGTTGTGATCGAACTGCAAGCATAGATGACTGTTGCGGCGATCGATGGAGTCGGTTCGTCGTTGGTTCGCCCCAAGTGTGGGCCGAGGCGGGCCAACCCTTGGGCCGGATTTGAGGGATAGATGGATTCCTATTGTGGGATGCGTTAAGCTTAATAATGAAAGGGTAATTCACTAGAAAAGAGTCTACAAGTAGAACATAACTAGTTGTTCATAATAAACAAAGTTGTTTACAAAGTTAGGGCTTGGAAATACTTGATAGATCCCCTAACTAAGAAAATTGGTTAAAATGAAATTGTCATGCTCTGCTTCCCAAAATACGGGAATATGAGCACGTAACGAAGGCCCAACGAATGATTATACATCATGCATAAGCTGTACCAGTCTAACTCAACAATATACTAGAGAAACAACCATGCAGGAAGAATATAATCACATAAACAAAGAATAAACTCCAAAATAATCATGAGATAAATTCACAAAATAATAATCCAACATCTGGGATAAAAACAAACTTCGGGTTATAAAGCGCAAGAATACAAAGTATGATAAAAAGACTTACAATAAGCAACTAACAAAAGATAGCTAAGTAGTCTAAAGTCCAGTTCCGATCCTCAGAAAGTTTGCTCACCAATTTCTTCTGATATTGCTCCTTCGGTACCTGTTAATACTTGATCTAAAAAAAAAAGAAAAGAGTGCTCTTAGAGCAAGTCGTGGGAAGTAAGTAGAGAAAACAGAGGATAAAGGAAAGCATGAATATCAAAGAATAGGGACATGGTCAAAGACAAAGAACAAAACAAAGACATGCAATAATATCAAAGGTGTACAATAATCACGCATGTAATGAATAATGTAAAGTCAAGATCAAGCATGAGATGCAGATTATTAAGTATTTTATTAATCTATTTAGTGCACGTACTACTGCGTCCCATTCCACAGGTTCGGCGCAAACACACAGTGAACGTTTTTTACCGATGGTGAATTCACAGAGCGTGTACTCGATATAACATGATAACGTGAAAATATGATAACGTGATAACGTGATAATCTTCTTCCATGACAATCTCCTCCTTCCATGTCAAGTGTTCATGCAGACAAGAAGGCCTTACCAAGTACATTTTCCGATCGTTCACTACCAAGTCTACCCATAATTCTCCTGCTTGTTATTAATTTATTTTCATCCTATGTGAGCATGCAAGAGGGTATCATGGTTGCATAATACTAAGTGTGACTAATTCTATGCGTTACAGACAAAGCAAGAAGCAAACAAGTCAAATCAACACACATCACATAATCAGGACAGCATGACCTTGCTATAATAAAACATGGATTACAGCAACCAAAAAATAGTAAATCTGAATCCGTCAGAAGGCCTAGAAAGTAGACTTCTACACGGTTCCATCGGATATAATTAAGGTATATAAAAGATACAGGAACTAGGGTGAAAACTCGATTCTATTCAGGTTTTATGTTCAGGCAGCATGCAGTAAGTTGTGTTCAACTAATTATTTCAGGTCAGAGAACTCATTAATAAAATCTATAAAAATTCAGGGAAGTACCTATACATATCTAGGTTCAGCATAATTTATTTTAGGTTTTTTTTTTTTACTGTTAACAGGGTCAAATAAAATATAGAACAACAGGATACACATGCAATTGTGAGTCTGGAATTTCTAACATGGCAGTACTAAAATGTTGATATCTAGCAAATGACTCACCGGAACATAGATCCATCAAAAGGATTTTAAACTAGACATCAGATGCTAAAATTTCATGTATGTAAAGGAAATTCAAATTATGACATTATCATGGGTGAAAATTTGATTCAAAGTAAACAACTAACAATTCAGAAAATTGTCTTAACATGAATAGGCAATAATTAAATCATATATCATATATTTCATGCAAATTGGCAATCAAAGTGATCCTAGGTGTTACCATGCAAATTTCTAAGGTTTAAGATACAATTATCACAGGCATGGTATCAATTCATCGATCAACTTTAATCTAGCACATACAATTTAACATGTCCAACTTATCAAGTAATCCTATGCATAAATCTAGTTATTTAATTGTGCATATGCATGAAACAATTGGAACTAGGTTTTAGATCAAAGAGACAGCATGATGTTAAGAGTATGTCGGGTTAGCTCGTGTAAACCCACGATAAACTTAACGGAATTGTCAAAGCAGTATGATAACAAAATGGACAAGATTTACTTGCAGGAGATCAAATATACTTGAACAAAATAAAATGCTAGTTCAAGAATAGACTTTCCTGTTATATTCCAGATTCAAATAATAAGAATAACGGTATCAGAATCCCGGGCAAAAATTCCAAAGACACATTCAAAACCCGTGCAAAGAAACCCAAGCAAACAAAATAGCAGCTCACGGCAAGATCACACCAAATTGGCCCAAACAGGAAACAGTGATCTCCGGATCCGCTGTGCGCCGAACACCAAACAGCAAACTCACCCAATCGATGAGCGTCTTCAACCTTCGACAGAGTAAGAGAGAACGGCTGCAACTGCGATGCGACGACTGCGGCGGAGCAGCGCAATGACATCACGGCGAAGACGACGATGGGGGATGTCGCTGCGGTCGGGAAGCGACGCAACGACGGCTGATGGCGACTCTGTTCTCGCTCGAAATAGGGGAGATGACGTGGGGGTGCGCCCGAAGCTTGGATGTCGACGAAGAGGACGGAGGGGATCTTCGATGTATGCGGGGTGAATGGGGGGACGAAGACGGGGCGACGCAGGCGATGGCGACGAGCAGATGAGAGGTGTAGGCGAAGTGAGTTCGGTGGATTGGGTTTGAGCGGTTTGATGAAGGCGGCGGGGAGGAGACAAGAATGGGATGGCGAAGATGAGGAGAGGGTGACGATGAGGGCGATGATGGAGGCAATGGACGGGGTTGGCGATCGGAGTTGGCAATGGAAGTTGGGTGATTTCAGTTGTGGGTGAAGACGAACAGAGAGCGGAAGATGAGAGGGGGAATGAATAGGAAGAGGTTGGGGTTTAAACAGTGACGGCTAGGTTTAATGAATAAGATTAGGGTTAGGGTTTAGTTAAGAGATGATTAGTATTTATAGGCAAAGTAAGATATTGGGTAATTAGGCAATTGGGTATTAGATCCAATAGTTAAAATAGATTGTACATGAATATAATGGATTAATATAAACCCAAATACAAAAGAGTAAGCTATCCGATAAAATATGATTCATAACAAAAATACAATTCGTATCACGTAATTTATTTGAAACAACTATGAACACAATTATTAAATAAGAATCGATTTGTTTTAATAATCAATAATAACAGTAAATAATCATAGTAACAATAAGAATAGAAATAACCACGTAGGTAAGAATAATAATACTAATAATAACAATTAGTAATAATTATGACAATATGAATAAAAGTACTAACAATAGTAACAGTAATCGTCAGAATAATATCCGTATATAAAAATATTAATTTGTTGAAATAGCCCAAACCGTAATATCAATATTTATTTTATTTGAGTTTAAAATGAAAATAGTTGATCAAGTAGAAATAGAGACAAGGTTTATTCAAAATAATTATAACTATTCTTTACAAAATGCTTTAACATTAAATTCAAAACGAATTTTACAAATAACGAATTTACAAATATCAAAATACGAAAAAAAACCCAGGAAATACGTATTGGCGGAAATGGGGGTTACCAATCCTATCCACCTTACAACAAAATTTCGTCTTCGAAATTTGCTTAAGGCAGTACATAGGACAAGGCAAAACAAGCTGGGGTGACAAATAGAGAGTTAAAGGGAAAGGAACATAGCAGTGGCAATACCAAAAAAAGGAATTGGATAACAATGAGATCAAATGGAATGCAAGAAAGAAGAAACCTGTATAAAAAATGAAGAAGAAATAACACAAGACTTGCGAGATAGCAAGCAAAGAGATAAAGAAATAGATAGAGTTGGAGCCGAAGAAAGATGGACAAGGAAGAGTTAGACAAAGCAAATGAGTCAACGGGCGGGGATGAATGCAAGGGATAGAGGGAAACAAACAATGCAGGGAAGGAGAAACAATACGAGAATCCTGGGACCTGTGGGTCATGGCCCCACCACACTTCCGCTGCGCTACTCCGATGGTGATGGTCCAAGCAACATACATGTCGCTGTATGACACCAATCGACGAACCGAACAGGAAGACAAGAATGAGACACCATGATGAAAGAGAGTATGGGCTCAAGATAGATATAAGCAAATAATGCAAAAGAATATAAAATTGAGCTTCAATTTAAATAATTAAAAGATATAATATAGATCAAAACTAATGGCTTTAACAGAAATAATAATAACAACAAATATCAATGATAATAATATCAATAGGAATAGAATAATAATAACAATAATAAAAATAATAATAACAATGATAATAATAAAAATAGTAATAATAATAACAATAATATTAAAGATAATAACAACAAATATCAATGATAATAATATCAATAATAATAAAATAACAGTAACAATAATAATAAAAATAATAACAACAATAAAGATAATGAAAACAATAATAATAACAGCAATAGAAATAACAATAATGATAACAATACCAATAATAATAACGAAAATATTTCTTTACCATCAGTTTCATTATATAAGTAAAGAGTCTTGAAATATCAATTAGCAAATAGGTAGAAAATCTTGCCTCCTTAACATCAAGTTGCATGTTTGCCTTCACGACATTAGGTTGCAGGTTGCCGTCTGGATATTCGGTTGCACATTTTACCTCCCCGACATTCAGTTGCAATTTACCTCCATTGACATTGAGTTGCATATTTGCCATCTCGACATTAGGTTGCACCGAAATGGTGAAATGGAAGATATAACCTTCCATATGCACAAGGATATGGGACATTTAATTTAAGTATAATGTTATGTTTTGAAATTCGTGATATGAAAATAGTAGGAAAGTAAGAAATGGAGTTGAAAGTCACACAATGGAATATCAAAATAGATGTACAAATTATAAATATCAAGCACAATAGTACAAAATAGTAGTAGTAAAAATTATTTATAAAGTAGGGAGAAAAATGGAATGAAATACATGCATAAACACAATGCAAATGTGAATGAGAAAATAAATATATAATGTAGCAAATTTACACAATAAAAATATTATAAAAATATATAGTAACGTAGGAATTAAATAAGCCTCTAACATGTCGTTAAAGATCCAAAATAAATACACAAATAATAATCAAAATACAAGAAATATTCGAAAAAATTATAAAGATAAAAATAGGTAGGAGAATGAATCAATACCCAATAAAGACTCAAAGAAGATGATGACTAGAAGGGACAAAATAAAATCAAGGAATCGAATACGAAGGAAGAGAAATGAGGGGGCAATATCGGGATTGAAGAGAATATAGTAGGGAAGAAATAACTAACATGATACTCAATATTGAATTGACAAAATATGAGAGATGCAAGAACAGAAGAAATAAAAGACGCAAGAACGAAAATGCAACAAAATAGCAAAATACCTGCAATCGCACCTTTGGCAGTCTCTACTTCCTCTGTAATCTGGTTATGGGCCTGACCACGTTCTCCATACTGTCCTCCACTGGGAGCTGACCCTCCAGTTGGTGCACTTCTCCTGTTATTTGGGCAGTCACGAACTTGGTGATCACTTGCTCCACATTCAAAACATAGGCGGTTGGCTCCAGCAATCCTTGCGTAAGTGACCAATCTTGTGACAGTAGTTGCACGTCGGGCCCTTCCTTCTAGGGGTCTGTCCCATGACAGCGAAGGCATGATGCTGGGGCGCAAATACACACAGTCGGGTGAGCTGTGTGTTCTCCTGGGCTCTTTCCAGATTAGCTCTCATCAGCTCATTGTGCTCTCGTTGTAGCTCCATCATTCGTTGCATCGCCTGGAGAATGGCGGCATTCTCTGATGTTTCTGCCTTGGGTGGAGGAGTCGAAGAATCTTCACAAGCCATAGTCTGCAAAACCATTCAGTTGGTGAGTACCCAGACATACTTTGGTAGATTGACAAATGATAATGAATGCAAGGGACGGAAGGATACAAGGAATCAAAGGATTGAATGCAAAGGAGTCAGATGTGGATCGAATAGGATTAATATCTAGATTATATTAAAGTTATTACATGTTCATGTGATCAACGTGGCACGCATATTATTGAGTTAACTTGGCTTGAGCCAAACTTGACTAATATATCAATCAAAGCCAACCTCTGTAAAGATAGTCATGTTTGATTGACATATTACTCAACCCTGGGTTCTGATACCACTAAAAATCCAGTCACGCCCCGCTTCCCAAAATATGGGAATACGAGCACGAAACAAAGGCCCAGTGAATGACTATACATCATCCATAAGCTGTACCAGTCTAACTCAACAATATACAAGAGAAACAACCACGCATGAAGAATATAATCACATAAACAAAGAATTAACTCCAAAATAATCATGAGATAAATTCACTAAATAATAATCCAACATCTACGATAAAAACAAACTTCGGGTCATAAAGCCCAAGAATACAAAGTATGATAAAAAGACATGCAATAAGCAAATAACAAAAAATAGCTAAGTAGTCTAAAGTCCAGTTCCGATCCTCAGAGAGTTTGCTCACCAATTTCTTCTGGTATTGCTTCTTAGGTACATGTTAATACTTGATCTAAAAAGAAAGAAAAGAGTGCCCTTAGAGCAAGTCGTGGGCAGCAAGTAGAGAAAACAAAGGATAAAGGAAAGCATGAATATCAAAGAATAGGGATATGGTCAAAGACAAAGAACAAAACAAAGATATGCAATATATCAAAGGTGTACAATAATCACACATGTAATGAGTGATGTAAAGTCAAGATCAAGCATGAAATGCAGGTTATTAAGCATTTTATTAATCTATTTAGTGCACGTACTACTGCGTCCCATTTCACAGGTTCGGCGCAAACACACAGTGAACGTTTTTGACCGATGGTGAATTCACAGAGCGTGTACTCGATGTAACATGATAACATGATAATGTGAAAATATGATAACGTGATAACGCGATAATCTTCTTCCATGACAATCTCCTCCTTCCATGTCAAGTGTTCATGCGGACAAGAAGGCCTTACCAAGTACATTTTCCGATCGTTCACTGCCAAGTCTACCCATAATACCGCGGCTTATTATTAATTTATTTTCATACTATGTGAGCATGCAAGAGGGTGTCAAGTTTGTATAATACTAAGTGTTACTAATTCTATGCATTACAGACAAAGAAAGAAGCAAACAAGTCAAATCAACACACATCACATGATTAGGACAGCATGACCTTGCTGTACTAAAATATAGATTATAGCCACCACAAAATAGTAATCTGAATCCGTCGGAAAGCCTAGAAAGTAGAATTCCACACGGTTCCAGCGGATATAATTAAGGATATAAAAGATACAGGACTAGGGTGAAAACTCTATTCTATTCAGGTTTTATGTTCAGGCAGCATGCAGTAAGTTGTGTTCAACTAATTATTTCAGGTCAGAGAACTCATTAATAAAATCTATAAAAATTCAGGGAAGTACCTATACATGTCTAGGTCTGGCCTAATTTGTTTCAGATTTTTCTTTTACTGTTAATAGGGTCAAATAAAATATAGAACAGCAGGATACGCAAGCAATTGTGAGTCTGGAATTTCTAACATGGCTGTACTAAAATGTTGATATCTAGCAAATGATACACCAGAACTTAGATATGTCAAAATGATGTTAAACTAGACATCAGAGGATAAAAATTCATGTTTGTGAAGGAAATTCAAATTATGACATTATCATGGTGAAAATTTGATACAAAGTAAACAAATAACAATTCAGAAAATTGTCTTAACATGAATAGGCAATAATTAAATCATACATCATATATTTCATGCAAATTGGCAATAAAAGTTATCCTATGTGTTAACATGCAAATTTCTAAGGTTTAAGATACAATTATCACAGGCATGGTATCAATTCATTGATCAACTTCAATCTCGCACATACAATTTAACATGTCTAACTTATCAAGTAGTCCTATGCATGAATCTAGTTATTTAATTGTGCATATGCATGAAACAATGGGGAACTTGGTTTTAGATCAAAGAGACAACACGATGTTAAGAGTATGTCGGGTTAGCTCGTATAAACCCTCGATAAACTTAACGGAATTGTCAAAGTAGTATGATAACGAAATGGATGGGATCTACTTGCAGGAGATCAAATAAACTTGAACATAATAAAATGCTAGTTCAAGAAGAGACTTGCCTGTTATATTGCAGATTCAAATAATAAAAATAACGGGATCAGAATCCCAGGGAAAAAATCCCAAAGACATGTGCGAAACCCGTGTAAAGAAACCCATGCAAACAAAACAACAGCTCACGGCAAGATCACACCAAATCGGCCCGAACAGCAAACAGCGATCTCCGGATTCGCTATGCGCCGAACAACAAACAGTGAGCTCGCCCAATCAGTGAACGTCTTCAACCTTCGGTAAAGAGAGAGAACGGCTGCGACTGCGACGCGATGCCTGTGGCGGAGCAGTGCGATGACACCACGGCGAAGACGATGATGGGGGATGTCACTGCGGTCGTGAAGCGATGCAACGATGGCTGACGGCAACACTGTTCTTGCTCGAAATAGGGGAGATGACGTCAGGGGTGCGCCCGGCTCTTGGATGTCGACGAAGAGGACAGAGTGGATCTTCGGTGGATGCTGGGTGGACGGGGGGACGAAGACGGGACGGCATGGCGTTGGCGACGAGCGGATGAGAGGTGTAGGCAAAGTAGGTTCGGTGGATTGGGTTTGTGAGGTTCAATGAAGGTGATGGGGATGAGACGAGAATGGGATGGCGACGATGAGGAAAGGGTGATGATGAAGGCGATGATGGAGGCAATGGACGAGGTTGGTGATCTGAGTTGGCGATGGGAGTTGGGTGGTTTCGGCTGTGGGTGATGACGAACAGAGAGCAGGAGATGAGAGGGGGAATGAACAAGAAGAGGTTGGGGTTTAAACAGTGATGGCTACGGTTAATGAATAAGATTAGGGTTAGGGTTTAGTTAAGAGATGATTAGTATTTATAGGCAAAAGTAAGATATTGGGTAATTGGGCAATTGGGTATTAGATCCAATAATTAAAATAGATTGTACATGAATATAATGGATTAATATAAACCCAAATACAAAAGAGTAAGCTATCTGATAAAATATGATTTATAACAAAAATACAATTCGTATCACGTAATTTATTTGAAACAACTATAAACACAATTATTAAATAAGAATCGATTTGTTTTAATAATCAATAATAACAGTAAATAATCATAGTAACAATAAGAATAGAAATAACCACGTAAGTTAGAACAATAATACTTATAATAACAATTAGTAATAATAATGACAATTTGAATAAAAGTACTAACAATAGTAACAGTAATCATCAGAATAATATTCGTATATAAAAATAGTAATTTGTTGAAATAGCCCAAACCGTAATAACAATATTTATTTTATTTGAGTTTAAAATAAAAATAGTTGATCAAGTAGAAATAGAGACAATGTTTATTCCAAATAATTATAACTATTGTTTACAAAATGCTTTAACATTATATTCAAAACGGATTTTACAAATAACGAATTTATAAATATCAAAATACGGAAAAATACCCAGGAAATACGTATTGGCAGAAATGGGGGTTACAGAAATAGACCTAGCCTCGCCTAATAATTCATACATCCAATGAGAAATTGAAAGTGGATTAGAGTTTGATTAGAGTCTTGGAATTCAGATAAGCAGATAAAAAGCTAGTAATCGTTTCATTAACCTTATTCTTAATCTTGGTCCTAAAGTAGGTTAGCTCATGTACCTTGGGTGTGTGGTGTTTTATGATTAGTTCGAGTCATTGTTGAATGTAAGGACAAGCACTAGTGGGTATTGTGTTCGCCTGTCAGAGGGACGCGTGGCGTCTTCACGCCTAGCCGAATCCTACGTTCATTTAATGCGGGCAGGGGGACTTAGAGACTACTATGTGAGTAAACTCTGTGGGGGCTCTATTTTCTTCGGCGTGAGTGCCTTTACGTCTGTGACAACATTTGAGGAGGTTTGGAGTGGTTGTGTCGTCTCGAATGCAAGTTTTGGTCTAGTGTAAGGACGAGGGCAGCAGAGAGTTGGGGAACTCTTCATATCCGTCAGGTCCTATGTTGATCAATGTGGGAAGGGGACTTAGAGACTGCTCTGTGAGTGAACTCTGTGGGGACTCTAAACAACTTCCTCAGGTGGGGAACCCTTGTGTCCGTACATCAACTTTCGGTGAGGTCCAGAGATGCGGAATTACCGAAACCTACTATGGGTTTGAGCTGCAACGGAGTAAACTGCACGACTGCGACCCCGAGCGCAGTGGATAAAACACAAAGTATTGGACAACACTACCGTGACAGTAACTAGAGTAAACCAGATGACTGCAACCTCATCATCACTAGAGTATCAGAGACAGGAGAGAGTACATGAGTAAGATGCATGGTGGGGGATTGAACTCCATCAATTGAAGAACGTCGTTTTGTGGGGGAATGTGTAGTATGGAATGCATATCTCTCCAATCAGGCGTGCATTAGAATAAGAGCATCGTGTGCATTTCTGTGTGCATTAGATCTAGGCCATGGCATACACCAACACTTGGTTTGACATCACTTTTCCTTTTGCATCAAATTTTGGTTGCTGAGGTTTGGAATTGCTATATTATAGCATAGTGAGGATCGATGTATTATAGCATTGCGTCAGTTATATTCAACTGACATGCCCACAGTTTATTAGATTGTTGATCGTGGAGCAGGGGACTCGAGCTGCGGAAGGCATTTAGTAGAGAGACGTTGTCCAATTCGTTTGATGAGGTTCCTGATTGTTGTATAATGTAATTTGTTGACGGAAATGATCATGTAAATTCATGATGTAAATTTTGTTGAACAATTTTGTACGTTATAATAACATTTGTGGCAATAAAAGTTTAATTTCCTATGTTCATATTCATTTGGGGTGCTACACCAAGTATTAGCCTCTCATCAGGATCAGATCGGCGGCTCAGATTTGTGTTTCCTCACCAACAGAAGAACTCACTCTTCTTTCCCACACCCAAAAAATAGCAACATCAAGTACAAAGTTTTTCAATACGAAATATTTAGTACAAAATTTTTTTGTACAAAATTTTTCAAACATCTTTGATGAATAACAAAATTTTCAATAGATGCAAGGGCAAGAATAATTCTTATTGTAGAAATATGATAAACATGTGAGTAGACATCAAACCAATCTACTCCACTTATTTCAGTCAATCCTTTAGCTACTAAAAGTGCATTAAAATTGTTACTGAACAATCAAAATTAAGTGTCTTCTACAAAACCCCATTTACTTACTACATTTTAGCTCCTTTCGGCAAATCAACTAATTTAAAAAATTATTGTATAACAACAAATTCATTTCATTATCTACTAAAGAGTCTTCTTGGCTCATCTGCCATTGAAGTTTTAAGTGTCGGTAAGGCTAGTTCTTGAAGCCAACTGTGAATCATTGACTGTGTCTATACGACTAGATAATTTCATGCATTTATCTTTGATGAACACGTCCTCAAAGAACTCTGCAAGTCTATATTCTACTAATACAAATTAGATAGATTCAAAATCTGTCCATAGAATTACATTCTGCACTTTCTAAGTATACACAAACATTTGTTCTAGGTCGTACTTTAAGCCTTCTAGGGTTATCTGCTCTAACAAATGCATCACATCCCATGTTTTCACTTTAAGAAAATTATTTATGTTTTTATGCCATAATCCATAATGTGTAGATAACTTAGAGTGTAGTAACTAACATATTAGAAATATGATTAACAATACAACATCACCCACAATTACACAAAGTCAAACAATAGTCAATAACGTAGAATTCAACATTTCACTAATTGTTTTGATTCTAACTTTATCAATACCATTTTGACTATAGTTAATAGAATGCACTAGAAATTATGTCAAATGCAAACTTCACTATTTGAATCGATTTGATCTTAGCATTTAACTAGATTTTAATTCTTTAAAATGACAAGTGCTTCATCCTTCATATATATGACAAACCTTCAATAATCATCTACATAAGTGACTAAATATTTCTGACCAACCGTTGTCTCATCTAGTCATAAAGCTATTGAGATCACAAATATCAGAACGTATTGACTCAAAAAATTGTGTACTCCTAGAGACTATAATAAGTGATTTTCTAGTGATCATAATCTGAGCATAAGCTTCACATTTGTCATATTTTAAAGAAGTGTCATTTAACAAAGTTATGATTTTTAAAAGGAGCAAACAATTTAATATATAGTTCACATGTCCTAGCCTATTGAGTCATGTTCAAGGACGACACAAATCGGAACTACCATTATCAATTGCTTCGTTTGTTTAAATCAACTTACACATGCCATTGACTATATAGGAACATTATAAAATAATAATAATAATAGGAGTTAATAAAAATTACTCTACCACATTTCACAAAACCGTTTGCTTTCTATCGTGGTTCTAATGATGTCCAAGTGCTCAAACACTTAGAGCGAAGAGTTCTTTCCTTTATTCATTCTTCATCATCTTCGAAACGCTAAACGAGGTAATGACAATCATATTATAATTCAATTTTGCACACCTAATGCAACGAACGAGAAAGAACAAAACATAACTAACTAATTGAGTCACATCCTCCATTACACAATGCTCCAACCTAAGATACAAATATTTGTCACAGTACTTATACCTTAATCTTTAATAGAGAAGCAGATATACGATTTCACATAAACTGGAAATTGAGGGTTAGTCACCATACTTATACACACAATATGATAAGAAACACTTAAGAATCCTAGACATGCTAGTTATAACTCAAGATTAATTATGATCAAAATTTTCAAACATGTGATCACTCCCACAAAGTAACACATATTATTTAATTGAAGTTGGGATAGCCCATTCAACACATGAAAATAAAAATAGGGATTATAGTAGATCATACCAACACTTCAAGTTAGAAGTGTTTTCCAAATTTGATGGAGAAGCATACCATGTGCATACTTATTTAACCTTCAGTTGCCCTGTTAGAGTCAAGAGGATTCCACAGTCTCCAACAAAATTGTTTCAAACAACTGTTCAGAGTTCCTACAATCATCATAGAATATAGTCAATATGTAATTATTTATTTCACATTAAACCTATGTCTCAAAATAGTTCCTTGAACTTTATCACACAGCAATAAATTCAAACAAACAATTAAGAAACGACTAAAACATAGATATGAGAGACAACTTATCTTCATATTTGGATTTATCCAAGCAACATCCTCGCTGCCCCACTAACTCCAACAATTGCATCCACTTCGAAGCCAATGGGACTCCTTATTAGGGCCAAACACCAAACACCAAGTCGAAGCCAATGGGACTCCTTATTTTGGATCAGATATGGATTAAATCAAGATGCCCAATCACTGTGGGGAAGAGGGGTTACAGGCTGCAGCGGTTGTAGAAGCTGCGGCGGCAGCAGCACAAACGGCAACGACGGCGGCGATCGGTGACGACGATGGAATCCCGACGAAGGATGACTTTGACAACAACAAATTCGAATGATCTCTCTCTTAATCTTAGTATTAAAAATATATATACATCTCAAGATTGTTGATAATTATGAGAATAAGAACAATGAGAAATTAGGGTTAGTGTTTTACTATCCCTACTGCTTGAGATATTATACCCTGATTATATGAATTAGGATAATTGCAGGCACTACCACAAAACTTGTATATATGAGTGTTACCTCTAATTTCGGTGTGGGGGTAAACAGATAGAATTTGTGAGTTCGAGGAAAACCTGAACAGTTGACTCAAGCCTTCTTGCTCCTGGCGCAACCTGCAAGGAAGTGCGAGACACCGGGGTTGATTCTGGCGACGCACCCTCCGACGCTCTTGTCAGTAATCAGAAGAGATTAAGAAAGAGCTTAAAGTGGTGAAAAAGTGATTAACCTGGTCACAGTGGTAGAGGGGAGGTATTTATAGTCGCCTGGGGAGTGATTAGAGGCCTGGTTCCCTGTGTAACTGCTAGGAGGAAAATCCTCACAGTCTGTTTAGGAAACTAACCCCTTGATTCCCGGTGAGAGCAAATCAGGCCCGTTGACTTGGTCAAGTCAGTGGCCCTGATTTGGCTCTTGCTGGTCTGGGCTCGCTTCGGGTCGGGACCCGTGCCCAATTGGAGCGGACCCATTCGTGGGTTATTGGATCTGTGAGAAGGAGACCCAGTGCCTGCTTTGGATCCACTTGTATGTGAAATTACCGTTTTACCCCCGAGCTTCAAGATTCGTGTCTAATCTGGACGGTTCCGATTTAACCCCATTTTTAGCCATATCACGAGCCCCCCACTCCTAAAGACTGAGCGTGATCAGCCTTTGAGGAGTAGTTTGACTGTTTTGGTGGCTAGCGGAGTTGTATCGGAGTCCATATGGAGGACTTAGAATCTCGAAGGGGGTAGTGAGGTAACTTTTTGACGCCATGTGCTGTTTCCTAGCCATATCGAGTATTTGACGACTTTTATTTATTTTTTCGGATTATTTACTTAATTTTGCGATGTGTTTGCTAATTGTTCGGGGGCCTTAACAGTGCATTCTAGGCGATAATTGTCCATTCAGGGGTTCAAAAATATACCCCCGAATTTTTAATTATTTTCTAGAATTTTTAGTTAATTTTCCCGAATTTTTAGCAATTTTTTCGCAACTTTTAAATAAATAAAACGATTTAGATAAATAAAAAATGATTTTTAATACCGATTTATGACATGGTTCGATCTGAGCCGTTGATCATGGTCGAGCTCGAATTTCTGAGAGATCCATTGGCTGTTATCGCTCGGAAGCTTTTTTCTCCGTTTGCGAGCTCGGAAAGGCACCTGCTCGACCGTCGACCGTAGACAGGGGGTCTCGGCATGCCGAGCGACGTGGCGCAATCTGAGCCATCGGATGATGGTGTGAATCCCAAGAAAATGCTATCTTGTCTTTTAGCGCACGCAGCACCATCTGGACCGTTCATCATCAAGAGCACGAATTTTTGGGAGATCCAACGGCTGTAGGAGCTCGTTGTCTTTTTTCTCCGTTTGCGAGCTCGGAAAGGCACTTGCTCGGCCGCCGACCGAAGGGACAGGGGCTCGGCTGGTCGAGCGACGTGGCGCAATCTGAGCCGTCGGATGACGACGCGCATCTCAAGACGGGCACGTTTCCCAAGAAAACACTATCTTGTCGCCTAGTGCCCTCGACGAGATCTGGGCCGTCTGATCGAGATCATGCGAGATTTTTGAGGAGAAAGTGAGTTTTCCCCATTTGCGAGCTCGGAAAGGCACTTGCTCGGCCGCCGACCAAAGACAGGGGGTCTCGGCAGGGCGATCGACGTGGCGCAATCTGAGCCGTCGAATGGCGACACGCATCTCGAGACGGGCACTTTCCTCAAGAAAACACTATCTTGTCGCCTAGTGCCCTCGACGAGATCTGGGCCGTCTGATCGAGAACATGCGCGATTTTTGAGGAGAAAGTGAGTTTTCCCCATTTGCGAGCTCGGAAAGGCACTTGCTCGGCCGCCGACCGAAGACAAGGGGTCTCGACAGGCCGATCGACGTGGCGCAATCTGAGCCGTCGGATGGCGACGCGCATCTCGAGATGGGCACATTCCTCAAGAAAACACTATCTTGTCGTTTAGCGCAGGTGGCATGATCTGAGCCGTTGATTGTAGGCACGAATCTCGGGGCAGCTCAGTTCCCAAGAAAATGCTATCTTGTCGTTTAGCGCAGGTGGCAAGATCTGAGCCGTTGATTGTAGGCACGAATCTCGAGGCGGCTCAGTTCCCAAGAAAATGCTATCTTGTCGTTTAGCGTCGGTGGCAAGATCTGAGCCGTCTGATCGAGATCACGCACGAAAGTTGAGGAGAAAGTGAGTTTTCTCCGTTTGCGAGCTCGGAAAGGCACTTGCTCGGCAGCCGACCGAAGACAGGGGGTCTCGGCAAGTCGAGCGACGTGGCGCAGTCTGTCCCGAGATGATCATGTTCCCAAGGGTATTAATGGTGCTCCGGGTTTTGCGCGGCGTTCCACTTTCCCCAGGTCATTAAGGATAATTCCTTCAATTAATGCGTGGCGTTTCAACTTCCGAGGGTCATAATGGCTGGTTCTTGGAGGGTAGGCTATAAGTAATCCATTCCCCTTGTTATTTCAGTCGCAGCAATGTTAAGTTTTAGACCTCGGTGGTGTCTGCCTCTGGCGGACGCCAGTCTTGTGAAGTCTTAACCTTGATAGGTTCGGAGGGGTGGTCACTCTACTGCCTTCTTCTTTTCCCGTTCCTGACGGCCCCCATTGTGGGTGTCGGGGTCGGGGGAGAACGAGGCAGGAGTAGTGACGACTGTGATCCGAACCCGAGGTATGAGTCGCTCCGGGATGATGGGTGGTCGTTCTTCCACCAAGGTCTTCTGCCGACTCCGGCTGTCCCGAGGTGGGTGGCGGGGTCGGAGGAGATCATGGTGGAAGAGGTGACGATCCAAATTCGGACCCGGAGGCCAAGTTGCTTCGGAAGGACGAGCGGTCGTTCTTCCACCATGATCTTCTCCGGACTCTGACTGCCCTGACGTGGGTATCAGCGTCGGGGGAGATTATGGCTCGGACTTCCGGACCATCAGTGAGATTGAGGGGGAAGAAATAAAGGGCATTCCGAGCTTGTTGTTTGCAACTGTGAAGGTTCTATTGCCAGAGTCCTCTACCAGGCCGAACCTTCACAGTTACAATCAACTAGCTCGGAATGGTGCGCTTCTCCTGATCTCTGAGTGTTGATCTGCTTTCGACCGGGCCCCGTGGGTTGGCGGGAAGCCGACCAAGACATGGGGCCTGGGGGGCACGCCGAAGGCGGTGCCTTAAAACTTTGAATTAAAATTTTTTCTGGTTTCTTCAGACAGAGGTGGGGTATGGAGGAAGTGTAGGGCATCCGGGCAACTTGATGTAATTTGTACCGTTGGATGGCGTTGTTCATCTCGAGACGGGCGCATCTCTCGAGAAAACACTATCTTGTCGTCTAGTGTTCTCGGCGAGATCTGGGCCGTCTGATTGAGATTTTACGCGATGTCTGAGGGGAAAGGGAGTTTTCCCCGTTTGCCAGCTCGGATAGGTACTTGCTCGGTAGCCGACCGGTCTCTTTGCTGGCGTGGTCGGATGGCGCATGGTTCGGCTCCTGGTCCTGATATGCCGAGCTAGTTGTCTCGGCGAAGAAGGCAGTCGTGTTGGGCCTTCGCGACGTTTCGAGAGCGGCCCAAGAGTCGCACTCTTTCGTTTGGAAGTCCAAGAGACGTTCCATTTTACTATAAATCTTCACCCCCCCCCTTAGACCAAGTCTCATTTTTTACTTTTACTCTCTCTCTTCAGTTCTCACTTTACCGTCGAAGTTTTCAGCTCTCTAGTGGCGGTGCTAGCTGTCGCGGTAGCGTTCCTTGTCTCCGGCGAGCTTTTCCGACCGTAGCTGTCACTTCGAGGTCAGTCTCTCTCCCTTCTCTTTTAAAAAATGGTTAAGATTTCGTCCTCGGATGAGACCCCCGCCTCGGAGCAAGCAGTAGGCCGAGGGGGCGAAGGGAAGGAGGTAGTGGAGCCGAGCGATCAGAACGTCGTTCGTCCAGACAGAGAGGGCGAAGTGGCCGAGCTGCCTAAGGAGGTTGCGGCGGTGTCCCGGGAGGGTAAGGCCGTGGTCACGATCGTGGAGACGCCGAAGACGGCTGGAGCGTTCGGTCGGCAGCCCATTTCTCTGTCGAGCGTGGGAGGCGTACGGAACTACGCCGAGGACACCTTGGAGAGAGTGACCCAAGGCACGGCTAAGTTGGTGGAAGAGAACGAGCCGAGGGAGCTGTCCGAGGTGGACCATACCATCTCGTCTCTCACCGAGGGTGACCTTCACCTGATCCGAGAGGGCTTCCAGATCCCTGCCGACTATGGACTGCTCCTCCCCGGGTCGGGTTTCCGAGCCAACACAAAGTCCTCGTCGGACGTGTGCGTCTTTCTGATCGACTCCCTTATTGCCGGACTCCGCTTTCCCCTCCACCCGTTCGTGGTTGATGTCCTGACATGGTACGGTTTGAGCCCCGCCCAGCTGATGCCGAACACATGGAGGCACGTCATGGCATTCGTCCTCCGATGCCAAGAGGTCGGCGCCAAGCCGAGTATGTTCCTTTTTCGGAGTCTCTACCGACCCTGTCAGCCAAGGCGAGACGAACAGAGGTTCTATCTTTCGCCTCGGACGGGTGTGAAGCTGATCGAGAATCCGGACTCGATCAAACATTGGAAGGAGAAGTACTTCCTCATCCGAGCCCCGGCGCCGTGGGTGATACCGACGGTTTGGGCGAAGGATGGTCTGCCAAAGCGGACCAAGAAGGAGGCGGCGCTGAGTGATGAGGAGGCGGAGGTCCAGAAGAAGCTCCTCGCTCTGCCAGCACTAAGCTGGAAAGAAATTACCGAGGGGGATCTGTTCCGAGGGGGTCTCAGTCCGATCGACCCTAGTATGCTCCTGGTATTCATACTCTTTGCTTAAAGTTCATGAAAATTTTTCTAAGTTTTTTCATTCGGCTTGTGCAGAGACGATGAAGCTGGATTACAAAGCTCTGGTGGTGAAGGGCCGGTCGGAGCAGGAGGCGAAGAAGAAGAGGCCTTCGGCGGGGCCTTAGGACAGCCGAGCCTCGAAGAAGCCTTCGGTCGTGAAGGCTGCCGAACAGCCGAAGGTCATGGTCCTCGAGCAGGGGGAGGTCATGGTCCTCGACCCCCCTGCTTCGGGTGCACCGACTCCGACCCCGAAGGTGGATGCTCCCGGTTCGTCGAGCGGTGCGTTCGGCGTGAAGGAGGTGCTGTCCCTCCAAGTTCCGCCCCTCACTGCCGAGGCGGAGAAGATCTTGACCGAGCGTCACAAGCAGATCTTCGTCCCTGACTGGCAGGTGATGAACGTCGACGGCTTCTTGGGCGACGGCAACATTTGCATGGAGGCGGTGAGGCACCTGCCGACCCCAAAGGATCGAGCGACCCTGAAGGCCGGGCTAGCAAGGGACACCGTGATGTAGTAGATTGCTCGGATTGCTCGGAATACTATGTCGGTAAGTAGGCTGAGCTCTCCCTCATCAAAATTTCTTTCTTAGAATTTTTCTAAGTCTTTGGTTTCGAATTTTAATGTGTCGTTCTTTCTCAGACTCTCTGCCACTTCAATTTCCTGCTCGAGGAGTTTGCGAACAAGGAGCAGGAGAACGAGCGGGAGAGGGCGGAGCGCGTCAAGGCCACGCAGCTGCTTGAGAGGGATTTCTTTTTACGAACTTGCAACACGTTTACCCGCGGTTAGGCGGAGCCCTGTCGACGCTCAGAGTAACGCAGCCGTCTCGTCGAGCGGTGCCTCGGTCGACACCACAATCAGGGTCAGCAGCGAAGGGGGTTCATGTTTCATTGGTTTAGGATCGAGTTCGGAGGGCAGGCCTCGTCGTCCTCGCGTTTCCTTAAACCGAAGCGTTCCCCTTCCGAAGAGGCCCTGATCATGTCGCTTTCTGTCCCCTCTGACTTGTTGTAAAACGTTGTAGTAGAGTCGGTCTTGATGTATGTGAAGCCACTATATATATGAATGCAAATCTGAATGTTTCTTCAGAAAATTTCCAAGTGTTGGACTTCGGCAGTGTATTGAAATTTTGCTATTTGTTTTCCCCTTTTTTCAGCTCGAGGCGGCCGGTTCATATGCTGATCTCCACGGCTCGGATGATGACTCTGAATCCAAAGCCACTTCTGGGACGGCGACTCTGAGTCCTAGGAGCGTCGAGCTGGAGTTACGCCGAGCTGAAGGTGAGCGGGCCCACCTTTTGTCCGTCCTCGACCTACGGGAAGCCGAGATCCAACGCCTGGAGAATAGGATCGCCGAGTTGAGCCCTGCAGAAGGGGACGAAGATTCGCAAATCGCGTTCAGCAACGCTCTTCGGGTCAAGTGTATTCGGCACAACCAGTCGAAGATTATAGCCGAGCGGGACGATTTGCTCTCGGAGATTCGACACTTGCAGACTGTGGTAGCGAAGCTCCGGAACGATGCAGGGGAGCTTCCAGCCGAGGAGGACGAACAGTCGGCCGAACAGTCTAGTGAGGATATTTCCATATGAGGGCCAAGTATAGTGGGTCGGCGTCGTGTATTTTGTTTGCAAACACTTTGTAACCATGGAAACGATGTGCGTTGTGTTGTGGCCTGGTTGTTTAATAAAATATCTTTCATTGCTCTGCACATTTGTCTTGCTTATAACTGTGTTAGGTCGCGCCGAGATCCTCGAACCGAGCGTGTTAGTTCCGTCGGCGAGACTGTTGAACCGAACGGGTACCTATGAGTACAGTATTTCGTCGCTTAGCGACTCTGACAAGGTACGGCACGAATCCCTAGGCGGCTCAGTCCCCAAGAAAACGCTATCTTGTCGTTTAGCGCAGGTGGCAAGATCTGAGCCGTCGTACATAGGCACGAATCTCGAGGCGGCTCAGTTCCCAAGAAAATGCTATCTTGTCGTTTAGCGTCGGTGGCGAAGATCTGGGCCGTCTGATCGAGATCATGTGCGAAAGTTGAGGAGAAAGTGAGTTTTCTCCGTTTGCGAGCTCGGGAAGGCACTTGCTCGGTAGCCGACCGAAGGCGTAGGGCTTCGGGCTTTGGCTGGTAGGCAAGGGTGCTCGGATTGTGTGGCCGGACGTAGCTTCGGTGTTCCTCCGCTGATGGAGCGGAGGGGCGGACCATTCCCAGTTTGCCGCGAAGCAAGCTTGGGGGGACTGGGAGCTAAGTGCTGGACTCCGGGACCATCATTGCAGTTCAATGGTTGTGGGAGCCATTCCGAACGGCGATCTACCCCTGGCTCGTCCGGAGGCGAGCCGAGGAGGTAAAGTCGAGGCGAGTGTTGGACTCCGAACCATCGGTGTAGTTCAACGGTTGTGGGAGCAATTCCGAACGGCGATCTACCCCTGGCTCGTCCGGAGGCGAGCCGAGGAGGTAAAGTCGAGCCGAGTGTTAGACTCTGAACCATCGGTGTAGTTCAACGGTTGTGGGAGCAATTCCGAACGGTGATCTACCCCTGGCTCGTCCGGAGGCGAGCCGAGGAGGTAAAGTCGAGCCGAGTGTTGGACTCCGAACCATCGGTGTAGTTCAACGGTTGTGGGAGTAGTTTCGAACGACGATCTACCCCTGGTTTGTCCGGGGACGAGCCGAGGAGGTGAGGTCGAGCCGAACGTGGACTCCGAACCATTGGTTGAAATCACAATTTAAAAAGCAGGTGATAAGAGGGGAGAGAAACATGCGAATTCACAAACACGACAGAGCTTTCTTTATTGACAATCGACGGCGAACCGTTTTACATAGTACAAGTTATGAAAATAGGTTACAAGTCAGAGGACTGGAATGGCTCGATATCCTATAATACTTAGAGTGGCGCCGGAGCACTCTCTTGGTATTTTAGGAGGTGGTCGGCATTCCAGGTCCTCGGAAGCTCTCTGCCCTCTAGATCCTCAAGACGATAAGCTCCGGGCTGAACTACCCTCGTGATCCTGTACGGCCCTTCCCAGTTCGGAGCCAGCTTGCTCTTCTGACTGGGGAAGGATATGGCCAATTTTCTCAAGACTAAATCTCCTTGCTTAAGGTTGGCGGGTCGGACCTTTTTGTTGTATGCCAGTTCAACCCTTCTTCGGTAACTCTGCTGCCGAATCGTCGCTCTTTCCCCCAGTTCATCTATCAGGTCTAAGTCTGCTCTGAGGTCCCTGGCATTCTGTGCTTCGTCGTAGGATGTGAGCCGAGGGGAAGGTATTCCGACCTCGAGCGGTATCACGGCCTCGGACCCATAGGTGAGGTTGAAAGGGGACTCGCCTGTGGGGGTCCGCTTGCTCGTGCGGTAGTTCCATAGGACGTTAGGGAGTTGGTCGACCCATAAGCCCTTGGAACTTTTGTCCAGCCTTTTCTTGATGCCTGCGAGGATCTGTCGATTAGCATTTTCTGCTTGTCCGTTCGACTGAGGGTGGGAGACGGATGAGAAGCGCTGCTGGATGGCAAGGTCGTCGCACAGAGCTCGGAATGCTGTGCCAGTGAACTGAGTCCCGTTGTCCGTCCCGAGGACACGGGGGATGCCGAACCTACAGATGATGCTCTTCCAGAAGAACTGTACCACCTTGTTCTCGGTTATAGTGGCGAAGGGCTCGGCCTCGACCCACTTCGAGAAGTAGTCGATGGCTACGACCAAGAACCTGAACTGACCCGGAGCCGGAGGGAAAGGCCCTAGTAAGTCCATCCCTCATATTGCAAAGGGGATGGGACTTGATAAGGAGGCAAGGTTGGCCTGAGGGAGGCGACGGATGCCGGAGTGTCTCTGACAAGAGCTGCATTGCCGAACGTGTCGCTCGGCGTCTTGAAGGAGGGTCGGCCAGAAGTACCCATAATTCAAACCTTTTCGGGCCAAGGACCTAAATCCTGAGTGTGCCCCTCCGATGCCTTCGTGGAGCTCTTGTAGGGCATATTCGGCCTGATCCGGAGAGAGGCACCTTAGGTACGGTCGGCCGTCTATTTGAGAGAAAGAGCGTTTGTATAGGATGCCCTCGATCAAGACATACCGCTGGCCTGGGTTCTGACTCGGCGAGCCTCTTTGGGGTCTTCGGGTAGGAGCCCGTCCCTTAAGAACTCCACTAAAGGCTTCATCCAATTATCTTGTAACATGACCGGCAACGATTCTGCCGAGCCAGGTGTCTCGTCTTCGATGCTCGGCTTAGAGAGGACTTCGATCAGTACGGTCTATTCGAGACCTTGTAGTGAGGACGAGGCCAATTTGGAGAGGGCATCGGCCTGTGAGTTCTCTTCACGAGGGACCCGCTGGATGAGCGCCTCCTCGAACCGGCTCATGAGGGCCCGAACCTTAGCAAGGTACTTCGCCATCCGCTCGTCTCGGGCCTCGTACTCGCCCAAGACCTGGTTTACGACGAGCTGGAAATCGCTGTGGATTCGGAGGCGCTGCGCCCCAGCACTTCGTGCAAGTCCGAGGCCAGCAATGAGTGCTTCGTACTATGCCTCATTGTTCGAGGCCTTGAAGTTCATGCGGATCGCGTACTGGAGGACGAAGTCGTCAGGGCCGTTTAGAATGATGCCAGCGCCACTTCCTTCATTACAGGAGGATCCGTCCACAAAGACTGTCCAAATGGGGGGTCCATTCGGAATGTGTTCGACCTCAGGGATAGTGGACTCTACGATGAAGTCGGTGAGTGCCTGTGCCTTAATTGCTGTCCGAGGCTGGTAAGAGATGTCGTGCTGGCTCAGCTCTATGGAGCACTTCATCAGCCGGCCCAAGGTCTCAGGCTTGTAGAGGATCTGCTTTAGGGGTTGGTCGGTGAGGACGACGATCGAGTGGGACTGAAAGTATGGCCGAAGCTTCCTCGCCGCTGTGACTAGGGCGTAGGCCATCTTCTCTATCTTCGGATAGCGGAGCTCGGCGTCCCGAAGCACCTTGCTCACGTAGTAGATGGGCCTTTGGGACCGGTCCTCCTCTCTTACCAGGACAGCACTAAGGGTCTGCTCGGAAGCAGCCAAGTAGACGAAGAGAGTCTCGCCCGGGACCGGTTTGCTGAGCAGAGGGGGGTTCACCAAGTATGCCTTCAGTCGGTCGAACGATTCCTGTTGTGGTTGGCCCCACTCAAAACCCTTAGCCCCCCTGAGTGCTTTGAAGAAGGGGAGGCACTTTTCCCCCGACTTCGAGAGGAACCGACCGATAGCGGCGAGCCGACCGGTAAGCTTCTGCACCTCCTTGATGTTCCGAGGCGGGGCCATGTCTAATATGGCCTTAATCTTCTCGGGATTAGCTTCGATTCCTCGTTGGCTTACCATGAAGCCGAGGAATTTTCCCGAGGAGACCCCGAACGCACACTTGTTCGGGTTCAGCCGCATGCTGTGCCTTCTCAACACGCCGAAGGCCTCCTGGAGGTCGGCCATGTGATCAGTGCCTCGGACGCTTTTGACGAGCATGTCGTCAACGTACACCTCCATATTCCGACCTATCTGGTTCTGGAAAACCTTATTGACGACGCGCTGATAGGTGGCGCCCGCGTTCTTCAACCCGAACGGCATGACCCTGATAGCAGTAGAGGCCCTGGTCGGTGATGAAGGAGGCCTTCGGAATGTCCGGAGGGAACATTCGGATTTGATTATAGCCTGAGAAGGCATCCATGAAGCTGAGGAGCTCATGGCCCGAGGTGGCGTCAATGAGGGTGTCGATGTTTGGAAGAGGGAATGGGTCCTTCGGACACGCCTTATTCAGGTCGGTGAAGTCAATGCATATTCTCCAGGAGTCGTTCGACTTCTTGACCATTACAACATTGGAGAGCCACTCAGGGTAATTTACCTCCTGTATGAACTTGGCCTTAGCATTTTATCCACCTCCTCCTTGATGGCCTGCTGTCGCTCGGGAGCGAACTTTCGCCTCTTCTGCTGAACCGGTTTGCACCCCGGTTCGACACTTAGGCGATGGACGAGCAGCTCCTCGGAAATGCCAGGCATGTCCGCGGCCGACCATGCAAACAAGTCATGGTTATCCCGGATTCATTTAATCAGGTCCGAGCACAGTGCGGTCGGCAAGGATTTGCTGATGAGGAACTTCCGGCTCGGATCCTCGTCCGAGAAGAGCACTTCTTCTAACTCGTCCGCCGGCTCGGACGTTGGCCGAGCTTTCGGCTCGGGGATTTCTAGTGTCTCGAGCGAGAGCACTGGTCCCCCGGTGGAAGTCATGTAGCACTTCCGGGCTGTTTCTTGGCTTCCCCTGACTTCCCCTACTCCCGACCGAGTGGGGAACTTCATTTTCAAATGGTACGCCGAGGGGACAGCTTCCAAGGCGGCTAGGCCGGGTCGGCCTAGAATGACATTATACGCCGCCGGGACGTCGATGACCATGAAGTCCATCGGCTCGGTCCGGGTAGTAGGGGCACTTCCCGCGGTTACGTCTAGGGTTATCACTCCCTCGACAGTTACCGGGACCCCCGTGAACCCGTGGAGTGTGTAACCGGCCGGCTTGAGACGGACCCGGGACAGCTGCAGGCCTCGGAAGGCCGAGAGGAAGAGAATATTGACCGAACTCCCATTGTCTACTAAAATCCTCTGCACCTTGAAGTTGGCCATGCGGAGGTCGATGACGAGGGCATCACAGTGTGGGGTTCGGACCCCTTCGAGGTCTGCGTTGGAGAAAGACACAGGGACGCCGAGACCTTTGGGGGGAGGGGCACTGTGAATCGAGTTGACCTCTCGGACGAAGGCCTTCTGGGAGGAATTAGAGGAGCCCCCCATGGGGCCTCCGTGGATCAGGTGCAGAATCCGTTCCTCCTCGAACTCAGGTGTCTCTTCGCGTCGCTCGGAGCGCTTGTTAGCCCCCCGAGGCAGAGGAGAATTGCGATCCGCCCGATCGTTAGCCTTCACGAATTTGGCCAACTGCCCCCTCTGGATGAGGGCTTCGATCTCATCTCTCAATGCCCGGCAGTCGTTCGTGTCGTGGCCGTGATCCCGATGGTAACGACACCATTTATCTTTGTTCCTCCTCTTCACCGGGGTGTGCATCCTCGGAGCTGGAGGGATGACTTCCTCCTTCTCCACTTCCATTAGGATGGTGGAGACATTAGTGGTGAGGGGAGTGAACTTCTCGAACCTGGGGGGAGGGCGGCGCTGACCGCCATTGTCCTTCTGCGCCTTCTTGGACCCCTCTTCCCCCGTCGCCTTCCTCTTCGACCCTGAGGAGGACCCCCCGAAGCTCGGGAGGGCCTCAGCCTCCTCTGCTCGGATATACTTCTCGCACCTCAGGAGGAGGTCGGCGAAGTCATGCGGGGGCTTCTTGGCTAGGGACGATCGGAGGTTGGCATTGAGGACGTTCGACTGGAATGCCACGGTCGCCACTGACTGGTCTAAGGAGGCGATAGACCTAACCTCTGCGGTGAATCTCTTCACATAGTCCCGCAGCTTCTCTTCCCTTTCCTGCCGCAGGTTCAGTAGGGAGAGGTTTGTCTTCTCGGCTCGCCCGCTACTCACGAAGTGAGTTATGAACAGTGTTTCAAACTGCTCGAACGAGAAGATGGAGGAGGGAGCGAGTCTGGAATACCATTCCCGAGCCGACCCCCTGAGGGTGGCAGGGAAGGTCCTGCAGAGCACGGCGTCGGAAGCTTGATGGATCAGCATCAGGGTCTTGAAGCTTTCGACGTGATCAACTGGGTCGGATTCCCCTGAGTACGTTTCAAACTGCGGAGGTTTGAAACCCCTCGGTATGTGGGCCTCCATGATCGACCGAGAGAAAGGGGGTCTGCTGGGACGGACTGTTCCTGCTCGGGACTCCTCCTCTCTGTCCATGCGGCCAATGCGCCTCTCCACCTCATGGAGACGGCGGATGAGGGCGTCGTCCCTCCGCTGGTAATCATATGACCCCCCGGATTCCTCTTCGTAAGAAGGGGAGCGCGGACTGCGGCACCGGTAGTCCTGGGATCGGCGAGGACTATAGTGCTGCTGCTGGCGGCTGGGAGCCGGGGACGGACTTCGGGTTCGGCAACGAGGACTGGGATCCCTCGGGGGCGTTGGAGCCCTCTGGGCATTTTGGACATTCTGCCGAAGGTTGAGAGCCTGCAGCACGGTGTCTTGGAATTGTAGGAACTCGGCACGGGTGATGGGTGCGTCATTGTTCCTGCGATGATGCCGATCCGCGGGGGACTGTGGCCTCCTCCTTCGGCGGTCGGGTGATGCCGCTCGGCCCCTTCGGTCCGGAGACCGTCTGCCCCCTCGGCGGTGAGGCGACCGCTCACCACGATGCTGGCGGGAGGCTCCCTCTCGGGCCCGCCTCTCATCAAGGTGAGTGCGGAGGTCCTCATCTTTCTGGCAGGTTCAGGAGTGTGTTGCGGAGGTCGGGATGATGAGAAGCCATTGAGTCCGAGGACCCATTATGGACCGAGACATGGTCCGGGTTGAGGGGCTGCTTCTGCTTCCGACCGTTATGGCCGGAAGGGCCATTGTTGGGTTGCTGCTTGGGAAGAGGAGGTTGTCCCTGCTAGGCCGGCGGAGGAAGATCGTGCTGTGGAATAGGATTGAGAGGGGCTTCCTCTGTAGGGTCGGCGGGATTAGCCCCACGGTTTGACCCTCTGGATCTGACCTTCTTTGGAGGCATGGTTGGAGAGGACGACAGAGAAGGGGCTGAGGCTGTTCGTGCGGTTGGTTCCCACAGACGGCGCCAATCTGTTACCGCTAATTTCGGTGTGGGGGTAAACAGATAGAATCTGTGAGTTCGAGGAAAACCTGAACAGTTGACTCAAGCCTTCTTGCTCCTGGCGCAACCTGCAAGGAAGTGCGAGACACCGGGGTTGATTCCGGCGACGCACCCTCCGACGCTCTTGTCAGTAATCAGAAGAGATTAAGAAAGAGCTTAAAGTGGTGAAAAAGTGATTAACCTGGTCACAGTGGCAGAGGGGAGGTATTTATAGTCGCCTGGGGAGTGATTAGAGGCCTGGTTCCCTGTGTAACTGCTAGGAGGAAAATCCTCACAGTCTGTTTAGGAAACTAACCCCTTGATTCCCGGTGAGAGCAAATCAGGCCCGTTGACTTGGTCAAGTCAGTGGCCCTGATTTGGCTCTTGCTGGTCTGGGCTCGCTTCGGGTCGGGACCCGTGCCCAATTGGAGCGGACCCATTCGTGGGTTATTGGATCTGTGAGAAGGAGACCCAGTGCCTGCTTTGGATCCGCTTGTATGTGAAATTACCGTTTTACCCCCGAGCTTCAAGATTCGTGCCCAATCTGGACGGTTCCGATTTAACCCCATTTTTAGCCATATCAATGAGTAAGACTGGATTTTGGGTACTGGGCTTTATACCCACTCAACAGGTCCAATAACTAGTAGATAACACGTGCAAATACGTGTTGTCTCATACAATATTATACACAATAATATTCTATTAATATTGTGAATATACCTATGTATCCGACAAATGTGAAATCAATTTTATTTGACAGAAATTTTCAAGATGATTGATTTTCATATAATATATAACCTATTTGGATTTAAATTGAATTTATTATCATTTTTACAAGTTTTAATGCAGTTTCTCATAGAAAACTCAAAACTTTAAATCCAACCGTTGACAATTTCGGAAAATTTCATATGATATTCTTTTTTATGTTTACAAAATTATTTAAATATTTTGAGATAATCAGACAATTATTGACTAGTATAATAATTCGGACCTGAAGCTCCGTCAGTATTTTCTTTTATAACCTAAAGTTCTATACTTTCAATTAAATTCAGACTAGAAGCTCTGTACGTATTTTATTTTAGAACCTGAAGTTCCATATTTTCAATTTCATACATAAAATCTGAAGTTTTATATAATAAAATTTGAAGTTTTATTACTTTAATATTAGAATTTGAAATTCTAAAATAATATATATATAATCAAACCAGATGTTTTGATATTATAATTAGATTGGGACCCGAAGTTCTCTGTATTCAAAGGTAAGCCTAATGTCATGACACAACCTGAAGTTCTATAAAAAAATTATGCATTGGAATCATGAATCTAATGTTCAAAGCTATGAGTGAGGAACATGAAGTTTTAACTTCAATTAACAAAATTTTATTTATTTCCTTATGTTCATATAAACTACTAATTTTATATATTTTATCTCAGCTACTAAAAAGATGTCGAACATTACTAAACTCGACTTTAAGGCTCTTGCGTTCAACAGAGAAAATTATTTATCATGGAAATTGGATGCTAAGATCCATTAGAAATCGAAAAAACTTGGTGATACTATTGCTGAAAGAAATAAGGTGTACCCGGAGGACAAAGCATCCGGTCTCATTTTTCTTTGTCACCATATACATGATCTGAAAAATGAGTATTTAATTGAGAAAGATCCCTTGGTTCTTTGGAAATCTCTGAATGATAGATATGATCACCAGAAGATGGTCATATTACCCAATGCTCAAAGTGATTGGTTGAATATGAGATTCTAAGATCATAAGATAGTTTCTGAGTACAACTCTATTCTATTTAATATTGTTTCTCATTTGAGATTGTGTAGTGAAATAATTATTGATGAGCAAATGATAGAAAAAACACTCTTTCTACATTCATTCCTTGAATTTGCATCTACAACAGCAGTATCGGAATGACGATTTTCTAAATATTATGAACTGATAACTTGTCTCATGTTGCAGAACAAAATAACAAAGTTTTAATTAAGAATCATAATTCAAGATCAAACCAGAAGTCTATGACAATTCCTGCGTCAAATGCCAACTTTGGTAAAAATAAAGGCAGAGGTAGGGCACGTGGATGAAATAATTACTTCAAAAGTAGTGGATACAATAATTCCTCCAGTAGAGGTGGACATAATAAATACTCCAATAGAGGAGGTTATAAAGGTCTAAATAATGCAAAGTTCAAAAACCACCAGAAGAGGTATGTCCCCCATATTGAGAAGAATCAAAATCTACCTAACAGTTTTTTAAAGTATTCAGACGATACTTGTTATAAATATGGAAAAAGTTGACATTGGTCACATATCTGTCGTGCACCAAAACATGTGGTAGATTAATACAAGGTTCTGTCAATTCTGCAGAGACAATTATGTTGTATGATAAAGAGCTGATGAAAGATCATGATGCTAATATGCCAAGGGGATCTACAAACTGGAATCTTGAAGATTTCTTTGAAGATATTGCCAGCCTGTTAACACTAAAGCATTTGAAGCAAAATTGGGAGAACCACAAAGTTTGGTCTAGAAGACCTAAAAACAACTGTTATCATTTTATTAAATTCATTTTTTTTAGTTTATATTTTTGTAGAATTGTTTGTTTTTATTTCATGTTAATATATTATCTTTGCTTTGAATGATCAAGTTATTTTTCCTGCTTAAGTAATTTATTAATTTTTATCATATTTTAGAGGCATGGATCATGAAATGCATGAAACTGAAGATAATATGTGTCCGGTAGACAGTGGCACAACACATATTATACTAAAAAATCAGAATTTTTTCTCAGAATTTGTGTTGAATCCATACCAAGTGTCCACCATAGCCAGACCTGTATAAATAATTGAAGGTACTTGAATAGCTCATATAATGTTACCAAATGGCACTTATATATTCATTAAAAATGCTTTATTTTTCAGCAATTCCCGAAGAAATTCTCTTAGTTTCAAAGACATTAGAATGAATGGGTACCACATAGAAACTGTATGTGAAGATAAGAAATAATTCTTATACATCATTACTAGTGTTAGAAGTCAGAAACTCATTCTAGAGAAGTTAAGTAAATTCTCCTATGTTCTATCCTGCACAAGAATTTTGAATGTTGAATCACACTCCATTATGAGCCAAAATCTCAAGCTAAGCCAGAAACATAAATCAAACCCTAAATTTAGTGAACCTAAGATCTTAACTCTCTGGTAAGGAAAATAATAAATAACTCATATGGAAATCCATTAGCAAACCATCAGTTAACTATACCTAGTGGATACTTACGTAGCCGTATTCACAAGGTAAACTCCTCATCAAACCTTCTTTTCTTAAGCTTGCATCTGAATCACAATCATTTCTCGAGAGGATACAAAGTGCTATTTATGGCCGTATATATCCTCATAGTGGACCTTTTAGATATTTCATGGTTCTAATTGATATATCCACTCGTTCATCCTATGTTTGCCTACTTTCTACTAGAAAATGCAATTTTTTCTTATCTACTAGCCCAAATCATCAAACTTAGAGCCCATATTTTTTACCATCCTATTAAGTCTATAAGACTTGATAATGCGGCATAATTAACATATCAAGTTTTTGATATTATTGTTCATCGATAGAGATTGATGTTGAGCATCCCATTCCACATGTTCACACATGGAATGGCTTAGATGAATCCTTGTATAAGCATTTTCAACTTATTGCCAAAAACTTTACTAATGCAGTTTAAATTCCATGTTAGTGCTTGGGGACATGTTGTACTACATGCATCAATGCTTGTAAGATTTACAACACATCATATCACCATTTCTTTCCACAACAACTTGTATAAGGTAATTAACCAAATATATCACATTTATGTAAGTTTGGCTGTGCGGTTCAAGTTCCTATTCCACCTCCTCAGCGTTCTAAAAATGGGTCATCAACGGAGATTGAGGATTTATGTAGGTTTTGACCCGCCCTCTATTATTCGGTATTTAGAACTAATGATAGGAGATGTGTTTAGTGCCTATTTTGAGAATTGTCACTTTGATGAGACAGTATTCTCGCTGGTACGGGGAGATAAGAAAGTTCATGAAGAACACATTGTTTCTGCAAAACAATCTGTTCCAGCAAAATGACGAGAATTAACATGGAATACTTTCACTTTGTCTCATATAGATCCATGTACTTCACAATGTGAGAATGAAGTATAGAAAATATTGCATTTACAAGAAATTGCAAATAGATTACATGATGCATTTAATGATGCAGTGAAAGTGACCAAGTCACACCGCTAGCTATGAATGCACCTATCAGAGTTATTATTCCGGTAGAACAGAACTCAAATATGGAAACAAATGAATCTGCAACACACCAGAAACGTGAGACCTATAGGTTCAAAAGACCATGCTCATCCGAAAATTAGAAATGAGAAAACATGCTCAAATAATACTCCTGAAGAATTTAGTTATTTCCCCCGAGAAGAAGCTATGCAAAAATCCACTTTCTCTAAAACTCCAGAAGAAGTTATTGTCTTAGAAAAGACACAAGTCCCCGCAGAGACTTTGGAAGTCCCTGAAGAGACAAAGGTACCAAATAATAAAGAGATCTTGATACTTTACACAAATTCAATAGAGATGTGAGACATAAAAGATATAGTCATCGATGACATAGTTACATATGTTGTAGCTGCACAAGTATCAAAGGGCAATGATAATGATGATACTGAACCATGTACTATAAATAAATATCGACAAGAGTAGATTGGCCAAAATGGAAAGATGCCATCAAGGCAGAATTAGAGTCTCTCAGTAAACGTGGTGTATTTGGACCTATAGTACCAACCCCAAAGGATGTTAACCATGTAGGTTACCAATGGGTGTTTTACGAAAAAGAAATGAAAGTAATGAAATTACTAGATGATACAAGCAAAAATCATGGCTAAGCTCCACTATTCGATCCCAGCATGGATCACGATGTAGATAGGGACAACATAACAAATTCATGAAAACCTAAAGCCCGAAGACAGTTCATGGGCCTCCCACAGGCCTACTAACTCAGTTTGGCCCGCCAAGGAGGGTTGCTCAATTCTGGAATAATCAAATCCCTTAAGATTAGGGGATTAACTAATCATCATATCCATAATCTGCGGAATCCAATTTGGCAGCAGGGAATCTCTCCATAACAGATTCTCACTAGCCTATAAATACATGCCCCACAAACACCGTTACCGAGTAATCATAATTTTACCACATAATCCCACATTAACCTACACTGTTACAGGCTTAGAAGCCGCCCATCGACTTTCCCAACCTTCTTCTCGGAAGCGAGATGTATATCTGAGCCAAAGAGGCCCTGCACCCAGAAGGCCGAAAAAAATTCCCCGTTCAAGAGGAAAAGGAAGATGGACATTAATGAAACCCTGGAGAACACCCAGAAGGATGCCTCTGGTCAAAGGAAACCCCCTCTGGTCCCTCGTTTTGAAAAGTTCAGTCCACTTAACTCGAGTGTCTCTGCCATCCTCATAGAGATGGAGGAAGAGGGGTTGATCTGACACCCACCTCGGTATAACAACCATAAAAAGAAAAGGGATATGAGGTTCTACTGCCAATTCCATCGGGATCATGGCCAAAAGACCGACAATTTTTAGGCTCTTAAAAACCAAATCGAGAACCTCATCTGGAGAGGGAACTTGTCCAAATTCACTCGGGATGGCCGAAGGGCCTCTCCTCCTCCCCGAGGAGAGAACAAGCATCCAGACTTGGAGTCTGAACCTCAGTACTCTGAAAGGATGGCCATCCTCCACTGCGTTCACGATGGACCCATTGGGGGGACTCAAACTCCTCCCACAAGGATTTTGTCCGGGAAATAAATTCGGTTCATAACTGACCTCCTCCTCGAGGTCGCGGACTGTCTGTCTCATTCTCGAATAAGGATCTCGAAGGTGTTCGGGTTCCTTATTGTGATGCCTTGGTCATTAGCCTTGGCCTAGCCAACCACATGGTCTGTCGTATTCTGATGGAGAATGGAAGTTCAATTAATATCATGTTTCTTGCTGCCTTCGAAGGGTTTAAACTCTCCCGGGAGAGGTTAAAGCCTGCGGGCTACACCCTTCATGGCTTCTCAGGTGTCCCAGTTCAGATCGAGGGGATCATTACCTTGGATGTCACTTCCGGGAAACTCCTGACCTCCCGAACTGAGGTGATAGATTTCAAGGTAGTCAATGTCAAAGCAGCTTATAACGCCATCCTCGGTCATCCGGGCCTTATTTGTGTAACACCTCGCAAAATTGGAAATGACAATTTTGCCCCTCGTGCGTTACGCACGTGTATTTTGTACCGCTACGGGTAATATCCATAACATATTTCACTATGTACTTTTGGATTCCGAGTATTTATGCATTTCATGTCTTCTAAAAATTTATTTTATCCAATTTGAATCAATTCAAATATAAAATTCCAATCTCTGTATTTTTCACGTGTTTTATACGTATTATCGATGCACGTATCAATTACGTATTTTCCACCGCTATGTGTGATATTTCTATGTGTATCGATTATTTATTTAATAACGTGTTCAAATTCGTTTTATAAACGGAAGTTCATTTTTCTCCTATTTCGATTTAAATATTTTTATACGTGCGGTGCACGTGTTTTTTATGTACATAGTGATTATATTGTGGAATATATAAAAATTAATAAATATATTTTTTCTTATATTTTATTTCGATTATCTTTAAATATTTTCCCATTGATAAAGTCGATCTCGTATTTTTAATATTTTTACGTGCGACGCACATGTTTGCAGTGCACGTATTAGTTGCATTATCTTTTAAAATAAAATTTCATAAAGTATTTGTTGTCTATTTTATTCATACATGAAAAGTATATTTTTTTATTAAACTAATTTTATAAGCATATTATATAAATATAACTTATGTTCTAATTTAAAAATAAAAATAATTAATTTTTGTGAAGTGTACACAAAGCACGTGCACGTGCACACGTGCAATGTACACACCTCAAAGTGGCCGACTGTGTTTGGGACGGAGGGAAAGTAGTGTTTTGAATTAGAGAGTGAATTAGTGGGTGTATTAGTGGAGTGTAGTTAATTTAACTACTCAACTATTCTATAAAATACCCCAATACCCCCCTTCACTTTCTCCTCCTTCCCCTTCCTTCTTCCTGTCTCTACCGAAACCAAATCCACCAGCAACCCCACTTTGTTTCTCCACTCATTTCACCATACAACATATACACAACTTATAATATATTCTTACACACACACACACACACACACACACACACACACATATATATATATGAACACATCTTCCTTTTATCAAAATGAATCAAAATCAGAGAATAGCTCAGTGATGTCTCAGATTTTTGCTGTGGATTTTGGTGGAGGATTTGCTTGGGTTTTGTGTGGATTTTGGCATGCTTTTGGGATTTTCTTGGTGCTTTTGAAGGGGTTTGTTACTAGTAAACTTTGCAATTTGGTGGGTATTTCTTAAATTCTTTCTAATTTTAGGAGTAGGTTGCATACTAGACGATATATAATTTAATTCTTAAATCTTGATTGGTATGGTAATCTTACTTTAATTTTGTCATGATATTGTGATTCAAATAAATGGCTAGAACATGGGCAATTTCTCTACTTCTAAATTAGATATCATGTTAGTAGATTAATTTCATGAATATGCGAAAGTAATTAATTAAAATTTCCATGTGATTGCCTAAAGAGACTAGTAGAGGAAAGGAGAAAATTTTGATTGTGATTAGTGAAATAAAAAATCATCATGATGTCTTGTTAATGAGATTTATGCTAGAATATCTATTTTTTAAATGAACCATGCTAATGTGATGGTATTGTTAAATGAATGGCTTAGATGTAGATGAATGGATATTGCTATGTTTAGTGTAGATTGAGTTGAATAGATATTGTCATGTTTAGTTGATAAAATGCGTAAATTGTTGTTATATAATATTAGTGGGATAAATAAAAAAAATTGCTAAACTCTTGTAGAATTAAAAGGAGAACAAGAACATGCGTTTAGTAGATTTATATTGTTTCTTTTGAAAGGAAACCATAGTTTTATTTTAAGTCAATAATATAAATCGTAAAGAAAAACTTATTTTTAGTGTTGAAATTAAGAGTTTTTAATCACTGTTATACTGTATTTTTTTAAAGGGAATATTATGGGAAAATTTTGAAGTGAAAGATAAAAGTTTATTGAGAAAATCGAAGTTGTAAAGGAAAACTTTGTGAACAGACAGAAAGTATAAAGTTTTTTCATCTCCTCTTCATAAAAGAGAATTAGTTTTGGTATATTAGCTTTCAGTATGAGTATAGGATGCTGTGTACAGTGTATAAGGTCTCGAGTTCGAGTCTTGAAGAGGCTCTGTTTTCACAAAAAATTGATTTTTCTCAAAACACAGTACAGTCGACATATAAAGTAAATAAGCAATATCATATCGGTTAGTCACTATGGACTTATTGGTCTTCGGGTGCGCTTTGGGTCTGTTATTGTAGTTGGGCGGGGGTTTAGCTCTGGGTTCGATTCCGACCTCTGCCTTTTATTTGGGTTTCAATATTTTTTTATTATACAAATTCGATTTGTGGGTTAGTTTGAGTCTTAAGAGTAATAAAAAAAAAATCTATTATTCATTATATATTATCTAGGCTTTATGAAAAATAATTCTACAACACTTTAGTGTATTTTGTGAAGATTGGATGTGGTTTTTATATTAAAATGGATTAAAGAACTTGATAAATCTTCTTCAAAATATGGTTTTAGTATAATTAAAGAAAAAGATGAAAATTCGGAATGCAGTTAGATTTCTTCTTGATGAGATTTTATGGTTATTAACATTTGATTAAGAGAACATTTGATTTTGCACACAATGCTATGAGTGATTAAATTAGGCTTTAAAAGAAAATAATTTTGGAAAATTAAGGGAGAACAAATACTATAAAAAATATTTTGTACGAAAAATTATACAAATGAAATCATACGTGCAAAACACGTAAAATCACAAAAATATCTCATAATTGAAAACTATGGTGTTACAGAGCTGATGGGCCCGAAAATAGCACACATTCTTCTCGTAGGCATGTTGTTGTTGTGGAATTACTGTATTTCCCCTATCGACTTTAAGATGCATAATGAGATCATAAGTTCCCCACTCCTGAAAGTTGGGTACACACCCTTCGAGAAGTAGTTCGCTCTGTTTCAGGTAATCAGGGGAGCGTCTGTGGCTTTCGGGGAGGTCAAGAATTTTTGTTTGGAGTTTCTCAGGTCGTTAGATACTTTCTAAAATTTTTAACTAATTTTTCAAACTTATAATTATTTTTTAGAATTTCTAATTAATTTTCCAAGATTTATTCGTAATTTTTAATTAATTTTCCCGAATTAATAATTATTTTTTGGAATTTTTACTTATAATTTCTAAATTTATAATCACTTTTCGGAATTATCAATCAACCGATCATGGGGCACGAATTTTGAGGAGATCTAAAGGCCCTCATGAAATTTCTTGCCAGGGGTGCTCGGATGATGGGCTAAGCGCCGAACTGAGGTAGTTCGGCTCTGCGAGGCAGTGGTGGTCCGGTCGGGCTAAGGTGCTGGGTTCGAATAGGCCGAGCGTCGATCCTTGGAGCTTTTGCTCATTTCGTGCCAGGGGGGTCCAAGGCTCGAGCGACAGGCCGAGCTTCGAGCTTTGGAGAATTTACGTATTTCTTGCTTGGGGTTCGAGCAATAGGCCGAGCTATGAGGAGATTTGGCGCATTTTTTGCGAGGGGCTCGTGCGACAGGCCGAGCTATGATCGTTGGAGGTTTGTCGAATTTCTTGCGAATGGCTCGGGCGATAGGCCGAGCTCCAAGCCTTGGGGATTTTGTGCATTTCTTGCGAAGGGCTTGAATGATAGCTTTGCGCCGATCTCCAAGCCTTAGAGATTTAGTGCTTTTCTTACGAGGGGCTCGAGCGACAAGTCAAGCTCCGAGTCTTGGAGACTTTGCGCATTACTTGTGATGGGGCTCGAGCAACTAGCTGAGCTCCGACCTTTGGAGGTTTTGTGCATTTTTTTTTTTGCGAGGAGCTAGAGCGATAGGATGAGCTCCGAGCCTTGAAGATTTTGTGCCTTTCTTGCGAGGGGCTCGAGTGACAGGCCGAGCGCCGAGCTCGCCTCCTTAGACAATGGTGACTTGTTATATGTTTGGTTGGACGAACCTCTAAACTTAAGAAATTCATGCATGCTTGGGCCCCTTTATCTCTTGGCTTCCATCGTTCGATGGAGTAACATGTGGGTGGTAGAGATTATGCTACATCACCGCTACAGTCACCATAGGGTCCACCTGGGCTTTCTATTTAGTCTGTTAGATGGTTGACAAGTGCGTGACGGAGATCGTGACATGTCAGTCATCGATGCATCTTTTGAGATTCTTCTCTCTCTCTCTATAAATCCCCCCCCCCCCCTTCATTTTTCACTTCTACTCTTTAGTTTTAGTCAAAGCTTCTCTATCCTCGTTGCACACACACTCTCCCTAAATCTCCAATTCCGGCAAGTTTTTTGGCAGCTTTTCATCCTTAATTCACCATCTCTTTCACCCAGATAAATTTTAATTGAAAATAATGTCTAGGGTCCAATCCAATGACTCAGCTTCTACATATAGCTGAGGAGATGGTGAGGCCGAGGAGACGTCCTCCAAGCAGCTGGAGGAGAGGGGGGCCGAAGCGGTGTCTTTAGAGGAGGGGGGACGAGGTCGAGATATTGACTTCCGTAGGTGAGGACGATGTCCAAGTACTCCCCATGCCTCCCAAACAGTTAAGGAGGAAAGGGAAATGAAAGTTGGACTTTTCATAAGAGAACTCGGTGGTGAAGGAGGAGCCCATTGAGTACTTTCCGGGTGGTGGTATGGAGCCCCTTTTTTGGCCTACTCGATTCTGGTCCGGATGTAACCTGAGGATCTTTAGGACTAGTTGCAACACGGGCCTATAACCCCCTCACCGGGTAGGGCTCTGATCGAAGTAGACCGTACCTAGAACATTCTATCAAGGAATGAGCTCTTGATCATTTAGAACGTCTTCTTTATTCTGAGAACATATGAGTTATTCCTTCTTAGCCCTGGGAACTAACCCACCAAAGCCCTCGCTCTTGGGTTTTGTATGTTCCCTTTCAACACGTTTCATTCGGGCTTGTGTCTACAAGCCACCCTTTTGTTAAGAAGGTGCTCAATTGGTTCGGGGTGAACCCAATGTAGCTAAGACCCAATTCTTGAAAGCACTTAGTGAGTTTCATCATGCTGTGCGGGATAGTAGGGGTGTCGGCGAACCTCAAGTTCTTCTGTAGGTGCTTTAGGATTTGTTCTTTAGGTACTATTATTCCCCTTGGATTAGGAAACACACAATCCAAGGGCAACCAGACTCCATAAAGGATTGGAAGTCAAAATATTTTGTGGTGCATCGCGTCGAACCTTGGGACATACCCACACAGTGGGTCTTTGAGTTGCCGACTGGGAGTAAGAAAGCTCCCAAGGAGGAGTTTAGTGACGGGGAGTTGGAGGTGTTCTAATGCATATTTGCTGGGGTGGGAGGTGATTTGGCCATCCTTGAAAGAGAAACACTTAGTCAAGTGGGGATTGAGTTCGATGGACCCTAGTATGTTACTTTGTTCATGACTTTTTGTAACTTTTAATTTTCTTTTAAACTTGTCTATTTTTGTATACAAATGATCAACTAAGAGGAGATCAACGCTTGAAGGGCCGAGCTCAGCAACAAGAGGCTCGCCGAAAATTCGAAGAGTAGAAAGAGGTCGTCGGTGTCTAACCCCACCTCACAACTCTCAAAGAATGTGATAGTGGCAGTGGACTCTCTTTCCAAACCGGCCAGTGTGCCGCTGAGCCCCTCTACTCTCGCCGTTTTTGAGCTTGTTCAAGCTCCGCTCCCTGCCTTCACCCCGAGGCTAGAGAGGTCCTTGTCTCCAAGACAGAGACGATCTACCATCTCGACTGGAAGGTGACCCTCGCGGATTCAATGACTGAGTTGAGAGTCGCAGTCGAGGTGGTGGACAACTTAGCCCCTCCACGGGAATGGTGAAAGTTGGCCACCAAGACCTTCGAGACGAGCTACCTCTAATGGGATCCATTCGATGTTGTGGTACGTAGGCAACTCCTTTGTCTTATTGATTTTGCCTGTTTAACTTTTTGAGTGTTTGGTGATCTTATTTCCAGGCTAATCTCCATGGTGCTAAGATGAAGATGCAGTATGAGTACGAAACGAAGTTGCTGAAGAGCAGGATTGCGCGGGTCAAGAAGGAGTGCCTTGATACCAAAAAGGTGGCCAATGCTTCTGAGAAGAAGGAGAAGGCCATGCTGCTGGAGGTTGGCTTGTTAAACCTAAAGCGAGAGAATCTGCTGAAGGAGAAGGCGAACTAGGAGGAGGTGAAGAAGGAGCAGATGGCAAGGTTCTGAACTGAGGCTCTAGACATGCTCATTGATGCCTAAGACCAGCGCTATACGAAGGCCCTGATGGACATGGAGGAGTGAGTTGTCAGCTTTAGTGGTGAGGGGTACCACTTCGGCCTTAAGGAGGGCAAGGTTTTTGTGGTCTCCGAGGAGAGCTGGAGTAGTTCAGAGGAGGGTGTCCCTAAGGCGGGTAAGGAGCAGGCCACCTCGGAGCCCCCGGAGACGAGCGAACTTCCTACCATGGGCAACGAGATGCTTCCATGATCTCGTCGCTCAAATTTATCTCTCCCTATTTTTTGTAATTTTGCCGATCGTGGATTGACCAACATTTTTTATCTTCTTCTACATTAATGAAATTTTTGCGTGGAACTCTTGAGTGTGAACTTTTGTGTTGAGCCCTTGATGCATTTTGTCGGATTTTTAAAAATTCTTAAAGCTTGTGTAAAACATCTCAAAGTGACTTAGTACTTGTCTGTGTTGTAACTTCTTCGTTCGCGTTGATAGATCCGGATGCCGAAATCGCTCGTCTTTGTAGTTTGCTAAATGAGCAGCAGATCGAAAATGATAGTCTAAAGAAGTTGCTTCTCGAGATGAATTTAGAACTCAACCACTTGAAGGAGACTTGTCCTAGGTGCTCGACCGCAGCTCATCATGGTTACTCATCTCACACTTGAAGGAGACTTGTCCTAGTGGAAAATTCACTTCAATGATGCTCGCCTTAAGGATATGCTCTTTGAGAGGGACTCCGAGATTTATTATCTAAAAGTGAATCCTGGGAACTACGAACGCGACGAATATAGCCAAGGAATAAGGTTCCATGATCTAACCTCAGGGGTTTGGGCAACGCCGAGGAATCTCATAGATGCTTAGAGTGGAGTGGCTGTGTAACTCCCGATTTCACTTGTACATATTTTCTACATATAAACTTTTTCCCTCTTGCTTCAGTTATCTGCTTTTTCCCCTACGATTAGTTGATTAATTTTTAAGCCCAATCTTTTCTAATACCACTATATTTATTCATAAGAGTTACCATTTTATTATTATTATTATTGAATGTTAAGAAAATCCCTAACTCAAGGCCAAGTTCTAAACAAAACTCCAACTCCCCACTACTCCACTAACTACATGACAAAATCCCTATTAACCAACTAAAATCTCAAGTACCCCTAATCACCTCCCTTATCCAATTCCTAATCATCATATAACGCTAACCCCCATCTATCTCTCTCGTCTCTCTCTTATCTTGAAACCCACCAAACCCTTGCCATCTCCAACAGCCAGCACCACCTTTCCTGCACACCTCCAAACAACTAGCACCACCTCCTTGCTACCTCCATCACCCCATAACACCATGCATCCCCTCCTTTACCCAACAACCTCTTCATCTCTTTCCTGAACACCAATAGCAACTCCACCATCAACTCCATACAACCCGACCACCCAAGCTCCTCGATCCCAAACACCTATCCCCTGCATCCCAACCCCATCTTCATCCCCATGTTGCTGCCATTATCACCAACTCCACCCATCAGCCAACCCCTCAACTTCCATCAACTCCATCTCCTACCACCTTACACCCGAACACAACCACCACCCTGATGCCTCCTTCGACTTCATTTTAACCCTCAACTCAACACCCGAGACTTTCAACCCTTGTTGTCTCCCTCTCCCTCGTCCCTTGCACACCCGACCAACATCAGCCACCAACCTACTCTCCTTGCTTCCTTCAACCTCCTTACCACTGCATCTAGAACCCATATCGCCATTACCATCTCCATTCATCCTGAATCTGTCCAATCCCCGAACTCCTTCTCCACAGCCTCTCCCGATTCCTTGCTACCCCTTCAACCTGCAACAAACTATTACACAACACCATCTTAATCCCAACAGCCTATCTCCACCCCAACCACCAACGAAACCCAACAAGTTGCTGCCAAGTTGCTGCTTGGTTGTTGCCGTTGTGCTGTCAACGTTGCCATCGTTGCTTCACCTTCTTCCTATCGTCTTTGCACATCATATCGTCGTGAAAGCACTTTCTTGAAACCCCTAGCAAGTGGTTCCTTTCTTTTGTTTCCTCTATCAAATTATAATTTCGAAATACAATTCTGATAATCAGAAACAAACCCCATGATTCTTAGTATCTCCACAATCCCCCACACTACTCTTAATCACTCATTATTAATCAATTCTGTAATAGGCTTGATTTTTAAATAATTTTTTTAAGATTAATAAATGAATTGAAATAAGTTTTGGTGATTTAATAAATATTTTTCTGAAATTTACCTTTTTACATGTGCAAAACACGTGCAAATATTTTCTTGGGAAGTTCAAAGTCAAAAATTATTTTGAGAAATCCCATTATTTATTATTAAATATTATTTTTGAATTTTCTAGATTTTTCTGATAATTATTTGACCTATTTGCAAATATTACAAAAAGAGAGATTTTTGTGCAAAATTACCACTTGGAGTGAAAACTCCAGATTTTCTGGTTTTTGGGCTGGGCATGATGCCTAGTCAACTCAGAGGTAAACAGTTTACTTTTTGTTTTAATAAATTTGGTTTATTTTTCATGTTTTGATAAAGAAGGGTCTTTTTGCAAAATTGCCACTTAAAGGGCAAAAGTGCAATTTCATTTTTCCGGGTTTTCAAACAGTGCCGGCTGATGCTAGAGGGGTTATTCTTGTTTTTAAATCTCAATTAAGATGGTTTTATTTAATTTCCAAGTATGAGGATCTATATATGTAAAAATTTATTTAAAAGAGGTGTTTTACAAATCTATTCAAAAACCCTAAATACTTGGATTCCCGGCCTATATAGGGTGGAGTGCAGTCGTCTCTTTACTGCATAACACAAAGGAATTTCTTATTATTATTTTCTTGGAGTTTTAAAGCGAGGATCTTGGTTTTCTTGCAAATGAGGGATTTTTCTTATTTTTTTATTATCTTTGGTTGATTCTTCAATAAGGTGAGTGACACATGTTTGTTTTCTTTTGTTCTAAGCATGTTGTATGTGATGATTTATCTATTTAAAAAGCATGTTATACAATTGTTTAAAGATATAATGAATTTTGAGGAGCAGATGAACTAAAAAGTGAATCTTTTCATGAAACTATACTATTGATGACCAAAACCCTAATTTGATGACTTGAGATTGTTAAAAAACCTAATAGATATCATGAGTAAGTTGTTTTCTTTCATGAACTTGTTTTTTTGAACATATGTATTGAGTTGTATGATGTTATTGCATGAAAGTAAACAAAATCGATTAAAAATGACCTTTACTGTATGTATATACATATATGCTCTGTTTGAGAGTTTTGATGAAGAAGGACTTGATTAGTACTTGATTTAATTGCTTGTATTCATCGGTAATTTTATGTTATAAAGTGTGTAAGCATTTGATAAGTCCAAAAGGAGTCTTTGAACTAAAAGAATCAAGTTTGAATGATAAAAAGGGGGGTTTTACTTTGGGTCTGTCGATGAACAACCAAAGTGTGATTTTTTTGAGTTTCATGAAGTTTTCAATCGGGTTTTGATTGCCTTCATGCTGAGTTTGATTTGAAAATTATATCACTTCTAATTGGTGAAATTTTGATGCTTTACTGGTGCCTAACATGTACATACACACATATACATATATATATTTGCTGTTACGAAGGATTTTGCGTGATTTTCAATTGAATTCTATATATTTCATACTGAGATTGAGTCTAACACTATACTATTCCTATTTGATGAATTTTGATGCCATAACTAAGGTTCCTAGTATAAGGATCTATATATGTAAAGATATATTTAAAAGATGTATTTTACAAATCTATTCAAAAACCCTAAATACTTGGATTCCCGGCCTATATAGGGTGGAGTGTAGCCGTCTCTTTGCCGCACAACACAAAGAGATTTCTTATTATTATTTTCTTGTAGTTTTAAAGCAAGGATCTTGGTTTTCTTGCGAATGAGGGATTTTTCTTATTTCTTTATTATCTTTTTGTTGATTCTTCAATAAAGTGAGTGACATATGTTTGTTTTCTTTTGTTCTAAGCATATTTTATGTGATGATTTATCTATTTAGAAAGCATGTTAGACGATTGTATAAAGATATAATGAACTTTGAGGAGTAGATAAACTAAAAAGTAAATCTTTTCATGAAACTAAACTATTGATGACCAAAACCCTAATTTGATGACTTAGGATTGTTAAAGAACTAGTAGATATCATGAATAAGTTGTTTTCTTTCATGAACATGCTGTTTTGAACATATGTATTGAGTTGTATGATGTTATTGCATTAAAGTAAACAAAATCGATTAAAAATGACCTTTACTATGTGTATATACATATATGCTCTGTTTAAGAGTTTTGATGAAGAAGGGCTTGATTAGTACTTGATTTAATTGCTTGTATTCATGGGTAATTTGATGTTATAAAGTGTGTAAGAATTTGATAAGTTCAAAAAGAGTTTTTGAACTAAAAGAATCAAGTTTGAATAATAAAAAGGGGGGTTTTCTTTGGGTCTGTCGAAGAACAACCGAAGTTATTGCTGCCTGAACATTATATCTATAAAAAATTGACTGATAGGAATAGCTACTGACCTTAGAATGTGTTGAGTGGCTAAGCATTGGATTCGTATGAGAGTCTACTTTCTAGAACCCCTGACGGAATTGATTTTGCTTTCATGTAGCAGTGAAAAAGTGAGTTTTAGTGCCGTCATGTATTGTTCAACAGAATTTTATTTTGTGTTCTTGAACTATATGTATATTGTTATTCATACTTAATGAATTGTACTAATATAGTGGATTGATGGAATTGTTCTATATCATGCATTTGCACCTATCATTCGAAACCTTCTTGATTATCATCTTGTCTCTATATCATGTATTGCATCAGTTCTTGTTACTTGTCCTAATTACCGTCATGTTTCTGTCGTAACATGCATTGTTATCATAGTTATTGTTATTACCTTATATTGGGGAACTAAGTATCACATGGAACTAAGTGTCACATAGAACTAAGTTTCACATCGTGGGTAGCTGCAGGTGTAACACCCTAGAATTTTAAATAATATTTTTGAGATTAATAAATGAATTAAAGTGATTTTTGGTGATTTAATAAATATTTTTCTGAAATTTATCTTTTTGCACGTGCAAAATATGTGCAAATATTTTCTTGAGAAACTCAATGTCATAAATTATTTTGGGGAAACCTAATATTAATTAGTAGGTATTATTTATGAATTTTCTGGATTTTTCTGATATTTATTTGGCATATTTTCAAATATTACAAAAGGAGGGTTTTTTGTGCAAAATTACCACTTGGAGTAAAAACTCCAGATTTTTGGTTTTCTGGGCTGAACATGATGGCTAGCCAACTCAAAGGTAAAGATTTAAATTTTTTTTGTAATAGATTTAATTTATTTTCCAAATTTGTTAAAGAATGGTCTTCTTGCAAAATTGCCACTTAGAGGCCAAAATTACCAAATTTATTTTTCTGGGTTTGAAACCAGTGCCGGCCAGATCTGAGAGGATATTTTTTATTTTAATATCAATTAAGTTGGTTAATCTAGTTACCTAGTATGAAGGATCAATATATGTAAAGGTATATTCTGAAGAAATATTTTGTAAAATCTTCCCAAAAATCCTAATACCCAGATTTTGGCTATTAAAAGAGCAGTGGCATCCGTCTCTTTGTTGCACACAAAAAAAGTATATTTAATTATTGGTTTTCTTGGAGTATCGAAATGAGAATCTTGGATTTTTGCGAAAGCAGAAGCTTTTCTTATTCTTTATTATCTTCGTAGATTCTTCAATAAGGTGAGTGACATGTTTGATTTCTTATTGTTCTATGCATGTTATATATGATGATTTGTCTAGTAGAATGCATTATAGATGATTGTATGATGATATAATAAATTATTTATGGATGGATGAATAAAAATAGAACTTTTCATGAAAACTATGCAATGGATGAATGAATTTCTATATGGATGACTTAAAAATGTTAAGAACTTAATATAACTCATGGATGTACTGTTTTCTTGCTGATTTGATTGTTTATGATGATTTGTATGATGTATAGTGCATATAGATGAATAAAGAGGGGTTTTTACTGTGTATACATAGATGTATGATCTGTTTTTGATATTTTGATAAAAAGAACTTGACGAATAATTATTGTAGATGCACATAATCATGGGATAATGGATCTAATCAGTTGTACATATGTTTAAATAAATTGGTAAGAGAGTTTTGAATAAAAAAGATCAAGTTTTGAAGGGTGAAAGGGGTTTTGATGTTTCGGCTATGATGGTATGCAGGCCGAAGTGGATTTTTGTGTTTTTGTGAAGTTTTCAATTGGATCTTGATTTCTATATGATACTGAGATTTAAATAAATAAAATACTACTCATACACGGTGATTTTTGATGTTTTACAGATGCCTAAACACATACATACACATACATATAGAGTTTTCCTGATTTGAAGAAGTTTTGATGAAGAATTGCTCTTTTATGAATTCGATGAGAATTTGATTTAATTTATAAACTCCAGTATGTTAAATAAGTTGCATTTGATCTTCTCAGGATTTTTATTTCATAAATTTAAGCTTTTAAAGATTATAAACTATATATCAGTTAAAAAGTGCACGAATATTAAAGCTGCGCTTTTGAACATGTCGGTCGACCGCCTAGTTTTTACACTAGAAATGTCGGTCGAGTGTCAGTTGAGAATTTTTGGATTTTTAGCTCAACAGTCGAGCGTCAGCCAGTGTGCTGATTATTTTATTGAATTTTTATCGTTTTCTTGAACGATTGTTTCTTCGCACTTATGGATTATTGATCTACTGTTTTAGATGAAGTTTTTGCTATAGATTACAGTATTTTACAGAGAGTTATATTTTGAATATAGTAGAGTTTAACTCATATTTCTATGGCTTTAGAAAGCGGATTATATATGGATTTCGAAGGAATTGATGTTTTGTGATTTTCCCATGACTTCAAAATGTGAAACTCAGTTATTTGAGAGATTTAATCTCAAATTTTACTTCTGGAAATTTGTGGGTATTTGAATGAATTTGTATTTGTTTGATTTAAAGAAGTTTTCTTAATATAAATGAATTGATGATGGAATTAAAAAATTTTGTTGAAGATTTTGTGTGGATATTTGATTTGTGAGTCCCTAGAGGTTGAGTGGGATTCCTGTAAACTAGCAGATGAGATTTTGTGGATCTTGGCCAGTTGGGGCCTTGGTGTTGTTTTAGTGGGATTAAGTCCGGCAGGATACGCCAACTCTAGGGAAGAAAAAATTGTGTTTTAATTAATAATAATCAACCTAAGAATAGGCACTAGTGGAGATGTGATAGAACTTGGGAAACGTAAGTATGGGCTCTGTTGTTAGTCCAATGGATGTATTCCAGGACTGTGTGTTGTTGTGTCCATAGTGGACAGTTGGTATGTTCGCGTGTCGAGGATCGACAGGCCTATTCACAGAATATACGGTGCATTCGTGTGTCGAGGGTCGGTGGGCCTATTCACGGGATGTACTATGTATCTGCACGTCGAGGGTCGGCAGGCCTATTCATGTGGTACACGACAGGAATGTGATTCTTCGGTTTTTAAGCTATGCTTACATGATGCTTTTGCGTCGAGGGTTCTCAGGCCTATTTTTGCATAACGAGGGTTTTAACCCTATAAAGTGGAGAACGATAAGAGTTTGCACAGGACCTATGTAGTATGGAATGCATAGAATTCGACAAGTATGCATTAGAGATTCATCATACTGCATTTGTGTTTTCTTGACTTGTATTGTGCATGATGTTTTCCTGTTTTCTTACACTTGACACTTAGTCCAGTTTCACTTGATGTTTTCATGCTTTATTTATTGTTATATCATATTCTGTTTGTTACTGCTGTGGATACGTGTTGATTATGAATTTATTCTTTATGTTTCATTTAAATTGTATTTATTTTGATATCACTCATACCGTTATGGCTGACCCATGTAGTTTTGGGGGTTAGGGTTATCTCTAGCCTCATGTTTTACAGGTAGGTATCATTAGCTTGGGATTTGGATGCATGTGGTAGAATGATAATGTGGCTTATGCAAATTATAAAAGAATGTGTCATAAAAAAAAATTGTAATTCAAGGTGTTTATTTTCCGCTGTGATATGTAAAGAATTGATGTAATAAAAGTTAAAAAATTATCCGTGTTTGGCTATGTTTACTATTACAGTGAGGTAGATGCTGGGAATTGTGTCACGTATTTCTGAATTTATTATATTGGAAATTCGGGGCGCTACAGCAGGGGCCACCTCTAGATTCTGTGGGGGTCACCTCTATAATCCAATAACCTAAGTAGTGACATGATTAAGGAATAACAAGCCGGGTTAATAAGGGTACGTCTTAGTAGTGAGCGATATAGGAGAGTATACTTGGAAGTGGGCATGTGTTTCCTGTATTACTTGATTACTTGATTACTTGATTATTTGCGGAGCTAAGTGCCACATAAAACTAAGTGTCACATCGTAGGAATCGACGGGAGCCACCACTTGTAACGCCCCGAATCTCAAATTACTGAATTCGAGATGTTCTACAGGATCTTTTCGCTTCCTTCACATACAATTTTACAAGGAAATTTAAAACTTTTCTTTTACATCAGAGTTTACATCACATTACATTTGAATTTACATAGCGGAAGCAAAATATACAATATTTACATAAATGAACAACAACATAATGAACTCTTTATGCATCCATTCCTCTTACATGTAGTTATATCCTGCATAAAAACTGTGGGTACGTCAGTTTATTCAACCGACGATAATTATACATGGCCATCCTCTCTACGCCAGAAACAGTATAATGAATCTCATTTCTTACAAATCACAAACTTGTTCAACATAAGCATGCAAATAAGAGGGAACTTTTAATGATGTCGTGTCGTGATGGTGCACTTACATCCTTAATGCAATTTATTTAATTAACATGACACTAATGCGCACTTGTTCGAATTCTATGCATCTCATACTACATAGGTTCGAGGGCAAGCCTCTTAATCGATCTTCATTTTGTAGGGTTCAATCCCCCGCCATGACTTATTCTACTTCTGTAATTCCAATGAGTATCCTAGATGAATCTATGAGTACAAGCATGTATCCTGGCCCCTGGAGTAGAATTTCGCGCCATGTCTTGACTCGTCAAGCATGCATTCTGCGACAATTCAGCCTCCTCCCTGAACACACTCCTCTTGCAGTCACCAATACATCCCATAAGCGTGACTAGAGTCCGATCATTATTGAGTTGTGCCCGCGCCATGTCTTGACGCATCAAGCATGCATTCTGCGCCTCACACACCCGCACCGCACCCTAGCTCTCATACTCATGTTTTTCTCTCACCTTCATCACCTCCACACTATGTATTAAAGTTACATTAGAATCATGAATAAAATCAAGCCCTAGAGTTAGCCTCTCCATCAACCGGACTTATCATTTCGTTTCACTTGACCAACCTGGTCTAATTCTCAATATCATTTCATTCACTGCCGGGGAGACTTAGCTACTCTTTGTTCAATTTCAAATTCACAATATCCAATGGAGCATCATCAGCTCATAATTCATTTTAGAGTCTCACAGACTTTCTCATCATGATTTAGCCTTTCATAATTATTCATTTAATTCTCAATTCTCATCTATGATTCATTTCACATAATTCATACAGCCATAAACAGAGTCCATCGATTCAAATCATACAGTTCATAATTACCAAGAGCAGAATAACATGAAGTTTAATTATATCCAAGTACACTCTGTACAGTCGACTTGGAAGGATACCAGTCGACTCATACAGTCACACAGTATCATCAATATTGCTCGGGATAGTCGACTGTTGTACACCACCAGTCGCCTGTCCCGCACTTTTCATATTCACCATATTGTTCTCGTGACAGTCGACTGTTCATCAATCAGCCGTCTGTCTTGGAGATTTCAACAGCAAAATTTCTAAGTCCAGATCAGTCGACTTGCCACATGCATCGGTCGACTGGACAGATCCATTTTTCATTAAGGGGATTATTTACAGTTCTTACATATACTTGCATCATGATATCAATTAACAGTATATATCAATTCATGTTTCATAAACAGAGTTCCTCTTGTTCAGTAGCATTCATAGCACAATTTTCCCAGTTATTAACATGCTCTTTTTAGAGAAAACTACTCTAAACATGCATTCACATTGCTCATACTTACTTACGACAATGGGGATATAAATCTCAAGTCATCATCATGGGTCTACATAAATAGAATATCTTTATTCAGGGAACTTTCAAACAGTCACATTCAAAACGAAGCACCAGTCGACTTAACACCAAGTCAGTCGACTGCGCCGACAACTTCAGATATTTATCACTTTTAGTTCTTTTATTTGTTTACATTCCCTCCATCATATGTGTCATAGGGAAACCATACATTTAATAATCACACCATCATGGCTATTCACACACATTTTATCAGCACATTATGAAAAAGTAATGTCTCGTATCAGTCGGCTGGCTCATATGGCAGTCGACTGTACCGACAGCTTCGCCTCAAATTTAATGGCATGTTCAAGCAATTTCTACCGCATTCAATTCACTTTTGTAACGTGGTATCAATCATGACAATTTTAGTATTATTCCTACGTTAGAAGTCCTGAGAAACACCCACCTTTTATGACGAAAATAACGAAATCCCGCAAGTCCTTCAATATAGCGCAGCACTTCTTGCTCCTTTGTTCCACACCGGGCTCCTTAGCAATGCTGCTTGCCTCCACAGAAAACTCCCACACAACTCACAGATACTCTCTATAATCTCAGGAAATTTTAGTGTAAAAGAGAATAGGGAATAGTAGGGGGTATTTATACTAGAAGATAAATAGAATGAAGGGTTGAGATCTATTAGGGAGTTGAAGAAACAAGGGCTGAGATTAAATCGGAAGTTTAGAAACTACCCACACCTCAAAAATGTAACTACCCATGATCTAACCCATCACTCCACAATCCGGTCAAGAAGTGTGCTCATTGCACGTGTACATAAAGTGCACGTGTAAGCACAAGTCACACTACAATTTGTACATTAAAATACCCGGGAATAAAATAGAGTAAGAAATGCTACATTACAAGTTGTAGAAAATAATAAGAGGGTTTAAATTCATGGGCTTAAAACCAATTTGGGCCAAACTAGTTATTTTGTAGAAATAAATAAATTAATACTTTATAAAACGATGTTGAAAAATACTAGCCAATAACATTGCACAAGTATACTATATAAAAATGAATAATCTTTCATATATTAAAAAGTCAGGGTATTACATCACTCCCTCCTTAGAATAGTTCCGTCCCCGGAACTACAGCCAAGAGCGAGAAAAGAAAAAAAAATAACACAACAAAAGAAACAAAGATACAATCAAACAAAAAGCTCAGGATAATCCTTCAACATCTTCTCCTCAGATTCCCAAGTAGCCTCTTCAACCAAGTGGTTTCTCCAGACTACCTTGACCATCGGTATCGTCTTATTCCTCAAGACTTTCTCTCGACGATCAACAATCTCAACAGGAGTCTCGATGTAATTCAGGTCTAACTGCAAACCTTCCGGCACTTCAGGCAAATGATGACTCGGGTCTGGAATATAACCTCTCAACATAGACACATGGAAGACATTGTGCACCTGAGACAACTCTTCCGGTAATTCAAGCCGGTAAGCAGTTTTCCCGATCCTTTTCAATATCTTATATGGGCCTATAAATCTCGGGGCTAACTTCCCGCCTTTGCCAAACCGAACTACACCTTTACTGGGTGATACCTTCAGAAAGACGAAGTCACCAACCTCAAACTCAAGGTCCCTTCTCCGGTTGTCTGCATAGCTTTTCTGCCTGCTCTGAGCTTCCACCAACCTTTTCCTGATCAGATCAATCTTCTCAGAAGTCAGCTGCACAAGCTCAGGACCAAACAACTGACGCTCCCCAACCTCATACCAACACACAGGAGTCCTGCACTTCCTGCCATACAAAGCTTCATACGGCGCCATCCCGATGCTAGCCTGAAAACTGTTGTTGTAGGCAAACTCCACCAAAGGTAAATGCCTTTCCCAACTGCCTCCGAAGTCTAGTATACAACACCGAAGCATATCCTCAAGAATACGGTTGACTCTCTCGGTCTGCCCATCGGTCTGTGGATGAAAAGCAGTGCTGAAATCTGTCTTGGTACCCAAAGCTGCCTGAAGACTCCTCCAGAAATGCGAAGTAAACCGCGCATCTCGATCAGACACAATAGTCGAAGGAACGCCATGAAGTCGGACAATCTCACCAACATATAACTCAGCCAACTGGTCCAACGAAACCGTGAGTTTCATCGCCAAAAAGCGAGCGGACTTGGTAAGTCGATCGACTATAACCCAAATAGCATCATTGCCTTTAGAACTCTTAGGCAAACCTGTGATGAAATCCATACTGATGTTATCCCACTTCCATTCCGGAATAGATAACCGCTGTAATAGACCTCCGGGTCTCTGATTTTCGGCTTTGACTTGCTGACAAACCTCACACCTCGCGACAAATTCGTCCACATCCCGCTTCAAACCTGACCACCAGAAATGCTGTTTGATGTCTTTGTACATCTTAGTACTCCCAGGATGTACTGACAAAAGAGTAGCATGCCCCTCCTGAAGAATACTCTCTTTCAGGTCCGCCTGATCTGGAACACACAGCCTATCTCCGAACAACAGCACTCCATCCTTGGTCTGAAATCCGGGCAACCTGCCAGCACTAACCTGCTCCTTCATCTCCAAAATATCAGCATCAACTTCCTGACTTGCAATGATCCTTGCATTCAAAGTAGGCTGAAGCTTCAACTGAGATAAAGATGCTCCCAATCCTTGCAAGACAACTTCAATACCTGCTCGATCCAACTCCTCAATCAGATGCCTCTGAGTCGTAATCAAGCTGGCTAAACTGCTCTTGCGACTAAGTGCATCAGCAACAACATTAGCCTTTCCAGGATGATACTTGATCTCAGGTCGCATATCCTCGAGCACTTCCAGCCATCTCCGCTGTCTTAGATTGAGATCCCTCTGCTGGTAGATATACTTCAAGCTCTTATGATCCGTGTACATGTTCAACTTCTCACCATACACGTAGTGCCTCCATTGCTTCAAAGCAAAGATAATCGCAGCCAGCTCTAGATCATGAGTCGGATAATTCTTCTCATGCGGTCGTAGTTGCCTAGACCCATAAGCGATTACTTTACCCTCTTGCATTAAGACACAACCAAGCCCCCGATGTGAAGCATCGCTATAGACGTCATACTCAACTCCTGCTCTAGGCAGAGCCAAAATAGGTGCAGTAGTCAGTCTATCCTTCAGCTCCTGAAAACTCACCTCACATTGCTCGGTCCACTTGAAGCTCACACTCTTCTTGGTCAACTCGGTAAGCGACACAGCTATCTGAGCATAACCTTGAATGAATCTCCTGTAGTATCCAGTCATCCCAAGGAAACTTCTGACTTCCTTCACTGTAGTAGGCCTAGCCCAATCTCTCACTGCCTCTATCTTCTGAGGGTCAGTTGCCACTCCCTCCTTAGAAAGGATGTGACCTAGGAATGCCACTTCAGATTTCCAGAAATCACACTTGGATAACTTGGCATACAACCTCTGCTCTTCCAACTTCTGCAAAACTGCTGCCAGATGCTCGGTGTGCTCCGCCTCAGACTTGGAGTACACGAGAATATCGTCGATAAACACCACGACGAAAGAATCAATAAACGGCCTCAGAACTCTGTTCATCAAGTCCATGAAGATTGCGGGTGCATTCGTCACTCCGAATGGCATAACTAAGAATTCGTAATGCCCATGCCGAGTTCTAAATGCAGTTTTATGCACATCTTCAGCTTTCACTCGCACTTGGTGATATCCTGATCGAAGATCTATTTTGGAGAAAACAGCTGCTCCTTGTAGACGATCGAACAAGTCATCAATTCGAGGAATCAGATACTTATTCTGAACGGTGACCTTATTCAGCTCCCGGTAATCGATACACATCCTCATCGATCCATCCTTCTTCTTTACCAAAAGCACTGGTGCTCCCCAAGGTGACGCACTAGGTTGAATAAAGCCTTTTCCCAACAGTTCCTCAATCTGCCGTTTCACTTCATCCTGTTCCACTGGAGCCATCCTATACGGTGCCTTAGAAATGGGTGCACTTCCCGGTTGAACAGTGATGCTGAACTCTACATCACGATGCGGAGGTAACCCAGGAAAATCTTCCAAGAACACAGTCGGATAGTCCCGAACCACAGGAATCCCTTGCAATTCCACAGGAGTCTCTTCCTTGCGGATAGTTGCCACCAGCTTAGAACACTTCAACTTCCCTTGGAAAGTGACTTCAGGTCCACCTGGAGCCTTCATTGTTACGGTCTTGGTCTTGCACTCGATGCTTGCACTGTACACCGACATCCAATCAATGCCAATGATAACATCGACTCCCAAGATAGTCAGCTCGATCAGATCAATGCCAAAGATTCGATCCCCAATCACTATCTCGCAATCAGCATAGTACCGATCAGTGGTCAAAGTTTCCCCTGATGGCGCAGCTACTGCTAAGATCTTGCCTGGAAAAATCTTCGGTTCGACTCCCAACACTTTAGCAAATCTAGGATACACAAAAGTATGAGAGGATCCAGTATCAAACAACACCACAGCTCCCTTTCCATTAATATAGAGTTCTCCTGTTACATAACATATATCATTACATAACAATTTCACACTATGAACGGGAAGAAGAAATGAAAAAGAAATCAAACTAAACATCAGCCCTCGTACCAGAGATGACCTGATCCGCCTCCTCAGCATCAGCTTCTGTCAAAGCAAATACTCGCCCTGACTGGTACGGCCTCTTCCCAGTCTGCTGTATTGGCACATTGTGATTGCCAGCCCGTGGTTTGAGACATCGAGATTGGTAATGTCCCACTTCACCACAGTTAAAGCAAGTGACTGTAGAAGGTCTCCCTGCATCGTTTCCAGGTCTCCCAGCTACACTGACAGCGTTCACCTCTGTCGGTTTGAACTTCTGTGCAGATGGTTGTCCCTTGAAACTCCCCGGTGGTGCGGGCCTCTTCCCAGACTGCCAGTTGCTCCTCTGGTGCTGAGCAACATGGAACTGCTCCATATCCGCCTCCGTTGCTGCCGCCCTCTTCACCAGCTTATCGAATCTCCTGATACCAAGGGGTATCATACGAGATCTCAAGCTCGGCCTCAGACCATGCTCGAACTTGCGAGCCTTCTTCGCTTCATCCATCACCAGTTCTGGAGCATACCTGGAGAGCTGAGTAAACTTGGTCTCATACTCCCTTACTGACATGCTGCCTTGCTGAAGTGACAGAAACTCCATGGCCTTTTTCTCCTGGACGTCGGAGGGGAAATAATGGCTGCGGAATTCTTCCAGAAATTCCTCCCAGCCAAGCAACAAGCCGCCCATAGTCCTCTTCATCGACTGCCACCAAACAGCCGCATCCTTCTCCAACTGCAAAGTCGCCAACTTGACCTTGCTGCCCTCCGGTGTCTCCAACACCTCGAAGATTGTCTCCACTTGCCGAATCCAGTTATCGGCCGCATCCGGGTCTGACTTTCCCTCGAACACTGGTGGTTTCATTCTCTTGAACGATTCCACTAGCTTGATTGCCTCGGGTACTGGATTTACCGGCCCCCTTCCTTGGTTTGCAGCCACTGCATTCAGCGTCTGGTAAACCCTTGCAAACTCGGCCTCCAGGTCCAAACCTTCACCATTCCTGGCTCCCCTTCTCACCATATTCTGATGCAAAAGATCCATTAAATTCGAAGTATAAAACAAGAATTTAAACCAACTTTCATTTCATTGAATTTCAAAGTTTGTACATTCGAATTTAAAACATTTCTTAACATCAGAATAGAAGAAAATAGAAACTAGGACAGTCTAATCTCTACGGGTCCTCTTCGCTGCTCGAAGTTCATCCCACAGTTCATCCACCTCATCTTTCAGCACATCAGTCAGGTTCTTTTTCTTCTCAAGTTCCCAAATCCGATGGCTAAGAACAGAATAGTCAGCATTCCGCTTCTCCATCTGAGCCTCCAAAACTCCAACTCTGTACTTCAAGGTATCCACTTGCCTCTGCAGAGAAGCCACAGCGCTACCCAGAGCTGGTCCCTTTTCTTCATCGGAAGAAGAAGAATCATCAGGTGAGTTCGGCGGTGGGGTGATCTCTCGAGATTCAGGGTACTCCTCATCATCAGAATCAGCTTGCCCGGGGTGATACTCGTCCTCAGAATCTGCCTTCCAGGATGGTACTCTTCCTCAATAATGTGCCAGTCGTCGCCTCCAGCAGGGTCGAAGTGATCAGCCATCTTAGAATAGAGAGGAAGAAGCATAAATCATAGAGCAACACAAATGTAAGTCACTTACATTTAAATCTCTAAACTCAAACACACACTCTAATGTCCACATCTAGGGTGTCGTTCCTTATAAATTTGTACAAGTGTGAAAGCATAGAAAGCGTGGCTCTGATACCACTCTGTAACGCCCCGAATCTCAAATTACTGAATTCGAGATGTTCTACAGGATCTTTTCGCTTCCTTCACATACAATTTTACAAGGAAATTTAAAACTTTTCTTTTACATCAGAGTTTACATCACATTACATTTGAATTTACACAGCGGAAGCAAAATATACAATATTTACATAAATGAACAACAACATAATGAACTCTTTATGCATCCATTCCTCTTACATGTAGTTATATCCTGCATAAAAACTGTAGGTACGTCAGTTTATTCAACCGACGATAATTATACATGGCCATCCTCTCTACGCCAGAAACAGTATAATGAATCTCATTTCTTACAAATCACAAACTTGTTCAACATAAGCATGCAAATAAGAGGGAACTTTTAATGATGTCGTGTCGTGATGGTGCACTTACATCCTTAATGCAATTTATTTAATTAACATGACACTAATGCGCACTTGTTCGAATTCTATGCATCCCATACTACATAGGTTCGAGGGCAAGCCTCTTAATCGATCTTCATTTTGTAGGGTTCAATCCCCCGCCATGACTTATTCTACTTCTGTAATTCCAATGAGTATCCTAGATGAATCTATGAGTACAAGCATGTATCCTGGCCCCTGGAGTAGAATTTCGCGCCATGTCTTGACTCGTCAAGCATGCATTCTGCGACAATTCAGCCTCCTCCCTGAACACACTCCTCTTGCAGTCACCAATACATCCCATAAGCGTGACTAGAGTCCGATCATTACTGAGTTGTGCCCGCGCCATGTCTTGACGCATCAAGCATGCATTCTGCGCCTCACACACCCGCACCGCACCCTAGCTCTCATACTCATGTTTTTCTCTCACCTTCATCACCTCCACACTATGTATTAAAGTTACATTAGAATCATGAATAAAATCAAGCCCTAGAGTTAGCCTCTCCATCAACCGGACTTATCATTTCGTTTCACTTGACCAACCTGGTCTAATTCTCAATATCATTTCATTCACTGCCGGGGAGACTTAGCTACTCTTTGTTCAATTTCAAATTCACAATATCCAATGGAGCATCATCAGCTCATAATTCATTTTAGAGTCTCACAGACTTTCTCATCATGATTTAGCCTTTCATAATTATTCATTTAATTCTTAATTCTCATCTATGATTCATTTCACATAATTCATACAGCCATAAACAGAGTCCATCGATTCAAATCATACAGTTCATAATTACCAAGAGCAGAATAACATGAAGTTCAATTATATCCAAGTACACTCTGTACAGTCGACTTGGAAGGATACCAGTCGACTCATACAGTCACACAGTATCATCAATATTGCTCGGGATAGTCGACTGTTGTACACCACCAGTCGCCTGTCCCGCACTTTTCATATTCACCATATTGTTCTCGTGACAGTCGATTGTTCATCAATTAGCCGTCTGTCTTGGAGATTTCAACAGCAAAATTTCTAAGTCCAGATCAGTCGACTTGCCACATGCATCGGTCGACTGGACAGATCCATTTTTCATTAAGGGGATTATTTACAGTTCTTACATATACTTGCATCATGATATCAATTAACAGTATATATCAATTCATGTTTCATAAACAGAGTTCCTCTTATTCAGTAGCATTCATAGCACAATTTTCCCAGTTATTAACATGCTCTTTTTAGAGAAAACTACTCTAAACATGCATTCACATTGCTCATACTTACTTACGACAATGGGGATATAAATCTCAAGTCATCATCATGGGTCTACATAAATAGAATATCTTTATTCAGGGAACTTTCAAACAGTCACATTCAGAACGAAGCACCAGTCGACTTAACACCAAGTCAGTCGACTGCGCCGACAACTTCAGATATTTATCACTTTTAGTTCTTTTATTTGTTTACATTCCCTCCATCATATGTGTCATAGGGAAACCATACATTTAATAATCACACCATCATGGCTATTCACACACATTTTATCAGCACATTATGAAAAAGTAATGTCTCGTATCAGTCGGCTGGCTCATATGGCAGTCGACTGTACCGACAGCTTCGCCTCAAATTTAATGGCATGTTCAAGCAATTTCTACCGCATTCAATTCACTTTTGTAACGTGGTATCAATCATGACAATTTTAGTATTATTCCTACGTTAGAAGTCCTGAGAAACACCCACCTTTTATGACGAAAATAACGAAATCCCGCAAGTCCTTCAATATAGCGCAGCACTTCTTGCTCCTTTGTTCCACACCGGGCTCCTCAGCAATGCTGCTTGCCTCCACAGAAAACTCCCACACAACTCACAGATACTCTCTATAATCTCAGGAAATTTTAGTGTAAAAGAGAATAGGGAATAGTAGGGGGTATTTATACTAGAAGATAAATAGAATGAAGGGTTGAGATCTATTAGGGAGTTGAAGAAACAAGGGCTGAGATTAAATCGGAAGTTTAGAAACTACCCACACCTCAAAAATGTAACTACCCATGATCTAACCCATCACTCCACAATCCGGTCAAGAAGTGTGCTCATTGCACGTGTACATAAAGTGCACGTGTAAGCACAAGTCACACTACAATTTGTACATTAAAATACCCGGGAATAAAATAGAGTAAGAAATGCTACATTACAAGTTGTAGAAAATAATAAGAGGGTTTAAATTCATGGGCTTAAAACCAATTTGGGCCAAACTAGTTATTTTGTAGAAATAAATAAATTAATACTTTATAAAACGATGTTGAAAAATACTAGCCAATAATATTGCACAAGTATACTATATAAAAATGAATAATCTTTCATATATTAAAAAGTCAGGGTATTACACCACTAGATTCCATTATCTTGATTACATGATTTTTGATTACTTGATTACTTGATTACATGATTCTCGAGTACATAATCCTGTAGCCTTTACTATTTAAGTCCAAACGTTTGCTTGATTGTTATGCACCCAAATCTGTGGTATGGGACACAGGATTGTATGCACTAGATAGGTTAATAAAACTAGTAGACTAAAGATTGAAACAGAGCAATGACACTGATTGCATGATTCGTGATTTCATGATTCCTGATTTTCGATTGATCATACCCCTGAATCTTGATTGTACTTTCCTAAATTTGTCACCTGCATCGCACATGATTATATTATTTCAGTAATTGCATTACCAGTTCTTGCTGCCTTTCATGTAATACTTTGTTGCCTCGTTAACATTTTGCTTGTTACTACTTGCCAAATCTTCCTCCAACGGACACCCCCACCACCCTAGATGTTAAGTTTACAGGTACTGAAGAGGAACTACTAGAGGAACTTGGTGATCAAACCTTTTAGATGATCGAGTCGGATTTTGCGGAGTTAAATTATTTCTTTTATTTTATGTTATTCCTTAGTCACTACTTTATCTAACTAGGCGTAGCAAACTTGTTATTGCATTGTTATTGTTTCAGTACATTGTATTCTCATGCATTTTGACCCGAAGTTTATGTTTTTTATATGATGGTTATGTTTAAGGACCATTTAACTCTATTACCTTTTTATGTGATTATTTCTATTGCATGCGTGGTTGTGTTCATAATTATATTGTTGAGTTATAACTTTATAGCTTATGGATGATGTGTGTCATTTGTTGGGCTTTAGTCACGTGCCCGTACTTCCGCATTTTGGGAACCAGGACATGACATGATGGGACTTCGATCATAGCATCGACTTAGAATACATGTTACTCCTTCCATCGTAAAGTTCAGACTCAATTCACCAGGTTAAAACCTCTCTCGGGTAGCTCTGGTGGCTGAGGTGGAACTTCTGTGGCGATGAGGCATTACAGGTGAGTCATGTCTCTAAATTGAAGTATCATTCTTCCCCGAGCTCGCAAATGATTTGAGAGGAGAAATTTGTTGATCGACCTAATGTACCTAGCTTCTCATACTTGTACAAAACTTTGATATGAAATAAAGAATGTGCCTCGGTGTTATTGTCCGTTATACAGAGTTAACAAATTGTGGGAGTATCTCAAGCGATGAGCCGAACGCCAAGCTTTCTATTTGCAAGTTGTGGGAGTAGCTCGAGTTGCGAGTTGGACTCCGAACCTGTTGTTTGAGAGTGAGCGAGTTGTGAAAGCAGCTTAAGAGATGAGCCGAGTTCCGAACTTACTGTTTGCAAGTTGTGGGAGTAGCTCGAGTCGTGGGTTGGATTCCGAACCTATTGTTTGATAGTTAGTGATATAGTTAGTGAGTTGTGAAAGTAGCTCGAGTGATAAGCTAGGCTATGAACTTGTTGTTGTCAAGTTGTGGGGATAGCTTGAGTCGCAATTTGGAGTTCGAGCCTGCTGTTTGAGAGTTAGCGAGTTATGAAAGAAGTTCAAGCGACGAGCCGAGCTTCGAACTTGTTGTTCGCAAGTTGTGGCGGTAGGTCGAGTCGCGAGTTGGACTCTGTAACTACTATTTGAGAATTAGCGACGAGCCGAGCTTCAAACTTGTTGTTCTCAAGTTGTGGCAGTAGGTCGAGTCGCTAGTTGGACTCTGAATCCGCTATTTGAGAATTAGTGAGTTGTGAGAGCAGCTCTGGCGAAGGACCGAGCTTTGAACTTGTTGTTCGCAAGTTTTAGGAGTAGCTCGAATTGCGAGTTGGACTCTGAAGTTGTTGTTTAAGAGTTAGCGAGTTGTGAAAGCAACTCGAGCAACGAGCCAAACTCTGAACTTGTTGTTTGCAAGTTGTGGTGGTATCTCAAGTCGCAAGTTGAACTTTGAACATGTTGTTTTAGAGTTAGTGAGTTGCGAGAGCATCTCGAGCGACTAACTGAGCTCTGAACTCGTTGATTGCTTTGAAAGAGAAGTACAAATTTATGAAAGAAATGTTGAACTTTCATTGAAGAATAAATCTAAGTGGTTGCCTTGGTGGGTAGCCTTTATTACACGCTTTGACCATTAAAGATGTTGATCTAATTACAAATCTCAAAACTCTAGTGAAGAGCGTTAAGCATCCTCGTTGTACTTCATTAGATGTTTGATGTTCCAAATCTTTGATATCTCCTTGCCCCCTGGGTCATTGAGTCGTTAAGTTTCTGGGTGAACAACTTTTGGAGACCTTGTATGGTCCTTCCCAGTTGTGTGCGAGCTTTCCTTTCTTGCGAGTCTCAGAGATCTCAAGCTTTCGCAAGACGAGGTCACTCTCTTTCAATTTCGTCGGCTGAACTTTCTTTTTGTAAAACCTCTCCACCCTCTGCTGATAGATATCTCTTCGTAGGGCGGATTTCTCGTGGACTTCTTCGACAAGATCATGGTTCCCCCGGACATCATTCGAATTCTGCTTTTCATTGAAAGAGATGATGCGAGGAGAGAGTAGTCCAACTTCAAGGGGATTAGAGCTTTGGACCCGAAGGTGAGGTTAAATGGAGACTCTTCTGTTGTGGTGATGTAGGACCAGAGTACACTCGAGAGCTCTTCGACCCATTGCCCCTTTGGAGCTTCATCGAGCATCTTCTTCAGGCCGTTAAGGATCTGTATGTTTGCGATATCAGCTTGACCATTGATCAGAGGATGTGAAATGGGAGAGAAATGTTGTTCGATCTCAAGACCGGAGCAGAAAGTGCGAAACTTGGGCTCCGTCATCGGTTACAAGAATGCAATGGATCCTAAATCTACAGACAATGTTATTTCAAAAGAATTTCTGAATTTTTTGTTCGGTGTTGCCAGTGGCTCCACTTCGATCCACTTCGAGAAGTAGTCGATGGCCACTACTAAGAAGTTCCGCTATCCGGGTCGCAGGGGGGAACCTATCCAAGTAAATCCATTCCCCACATAGCGAAGGGGATCAGACTTGACATGGAGTGGAGGTCGACCTGGGGTACTCTCTTGATTGGGGAGAACTTTTGGTAGGGGGCTCATCGGCGGATGTATTCTAAGTCATTGTCGAGTAGTGTGGGCTAATAGTACACATGATTAAGGATTTTCCGTACTAGGAACCTTGCGGACATATGGCCACCGCTGATTCTTTCATATACTTCTCTGAGGGCATACTTGTCTTCCTCGAGGGCATGGCATATCGAGTAAGGTCTGTCATCTATCAGGCTGTATGATCACTTATACAGGACTCCTTCAACAAGTGTGTATCTTGTTGTTCTCACTCGAATCTTTCTTGCTTCTTTGGGATATATCGAGAGGGTCCCCTTATCGAGAAAGTCTAACAGGGGTTTCATGCAATTGTCTCTGGGTGTCTGAGGGGTCACAACAAGCTATAGAGCTTCCTCTTCGTTGCTAGGCTTGAGTAGAACCTCAATAAGCACTGTGTGGTTGAGTCATTCGAAGGAAAATGATGCTAGCTTTGAGAGGGCATCTGCTTGCCCGTTTTTCTCGCATGAGATGTGAGTGACCTCAGCCACTCGAAATGTAGCTATTAGTTTTTTGACATAAGCCAAGTATTTTACCATGCGGTCATCCCTGACCTCATATCTCCTTGGATCTAATTCACTACCAGCTGGGAGTCGTTGAACACGACTTTTCGGGCCCCTGCTTTCCGAGCTAAGAGGAGACCGACAAAGAGCGCCTTATACTCATCTTCTTTGCTGGAGGCTCAAAAATTAAGACAAAGTGAGTATTAGATGATGAACTCGTTGGGACCGAGTATGTTGACATCGGCCCCACTTTATTTGATGCATGAAGAGTCATCGACGTAGACACTCCATAGTGGAGGATCTTCGCCTTCTTCTGGAGGATTCAGGATGGTGCTCTCGAGGATGAATTCGAATAAAGCTTTAGCTTTGATAGCTGTCCCCAACCGGTAGTTGAAGTCGTGTTGGCTCAACTCGATGACCCACTTTATGAGTTGCTCAGAGTTCTCCAACTTATGGAGTACTTACTTGAGAGGTTGATATATACACATATAAACATAGTCCGGATTAGCCATCAGGTTACCCGATGTGGGCTATCAAGAATCTATGTTTGGATCCCACAAGAAAATGGATATATTCTTATGATCCATATCCTACCAATTAATGCATCCATTTTAGACGATCCATACCCTAAATTTGGGTCGGGATATCGGATTGGACTTTAGAATTTCTAAAAGCATGCGTCGACCCGACCTCATCAAGGATTTATGATTTTTTACACATGCTTGTTTGCTTCTAGATGTTCTCTTATTCCTTGTAGCTCACTTTAAAATTCATTTCATGAATGGTGCAGGGTCTTATGGATCATTATGAATAAATTGTTGAGTACTTCAATAGGAGAGGGGTGTCTGTAATAATTTTTTTTAGACGAAACAAACTTCGCCAATTGATTTCAACTCTCTCCAATTTTTATGATAAATATGCCAGACAATTGAACGGAATACATAAAGCTCATGTGCACTCCAAACATGAGGTGGGTTATTTGGTCGTTAGTATTTCACTCCCATAAGTCAGATTCATGCTAGAAATAGATTTTTGCTTATATAAATACAGGGAACTTGTTGTTATATTTGGTTGGAAATTAATTATGTTGCAGGTTGGAGATATTTGAAATATTTTGATGGAAATGACATAGATATTGTGCAGTCAGTAACATCAAAACGAAGCAAGTTCAAAGTGGCATTTCATTGCATGTTAAATTCTGATTTTCAGTAAAATTTACGTTGCAACCAGGTTAATATATTTTTTAGAAGAAAAGTAATGTACCTTGTTAGCATCCAACATCTTGATGTGATCGGTCGACCATACAACTGCAAGTCCCATAACCTCATCTGTTAATCACCCTCGGGGGGGGGGGGGAGAATAGGGTGATCGTGTGGAATTAAAAACAATAAAATACAGTAAAGTAAATGTAAGAGTGATCATAAGAAAGGCAAACACAGATGACGCAGCGATATAAAGTGGTTCGACCCCCAGGTCTATGTCCACACCACCTACTTGTAGCAATTCTGAGCCACAAGCATTCCACTATACTCAAAACCCTTATACAGTGATTCTCGGATTCAGGTCGGGAGACCTATTACACCCACAGGACTTCTAATCCAAGTCCCGTCAATCTCACCGAAGTGGAAAAGAGATGAAAAAAAAACTCAAGATCATTAATGATCTTGACTGAAGAATACAACCAAATAAACGCTCACACTCGGATAGATTTAAATGAAGGATTAGTTCAGAAATTTTCTCAGAAGTAATTAGGTTCAGAATACACAGTGGATTCGTCAATATTAATAGACGGGGAAGTGTATCGATCAAAAATAGAAACAATACTTTCCAAGAATATACACAGCGCAAAGTGCGGTCGACCATTCAGCTCTTTGACGTAAAGTAGAGAGGTGAAAGGTCGACCGCTTCTCAAGCAACTCAAGGTTGCATTCGACTGCGATGCGGTCGACCGGTCATGAAGTACGGTCGACCGATATCGCACTGTATATTTCGAATCCACCCTGTTTGCTTACCATAAACTAATTCATCTTTAATCAATCTTATACATTTAAAAACTCACGAAAATAGAAAGAAAAATTCAGATCTTTGATATCTTCCTCTTTCTCTTGTAGACCAATTAATCATGAACTCTTTTGAATATCTTCCTCTTTTGCTTATATATGCAATCTTCCTTTATTACTTTCCTTGTTTGTACATTTGTGAATCTCTCTTGTATCTCTTTTCGATGTTATTTGATCCTGAAAATCTGACACACTAAATTCGAACTTATTAGTATGAGTGAGCACATTTTGTGCACACCAAACTAAGAGTCAACAATCTCCCCCTTTTGGTGTGAACAAAACATGCATGAATGTTTGAAAATTTAAAACACAACATATGAATACTCCCCCTGAATTTAGCACATCCTGTAGTACAGATTTTCATATAGATAAATCTTCTAAGGGAGTGAACACTCCCCTTTAATAAAATGCTACATGTAATACAGAACTTAAAGAACAAATATATGAGAGGGGTGAAAGTAATATACATAGTTGTTCATGAAATAATTTACAAATTTATGAAATAAGTAGAAAACATTTTGAAAACATTCTAGAAATAAATCTCTCCCTTTTTGGAACACACCAAGAGGGAATAAATAGAGGAGACATAAGTAAAATAAGCCTTGGAAAGTTCGTAGAACAAATTCTCAGTGAAAGCACCAAATAGAACATTTTATGATATTACAATGAATACAATCTTGTAAAAAAAATGGAAGAGAATCTTCTAACATGATACCGTTGATAGCGAGACTCTTTGCTATACAGTGAGAGCTCTTATAATATCATAGATTCGAGATTCTCCCCAATACACATGAAAGAAACAAACAAAATCAAAATTTTGAGAAAGGAACATTAATTTTACAAGACTTAGAAAATATAGGCTAGAGAGAGAACCAGTCGATCTCAAGGTCGATCGCAAAAAGAGATTTTTAAAAGAATCATCCAGAGCGCATACTGGTCCACCGCACGGTCGACCGTACACTACGACTTTTATTCTAAAAGTTTCCAGAGAGCATGCCGATCGGCCGCACGGTCGACCGCAAAACCAACAGAACCCACAGAGAGCGAACCGGTTGACCTTACGGTCGATCGCTGTAACACCCTAGTTTTCATTTATGAGATTTTTGTGATTTTACGTGTTGTGCACATATGATTTCATTTGTATAATTTCCCTTATAAAATATTTTTTATATAGTATTTGTTCTCTTTATTTTTCCAAAAAAAATATATATTCTCTTTAAAAACCTAATTAAAATCTAGGCCTAATTGTCTTTTAAAGCCCACTCAATTTTATTAATTAAATTAATTATTTAAGCCCATGGTTAGTTTGGCCCATTAGTGAGCCCATTTACTTTAATTCTCTTTTGAAATGGTCTAACTTGTAGTGTAGACTCATTTCATGGACAATCAAAATTGTCACATGAACAAATTTGTAAATGAGGGACACTAGGTGGCATGTGCATACAATGGAGTGTGCAATGCACACCCTTTCACCTAGGCCGGATGAGGATTAGGATAGTGGGAGAGATGGGAGTGGTGGAGAGCGGTTACTCTCATCATGGGTAGTTTCTATAACTCCCTAGTACATCTTGGCCCTTAATCTCTAACCATTTGATCTAATCTTGGCCCTCCATTCACCCTAGAAAATTGTATAAATACCCCCTCCCACACTCTTCATTCTCACACTTGGAAAAAATTGAAAGAAAGAATAGAGAGAAAGAATACAAGTTGTAAGGCAAAAGATTGAGAGTATTGTGAGTGCTCAACACCAAAGGAGAGGAGGCCGGCATTCAAGGACCAAGAAGGCTCGGGTTCAAGTTGCAATAAGGAGAAGGCAATTTTCGTGGCTTGATCTAGGAGGAGAAGGCTTCACTCATTCGTTGTAGGAGATTTCTCTAGGAGTCTATTTGATTGTTTCTCTCCATTTAAGGTGGGTGTTTCTCATGCTTCTAATTCTAGTTACCATGCTAGGAAAGCTTTGATAAAATTATTATTGAAGACTTAAGTGAAATCGGCCCCATGGTTGCTTATGTAGAGATGAGTTGGTAATTTAGAAGATGTTTGTTAAAACGATTGCTAGATGATTATTTGTGAATTAAAATGCTAGAAGATATCATGTTTTGCCATGCTAGATATTTAAGAACCATATTGTGTGAAAAGAAAATTATATACTTTTGAGACAAAGTTGAATATATTATGTGAAATTGATTGGTTAAATTAAGATGACTCTAATGTAGTAAGATGAGATTTTGTGTTTCAAAAATGTTGTAGATTGTTAATAATTGGGTGAACAAAGAAATGTAGTAGCTTCGTAGAAAACAAGATTTGTAAATCGAGCACAAATGCGATTTGTTCTCAATGTCGAAATAATGGACCTAGAACATAAAATAAGATAAAACATGTAAGTTTTATAAGCAAATAATGAATTTAAAAATACTGGTTTACTATGTTTATTTATATTTTAAAATCTGGAAAGTTCTGTTTCAAAAAGAGAACAAAAAGAACAAAAATTGTTTTGGGAAATTTTTTAATAATTAGTAGAGAGCAAAGAATTGGATCAAAATTATCCCAATCCTCTTTGTGACAATCTGGTCCCTTAGACCAAGTGGCTGTGGGTGCTTGGGCGTTACAGTAGTGTGCGGGTGACCCTTGTGGTCTCGAGTTCGAAACCTAGGCTCTGCCTTTTTATTTTCGTTTTGAATAAAATCCAAAACCCGAGACCCAAAACACTTACCTATTATTTCCTTTCTTTTACCGTGGTTGCACTCTAGCCCAGTTGGCTTGCGGTTGAGGTTGGCTTCTCTCAGGTCGCGGGTTTGAAATCTGAGCTCGGTAGTTTTTGAAATATTTGATTTTTTTGAGTTTTAAATTAAATGTTTGACTTTAAAAATCCGGGAAAAAATATGTGAATTATTCTAAAAGAATGTAGATCCTATGAAAAATATTTGGGTACTATTTTGACTAAATTAAAGTGAGTTAGAAGTGAAAACTGTGTAGAATCCTATGGAATTTACTTTTGGAAAAATTATAAAAGTAATTTATTGTATGAGAAAAATTATGTTAAGTGATAAAAGAGAAGTTTTGGATAGAAGAAGATTTAAACGTGTTATCTATGGACTCTCATTATTAAATTGGGTATTGTTTGTGAATGAAAATACGATTTGTGGCCTTTTGAATTAAATAAAGGAAATGAACGGTAGTACAAGAATTAAATGGATTTATAGAGATTAACTTGGGTTACGAAATGCATGAATTACGATTGAGCTATATGTATCAGATTTGATTCATAGACAAGAACGGAAACCATTGTTAATTGTAAATCATGAAAAAGAACTTATGAGTATAAAAGACTCAATTTTGCGATTGTGAATTGAAATTGAGAACTAGAGTGTAGTTAAACCTCATACCGGCATTGAAAAGAAATGAGTTGAAATGAAATTTGAAATGAAAAGACAAAGATTTGGGTCATATTGAATGAATGGTTAAGACCGGTATAATGGAAGGGCTAACTCTAGAGAATTGATTTTGTTCATGATTCAAATAACTAAGGATTAGATACATAGCGAAGACATGATGAAAATAAGAGAAAAACACAAGTATGAGGGCCTCGGAGCTACGGTGTGAGAGTATTCACAGGCTGTCTTCACGATGCGTCATGACATGATGTGGATGTCTCCAGGAGTCTGTACCGTAGGCGACGCTCGTGGGTTGTTTGGTGACTGTGGGTGGTGTCATGTCCCATGACGGAGGCTGAATTGTCCATAGGTTCTTCATGATGCGTCGTGACATGACGTGGGATTCCCCTCCAGACTGTCTGGACATGAGCTCGTAACTTATAGAACATTTAGGATACTTATCGTAGTTACAGTAGTAGTTTAAGTCATGACAGGGATTGAACCCTATAAGATGAAGAACGGTTAAGGGCTTGCCCTCAGACCTATGTAGTATGGGATGCGTAGAATCTGAACAAGTGCGCATTAGTGTTATCTAATGTAAACAACTGCATTAAGGACTAAGTGCACTGCACAACACGACATCTATAGGATAGTCCCTTGTAGTTTCTTTTTGTGATCAAGTTTGTGATTGTTTAAGTATTTGAGAATCGTTATACTATTTGGCAGAGAGAGGATAGTCATGTATAATATTTCGTCGGTTGTTAGCAACTGACGCGCCCACAGTTTTAATGCAGGGTAAAGTGATTAAACAAGACTAAAGAATGCATACTGATTAAAGATTGATTCAAGAGTTGTACATTTCAATTCATGTAAATTGTTGTAAATTATTTCCGCTGTAAATATGTAATGTAAGTGTAAACTCTGATGTAACAAAAAGTTTTTATTTCCTTGTAAAATTATACGAAAGAAGTGTAAAGATCCTGTCGAACTTTGAATTCGGTTGTATTTTGGAATTTGGGGTGTTACAATCGCAATACGCAAAAGTTAATCAAGACGAAAAATAATCAAAAATAGAGACTGAGCTGGTTGAACGTACGGTCGACCGACCCACACAAAAAGTTTTTAAGCGGAAAAATCATTAACATTTAATGCTCCTCTCAAGAAGTAAAAACGTTTTTCTTCTAATGGTTTTGTAAAAATATCAGCAAGTTGCGACTCAGTGGAAATATACTCAAGTAAAATATCCCACTTTTGAAAGTGATCTTTAATGAAATGATACCTAATATCAATGTATTTCGTGCGACTGTGTTGGTCAGAATTTTTGGTCATATGAACGATGCTAGTGTTGTCACATTTTATTAGAATATGATTAAAGAATACCTTATAATCCTCGAGAGTATGTTTCATCCATAATACCTGCGCACAAACGGATCCTGCCACAATATACTCAGCTTCGGCAGTAGAGAGAGTAACAGAATTTTGCTTCTTTGATGCCCACGAGACAAGGCAGTCACCCAAGAAGTGACATGTACCACTAGTGCTCTTTCTAACTGTCAAGCTCCCGGCATAATCTGCATCACAGTATCCTACAAGAAAAAAATTTCTATTTTTCGGGTACCAAAGACCAGTATTTGGTGTGCCTTTGAGATATAGAATGATACGCTTAACGGCAACCAAATGTGATTCTTTGGGACATAATTGAAAACGTGCACATAAACAGACACTAAACATAATATCAGGACATGATGCAGTAATATAAAGTAAACTACCGATCATACCTCTGTAAGTAGAAATATCAACAATGTTACCAGATTCGTCTTAGCTTAGTGGTAGTGGCCATCGGAGTTTTGTAAGCATTAGAATTTTCAAGTCTGAACTTCTTGACAAGTTCTTTTGAGTACTTGGATTGGTTTATAAATATGCCATCCTTTCTTTGTTGTATTTGAAGTCCAAGAAAATACGTTAGTTCTCCCATCATGCTCATTTCGAACTCATCTTGCATTTGCTTTGAAAACTCCTTGCAAAGACTTTCATTAGTGGATCCAAATATAATATCATTAACATAAATTTGAACGATTAAAATATCTTTAAAAGCATGCTTTATAAATAGTGTAGTGTCCACTTTTCCATTAGAAAAGCCTATCTAAAGAAGAAACGAACTCAGCTGTTCATACCAAACACGGGGGCTTGCTTCAAACCATAAAGAGCTTTATCAAGCCAAAAAACATGGTTTGGGTGTATGGGATCAGTGAATCCCGGTGGTTGTGCCACATAAACTTCTTTCGAAATAAATCCATTTAAAAATGCACTTTTAACAGCCATTTGAAAAAGAGTAAAATCCATATATGTAGTAAAAGCAAGTAAAATACGAATGGCTTCAAGCCTAGCAACTGGTGCAAAAGTTTCATAAAAATCTACACCCTCTTGTTGATTATAACCTTGTGCAACAAGACGGGCCTTATTCCTAGTGATTGAACCGGATTCATCTAACTTGTTCCTAAACACCCACTTAGTGTCAAGTATAGTCCTATTGTGAGGTCGAGGAACAAGTCTCCATACTTGATTCCGTTCGAATTGATTAAGTTCTTCTTGCATTGCAATGATCCAATCATTATCTTCCAAGGCCTCCTTAATATTCTTAGGTTCAAGTATGGAAACAAAAGCGATAAAACACATAAAATTTTGAGCTTGAGTGCGAGTAGTTACCCCTTTTGATATATCACTTCATATAAGAGATGGTGGATGACTAGACATGATTTTCCATGCGGGATGTCTCTCACTTGTGGAGCCTTGATGTTGTATATTTTCATCTTCCATGGCATCAATTTGTTGTGTAGGAATCTCATTGATTTGGTTTTTAGATTCATCTTTTTCTTGAAGCACCACTTGATTTTGATCATTTGCTTGTGGTTCTTCTTCAATAGCAACCTGTTTCTTTTCAACACCAACTCCTGTCTCATCATCATCAACAACATATAATATTTCTTTAGAGTAGGAATTAGTTTCATAAAAAATAACCTCAATAGATTCATGAATTGTGCATCTTCTTTTGTTGAATACACGATATGCTTTGCTACAAAGAGAATATCCTAGGAAAACACTTTCATCACTTTTACGATCAAACTTCCCCAAGTTATCAAGGGTATTTAAAATGAATACTTTGCTTCCGAAGACACGAAAGTAGCTTATGTAGGGAAGTTTGCCATAATATAGTTCAAAAGGAGTTTTCTCAAGATATTTTCTAATGATTACTTGATTTATGGTATAGCATGTTGTATTAACAGCCTCTGCCCAAAATGATTTAGGTAAATCTTTTTCACTAAGCATGGTACGAGCCATTTCTTGAAGAGATCGATTCTTCCTTTCAACAACCCCATTTTGTTGGGGAGTGCGAGGACATGCGAACTCATGTTTTATTCCCTTTTTGTCACAAAATGATGTGAAGAGTTCGTTTTGAAATTCCCCACCATGATCACTACGAATAGTAACAATGGTGAGGCTTTTCTTATTTTCCACTCTATGACAAAATTTTTGAAATACATATACTGTGTCATCTTTTTGATGCAAAAAGTCAACCCAAGTAAATCTACTATAATCATCAAAAATTACAAAAGCATATCGTGCACCACCATTACTACGTGTTCGTGATGGACCAAAAAGATCCATGTGTAAGAGTTCAAGGGGTCTAGAAGTTGATACCATTTTCTTTGATTTGTGTGAAATTTTAGTTTACTTACTGTTGCCGCTCGATCTGGTGTGGGGGAAATAGATAGAATTTGTAGGTTCGTAGGAACTCAAACAGACTGAACCTGACTTCTTTCTTGTTGACAAGTTGACTCCTGGGTGCTCTCGCGGACCTGCACAAGTGTTCGAAACACCGGGATGGATCCCGGCGACGAACCCTCCGACGCACTTGTCAATACCAGAAAAAGTAAATGGAAAGAGATTGAGTGCACAAAGAGTGATCACCTGTGACAGTAGGAGGTAGGGGGTATTTATAGTCACCGTAGGGATCTCTTTCAGGATCAGGAAGAATCCCTACTTCCCAGTGTGGCTGGATAGGGGTGGTTATAACCACCCCCTCAGGATAAGGACAAGCCAGGATATCCTCCTATCCTGTTGAACTGGTCCCTAACAGGTTGAGATCCATTCTCAGCTGAACAGATCCATTCATGGGTTAGCGAGTCCAAGAGGAGAGACCCGGTTCCCAATTCGGACCCGTCTGTAGGTGAAATTACCATCTTGCCCCAGTGACTTTAAGATTCGTGCCCACTTTGAACGGTTCCAATTTAACCCCAATTTTAGTCATATCACGAGCCCCCCACTCCCAAAGACTGTGTGTTACATCCTTTGGGGAGTAGTTTTGTTGTTCTAATGGCGTATAGGGCTTTATCGGAGCCCTCGAAGAGTGTTTGAATCTCGTTGGAGGGGTGACGGTGCTTTTGTTGGCAAATAATGCGCCGAGGTTTGCTCCTAGTTTCTTCTGGATTTTTGGTGATTTTCCCCATTTTTTAATTATTTTTTCAAATTAGTTATTTAATTTTGCGAAGCAACGATCTAATTTCAAGAAGCATCAATTAATTATTCTAACAAATAATTAGTTATCCAGGAGCTTCAAAATATTTTCCCCAAATTTACAATTATTTTTTATAATTTTTAATTAACTTTTCTGAATTTTTAATTATTTTCTCACAATTTTTAAATAATTAATTCTAATTTTAATTAAAATAAAAGAATTTATCACCGGATTTATGACGTGGCGAAATCTGAACCGTCCATCGTGCGTCGGCGCGAAATTTTGAACGATCAGATGGTGAGGCGGCATTGAGCCACATGGATGAATCTGCGGCTTTGATCGAGTCGTTATGCGAGTTTTGAGGTAATCTGAGGGCTCGCATCGCTCGGCAGAATTTTCTCCATATGGGCAGCTCAGAATGCCAATCGGTCAGATTGGGATTCTGAGCGACATGGCACAATCTGGGGCGTCCATCTGGAATCGGCGCGAATATCTTGACGATCCAATGGTGGATCTGTATTCGATCACGTGGCTGAATCAAGGACGCTCATCGGGTTGTGGCACGAATTTTGAGATGATCAGACGGTTCTCATGGCTCGGCAGCATTTTCTTCCTATGAGCAGCCCGGTATGCCAGTCACTCGGATTGGGATTCCGAGCGACGTGGCACAATCTGGGGCGTCCATCTGGCATCGACACGAATATCTTGAACATCCAACGGTGGATCTATATTCGGACACGTGGCTGAATTAGGGATGCTCATCGAGTCGTGGCACGAATTTTGAGATGATCAGACAGTTCTCATGGCTCGGTAGCATTTTCTCCGTATGGGCAGCTCGGTATGCAGTCGCTCGGACTGGGATTCCGAGCGATGTGGCGCAATCTGGTGCATCTGATGAAGATCTGGCACGAATCATAAGGCAGGAGGCATGGATCACGAGAAAACGTGATTTTTGTCGACGCGGCGAGACCTGAGCCGTCTGATTAAGATCAGGCATGAATCACGAGGAGAAAGTCATTTTTCTCCAATACGCAGCTCGGAATGCAAGTTGCTCGGATTTGGGTTCCGAGCGACGTGGCACGATCTGGGCCGTCTGATGAAGATCAGGCACGAATCACGAGGCAAGAAGGCATGGATCATGAGAAAATGTGATTTCTGTCGACGCGACGAGATCTAAGCCATCTGATTAAGATCAGGCGCAATTCACGAGGAGAAGGTTGTTTTTCTCCAATACGCAGCTCGGAATGCAAGTTGCTCGGATTTGGGTTCCGAGCGACGTGGCACGATCTTGGCCGTCTGATGAAGATCAGGTGCAAATCACGAGGCAAGAAGGCGTGGATCATGAGAAAACGTGATTTCTGTCGACGCGGCGAGATCTGAGCCATCTGATTAAGATTAGGCACGAAACACGAGGAGAAAGTCATTTTTCTCCAATACGCAGCTCGGAATGCAAGTTGCTCGGATTTGGGTTCCAAGCGACGTGGCACGATCTGGGCCGTCTGATGAAGGTCAGGCGCGAATCCTGAGGCGAGAAGGCATGGATCACGAGAACTTTGGCATTTAGGCTTCTAGTGGGCCGTTGTGGGGGCCCAAAGCATTCGAAAGCCCACACGAATCTGCCTTAACTCTATAAGTTTTCACCACCTCCCCTTCTTCTCATTTTTTACTTCTCACTTTCACTTCACTTTTCACTCAAGTCGTTTTTTCTCTCAAGTGGCGCTGCTAGCGTTTGTGGCCAAGTGATTTTACTTTCCGGTGATCTTTCCGACCGTAGACGTCACTTCAAGGTAAATTACCTTAACCTTAACTCGAAATGTCTAGAGTGTCTTTGGGGAATGAGACCTCCACCTCGGACCAAGAGACTGACCGACCTCTAGCGGTTCCCTCGAGAAAGGGGAAGGAAGTGGCAAAGTCGGCCATCGTCGGGACTGTCGTGGAGAAGGTGAGGGGGGCTGGTGCACTGGGTCGGCTACCGTCGACACTGTCGAGCCTTGGAATGGTCAGGAGCTACTCCGGAGATATTTTGTCGAAGGTAGTGCAAGGGAGATCGGCTGCCCACGGGGAGAACAGTCCGAGGGACCCTTTCGAGGTAGATGAGATCCCCTCGGTTATGACCGAGGCGGATCTTCATCGAATTCGGAAGGGGTTCCAGATTCCGAAGGAGTACACCCTACTCCTCCCCGGTCCAGGCTTCCGAGCATGCATGGGGACGTCGCCAGATACCTGCGTCTTCCCGTACGACGCACTTAATGCAAGCCTTCGGCTACCCCTACTGCCATTCATAGTCGAGGTGCTGTAGTGGTACAGCTTGAGTCCGGTGCAATTCATGCCGAATATGTGCCGGTACGTCATCGCCTTCATCCTCCAGAGCCAGGTGGTCGGCGTCCAGCCTCAGCTCGTCATTCTTCGCAGCCTCTACCGGATATGTCGAATGAGCAAGATGGAGTACCGTTACTACTTGTCACTGAGGAGGGGGGGTCAAACTGATCGAGAACCCGGACTCCATCAAGCATTGGAAGGAGAAGTATTTTTATATCCAAGGTTCCGAGTCGTGGAGCTTTCCGACGGTGTGGAAGGAGGATGTTCCGAAGTGGCCGAAGGCCGAGCCGGTGCTAACTAAGGAAGAAGTGGAGGTCATGTTGAAGATCCTCGGTCTTCCAACCCTCGGTTGGAAGATCGACCCTAGTATGCTCCGTCTATTTTTTACTTCTTTTTCCTTAGCTTATATATGTTTCTTTTTATATCGCTAACTCTTTCTCTGATTTTTCTTCTTCGAAAGCCCCTGGTATGGATTTCAAGGCTCTTATGGCGAAGAGGAGCGTGACAGCGGCGAAGGCGACGGACAGCAAAAAGAGGAAGAGGATGACGACGGGGCCCCCTTCCAGCCGAGCAGCTCAGATGCCCTCAGCTCCTACGGTCATCGTTGACTTGGTCAGCGACTCCCCCTCGGCTCCACAGGCCACGCTCCCCTCGGCCGACGCCCCCGAGTCTTCGAGCGGGGCATTCTCAGTCGGAGCTGCACTGGCCCTCGAGGTGCCACCGCTTACGGCCGAAGCGGAGACCATCCTCACCGAGGAACACAAGAAACTCTTCGTCCCGGACTGGAGAGTGATGAAGCTCGATGGCTTCCTCGGCGACGCGGCAATGTGCATGCAGGCCTTGCGCCACTTGCAGACCCCAAAGGATCGCGTGGCTCTGAAGGCTAGCACGATCAGCGATGACGCGTTGGAGATCGCCCGATCGACGATGTCATAAGTGTTCTCGCTCTCCTCTCTTAAATTTTGGAGCTTATGATTTTTGGTTCGCACGTTTATCTCTTTCTATTTTCAGACCCTCTGCCACTTCAGCCAAATGCTCGAGCAGTTCGCCGAGCAGGAGAAGGAGCTGAAGGCGTGAATGACCGAGAACAGGCAGAGCGTGCCAAGGCAGTAAAGTTGTTTGAGGCCGAGCAACGGCTCTCGGCATCGCGAGCTGCCAAGGTCGGCATCCTTGAGGTAGCTCTCGCCTAGGCGCTTGAACGCTTAGCGGCCGAAGCGGTAAAGGTCGAGGCGTTGGCGAAGGAGAAGGCTCACATCGAGGAGGAGTTGGCGAAGGCCCTGAAGGTGTCGGAGGAGGCACTGAAGGAGCAGGAGGCGAAAGTGGATGAGGCGAGGAAGGCCATCCAAGACGAGGTGGAGGCACACATGATGACCAACATGAAGGAGGCCTACGCTCGGGCCCTGAAGCATGTGGCGGCTCGTTTCCCCGACTTCAACAGCTCGGGGTACCACCTCTACGACTCGGTAGAAGACGAAGAGATCATTCCCCTAGCCGAGGTCGAGCCCGAAGGGGAAGGCGACGAAGCCGAAGGCGATGACGAGGGGGTGGCAAATCCCAAAGGGGCGCTCGTTACTTTGCCGAGCGAGGGCGCCCCGGAGCAGCACCTCGAGGTGGCTCCTTGACTTAGTCGTTTCTCTTCTTTTTTTTCATGTATTGCCTCGTTGCGGACTGGCCACGCCTTTACTTTGAATGAAAAAATTTCTATCTCTTTTTGTCTAAGTGTTGGAGCAATTTTCTATCTCTTTTTGTCTAAATGTTGGAGAAATTTCCAAATTTGTCTAAGTGTACGAGTTGTGTGAACATAGTAGCTCCGTGCTCTGACTCTTTTTAGATCGTCGAAGCGCTACAGATCGCTGAAGTGCCTCGGATAGCCGAAGTGCCTCGTCTCAAGGCTGGTCTAGGGGCGACGAGATTGGGGCTCGCTAGGAACCAAGAGCGGCTTCGCGAAGTGGAGTCGATTCTCCGTAAAGCGAAGTATGAGCTGAATCACTTGAGCTCAACCCTAGTTCATCAAGACATAGAGAGGAGACGATTGGAAGATAGGATTAACGAGACGATTCCCCAAGGTGATGACGTGGGCTCGTCGGCAGCTGCCAACCTTGGCTTGAAGCTTAAGCGCCTTCGTCACTCTCTGTCCAAGGTGACATCGGAGAAGGACGAGCTGAAGAAGGTGACCTTCGATAAGAGTATGGAGGTTGCTCAACTTCGTCAGACGATCACCGATGGCTCTCGAGGGGCAGGCTCGATGTGACTGCCTCATTTGAAGATAACCATGAAGGACGACTCGCTTAAAGAGCGAATTGTCGAGCTCAAGGTAAAGGTCGCTCGTCTTCGACCACGATCCGAGGGAAGCACTGTCAGAACCACCTCTTGCACTCGGGAGAAGTATAACAGGAGGATATCATTTTGTGAGCTCACACTTCGCTCGTCGCCCATACATCTAGACCCTGGAGATGCACAAAGTGGCATGGCCGCTTCGTCGAGCGGAGCATCTGTTGGGGCCACCATTAGATCGGGTGCGGACGATGCTTCTCGGCTTGCCGGCCTAGGGACGTCCGCCGAGCAAGGGCATCGGCAGTACAACATTCGTCGCCCCCGTGTGTCTCTCAACCAGAGTATCCCCGCCCCTAAGAGGGGTGAAGTAGCTTTCCGTAATCTTGTAATTTTGGTTTCACAAGTTTTGTATCTCGATGTAAAGTTGAGTCGGTTGTTTGTAATTAGACTTGTCTCTCAAACTTTAATGAAATAACAGTTGCTTTGTGAACTTGTGTGCTTTGCTAGCATTTGTAGTTGCCAACAATTGCAGAAGCAATTTCGAATGGTGGGACATTCTATAGTTACTCGTTTGCAGGGTAGCAAGAGTTACGTCGAACCAAGTGTTGGACTCCGAACTTGTTGTTTGGAGAATACCAACAGCTGTAGGAGCAATTCCGAATGGTGATTCACTTCATACTCACTTAGAAGCAAGTAGTTGAAGCAGAGTCGAACCAAGTGTTGGACTCCAAGCGCGTTGTTTAGAAAATATCAACAGCTGTAGGAGCAATTCTGAATGGTGATCCGCTTCGTACTCTCTTAGAAGCAAGTAGTTGAAGTGGATTCGAACCAAGTGTTGGACTCCAAGCATGTCATTTTAAAAAATATCAACAGCTGTAGGAGCAATTCCGAATGGTGATCCGCTTCGTACTCGCTTAGAAGCAAGTAGTTGAAGCGGAGTCGAACCAAGTGTTGGACTCCAAGCATATCGTTTTAATGCAAAAAAAATTTGTAAGTAGAGTTAAACTACCTAAAAATAAAGAACTCGCTAAGTAGAGTTAGACTACTCAAGAATAGAAAACTTGTGGGGAAAGATTACTTTTATTGGAAACAATTTGGCGGCCGCTTCTAAGTTGCGATCCGCTTTTACACTTTGATAAAAAAAATATATAAGTAAGGAATTTAGACATGTCATATGGAGCGCTCTTGTAACCCCTGTTTTTCATTTTCGTGTATTTTAGAGTGTATTTTTCGTTTTGGTGATTTTTTCCCTTTTGTAATTTTTTTCTGAACCGTATAGTGGAGTTGTTTTCAATATATATATTCATTTTATTTCATCTTGAGATCTTTATGTTTGATTGGGTGTCTCTTTTGTTTCGTTCTTCATTATTGTGTTCTTTCCTCCATTTTGTTCTTGTCTTTTTTTATTTTTGTTCTTGGGTGTGTGTGGTGGTGATTGGTAGTATCATTTTCCCAATCCTTGTTGATCCCTAATAAGATTTCCAAAGCCAAATTAAAATCCCCAAATCCTATTTGTTATCCTATACATTTGTACCCTAATTGAAACCCATTAAAACAAATCCTACTACTACTCCTAATTACCCACAACCCAATAACCCATTAACCCAAATCTCCATATATATATACATCTCTACCTTTCTCTCCCTAAACCCTAACCCTAATTTCAAGCACCTGGCCTCCCTCTCTCTCTCCCCTACTTGTTTGCGCCGCCACCCGACCAGCAGCCCAGGCCGAAACCCCCGGCCTGTGTGCACCATCCCAACGCCGACTACCTCTCCCGGCCTTCATCCAACCCGCAACACCCGAGCCCCACATCTCCCCTACTTTCGATCGACCTAAGCCCTCCTTGGCCATCCCGACCACCTCACACCACCCCACAATCCTTCGTCTCTCTCTCGTGGTGTTCTCTTGTGGCCGCAAGCCACTTTTATCATCTCGCTTTTGGATTTTTGGTTCATATGGAGATTTTCGCTCGAGTTGCTTGGATTCGTTGTTTCGTAGATTTTCGTTCGTAGGTTTTGCTAGTTACTCTTGATTTTTCGTTGTTCTTCATCTTCGATTAAGGCAAGTAACTTGTACTTCAATTCATTTGTTTGATACAAGTCAAAAATACCACCTATAGTGTAGTTGGGTCTAGAGACGACTCTTGTTTGTGATATGCTTGATGGGTTTTGTCTCTATTGTAAAAATTTGACCATAGATGACTCACGAAACAATATAGACATGAATTAACTTAGGTTTTACCAGTTCTTGATTTTGATCATGTATATGAGATTTTTGTGAGAATTCGTGATTTGGTTGAGATCCATGTGATATATTTGGTTTGGATAGGCTAGATACCCTAATTCATGATATTTGGACATTTGGTAGACTCGATTTCATGTTTGGTTGTGTTTTGAACAAGTTTTGTATGGTATATGTTGAGTTGTTGTTAAAGGGAGAAATCTGTATTTTGTCGCTGATCTGTTTTGTTTGCTATTTTGAATTGTTTTAAAGTCGGTATCTTAATTTCGGTATAAAACATGAGTTTTGGAGAATTTCGTCTATTTTCAAACCCCTCTGACCTTGCTTGATTTTGTTTTCGTATGAGTGAGTTATGACTGTTTTACTACAGAGGTGTCGATCTTTTCCAGATTTTGTTTTTTGATGTTCTTGATGACTAAATAATTTTATTAACTGTGCTACACATATTATTTTGATCCAAAACTTTGGTCAGTATTTCTTTGTCTAGTTAGGGACGACCCAGAATTTTGGTGAATTTTATTGATATGTTTTATATGTTGTTTCATGCTCGTTTATGAAAAATATACTTGCTGTATTTTACTCGCTGTTCTACAAAGAATCGTATTTTCAACCTGATTCCTTTTACTGTATGAAAACTGTTTGTGAAATGTGAAAGTTATTATATTTTATCTATTTTTATATCCCTTTGGTGGAATTGGATTTATTTTCACTGGTTGTGAGATATCATAGTTTTCGTACAGCAGTGTTAGGAATTCCAGATTTGCCAAACTATTGTTTATTAATGTTTTCTTATTTTTGATGACTGATCTAGTTTTACTAGAAAATTATGAAACTTTATATTTAGATACTAGACATATAGGGGAATACCCCAGATTTTTTGTGGATTTATTTAATGTGTTTTCATGCCGCTTTCCTGTTCTTGAATTCGTTTTCCTGATTTCTGGCTGAACCTATTTTCTGTATTCAAATTAGTCTTGAATTGTGTTTTTGTGAATTAATATATGACTTATTTATATTCGTTGGATTCTTGTGGAAGTCTATTTTCCATATCCTTCGACGGATCCAGATTTGGATGTTTGTAACACTAGGAATCACTGTTTTACTATAGTATGGTCTTGCTGTCCTGAACTTGAGATTTGTTTATTTTATTCCTTTATGAGATATCTTGCACTCGTACATGTTTGTCTTGCAACTTGCTTTTGTCACATGATCATGCCATGTTATTCTTGATATATTTTGCACATATACATGCTTGTTTGACATTAATAATAAATAACCAAGCTGGGGTTTAAGGGACACATCTAATAGTGGATAATTCAGAAATGTGTACTCGGAAGGGGATCCACTGATCCTACGTGATTACTTGAGACATGATACTTGACACGTGATTACTTGATACTTGCACGCAAGACACGATACTTGCTACTTGCCCAACTTGACACGTGATTACATGATACATGATACTTGGAGCTTGGAGCTCGATTACTTGACTTGTTCCCGAGTATACTGCCCTCTATGGTCCACTATGAAATCTAAAGCGAAACTATTTGTTGTAGCAACCATGTAAGGTGGGCTGCATGATGTGCTACCTAGATAATAATTCACTACAAGACTTGATACATGCTACTTGAACATGATACTTGAACATGATACATGCTTGCTTGATACTTGAACATGATACATGAGACTTGTTTAAATGTGACTTGAAACATGACACTCGATACATGATTACATGACACTTGATACTTGATACATGATTACATGATACTTGACACTTGATACATGATTACTTGATACTCGATACTTGACACATGTTTATAAGATACTTGTTTACTTGACTCTTGATGTAGGCTACATGATACTTGTTCACTTTACCATGCTAGTTGTTTATGTTGAAATCATACTTATACCATGCTGTTAGTTAGTTTCCCCATGTGCTTGTATCCTACATTATAAGTGGCCCTTAACTTGCAATTGACGGTACAATTGACGGGTTATTTTTTTTCTCTTTTTCTCTTTCCTGCATTCGTTGAATTGCAGACTTTGGAGAATAGGTTCCAGATGGTATTGGAGACATGAAGTATTAGTGCTACTTTTTATTATTATTTCTTGTAACTTGCTTGAACAATATTGTATTTGAGATTTGGATTTATTCTTGTATTTGGGCGATGTAACCCAAGATATTTGTTTTATTCAGATCATGACTATTTGAGATTATATATTTGGTTTCAAGTATTCTCGTTAGTATTTTGGCTCATTATGTGCATGTGGTTGATTCTTTTTCTTCTGACTCTGATGATTCTTATGAATGTTGTAAAGATTTCTTGAACAGCTTATGGATGATGAAAATCATTTGCAGGGCTTTTGTTGCGTATCCGTATTCCGTATTCTTTTTGGAAAGCGGGACGTGACAGGATTTTTAGTGGTATCAGAGCACCAGGTTTGGCTAATGTATTAGTTTCCAAATATATTAGATAAGCTTGGCTCGATCTGGGATCTGCGCAATATTTCACCAACCATGCATGCATAAATGAATCAAATATTATCAACATTGATCTGGATGCTAACTGTTTTTGGTTTTGTGCAGACTATGGCTCGCAGAGGTTCTACTTCTCAGTCGCAGGGTGACCTGATTGAGGCGGTTACTGCGGTGCTTGAGCGCTTGATTAATCAGCAGCAGAACCATAGTGATTTTGTGATGGCTACTTTGGAAGCCGCTCGAGTTACTCTGCCTGTTGCACCTAGGCAGGATGTTCTTCCACCCCGCCCGGGAACGATCACAGACTTTATAAGGCTGCATCCCGACAGGTTTTCAGGCACTGAGATGCCTTTGGAGACTGAACAGTGGTTGTTTCGGACAGAGCAACTGCTTTTGGTAGCTAGAGTTGTTGATGCAGATCGTGTGGATGTGGTTACCATCCAGTTGGTGGACTTGGCTCATATCTGGTGGAGGTCCGAGTCCGAAAGGCTCGAAAGATCGATCACTTGGGCCACTTTCACTAGGAGCTTCTTGGAGAAGTCCTTTCCTAACAGCACCAGAGTTGAGATGGAGCAACAATTCTTAGCCCTAAAACAGGTTGGTCGTTATTTCTAGTAATGGAATTTGTTACATATTGTTCATGCAATGTTGTAACATAAGACTTTCTTGAAATAGGGCTCCAGGTCTGTGGACGAGTACGCAGCCGAATTTACGATACTTAGCCGCTTCGCAGCCATTCTTGTGGCGAACAAAGAGGATAGGGCTCGTAGGTTCATTTTGGGGCTTGAGCGAGACATCAAGGTGCAGCCTGTCTCTCTTCGCTTGCGTACCTATGCTAAGGCTCTTGAGGTAGCTAGGGCCCAGAAGCAGGCTCGTGGTGGACTGGCGCCTTCTCAGCGGACCGTTCCGCACTCAGTTGCTAGGTCTTCTGGTGGACCTATTCGGAGACCTGTTCCATCCCCTCTAGTCAGGGCTGCTGTAACCCCAGTTTTTCTTTTTGTGTATTTTGGAGGTATTTTTCGTTTTGGTGTATTTTTCTCTCTTGTACTTTTCTGAATTGTATATTGGAATTGTTTTCAATATATATTCGTTTCATTTCATTTTGAGATCTTTATGTTTGATTGGTTGTCTCATTTGTTTTGTTCTTCATTATTTTGTTCTTTCTTCATTTTTGTCTCGTTCTCTTTATTTTATTTTGGTTTTTGGGTGTTGGTGGTGGTGGTGATTGGTTATCCTATTCTCCCATCCTATTATTTGATCCCTAATAAGATTACCAAAGCCCAATTAAATCTCCAACCCTATTTGTATTCCTATTTAATTGACCCAAACCCAAAACCCATTGGTAAACCTACTACTACTCACAATACCCATTAACCCAATACCCATTAACCCACAACTAAACCCTATATATAAACTCCTCTCCCTCTTCACTAAACCCTAACCCTTACCTCCTACACAAATCCCGGTCCTCTCTCTCCCTCCTCTTGCGCCGTCAGCCGCCACCCACGCACAACCAACCCGACCCCAAGCCAGCCCAAGCCGACGCCACCTCCCCTCCAGGCCGACCTACCCCTCCCGGCAACACCCTACTCCCAAGCCCACCTCTCTCCTACACCCGAGCCCGTCTCTCCTTGGTCATCCCGATCACCTCACACCACCCTACAATCCCTCGTCTCTCTCTCGTGGTGTTCTCTTGTGGCCACAAGCCACTTTTATCATCTCGCTTTTGGATTTTTGGTTCATGTTGAGATTTTCACTCGAGTTGCTTGGATTCGTTGATTTGTGAATTTTTCGTTCGTGGGTTTTGCTCCTTACTCTTGGATTTTTTTGTTCTTCATCTTTGGTTAAGGCAAGTAACTTGTACTCCAATTCATTTGTTTGATACAAGTAAAAAATACCACCTATAGTGTAGTTGGATGTGGAGACGACTCTTGGTTGTGTTATGTTTGATGGATTTTGTCTCTATTGTGAAAACTTGACCATAGATGACTCACGACACAATATGAACATGAATTAACTTAGGTTTTACCTGTTCTTGATTTTGATCATGTATGTGAGGCTTTTGTGAGAATTCGTGATTTGGTTGAGACCCATGTGAGATATTTGGTGTGGACATGCTAGATACCCTAAATTATGATGTTTAAACACCGGTAGACTCGATTTCATGTTTGGTTGTGTTTTGATCAAGTTTTGTGTGATATATGTTGAGTTGTGGTTAAAGGGAAAAATCTGTATTTTGTCGCTGATCTGTTTTGTTTGCTGTTTTGGACTATTTTAAAGTCAGTATATTAATTTCGGTATAAAACATGAGTTTTAGAGAATTTCGTCTATTTTCAAACCCCTCTGATCTTACTTGATTTCGTTTTCGTATGAGTGAGTTATGACTGTTTTACTACAGAGGTGTCAATCTTTTCCAGATTCTGTTTTTCGGTAATTTGGACAACAAATCATTTTAAAGAACTATGCTACGTATATTATTTTGATCCAAAACATTGGTCAGTGTTTCTATATATATCTAGGGATTACCCAAAATTTTGGTGAATTTTATTGATGTGTTTTATATGTCGTTTCATGCATGTTTACAAAAGTCATACTGCTGTATTTTACTCGCTATTTTGTAAAGAACCTTATTTTCACCCTGATTCCTTTTACTGTATGGAAAATTCTTGTGAAATATGAAAACTATTATATTTTATCTATTTTTATATCCCTTTGGCAGATTTGGATTTCGTTTCACGGCTTGCGAGATATCTCTGTTCTCGTACAGCAGTGTTGGGAATTTCAGATTGGCCAAAGTATCGTTTCTTGATGTTTTCTTATTTTTGATGACTGAACTAATTTTACTGGAATATTATGAAACTTTATATTTTGATTCTAGACATATAGGGGAATATCCTAGATTTTTCCTGCATTTAATTGAGAGGTTTTGATGCTGTTTTTCTGACTGAGAATTCGTTTTACTGATTTCTGACTGAATATGTTTTATGGATTCAAATCGGTTTTGAGTTATGATTTTGTGAATTACTATGTGACTTATTTGTATTTTCTGGATTCGTGTGGAAGTCTATTTTCCAGATTCTTCGACGAATTTAGATTTGGATTCCTGTAGCAACGGTAATCACTATTTTAGTACTATACTGTTATGCTGTCCTGAATATGAACATACACTGTTTGCTCATTTGTGTGACTGTATATCATCTATGCATATTTATTTGTTTTCCTGAACCTAATACTGATTATACCATGTTAGTTTGACACTATTTCATACACATTCATGCCTGTTTGATGACCATAATAAAAGTAACCAAGCCGGGGTTTTTTATGGGAAGATCTAGTAGTGGAAAATATGGAAATGTGTACTTGGAAGGGAACTAGTGTTCCATACTGCTACTGTTACTGTTACTTTTCTTCTGCTATTACTGTTACTTTACTGCTACTGCTACTGTTACTGATACATGAGTATACTGCCCCATTATGGTCCACTATGAAATCTAAAAGCGAAACTGTTTGTTGTAGCAACCATGTAGTAAAAATCGGGATGCATGAAGTGCTACCTAGCTAGTAATACACACAAGACTGTAAGAACATAAGATTGATACTTTTAGACTGATACTATTAGACTGATACTATTAGACTGATACTGTTATACTGTTACACTGATATACTGAGCTTACTGTTACTTGACACTGTTAGTTGCCATATGAGACTATATTTGACACATCCATTTGTATTGTTAGTATACCATGCTAGTTGACTTTATTTTACTAATTCATGCTAGTTATTACTGTTGATTCTTTATTCTGTGCTATTTGTTAGTTGTCCCATGTGCTTGTATCCTACATTATAAGTGGCTCGTAACTTGCAATTGACGGGTACTTGTTTTTTTCTCTTTTCCTCTTTCTTGCATTCGTTGAATTGCAGACTTTGGAGAACAGGTTCCAGATGGTATCGGAGACATAAAGTATTAGTGCTGCTTTTTATTATTATTTCTTGTAGCTTTCTTGAACAATATTGTATTTGAGACTTGGGGCGATGTGATCCAAGATATTTGTTTTATTCAGATCATGACTATTTGAGATTATATATTTGGTTTCAAGTATTCTCGTTGGTATTTTGGCTCATTATGTGCATGTGGTTGATTCTTTTGCATCCGACTCTGATGATTCTTGTGAATGTTGTAAAGATTTCTTGAACAGCTTATGGATGAAGAAAATCATTCCCTGGGCTTTTGTTGCGTATCCGTATTCCGTATTCTTTTTGGTAAGTGGGGCGTGACAGCTCTTGGGAAAGTTGCTTGGGGAGGTGTTTAGACACCCTCTTGGTACTTCATCAAGTGCTCCTTGTTCCATGTCCTCGGTATCCTCCTGCCCCCCGGGTCTTTGAGTTGATACGCGCCCGGGTGAACGACTCTGGAGACCCTATACAGTCCTTCCCAATTGGGTGCCAACTTGCCTCTTTTGCTTGGATCAGAGATCGACCGCTTTCTGAGCACTAGGACTCCCTCTTTTAGGTTGGCTGGCCGTACCCTCTTGTTGTAAGTCTGAGTGATCCTACGACGGTAGGTCTCTTGCTGAATTGTCACTCTCTCAAGGACCTCATCTATGAGGTCTAGGCAGTTGCGAAGCTGGTTCGCATTCTGCGCTTCATTGTAGGCTATGAGTCGGGGTGAAGGCAGGCCCACTTCTAAGGGGATGAGAGCTTCGGAACCATATGTGAGGTTGAAGGGGGAATCCCCCGTCGGAGTTCTTTTGGTGGTGCGATAGTTCCAGAGTACGTTTGGGAGTTGTTCCACCCACAGCCCCTTAGTGGATCGGTCAAGCCTTTTCTTCAAGCCAGAGAGAATTTTTCGATTTGCGTTCTCTGCTTGGCCATTGGACTAAGGGCGAGCTATCGAGGAGAACCTCTTCTGAATGCCGAGGTCGGCCCAAAATTTGCGAAAGGTCGCTCCTGTGAATTGAGTTCCGTTGTCGGTTACGAGGATGCGAGGTCCCCGAACCGACAGACAATGTTCTTCCAAAAGAACTTCTGGACCTTATGCTTGGTGATTGTCGAAAGAGGTTCAGCTTTGATCCATTTTGAGAAGTAGTCTATTGCTACTACTAAGACCTTCAGCTGACCCGGTCCTGGAGGGAAAGGTCCGAGCAAATTCATCCCCCACATTGCAAAGGGGATTGGACTCGCCAAGGAGGAGAGTTGCGCTTGGGGCAGGCGACGGATCGAGGCGAATTTCTAGCAGGAGTCGCACTGGCAGACGTACTCCTCGGCATCATTCAGTTGTGTGGGCCAGAAGTAGCCGTAGTTCAAGAGTTTTCTGGTAAGGGATCTCGCTCCCAAGTGCGCGCCACACAGACCGTCGTGGGCCTCCTTTAGGACATAGAGCGCTTCCTCCGGGGAGAGGCACCTCAGATAGGGTCGACTGTTGATCTGGGTGTAAGAGCATTTGTACATGACTCCGTCAAGGAGTGTGTACCGCTCAGCTCGTGTCCTGATCCTCCTTGCCTCTTTCGGGTCTTCGGGAAGGACTCCGTCTCGGAGGTACTCAATGAGGGGCTTCATCCAGTTCTCCCCAAGTGTTAGGGGTAGGCTTCCATCGGCTCCGGGCTATCTTCATCAATACTTGGTCTGAAGAGGACCTCTATCAAGACGGTCCACCCTAAACCTTGGAGGGACGAGGAGGCGAGCTTAGAGAGAGCGTCGGCTTGCGCATTTTCCTCTCAAGGAACCTGCTGGAGTTGAACATCTTTGAATAAGGCTAGAAGCTCCCTAACCTTTGCCAAGTACTTGGCCAAACGCTCGTCCCTTGCCTCGTACTCCCCCGATACTTGGTTGACGACCAACTACGAATCACTAAAGACTCTGACCCACTTGGCCCCGGCTTTGCGAGCCATGCAGAGCCCCGCTATGAGGTCCTCATACTCTGCTTCGTTGTTGGATAACGGAAAGTTTAAGCGGAGGGAGTATTGGAGGACGAAAGCGTCTGGGCCGGCCAAGATAACACCAGCCCCAGTTCCGTTGGTGCAAGAAGACCCATCCATATAAACGATCCAGACAAAGGGTTCGGCAGATGACTTGCAAGGGTCGGGGATGGTGCTCTCCATAATGAATTTGGCCAGGGCTTGGGCCTTGATTGCTGTTCTTGGCTGGTAGCTAATTTCATGTTGGCTCAGCTTGATGGTCCACTTCATCAAGCGCCCGAAGGTCTTGGGCTTGTGGAGAACTTGCTTCAGCGGCTGGTCGGTAAGGACGACAACTGAATGAGATTGGAAGTAGGGACGGAGCTTTCGGCCGCCATAACCAAGGTAAAAGCCATCTTCTCCAGCTTCGGGTAACGGAGTTCGGCATCCCTGAGGACCTTACTCACATCATAAATGGACCTCTGCGTTCTATCATTTTCTCTTACAAGGACCGCGCAGAGGGTTTGTTCCGAAGCGGCGAGATATAGGTAGAGAACCTCCCCAGGCATCGGTTTGCTCTAGAGTGGGGGGCTTAGCTAAGTATGCCTTGAGCTGGTTGAAGGACTTTTGTTTCTGTTCCTCCCATTCGAAGCCTTTAGCCCCCCTAAGGGCCTTAAAGAAGGGGAGGCACTTTTCTCCGGACTTGGAGAGGAACCGTCCAATTGCTGCGAGGTGCCCCGTGAGCCTCTATACCTCTTTGACGTTGGAGGGGGGAGCCATTTTGAGAATGTCCTAGATCTTCTCGGGGTTGGCCTCTATGCCCCTCTGGCTGACCATGAACCCCAAGAACTTGCCGGATGAGACTCCGAACGCACACTTGTTTGGATTCAGCCTCATATTGTGCTTCCTGAGCACCTCGAAGGCTTCTTGGATGTCGAGGACATGTTTCTGCCCTCGGGTGCTCTTGACCAACATGTCTTCTACATAGACTTCCATGTTTCGGCGAATCTGGTCTCGAAAGACCCTATTCACGAGGCGCTGATAAGTAGCTCCCGCGTTCTTCAAGCGGAACGGCATTACCCTGTAGCAGTACAGGCCCTGCTCTGTCACAAATGAGATCTTCGGGATGTCGGGAGGAAACATCTGAATCTGGTTGTACCCCGAGAAAGCATCCATGAAACTGAGGAGCTCGTGCCTGGAGGTCGCATCAATTAGGGCATCGAAGCTTGGAAGGGGAAAAGGGTTCTTCGGGCATGCCTTATTGAGATCAGTGAAGTCGATGCATATCCTCCAGCTCCCATTGGCTTTCTTTACCATCACCACATTAGATAGCCACTCGGGATAGTTCACCTGCTGGATGAACCGAGCGTTAAGGAGCTTTTCGACTTCTTCTTTGATCGCCTGTTAATGCTCGGGAGCGAACTTGTGGCGCTTCTGCTGAACGGGCTTCACGCTCGGGGCGACGCTGAGATGGTGCATTACGAGCTCCTCGGAGATCCCAGGCATGTCGTCTGCGATCCAGGTGAAGAGATCGCGGCTCTCCCTTATGCATTGGGAGATATCTTCTTTGATGGAGGGGAAGAGTGCCTTGCTGACCCGGAACGTCTTGGTGGCGTCTTCCTCTGAGAATGACACTTCTTCTAGTTCATCCACCGGCACAGAGATGGTTTGGCTACTCTTTGGTGGGAGCTTGAGGGCTTCTAGGGAGAGGACCGGGCCTCCCATCAAGGTCATATAGCACTTACGAGCCGCCTCCTAACTCCCTCTTACTTCTCCTACCCCCGCAGGGTAGGGAACTTCATCTTCATATAGTAAGCGGAAGGGATGGCTGGGAGCGCGGCGAGGCCTGGTCGACCCAGGATCACGTTGTAGGCGGCCTTCACGTCCACCACCATGAAGTCCATTGGCTCTGTGCGAGTGACCGGAGCTTTGCCAACGGTGGCATCAAGAGTTATAACTCCCTCGATCGTCACCGGAACCCCAGTGAACCCATGAAGGGTGTAGCCAACCGGCTTGAGCCGGTCTCTTGATAGCTGGAGGCCTTTGAACACCTCCAAAAAGAGGATGTTGACCGAACTTCCATTGTTCACCAGCACCCGGCGAATGTCGAAGTTGGCCATTTTAAGGTTAATGAAGAGGGCGTCGCAGTGGGGCATGCGGACGCCTTCCAAGTCCCTATCGGAGAACGTCACAGGGACTCCTAGGCCCTTTGGGGGAGGGTGGCTCTGCACAGAGTTGACTTCCCTAACAAAGGCTTTTCGAGAGGAGTTAGAATCTCCCCCATTGGGCCTCCGTGTATCAGGTGCAAGATGGCCTCTACTTCGGCCTCCGGAGTCTTCGTGCGTTGCTCCGTTCGCCTGTTAGCCCCCCTGGGCGGTGGAGGCAGATCGACTCGGTCCCTTCTCACAAACCAAGTTAGCTGCCCCTCTGGATGAGGGCCTTGATCTCATCCTTCAGGGCCCGACAATCAACGGTGTCGTGCCCGTGGTCCCTTGGAAACGGCACCACTTGTCCCAGTTTCTCTTCTTCCCGGGGGTGTTCATCTTCGGAGGTTTCTGCAAGAGACCTTCATTCCCAATCTCCATCAGGATGGCGAAGATGCTCGCATTGAGTAGGGTAAACTTCTCGAAGCGGGGGAGAGGACGCCGCTGACCCCCATTATCCTTTTGGAGCTCCTTAGCTCCTTCTTCCTCTATTGTCTTCCGCTTGTTCCCGGAAGATGACCTCTCCAGAGTGGGGTGATTAATAGCCTCTTCAGCTCGCATGTACTTCTCGCTCCTAAGGAGGAGCTTGGAGAAGTCCAGAGGAGGCTTCTTGGCCAAGGAAGCCCTGAGGTCGGGGTTGGTGACATTGGATTGGAAGACAACCGAAGCTACCGACTGATCCAATGAGGTGATGGACCTGGCCTCTGCAGTGAACCTCTTGACATAATCCCTTAGCTGTTCACCCTTCTTTTGGCTGAGGAAGAGCAGTGAGGTGCTCGTCTTCTCGGAGCGACAACTGCTCACGAAATGTGTGAGGAAGAGGCCTTAGAACTGGTCGAAGGAGAAGATAGATGCCAGTGCGAGATGAGAATACCACTCCCAAACCGGCCCCTTTAGTGTGGCCAGGAAGGTCTTGCAGAGGAGGGCATCAGATGCATGATGGATCATCATGAGAGTTTTGAAACTCTCGATGTGATCTGCGGAGTTCGACTCCCCAGTGTAAGTCTCGAAGTGCGGAGGCTTGAAGTTATCTGGGACAGGGGCCTCCATGATGGTGCGGGAGTATGGGGGCCTGCTCGGGCAGAGGTTCCTTGCCCATTGCTCCTTATCCCTATCAAGCTGGCCGAGGTGCCTCTCCATCTCGTGGAGACGGTGGTAGACCGAGTCCTCCCTTCGAGCTTGCCTGGTGATCCCCAAGACTCGCCATTGTGTCGAGGAGGGTTGGGGCTACGACGGTGATGGCTCTAAGTAGGTGGTTGACTGATAGAACGACGGGGGTGGCTCGGAGTAGAATGCGGACTTCGGGAGCAGCGGTGGTGATCGGGAGAAGGGCGGCGATGGCTCGGAGCTGGCCTAAGACTTAGGGAACAACAGTGATGGCTCGGAGCCGGTCTGGGACTTCGGGAGCGGCGATGATGGCAAGGAGCTGGCCGAGGGCTGGGAGCCCGAGGGGCGTTGTTGGGGGCAGGTGTTGAGTGCCCGAAGGACCGCCTCCTGAAATTGCTGAAATTCTGTCCTTATGACGGGGGCCTCCTGCTCGCGATTGACTCGAGCTGCAGGACGGCCAGCCGGGGAGCGGCTTCGTCTTGGGCGATGCGGGGGTGATTGTCACGCCCCGCTTTCCAAAAACATGGAATACGAGCGCGTGACGAAGCCCAGCGAATGATTTTAATATCAACCATAAGTTGTAGGATCGACTCAGCATCATAATAAGAATATAACAAGATTTATATATAACCAAGCAGGCATGAATAATTTATTAAGCAAGAGAAAACAATTGAAAACAAATAATAATATCCAAATAGTTTTCAAGTCTGGATCAAATGTAAAACTCGGGAACATAAGACCGTTACAAGTTTTAAGCAACAACAAATGAAATAACTCAATTACAAAATGAAATGATTAAAGAAAGCTTTTCCCAAGCAGGGCCTAGAATGTCTGCTCACCGATTCCAGCAGGTAGTTCGTCTCCAAACTCTGTTTAGTAATTTATAGAAAGGGGAAAAATAGAGGAAACAAGAGAAAATGCCCTTAGTGCAAGTTAGGGCCACAAATAGTAAGAACGAGTATAAGAAATATGGAACAGAATTTGGAATCGAGAATATAATAGGGATACAACAAGTAGTGGGGAATTCAAGAATTTAACTAGCAAGAAGTACAACTTAAGTAATCAGGTTGGGTAACAAATACTAATAGTGGAGTAAGTGGCGAGTGAACATGTAAGGGTATCCAACATCAAGTGACAAGTATCAAGTACAAGAGTTACGTAACAAGTCTCAAGTCCAGTGTCAAGTTGTCAAGTACAAGTATCAAGTAACAAGTGTCAAGTATTATGTTCAAGTATCAAGTCTCATGTATCATGTCATCAAGTATCAAGTAAGCATGTATCAAGTTCAAGTTTCATGTTCAAGTCTTGTGGTTATTACTATCTAGGTAGCATTTCATGCATCCATCTTTTTACTACATGGTTGCTACATGCAAATCAGTGACGTTTAGACCTAGTGGTGGAGTCTATAGGGCGGTGTACTCAGGTATCAAGTATCAAGCATGTCATGCTCATGAATCGGGTAATCATATAACTAGTTCATGTGTCAAGTCATAACAAGACAAGTCATGAATCATATATATACTAGTTCATGGATCAATAATATACTAGTCCATGAATCGATTTATAATATACTAGTTCATGAATCAAATAATATACTAGTTCATGAATTGAATAATAATATACTAGTTCATGAGACATGTATCAAGTGGGAAATACGGGCCCCCTTCCGAGTACACTTACCTATATTATCCACTACTATGGTCTTTCCCTTAAACCCCGGCTTATTACTTTTAATTAATTTTTATCAAGCAAGCACGCAAGTGTGCGAAAAAAATCAAAAAATTATAGTTATGGACATAGAACAAGTTTGAGATATTTATACAGCATATTCGATGGTCAACACGAATAAAAATATCACGAACAACGATCTCAAATCTGGACAGCACGACGTTGCTATACCAAAGTGTGATTTCCGTTGCTACGAGATAGCAAATGTGGATTCGTCAGGAGGTCTAGAATCTAGACACCTGCCCGGTTCCAACACATATAATTAAGGTACATGAAAGTTGTGGTAACATGTGTCAAATCAGCAAACTATACTACTTCTATGTTCAGCCAGGATTTGTGAATTTAAGTTTATACATGTGAAACAGTGTTGAAATATTGTTAATTAATTCTGAGAAAATTTGGGACGGTTCTTTAGGGTGTCCAGCAATAGCATGTAAAATTTCAAGTCAAACACTTACTATTAATATAGTTAAATTAATTTACAAACTAAACAAGCACAGCAGTTTTGTGAATCTGCGACTACCGACACAGCTGCAGTAAAACTATGATATCTCCTAGACCGTAACTCGGAGTTCAAAAATTTAGGATGCTATCAACATCTAGACATCTAGAGATACATTTACTATTCAGGGCTCAGGTTCAGATTCTGATTTTAAAGGGGTCAAAACAGCAAGTAAAGTTTAGGACCGCAACAAGTGTGAATGTCTTTCATGTATAAGTTGCATGATAATTGGTTGTTAGGCGTCTAGATTAATGTGTGATAAAAATATGGGGTAATGGTTATCAAAACAGAAAGCAACATTTATTTCTCAATTCAAATGGGTGCAAGATCATCACATACAAGATACAACACACATCTACAAATCTACGGTTTCTTAATTTCATATGTTCATGTGACTAGGAAATAAAATGAGTCCAAGTAATTTTTAATTATAACAACGAAGGTGTTGTGACTCTTAAGATTTAGGAATCGACGATAAAAATTCAAGATCGACAATTGATAAGACAAGAAGGAGTCACAACTACAACCTATTTTTGGTATTTTCAATCAAATGCTTGTACTAGGTCAATAAATTGTACAAGGAGAATACTTGCTTTGATTGGAAGAGGGCATTGATCGACGATCAAGATCAGACGGATCAGATCGGTGCGAATCTTGATGGAAAATCAAGATCAAGACGATCGGACGGCTGGATCTGCTCTGATCTGAGTTGAAGATCACGATCGGATGGACGGCTGAGATCTGATCTGGCTGAAGAGATCAAATCTGATCAAGATCGGATCTTGATCGAATCCGATGGCTGTGATTCAATCCTGACCTTCTTCTTCTTCTTCCCTCCTATACAGTAACAGAGAGAGAGGGAGCAGCGGCGGCACTGGCGGCGAGCTGTGGTTGGCGTCTGCGACTGCGGCATCGTCGAGAGGGACGACGGCACCGGGAGGCGACGGCGGCAAGTGCGCGACTGTGGCAATGCAGGCGAGCTCTGCTTTTCGGGTTCGAACAGAGGAGGAGGAGAATGGGGGAAGCTAAGGGCGACAGGATGGTTTCGAAGGTGTTGGTGGTGGCTGGCGGAGGTCGTGGGTTAAGAGGTGACGGTGAGGTGACGATGAGGGCGATGATGGAGGTGACTGGCGATGGAAATGGCGGAGTGGGTCCGATGGGTTCGGGAGTTGGACGAGGTGAGGAAGACGGTGATGGATGGATGATGGCGGTGGTGTTGACGATGAGAGGGAGTCGACAGGTAGGGGTTGCGAGGCGATGATGGCGGAGGGTAATGGGGTTGGGTTTGGGCGTTGGTGGAAGGGTAGGGAGCGAGAGGAAGGAGACAGAGTGGGAGAGAAGAGAACGGCGGTAGGGTAGGGGTTTTAACAGTAATTAGGTTTAGGGTTAGGCTTAGGGGGGTGTTTAGGGTTTAAATAGTTAGGGTTTTGGGTTATGGGTTTTAGGGTATCGGGTTTGAGGGGGATCCAACTAGAGACTTAGTCAAAAATCCATAAAAATAGGGATAAAGAGATAAATGATACGAAACAGCTCATCTCTTCCTGAAGAACGACACAAAAGAGCAGGACGGACATACAATTGAATTAGATAAAGGCACCAAAAATTGAGTTGAAACAATATAACGATTCTATTCGAACGAAAACAAAATACAGGATCTCAAATTGATAAGAGAGTGCAATGGGACAAAATACAGTATAAAAATACAGATACGGGAAATAGGAGTTACAAATCCTACCCACCTAACAAGCAGAATCTCGTCCTCGAAATTCAGACAAGTGGTACATAGGGCAACCCCCAAAGGAAGAGAAAGAACAACAACAACCAAACTACTGAAACAGATGGGAAAACTTCTGCTGAATCTCTTCTTCCAATTCCCACGTCGACTCACCCGGCGAGTGAGGATTCCAAGCAAGTCGAACCAGTTTGATGACCTTATTCTTCAACACCTTCTCACGACTGTCCAAGATAGTAATCGGCGGAATCTCACAAGACAGGTCTGGATGCACTGACAACTCCGAGTAGTCGATCACATGTCTCTCATCCCTGATGTATCTCCCGGGCTGGGAAACCTGAAAGACATCATGCACTCCAGATAGAGCCGGCGGCAACGCGAGTCGATAGGCCACCTTGCCTACTCACTCCACAATGTTAAAAGGCCCGATGAACCTGGGGCTTAGCTTGCCTCCACCTCCAAATCGGATAACGCCTCTCCACGGTGATACCTTAAGAAACACATGGTCTTCCACCTCAAACTCCAAGGGTCTTCTGTGGACATCTGCCTATTTTCTCTGCCTGTCCTATGCTGCTAGGAGGTGCTTCCTGATCTGAGCCACTGCATCGACTGTCTTGGTGATCAATTCTGGCCCCAACAATTTTCTCTCACCAATGTCGTCCCAGTACACCGGTGACCTACACTTCCAACCATACAATGCCTCGTACGGTGCAGCTTTAAGACTGGCTTGATAGCTATTATTGTACGAGAACTCAACCAAGTGCAGGTGATCCTCCCAAGACCCTCCAAACTGAAGTACACAGGACCTCAACATGTCCTCTAATGTCTGAATGGTCCTTTCTGACTGTCCGTCTGTCTGAGGGTGGAAAGTTGTACTGTACTTCAACTTGCTTCCGAGACTACTTTGAAGGCTCTCCTAAAACTGAGATCTAAACCTGGTATCCCTGTCAGATACAATGCTGACCGGGACCCCATGAAGTCTGACAATCTCCTGCATGTACCTCTCTGTGAGACTCTCAGTAGACTGACCAACTCTAAAGGGGATGAAGTGAGCGCTCTTCGTCAGCCTGTCGACAATCACCCAAATGGCGTTGTGACCCTTAGGACTCCTTGTCAAGGTAGTCACAAAGTCCATGGTAATATGCTCCCACTTCCACTCCGAAATGGGAAGAGGCTGAAGAAGTCCGGCGGTCCTCTGATATTCTGCCTTCACCTGCTGGCAGATCAAGCACTGAGACACAAATCTGGCTACTGCCCTCTTCATGCCATGCCACCAGAAGTGGAGCTTCAAATTTCGATACATCTTGGTACCACCAGGATGAATAGAGTATGCCGACTGGTGGACTTCCTCGAGCAATTTCTGCCTGACTTCTCTCTTTGGGACACACGGCCTAGCCCCAAAGCGAAGTGATCCATCTGAGTGAATGACCATATCGGTCCTCGAACTTGCCTCAACTTCTGCCCTGAACTTCTGCAACTGCTCATCACCTGCTTGTGCTTCCTTAATCTGCTCTACCAGGGACGACTGCAACTGAAGCATCATACAACTCCGATCGGTGCCCGAAAAAATCACATTCAAATCTAACCTTCTCATCTTCTCTATAAGCTCCTTCTGCTGAGTCAAGAAAATGGCGACTGGCCTCCGGCTCAACGCATCTGGCACCAAGTTCACCTTACCAGGGTGATACTTTAAACTAATGTCGTAGTCGGCCATCAACTCTAACCAGTGCCTCTGTCTCATGTTCAACTTTTTCTGAGTGAAGAAATACTTGAGACTTTTGTGGTCGGTAAATATTTTCACTCGGTCTCTGTTGCCGCTAAATCTTGTGTGGGGACAAACAGATAGTATTTGTGGATTCTTAGGAATACTGAATAGCAAACTTGTTACCTGTTTCGCCGGGGTTTGACGCTGACTCCTGCCGTACACCTGCAAAAAGTGCGAGACACCGGGGTTGTTCCTGGCGACGCACCCTCCGACGCTCAAGTCAGTAATCAGGAATGATTATGAGAGAGCACAAAAACTGGGAAAAGATTGATTACCTCTTAATGGAGATGGATAGGGGATATTTATAGGCGCCGCTGGGATCAGATTAGGAATGTAATCCCCCTGTGGTTAGATAAGGAAAGTAATCCCTAATCCCCAGTGAAGGGATAGTTATGAATCAGGGCCGTTGATTAGGATTTAATCAGAAACCCTAATTCTATCCTTTCTGGACCGGGTTTACTGCGGGTTGAAACTCGCACCCAGTTGAGGTGGATCCGTTCGCGAGTTAGTGGGTCTTCGAGAAGGAGATCCAGTACCCGCTTCAGACCCATTGGTAGGTGAAATTACCGTTTTACCCCCGGGCTTCAAGATTTGTGCCCGATTTGGACGGTTCCGATCTATCCCCATTTTTAGCCATATCACGAGCCCCCCACTCCCGAAGACTGAGTTTAATCAGCCTTTGAGGAGTAGTTTTACTGTTTTAATGGCTAGTGGGTTGTATCGGAGTCCAAATGGAAGGTTTTGAATCTTTGAAGGAGGTAGTGCGGTGATTTTTCAAGTTGGTTACACTTTGAGTTGCTCCTGAGTTCTTCGGACCATGCGGTGTTTTTGTTTATCTTTGCGAAGTGTCAATTCGTCGTTCGGGGGTCTTAAAAGTTTGTTCTTGGCAATAATTACTTGTTTGGGGATTGGGAAACGTTTCCCCAACTTTATAATTATTGTCCAGGAGTCCTTCCTTAACTTCCCAAATTTTTAATTGTTTTTTTGCAATTTTTTGGCGAATGGCTTGGTCGTTTTCCTTCGTTGTGCGGCCTACATGCTTGTATCGCATCACCGACCCCTTCCAGCGCTCGCTGCCCAGGAGGCCGAAGTCTGTGGGTGGTTCGGCACCTTTTTCCGAAGAAGAGAGGCGCCTCGGCCAGGTTGTGAGTGCTGAGAGGGAGTTCGGCGAGGTCCGAGGTAGCTTTTTCCATGTAACATGGTCGGTGTCAAAAGCGCTCGGCAGCTGGTGCCGAACCCCAATTTTCCATGCAACATGGTCGGTGTCGAGAGCGCTCGGCAGCTGGTGCCGAATCCCAACTTTTCCATGTAACATGGTCGGTGTCAAGAATGCTCGGCAGCTGGTGCCGAACCCCAACTTTTCCATGTAACACGGTCGGTGTCAAGAACGCTCGGCAGCTGGTGCCGAACCCCAATTTTTCCATGTAACACGGTCGGTGTCAAGAACGCTCGGCAGCTGGTGCCGAACCCCAACTTTCCATGTAACATGGTCGGTGTCAAGAACGCTCGGCAGCTGGTGCCGAGGTCCAACTTTCCATGTAACATGGTCGGTGTCAAGAACGCTCGGCAGCTGGTGCCGAGGTCCAACTTTCCAAGTGACATGATCGGTATCAAGAACGCTCGGCAGCTGGTGCCAAACCCTGACTTTCCATGTAACATGGTCAGTGTCAAGAACGCTCGGCAGCTGGTGCCGAGGTCCAACTTTCCAGGTAACATGGTCGATGTCAAGAACGCTCGGCAGCTGGTGCCAAGGTCCAACTTTCCATGTGACATGATCGGTGTCAAGAACGCTCGGCAGCTGGTGCCGAGGTCCAACTTTCCATGTATCATGGTCGATGTCAAGAACGCTCGGCAGCTGGTGCCGAGGTCCAACTTTCCATGTGACATGATCGGTGTCAAGAACGCTCGGCAGCTGGTGCCGAACCCCAACTTCCCATGTAACACGGTCGGTGTCAAGAACGCTCGGCAGCTGGTGCCGAACCCTGACTTTCATGTAACATGGTCGGTGTCAAGAGCGCTCGGCAGCTGGTGCTGAATCCCCAACTTTCCATGTAACGTGGTCGGTGTCAAGAACGCTCAGCAGCTGGTGCCGAACCCCAACTTTTCCATGTAACATGATCGGTGTCAAGAACGCTCGGCAGCTGGTGCCGAGGTCCAAGACTTGTCATTTTTGGCGGAGCATGGCCTGCAAAGTTGGTGGATTCTGCGCTCCTGGCAGACGTGGCAGCCATTAAATGTGATGGCTTCTGAACTTCTGACAGCTCTGACAGATGAGACGCTCATTTAATGCGGTGACCTCTGAGCTTCCGTCAGATGGGACAGCAATTAATGCGATGTACGGCTTGGCGTGGCAAACAAGGTGACGGTTTGGGTCGCTTTTGTCGTTTTGTGTGTCTGGGCCCATTAACCTCATTTTGCGCGCCTCTCTCTATGAAACCTCACCCCCCTCTCTCATTTTTCACTTCTCCTCTCTTTTGCTCAGGCGGTTATTTGTGCTCAGCGAGTGATTCCGGTGATTTCCGTTCGTTTTCCAGCGAAGTTTCCGACAGCAAATCTTTTTAAGGTAATTTATACTTAGTTTCTTTCGAAGTATAAATATGTCTCTTCCCTCCATCTCCGACTCGTCTTTTTTGTCCGAGCCTTCCCTTGAAGTCGTCGAAGCCCACACTCCGAGTCGGCCTAGTAAGGGCAAGAAGGTGTTCGGCAAAGATTCGATCGTGGAGGAGCCGAAGCGTATAGGGGAGTTCGGCAGATTGCCGGGGCAACTGACGGGACTTCACAGGGTTCGAGAGCTTCCGGAGGAGCACGCCGAGCGAATCGTTCACGGGAGGGGGAGGACTTTTGAGGAGAACGCGGCGAGGGAGACGACCGAGGTGGATGATACGGTGTCGATCCTCCGCGAAGAAGACCTGGGAGTGATCCGGGACTGTTTCCACATCCCGGAGGAGTACGAGCTTATGCTGCCGGGTCCCGGGGTTAGGGCTAACTCGCCGCTGCCAGTGACCATGTGTTGTTGGCCGGTCGATGCCTTTATCGCCGGGGATCGGCTACCTCTCCATCCGTTCGCAATCCTCGTTCTGAGGTGGTTCGGGGTCAGCCCCATCCAACTTATGCCGAATGCATGGAGAGTCATAAACGACTTTGTACTTCACTGCCAGGCTGCTGGGATCGAGCCGGAGCTGAATGTACTTCGGACGATCTACCGGCTTCACCAAGGGAACCGGTCGGAGTTCCGGTACTATTTGGCTCCGAGGCATGGGGGTAAGCTCGTTATATGCCCCGACTCCATCAAGCACTGGCGTGAGAAGTTCTTGATAGTGCGGAGTGCGGAGGCCTGGCCTATCCCTTCCGGTTGGGTGGAAGGGGTGCCTAAGAGGTTGAAGGTGCTGCCCAAGCTTCGCCCTGAAGAAGAAGAAGCAGTTCGGACACTTCTCGATCGGCCGAAGTATGATTGGAAGGAGCTGATCGAGGATGTCTTGTTCAGGGGAGGGCTTTGCCGCGTAGATTCCAGTACGCAGCTTTTTTTACGCTTTCGTGCTTTGTTTTTCGTACTTTATTTTTCATGATTTGTATTGTGCTAACTTTGTCTTTAATGCAGAGGCGATGGACTACGAGGCAGTGTTGGCTTTGAGGGCGGGCCTCGCCAGCAAGGCGCCGAAGAAGCGCAAGAGGGTGGCCACTAAGTTGCCGACCGCCAAGCCTCCGAGGGTCACGGAGGTGGCCGAGGATGCGGAGACCCTCAGAAGCCCGGCCGCTGCCAATGGAGGTGCCTCGGCGTCAACCGGGGTCGGCGAGTTCCCCATCGCCACAGCCCTCGGGATGGCGATGCCCCCGCTGACGGTGGTGGCCGAGGAGCTCCTGACCGAGGAGCACAAAAGGATCCATGTTCCGGACTGGCAAGTTCGGAAACATGACGAATTCCTCGGCAACTCCTTGGCGAGTATGCAGGCGGTCAAGCATCTGGCAACGCCGAAGGATCGCGCTGCCATGGAGGCCGGGCAAGAAGGCGACGACGTCATCGAGATTGCTCTCTCGGCGGTCTCGGTAAGTGCTGAATTTTTGCTGTCCTTGATTCTCTTTGGGTCGGATTTCTCTATCTCTTTTAATACCTTTTTCCTTGATGCAGATCATCGTCCATTTTGGTCACCTCACAGAGAGGTTGACGGCTCTGGAGAAGGAGCTGAAACAGGAGTCCGACCAAGCTCAGAAGGAGAAGGCTCGGATGGGGAACGAGCTCAACAAGCTCCGGGTCGAGTTCGAAGGGAAGACGGCGAGGGTCGAGTACCTCGAGGGCCAGGTCGCGAAGCTGGAGGGCGACCTTCTTCGCCAGAAGGAGGAGGCGGCCAAACAATTGGCCGAAGCGGTAGAGGCCAAAGCTGCCGCGGTGAAGGAGGCGGAGGATGCGACCATGATGAAGGCGCAAGGGTTTCTTGCCCAGAACATGGCCAAAGCCTACGCTGAAACCCTCGCCCGGGTGACGAAGGCGTACCCTGATGTGGACTGCTCGGGATGGAGATTGTTCCCAGGGCCACGTCGAAGGCTTCGACCCCGAGTCGGAGGGAGAAGAAGAAGAAGAAGGGGAGGACGAAGTCAAGGCTGAAGTCGAAGTCGTCGCCGAGGTCCCGGGGTCTGTGGTTACCCCGCTGGCAGTGGTGACCCCTTCAGAAACGTCAACCCCCACCCCTCCTCGCCGCCCTGGGAAAGAGGTCGCGCCCTGACTCCGCTCGCCTTTTCTTTTCTTCTGGTTTTTTCTTCTTTTTTTTTTAATGCCTAATCGCGGACTGGCCACCGCTGTTTCTTTTTGTAATGAATGAAAACATCTTTTTGGGCTCGACTTCGCGTCTTTCTTTTCTAATTTAAAATTCTTGAGATTTGGCTAAGTGTAGAAGTTCGGCAATGTGTTTGAAATTTGTTGTTTACTTCGACTCCTTTTCAGCTTGTGGTGGTGACTCAAGCCGTCGAGCCCACTCGCTCGGATGACAACGCTCGGGCCGAGGTTGGCTTAGGGGCGACGAGGCTATGCTTGGCGAGGTGCCGAGAGAGGCTCTATGAAGTCGAGCTGGGATTGCACCGAGCCGAAAGCGAGCGGAACCACTTACAACTCATCCTGGGTCGGCAAGACATCGAGATCCGGCGACTGGATAGTAGGATCGCCGAGATGGCCCCCTTAGGAGAGGATGACGGTTCGACAACCGCCTTTAGCTATGGCCTTCGGATCAAGTGCATCCGCCACACTTTATCAAAAATAACAGCGGAGAGGGACGATCTGCTTTCTGAGATTCGTCACCTGCAGACAGTAGAGACGGAGCTTCGGGCGGAGGGAGAGGGATTGATGGCCGAGGTGGCCAAACTGACGAGCGAGCGTGACGAACTGACGGCTGAGGTCGACGCGCTGAAGCGAGCCATGGTGGACAAGAGCATCGAAGTCACTCATCTCCGCCGTCTTATCGCCAGTCGCTCTGGCGTGCCGAACTCTGCATTACCCCCTCGCTTCGAGGTCAATGTAAAAGACGACTCACTGAGGGAGCGGATCTCAGAGCCGGAGGCGGAGGTGGCTCGCCTCAAACCGCGTTCGGGGCCAATCAACGTCAGGAGCACTTCGTGTACTCGCGCGGAGAGCGAGCATGGCATTTCGTTTTATGAGCTCGCGACTCGTTCGCCCATCCGCCAACCTAGTCCTGGGGATGCACAAAGTGCTGTCGCCATTTCATCGAGCGGAGCGTCCGTCGGAGCGGCTGTTAGGAGCAGCGCCGAGGACACGTCTCAATTCGTTGGTTTGGGGTCGAGTTCCGGAGGTAAACGTCGCTGCCCTCAAGTGTCCTTGAAGCGGAACATCCCTGCGCCACGGAGGCGTTGAAGAGATTTTTTTTTTTTTTGAAGTGTAACAGGTCGGCATTGTAACTTTTGCTTTTTGACGCCTTGTAATCTTGTTGTATGGAAGAGCCGCCTTGTACTGCATCCCAACTCTTAATAATATTTCTTTCTTGGACTTGTACATTTTTTCTTGCTCTGTGTGGTTACTTTGTTTGTGACGGTGTCTATTGTGCCGAGGTCATGGAGCAGGACTTCCGCTCGTTTGGGGGTCGGCGCTGCGAGCGTTCAGCCGGGAGCGCCGACCACCGAACCATCGTTAGAGCTGTTCGATGGTTGTGGGAGCGATTCCGAATGGCGAACTACTTCTAGTTCGCTTAGGAGCGAACTTGCGAAGTAGAATCGAGCCAAGTGTTGGACTCCAAACCATCGTTAGAGTTATTCAACGGTTGTGGGAGCAATTCCGAATGGCGAACTACTTCTAGCTCGCTTAGGAGCGAACTTGCGAAGTAGAATCGAGCCAAGTGTTGGACTCCGAACCATCGTTAGAGTTGTTCAACGGTTGTAGGAGCAATTCTGAATGGCGAACTGCTTCTAGCTCGCTTAGGAGCGAACTTGCGAAGTAGAATCGAGCCAAGTGTTGGACTCCGAACCATCATTAGAGTTGTTCAACGGTTGTGGGAGCAATTTCAAATGGCGAACGGCTTCTAGCTCGCTTAGGAGCGAACTTGCAAAGTAGAATCGAGCCAAGTGTTGGACTCCGAACCATCGTTAGAGTTGTTCAACGGTTGTGAGAGCAATTCCGAATGGCGAACTGCTTCTAGCTCGCTTAGGAGCGAACTTGCAAAGTAGAATCGAGCCAAGTGTTGGACTCCGAACCATCGTTAGAGTTGTTCAACGGTTGTGGGAGCAATTCCGAATGGCGAACTGCTTCTAGCTCGCTTAGGAGCGAACTTGCGAAGTATAATCGAGCCAAGTGTTGGACTTCGAACCATCGTTAGAGTTGTTCAACGGTTGTGGGAGCAATTTCAAATGGCGAACTGCTTCTAGCTCGCTTAAGAGCGAACTTGCAAAGTAGAATCGAGCCAAGTGTAGGACTCCGAACCATCGTTAGAGTTGTTCAACGGTTGTGAGAGCAATTCCGAATGGCGAACTGCTTCTAGCTCGCTTAGGAGCGAACTTGCAAAGTAGAATCGAGCCAAGTGTTGGACTCCGAACCATCGTTAGAGTTGTTCAACGGTTGTGAGAGCAATTCCGAATGGCGAACTGCTTCTAGCTCGCTTAGGAGCGAACTTGCGAAGTAGAATCGAGCCAAGTGTTGGACTCCGAACCATCGTTAGAGTTGTTCAACGGTTGTGGGAGCAATTTCAAATGGCGAACTGCTTCTAGCTCGCTTAGGAGCGAACTTGCAAAGTAGAATCGAGCCAAGTGTTGGACTCTGAACCATCGTTAGAGTTGTTCAACGGTTGTGAGAGCAATTCCGAATGGCGAACTGCTTCTAGCTCGCTTAGGAGCGAACTTGCAAAGTAGAATCGAGCCAAGTATTGGACTCCGAACCATCGTTAGAGTTGTTCAACGGTTGTGGGAGCAATTCCGAATGGCGAACTGCTTCTAGCTCGCTTAGGAGCGAACTTGCGAAGTATAATCGAGCCAAGTGTTGGACTCCGAACCATCGTTAGAGTTGTTCAACGGTTGTAGGAGCAATTCTGAATGGCGAACTACTTCTAGCTCGCTTAGGAGCGAACTTGCGAAGTAGAATCGAGCCAAGTGTTGGACTCCGAACCATCGTTAGAGTGAAGAGTTAAAAGCAGAGAGATGTAGACAATAGTAAAATATGAAAAAGCTTTCTTTATTAATGACTAATAGTTGGCTGCTTCTAAAGTTGCGAGCCGTTATTACAAGAGTGAAAATAAAAGAAAAGCAAAACAAGTAATAGGAGAGGAACGGTTCGACATCCCCGAATACTTAGAGAGGCGTTGGTGCTCTCTCTTGGTATTTCAGGAGATGGTCGGCATTCCAAGTCCTGGGGATCTCCCTGCCTTCGAGGTCTTCTAGTCTGTATGTGCCGGGCCGAATGACTTTGGCGATCTTGTAGGGTCCCTCCCAATTTGGAGCTAGTTTGCGCTTCTGACCGGGGAAATAGATGGCTAACTTTCTGAGGACCAGGTCCCCCTCTTTGAGGTCGGTAGGACGGACTTTCTTATTGTATGCCAACCCGATCCTTCTTCGGTAGCTTTGTTGTCGAACGGTAGCTCTTTCTCGGATCTCGTCAATAAGGTCTAGACTTGCTCGGAGCTCTCTGGCATTCTGCTCTTCTTCATAAGCCATTAGCCGGGGAGAGGGTATTCCAACCTCCAGGGGGATCATAGCTTCGGACCCATAGGTGAGGTTGAACGAGGACTCGCCTGTGGGGGTCTGTTTTGTGGTGCGGTAGTTCCACTGCACGTTGGGGAGCTGATTGACCCACAAGCCTTTGGAACATTTATCCAACCTCTTCTTAATGCCGGAGAGGATCTGTCGGTTAGCATTCTCGACTTGGTCATTCGACTGGGGATGGGAAACGGAGGAGAATCGGTGTTGGATGGCGAGGTCTTCACATAGAGCTTGGAAGGCAGCCCCCGTGAACTGGGTTCCGTTGTCTGTTATGAGAACCCGAGGGACCCCGAATCGGCAGATGACATTCTTCCAAAAGAACTGAATGACCTTGTTCTCAGTGATCGTGGCCAAGGGCTCGGCCTCTATCCATTTTGAGAAGTAGTCGATTGCCACGACTAAGAATTTGAACTAACCGGGAGCCGACGGAAATGGCCCTAGTAAATCCATCCCCCACATGGCGAAAGGGATTGGACTTGATAGGAAAGTTAGTGGAGCTTGTGGGAGGCGTCGGATGTCGGAGTACTTCTGATAGGAGCTTGCATTGCCGAACGTGTCGTTCGGCATCTCGTAGGAGAGTGGGCCAGAAATATCCGTAATTTAACACTTTGTGGGCTAAGGATCTGGATCCCGAATGTGCCCCGCCGATGCCCTCATGAAGTTCTTGTAGGGCGTAGTCGGCCTGCTCGGGGGAGAGGCATCTCAGGTAAGGCCTGCCGCCTACCTGTGTGAAGGAGCGTTTATATAGGATGCCTCCGATTAATGTGTAACGCTCGGCTCGGGTTCTCACTCTTCGAGCTTCCTTAGGATCTTCGGGGAGGAGCCCGTCCCTCAAGAATTCAACGAGGGGTTTCATCCATTCATCTTCAAGCAGGATAGGCAGTGACTCCATAGAGTCGGAAGTTTCGTTCTCTATACTTGGCTTCAGAAGGACCTCTATCAAGACGGTCTGCTCGAGACCTTGAAGGGAGGAAGAGGCTAGTTTGGAGAGGGCGCCGGCCTGAGCATCTTCTTCCCAGGGTATTCGTTGGATGAGGGCTTCTTCAAACAGTGTCATGAGGCTCTTGACTTTGGCTAAGTATTTAACCATCCTGTCATCATGTGCTTCATACTCGCCGATGACCTGATTTACGACTAGCTGAGAGTCGCTAAAGATCCGGAGGCATTGCGCCCCTGCATTGCGAGCCATTCCAAGGTCGGCTATGATTGCCTCGTATTCTGCTTCGTTGTTCGAGGCCTTGAAGTTGATACGGAGGGAGTATTGGAGGATGAAGTCATCTGGGCCTGCCAGAATAACCCCGGCTCTACTTCCCTCATTGCAAGAGGATCCGTCCACGTAAACCGACCAGACAGGTTGTCCCTTCATCGCTTGGCTGAACTCGGGGATGGTACTTTCAACTATGAATTCTGCTAAGGTCTGAGCCTTGATCGCGGTCCGAGGCTGATAAGTTATATCATGCTGGCTCAGCTCGATAGACCACTTCATAAGACGACCGGAGGTCTCCGGCTTGTGGAGCACTTGCTTCAGCGGTTGGTCGGTAAGAACGACCACCGAATGGGACTGAAAATACGGGCGAAGCTTTCTCGCGGCCATCACCAGAGCATAAGCCATCTTTTCTATCTTCGGGTAGCGGAGCTCGGCATCCCGAAGTACTTTGCTCACATAGTAGATGGGCTTTTGAGCCCGGTCTTCTTCCCTTACTAAAACGGCGCTGAGGGTCTGCTCGGAGGCTGCCAGGTAGAGGTAAAGGGGTTCACCAGGAATGGGCTTGCTGAGGAGAGGAGGGTTGACAAGGTAAGCCTTAAGCTGGTCGAACGACTCCTGCTGTTGTTGTCCCCATTCGAAACCTTTAGCCCCCCTGAGGGCCTTGAAGAAGGGGAGGCATTTCTCCCCGGACTTCGAGAGAAAACGCCCTATGGCGGCTAAGCGGCCTGTTAGCCTCTGAACTTCCTTAACATTCTTGGGAGGGGCCATGTCCAATATGGCCTTGACTTTCTCAGGGTTGGCTTCGATCCCTCGTTGGCTGACCATGAACTTTCCTGACTAGACACCGAACGCACACTTGTTCGGATTGAGTCTCATGTGGTGCTTTCTCAGAACATCGAACGCCTCCTGTAGGTCAGTCACATGATCGGCTCCTCGGATGCTTTTTACAAGCATGTCGTCAACATACACCTCCATATTCCGGCCGATTTGAGCTTGGAAAACTTTGTTGACGAGGCGTTGATATGTTGCGCCTGCATTCTTCAAACCGAAGGGCATAACCCTGTAGCAGTAGAGGCACTGGTCGGTCACGAATGAGGTCTTCGGGATATCCGGAGGGAACATCCGAATCTAGTTGTAGCCTGAGAAGGCGTCCATGAAGCTGAGGAGCTCATGTCCCGAGGTGGCATCAATCAGAGTGTCAATACTCAGAAGAGGGAAGGGATCCTTGGGGCAAGCCTTGCTTAGATCGGTAAAATTGATACAAATCCTCCAAGTGCCATTGGACTTCTTCACCATTACTACATTCGACAACCACTCGGGATAGTTCACCTCTTGTATGAACCGGGCCTTCAAGAGCTTGTCCACCTCCTCTTTTATGGCTAGCTGGCGCTCGGAGGCAAACTTGCGCCTCTTCTATTGAACCGGTTTGGACCCCGGAACAACGCTGAAGTGGTGGACCAATAGCGCTTCGGAAATTCCGGGCATGTCTGCAGCTGACCAAGCAAAGAGGTCTCGGTTCCTTCGGATGCACTGTACTATGTCCGAGCATAGGGCGGACGGGAGGGTCTTGCTAACAAAGAACTTTCGAGTTGGATCCTGCTCAGAGAAGAGCACTTCCTCCAATCCATCCACCGGCTCGGACGTCGGTCGGGTAGCATCTTGGGGGATTTCCAGAGTTTCTAGGGATAGGACTGGACCGAGGGTAGAGGTCATGTAGCACTTCCGAGCTGTTTCCTGATTGCCATTTACTTCCCCTACTCCGGCCCGAGTGGGAAACTTCATTTTGAGGTGATAGGCGGAAGGGACGGCTTCAAGGGCGGCTAGGCCGGGCCGACCTAGAATGACGTTGTAAGCTACAGGAACATCTACGACCATGAAGTCCATCGACTCCGTTCGGGTGGTAGGAGTTTTGCTAGCGATTACATCGAGGGTGATCACCCCTTCAATAGTCACTGGCACTCCCGTGAACCCGTGGAGCGTGTAGCCAGCGGGCTTGAGTCTGTCTCGGGAGAGCTTTAGGCCTTTAAAAGCGGCGAGGAAGAGGATGTTAACAGAGCTGCCATTGTCCACTAGGATCCTTTCCACTTTGAAGTTCGCCATGTGGAGATTGATAACGAGTGCGTCACAATGGGGGGTGCGGACACCTTCAAGATCTTTGTCTGAGAATGTGACGGGCACTCTGAGGCCTTTAGGAGGAGGGGTGGCACGAACCGAATTGACTTCCCTAATGAACGCCTTTCGGGAGGAGTTTGAGGAGCCCCCCATTGGGCCCCCATGAATGAGGTGCAGGACACGCTCCTCCTCGAAGTCGGGCATTTCATCGCGTTCCGGACACTTATTAGCCCCCCGAGGCGGGGGCGGAAGGTCGGCTCGGTCCTTTCTCACGAACCTAGTCAGCTGGCCCCTCTGGATGAGGGCTTCTATCTCATTCTTCAAGGCCCGACAATCATTGGTGTCGTGCCCATGGCCCCGGTGATAACGGCACCACTTCTCTTTATCCCTCTTCTTGGCAGGGGTGTTCATCCTCGGAGCGGGAGGTATGATTCCTTCCTTCTCAACTTCCCTTAGAATGGTGGAGACATTGGTGGTGAGAGGAGTAAATTTTTCGAATCTGGGGGGAGGTCGGCGCTGGCCGCCATTATCCTTCTAGAGCTTCTTGGCTCCTTCCTCTTCTGTTCCCTTTCTCTTAGACCCGGAGAAAGATCCCTCCAAGTTGGGCCGGTGCTCGGCTTCTTCGGCCCGAATATACTTTTCACTCCAGAGTAGGAGGTCAGAGAAGTTCTGTGGGGGGCTTCTTGGCGAGGGAGGAGCGGAGGCTGGAGTTGAGGACGTTGGACTGAAATGCTGCTGCAGCGACTGACTGGTCGAGGGGGGCTATGGACCTGGCCTCAGCTATGAACCTTTTCACATAGTCTCTTAGCTTCTCACCCTTCTTCTGGTGGAGGTAGAGTAGCGAGATGCTGGTCTTCTCAGTTCTGCGGCTACTCACGAAGTGGGTGACGAAGAGAGTCTCAAACTGCTCGAAGGAGAATATTGAGGAAGGGGCGAGGTGAGAGCACCATTCTCGAGCCGAGCCCTTGAGAGTTGCGGGGAAGGTTTTTCAGAGCAAGGCATCGGAAGCTTGATGGATGAGCATGAGGGTCTTGAAGCTTTCGATGTGATCGACGGGGTCAGTCTCCCCGGAATAGGTCTCAAATTGAGGAGGCTTGAAGCCAATTGGTACGGGTGCATCCATTATGATTCGGGAAAAAGGAGGTCGACTAGGACGAAGGGTCCTTTCCGTGAGCTCTTCTTCTCGTTCTAACTGACCCAAGCGCCTCTCCATCTCGTGGAGACGGCGGTAGACGGCGTCGTCCCTTCGACGGTAATCAGCCCAGCCTCTAGACTCGTCTTCGTACGAGGGAGAGCGGGGGCTACGACGTCGGTAGCTCCTGGAGCGACGAGGACTTGGCATATGCCGGGAGTTGCTAGGAGCGGGAGGAGGAGTTGGGGACCGTCGGCGAGGACTTCAGACCGGAGGAGGAGAGGGGATCTTTGGAGCATTGGTGTTGGGATGGAGGTTGAGAGCTTGCAGGACGGTCGCTTGGAACTGCTGGAACTCGGCATGGGTGATGGGTGCCTCATCGTCCCTAGTCTGTTGCTGACCAGCAGGGGAGTGTGGTCTTCTTCTGTGATGTTCGGGGGACTCTCTCTGCCCCCTTCGGATGGGGGACCTTCTGTTGTCTCGGTGGTGAGGAGATCGCCCATTCGGACGGTGTTGGCGGAAGGCTCCCTCTCGGGCCCGCTTTTCATCTAGACGGCGGCGAAGATCCTCATCCTTCTGCCGATTGAGGACGGTGTTACGAAGGTCGGAAACTTGGGGATTGTGGGAGGCCATCGAATCCGAAGAGGCATTGTGGATGGAGACGTTGTCCGGATGGAGAGGTTGTTTCTGTGGGTTGGGACTCTTAGGAGGTTGTTGATTCTGAGGAGGAGGCAGGTTCTGTTGAAGAGGGTCCACGGCTTGAGGAGGAAGTTGCCCCTGCTGTTGAGCGGGCTGAGGGGGAACTTCCTATTGCTGATCGGGGTTGGGTCCTCGGTTGGACCCTCTGGATCTGACTTTCCTAGGAGGCATGGCTGGAGAGGATCTGACCAACGGGAAGAGGGGAGGTTGCTATTCGTTCGATTCCCACAGACGGCGCCAATCTGTTGCCGCTAAATCTGGTGTGGGGGCAAACAGATAGTATTTGTGGATTCTTAGGAATACTGAATAGCAAACCTGTTACCTGTTCCGCCGGGGTTTGACGCTGACTCCTGCCGTACACCTGCAAAAAGTGCGAGACACCGGGGTTGTTCTCGGCGATGCACCCTCCGATGCTCAAGTCAGTAATCAGGAATGATTATGAGAGAGCGCAAAAACTGGGAAAAGATTGATTACCTCTTAATGGAGATGGATGGGGGGTATTTATAGGCGTCGCTGGGATCAGATTAGGAATGTAATCCCCCTGTGGTTAGATAAGGAAAGTAATCCCTAATCCCCAGTGAAGGGATAGTTATGAATCAGGGCCGTTGATTAGGATTTAATCAGAAACCCTAATTCTATCCTTTCTAGACCGTGTTTGCTGCGGGTTGAAACCCGCACCCAGTTGAGGTGGATCCGTTCGCGGGTTAGTGGGTCTTCGAGGAGGAGATCCAGTACCCGCTTCAGACCCATTGATAGGTGAAATTACCGTTTTACCCCCGGGCTTCAAGATTCGTGCCCGATTTGGACGGTTCCGATCTATCCTCGTTTTTAGTCATATCAGTCTCCAAGCAAGTAGTGCCTCCACAACTTCAGAGCGAAGATCACAGCTGCCAATTCCAAGTCATGAGTAGGGTAGTTCTTCTCGTGCGGCCTCAACTGCCTGGACGCATAAGCAACAGCCCGACCCTTCTGCATCAACAATACACCTAGACCTCTGCCTAAAACATCGCAGTAAATCACGAAACCACCCGAACCATCTGGTATAGTTAACACGGGCGCTGAAGTCAACCTGCTCTTCAACTCTACGAAAGCTTCACTGCAAGCCTCATTCCAAGCAAACTACTGATCCTTCCCTGTCAGTCTAGTCAATGGCCCAGCAATCTTCGAGAAGTCTTGGACAAACTTCCGATAATACCCTACTAGCCCGAGGAAACTCCTCACCTCTGAAACTGACTTTGGCACTGGCCAATCCTTCACTGCAGCAATCTTGGATGGATCTATAGAGATTCCCTCGCCCGAGATAATATGTCCCAAGAATGTGACTCGGTCAAGCTAGAACTCGCACTTGCTGAGTTTTCCAAAGAGCTTATTCTCCCTCAGAGTCTGCAAGACTAATCTCAGATGTTCAGCATGCTCTACCCGGTTCCGCGAATACACCAAGATGCCATCTATAAAGACCACCACGCTTCCGCTGCGACACTCTGATGGTGACGTTCCAAGCTCCAGACATGTCGTTGTAGATCACGTGACACCAAGCGATGATCCGAGCAGGAAGAAAGAAATGAGACACCAAAATCAAAGAGAATGTAGGTAGGAGAATTTGGGTTGGGCTCGAGTTAGATATTAATAGATACTTCAATCAAAGGAAAATAAAATTGGGCTTTAGATGAGGGTTTTAATTTAAATAATTAGGTAAAAACTAAAGGGAGTTAACAAAAATAATATTAATAATACAAAAATCAACACATATTAATAATAAAATAATAATAACAAAATTAATAAAAATAATAATAATAGTAATCATCATCATAATCATACTGGTAAAAATAATAATAATAATAATAATAATAATAATAAGGGAAAAAGGGGTATGAGCAACTTGCTCATTTAGTAATTAAGCAATTGATGATGTGGCATACATGTGATTGGAAAAGCCTTAAAAAGGTTAGTTGTTCAATGTATCACATGCATGCCACATAATCAATTGCTCATTTACTAAATGAGCAAGTTGCTCATATCCCTTTTACCCTAATAATAATAATAATAATAATAATATTAACAATACTGGTAAGGATAATAGTGTAAGACAGAATATAATTTGGGTTCATCATTTTTGTGAAAGTAATTCAATATTAACAACAAAAATAAAATAGTAAGAATAAAATAATACAATAATAATAATATTAATAGTAATAACAATAATAATAATAATACTAATAATAATAAGGAAAACAATAATAATAGTAGTAGAAATTCTTTGACGTGGGTTCGCCTCATTTATATTCATCTGTAGACTTGCCTTCTCGACATCAAGTTGCAGGTTTACCTCCACGACATCAGGTTGCAGGTTGCCATCTGGATATTCGGTTGCACATTTTGCTTGCCCGATATCCAGTTGCAATTTGCCTCCATTGACGTCTAGTTGCATATTTGCCATTCTGATATCCAGTTTCAACAAAACGATGAACGACATGATGTCATCCCCCACACGTACTTAGATATTGATTGCTCAATTTAAGTGCAAAGTTACGTTTTGAAATTTGTGATATTAAAATACACAGTTATTCAAAATAACAAAATTTTTTCGTTTTAGAAAACAATTTTATAGAAGATCCCAAAATATAACAAATAATAGTCGAAATACACAAAATTTTCGGAAAAATTTTTATAAGGAAAATATAGGCAGGAGAGGAAAGAATTTTATACTCAATAAAGAGTCAACCAAGGAGGACGACTACAAGGGACGAAAGAAAATAAGAAATCAAAAATTGAATGTGAAGGAAGAGGAACGAGGGGGCACAAGCAGAACTTGAAGAGAATATGGTAGGGAATGAGTAACTAGCATGATATTCAAAATGAGTCAACAAATGAAGATGAATGCAAGGCACAGAAAGCAACGAATGGCACATGAGCTGAAATAAGAAGGGATCATGGAGGCAAGTAGAAATAAGAGATTGCTTGCACCGGAATCAAAGAAATATGGGTACGGAAAGAATAAACTTGTACCCAATAAGGAATCAATAAATTAGGACGAATGTAAGAGATGGTAGGAAAATAAGGAATCAAGAATTGAATGTGAAGGGATCAAAATGAATGGGATAAGACTAGTGTCCAAATCGAGTTGATTATCAAATTATTCATGTAGTTGCATGGCTTGTTTAATGTTGAGTTAATCCTGACTGAGTCAAGTCTGTCTAATGTATTAGTCAAACTAACACATTAGCCAAACCTAAGCTCTGATACCACTAAAAACCTTGTCACGCCCCGCTTCCCAAAAACATGGAATACGAGCGCGTGACGAAGTCCAGTGAATGATTTTAACATCATCCATAAGCTGTAGGATCGACTCAGCATCATAACAAGAATATAACAAGATTTATATATAACCAAGCAGGCATGAATAATTTATTAAGCAACAGAAAACAATTGAAAACAAATAATAATATCCAAATAGTTTTCAAGTCTGGATCAAATGTATAACTCGGGAACATAAGCCCGTTACAAGTTTTAAGCAACAACAAATGAAATAACTCAATTACAAAACGAAATGATTAAAGAAAGCTTTTCCCAAGCAAGGCCTAGAACGTCTGCTCACCGATTCCAGCAGGTAGTTCGTCTCCAAAGTCTGTTTAATAATTTATAGAGAGGGGAAAAATAGAGGAAACAAGAGAAAATTCCCTTAGTGCAAGTTATGGCCACAAATAGTAAAAACGAGTACAAGAAATATGAAACAGAATTTGGAATCAAGAATATAATAGGGATACAACAAGTAGTGGGGATTCAAGAATTTAACTAGCAAGAAGTACAACTCAAGTAATCAGGTTGGGTAACAAATACTAATAGTGGAGTAAGTGGCGAGTGAACATGTAAGGGTATCCAACATCAAGTGACAAGTATCAAGTACAAGAGTCACGTAACAAGTCTCAAGTCTAGTGTCAAGTTGTCAAGTACAAGTATCAAGTAACAAGTGTCAAGTATTATGTTCAAGTATCAAGTCTCATGTATCATGTCATCAAGTATCAAGTAAGCATGTATCAAGTTCAAGTTTCATGTTCAAGTCTTGTAGTTATTACTATCTAGGTATCACTTTATGCATCCAACTTTTTACTACATGGTTGCTACATGCAAATCAGTGACGTTTAGGCCTAGTGGTGGAGTCTATAGGGCGGTGTACTCAGGTATCAAGTATCAAGCACGTCATGCTCATGAATCGGGTAATCATATAACTAGTTCATGTGTCAAGTCATAACAAGACAAGTCATGAATCATATATATACTAGTTCATAGATCAATAATATACTAGTCCCATGAATCGATTTATAATATACTAGTTCATGAATCAAATAATATACTAGTTCATGAATTGAATAATAATATACTATTTCATGAGACATGTATCAAGTGGAAAATACGGGCCCCCTTCCGAGTACACTTACCTATATTGTCTACTACTATGTTCTTTCCCTTAAACCCCGATTTGTTACTTTTTATTAATTTTTATCAAGCAAGCATGCAAGTGTGCGAAACAAGTCAAGAAATCATAGTCATGGATATGGAACAAGTTTGAGATATTTATATAGCATATTCGAGGGTCAACACGAATAAAAATATCACGAACAATAAAAATCTCAAATCTGGATAGCACGACGTTGCTGTACCAAATGTGTGATTTCCGTTGCTACGAGATAGAAAATGTGGATCCGTCAGGAGTTCTAGACTCTAGACACCTGCCCGGTTCCAACGCATATAATTAAGGTACATGAAAGTTGTGGTAACATGTGTCAAATCAGTAAACTATACTACTTCTATGTTCAGCCAGGATTTGTGAATCTAAGTTTATACATATGAAACAGTGTTGAAACATTGTTAACTAATTCTGAGAAAATTTGAAAAGGTTCTCTAGGGTTTCCAGCAACAGCATGTAAAATTTCAAGTCAAACTCTTACTGTTAACATAGTTAAATTAATTTGCAAACTAAAGAAGCGCAGCAATTTTGTGAATCTACGACTACCGACATAGCTACAGTAAAACTACAATATTTTCTAGACCGTAACTCGGAATTCAAAAATTTAGGATGCTATCGACATCTAGACATCTATAGCTACATTTACTGTTCAGGGCACAGGTTCAGATTCTGATTTTAAAGGGGTCGAAACAGCAAGTAAAATTCAGGACCGCAACAAGTGTGAATGTCTTTCATGTATAAGTTGCTTGATAATTGGTTGTTAGGCGTCTAGATTAATGTGTGATACAAATACGGGGTAATGGTTATCAAAACAGCAAGCAACATTTATTTTTCAACTCAAATGGGTGCAAGATCATCACATACAAGATACAACACACATCTACAAATCTAGGATTTCTTAATTTTATATGTTCATGTGACTAGGAGATAAAATGAGTCCAAGTAATTTTTAATTATAACAACGAAGGTGTTTTGAATCTTAAGATTAAGGAATCGATGATAAAAATTCATGATCGACAATTGATAAGATAAGAAGGAGTCACAACTACAACCTATTTGCGGTATTTTCAATCAAATGCTTGTACTAGGTCAATAAATTGTACAAGGAGAATACTTGCCTTGATTGGATGAGGGCGTTGATCGACGATCGAGATCGGATGGATCGGACCGGTGCGGATCTTGATGGAAAATCAAGTTCAAGACGATCGGACGGCTGGATCTGCTCTGATCTAAGTTGAAGATCATGATCGGATGGATGGCTGAGATCTGATCTGGCTGAAGAGATCAGATCTGATCAAGATCGGATCTTGATCGAATCCGATGGCTGTGATTGAATCCCAACCTTCTTCTTCTTCTTCCCTCCTATACAGTAACAGAGAGAGAGAGCAGCGGTGACACTGGCGGCGAGCGATGGTTGGCGACTGCGATTGCGGCGACGTCGAGAGGGACGATGGCACAGGGATGCGACGGCGGCAAGTGCGTGACTGCGGTGATGCAGGCGAGCTCTGCTTTTTAGGTTCAAATAGAGGAGGAGGAGAATGGGGGGAGCTAAGGGCGACGGGATGGTTTCGGAGGTGTTAGTGGTGGCTGGCGGAGGTCGTGGGTGAAGAGGTGATGGCGAGGCGACGATGAGGGCGATGATGGAGGTGACTGGCGATGGAAATGGCGGAGTGGGTCCGATGGGTTTGGGAGTTGGACGAGGTGAGGAAGACGGTGATGGATGGATGATGGCGGTGGTGTCGACGAGGAGAGGGATTCGACGGTGGGGGTTGCGAGGCGATGATGGCGAAGGGTAATGGGGTTGGGTTTGGGCGTTGGAGGAAGGGCAGGGAGCGAGAGGAAGGAGATGGAGTGGGAGAGAAGAGAGCGGCGGTAGGATAGGGGTTTTAACAGTAATTAGGTTTAGGGTTAGGGTTAGGGAGGTGTTTAGGGTTTAAATAGTTAGGGTTTTGGGTTATGGGTTTTAGGGTATCGGGTTTGAGGGAGGTCCAACTAGAGACTTAGTCAAAAATCCATAAAATGGGGATAAAGAAATAAATGATATGAAACAGCTCATCTCTTCCTGAAGAACGACACAAAACAACAAGACGGACATACGATTGAATTAGATAAAGGCACCAAAAATTGAGTTAAAACAATATAACGATTTTATTCGAACAGAAACAAAATACAGGATCTCAAATTGATAAGAGCGTGCAATGGGGCAAAATACAGTATAAAAATACAGATATGAGAAATAGGAGTTACAGTGATTCTCTCTGCCTCCGGGGAGAGTTGGACCCCCTGCAGTCTGATCGACATAGTGACTGATCCCTCGGGTGCTCCCGGCGAGTGTTCGCCTCGCGGGTCCGCCTCTCGTCTAGATGGGTTTGAAGATCGGGCTCTGGCTCGGTCTGCTGATTGTTGAGCACGTCCCGCAGATCTTTCGGTGTAGGAGGACTATGGGAGGCCATAGAATCTGTGGAGGCATTGTGGATGGACACCCGAACCTGATGTATAGGTTGCTTGTGGTGGCTCTGTTGAGAGGGCTCCCCCACTGTTGCTTGGGGCCCCATAGGCTGCAGAATAGACTGAGGAGCCTGCTGTTCGAGCTGCAGGGCCTTCTGGACGGGTGGAGGGAAATCCTCCGGAGGAGAAGGAGGAGGATGGGAAGAGGTTGTTCTTCGGTTGGAATTTGCGGGCTTCCTCTTGGGAGGCATGGCTAAGAGTAGCTTTGGCTGAAGGAGGAAGGTGGGGTTGCTTGTCGAATAGTTCCCATAGACGGTGCCAATCTGTTGCCGCTTGATCTTGAGTGGGGGCAATAGACAGAATTTGTAGGTTTGTAGGAACTCAAACAGACTGAACCTGACTTCTTCCTTGTTGATAAGTTGACTCCTGGGTGCTCTCGCGAACTTGCACAAGCGTTCGAAACACCGGGATGGATCCCGGCAATGAACCCTCCGACGCTCTTGTCAATACCAGAAAAAGTAAAGGGAAAGAGTTTGAGCGCACAAAGAGTGATTACCTGTGACAGTAGGAGGTAGGGGGTATTTATAGTCGCCATGGGGATCTCTTTCAGGATCAGGATGAATCCCTACTTCCCAGTGTGGCTGGTTAGGGGTGGTTATAACCACCCCCTCAGGATAAGGACAAGCCAGGATTTCCTCCTATCCTGTTGAACTGGTCCCTAAAGGGTTGAGACCCATTCTCAGCTGAACAGATCCGTTCATGGGTTAGTGGGTCCAAGAGGAGAGACCCGGTTCCTAATTCTAACCCGTCTGTAGGTAAAATTACCGTCTTGCCCCTGTGACTTTAAGATTTGTGCCCACTTTGAATGGTTCCGATTTAACCCTATTTTTAGCCATATCACTTACCAAATTGGCATGACTCACACGGTTTATCTTTTTTGAATTTGATTTTGGGAATTCCTCATAAGCTCGTTGCTTACAAGTTTGTTGAGATTTTCCATGGCCGTGTGACCAAGCCTTCGATGCCATAGCCATCCATCCTCATTTCATGTGACAAAGCATCTCATACTTTCCTATGCTAATTCATTTGAATTTATGACATATACATTGTTGTATCTGTTAGCAAGAAGTAAACAGGATTTATTGTTATCTAGTACAATGCATGTATTTTTATCAAAAGTAACAGTGTATCCTTTGTCACATAGTTGGCTAATACTAATTAAGTTATGCTTTAGACCTCTTACCAATAGAACATCCTCAATGGAGAATGAGGAACCAAAGTTAATTTTACCTTTACCAATGGTTTGACCAGTGCTATTATCTCCAAAGATGATGTCCTTTCCCCTTTTCCCTTGATAATGATGAAAAATATCTGGTGTCACCATTCATGTGATTTGAGCATCCACTATCAAGGTACTACAGATCTTTAGTCTTGATGTGTTGAGGTACCTACATCAAGATTAGTAGGTATAATTTTGCATGCCCAAGTTTGTTTTGAACTTGCATTTGTATCCTTTCTCATCCACACAAGATTAGTATTCCTTTTTAGTGAACAGTTATAAGAAATATGCCCAAGTCTTCAGCAAAAATGACATGTGATTCGACTATGCCTTGGGTCATGCACACTTGTATGATTTATATTTATTTTGTGATTGTGTTGATTTTTATACAAGTGTGTATGACATAATGGTTTTTGATGTGGTATTGGCTCTTCGTAACCAAGCCCTCTATTGTCATGATAGGATCTTGAATCTTTTGTAATAAAGTAACTGTGCCCTTCATGCTTTTCAATAATTTTTTCAAGCTCAATTACCTTTTTACACAGTCTTTTTCTAGTTATCTTATCATTTTTTGTGTTCCAACGAAGAGTATCGAGTGTGGCATCAAGAATCCTATTTTGTTTAAGGGCTTTATTACATCCTTCCACTACTTTATCAAATTTTCTTTTATATTCATCTAAATCATTTGTGAGCTTGGCAATATAAACAGATTTCTCCTGAATCTCTCTTAAGTGATCATCATGTTTTGCTAGCGATTCACAAATTTGTTGTTTTAAAATCTCATTTTCTTCTAGCAAAACATCATGATCTTTTCGACATGACTCAAGTTTTTCCAAAATTAGAGCATTCTTATTTTTCAGTTTGTGATTTTTTGTTATGCAAACGTCATGTATTTCATTAAAATTTTGTTTATATTGCCTAAGTGCACGACTTAGTTTCTTAGCATAGTCTTTCAAACCATTACACATATCTACAAGTTAATCATAAGTTGGTTTTTCGATTACCTCTTCTTGAGAAGGTGATTGCACCTCACCACTCCCAAGAGCCATAAAGCCGATGTTGTCGTAACCTTGCTCTTCCTCACTTGAATCCGATTCTGGCCAAGTTGCTTTTAGTGCCTTCGTTTTCTGACTTGGATTTAAGAGATAGTGGTCCATGTTTCTATCTTGTTGAATAGGACAGTTTGCACGGATGTGTCCGGACTTCTTGCACTTGTAGCACACATCCTCCTCATTTTCCCTTTCTTCTTGATACCTGCCATATTTTTTGTGTTTGAGGTACTTACGAAATTGTTTTGTTAATTGAGCAATGTCCTCGTCTGACTCCTTATGATCTGAATCAGCTTTTGATGGTTGGGCCTTTTCTGCCTTTAGTGCAATGGTTTTCTCCTCAGTCTTTGGTTCAATCCCGATATTTTTTCTGTATCTTTTTGTCTCCAACATTTCCATCTTGTACGTCTTTAGCTTTCCTTGAAATGTATAGTAGTCGAATCCCTTCTCTTCGAGAGTCTCTCTCATTGCCGCGGCCTTAACGTCCCACTCTGGCATGAGACAGCTTATGAGCATTCTGACCTTTCGGTCATCATCAAGCCCCTTACTCAAGCTCTCAAGTTTGTGGGCAATGATATCTAAACGGGTGAGCATTTGGTCCATATTTTCTCCTAGCAACATGCGAAACACATCAAACTTATAGAAACACAAATTCACTTTAGCTTTTACCTCGGAAGCAGTTCCTTCATGCCGCCTTAGCATGTTGTTCCAGATCTCGTAGGCTATTTTGTAGTTACGCCCGCATCGCATTAGCTCTTCATTGTTTAACCCTGCATAAAGAGCCGTCATGGCTTTGGAATTTGTTGTCTTGAGGGATAACTTCGCCTTTGTGAATTCCGTTTTTCCATCGCTGACTGGGATTTCTGTTTTGTTGATACATACATTCCATACCTCTTCTCCGAGTATCTGTAAAAAATGAGACATACGAACTTTCCAGACGTCATAGCATTTTCCATCAAAAAATGGTGATCGTGTAAGACTTGTCCCAATGGAGACGAAAGACTCCAATGAGTACAAGTTTTGGGAAGGTGGGATTTCGGCCATTGGACCTTTTTCTTAAGTTTTTAAGCTTTTTATAAGCACCCCGCTCTGATACCACTTTTAATCACCCTAAGGGGGGGTGAATAGGGTGATCGTGCGGAATTAAAAACAATAAAATAAAGTAAAGTAATTGTAAGAGTGATAAGAAAGGCAAACACAGATGATGCAGCGATATAACGTGGTTCGACCCCCAGGTCGACGTCCACACCACCTACTTGTAGCAATTCTCCGCCACAAGCGTTCCACTATACTTAAAACCCTTGTAAAGTGATTCTCGGATTCAAGCCAAGAGGCCTATTACACCCACAGGACTTCTAATCCAAGTCCCGTCAATCTCACCGAAGTGGAAAAGAGATGAAAAGAAAACTCAAGATCGTTACTGATCTTGACTGAAGAATACAACCAAATAAATGCTCACACTCGGATTGATTTAAATGAAGGATTAGTTCACAAATTTTCTCAGAAGTAATTAGGTTCAGAATACACAGTGGATTCGTCAATATTAATAGATGGGAAAGTGTATCGATCAAAAATAGAAACAATACTTTCCAAGAATATACACAGTGCAAAGTGCGGTCGACCGTCATTTTGGTGCGGTCGACCGTTTAGCTCTCTGACGTAAAGTAGAGAGGTGAAAGGTTGACCGCTTCTTAAGCAACTCAAGGTTGCAGTCGACTGCGATGCGGTCGACCGGTATCGCACTGTATATTCCGAATCCACCCTGTTTTCTTACCATAAACTAATCCATCTTTAATCAATCTTATACATTTAAAAACTCACGAAAATAGAAAGAAAAATTCAGGTCTTTGATATCTTCCTCTTTTGCTTGTAGACCAATTAATCATGAACTCTTTTTGAATATCTTCCTCTTTTGCTTGTATATGCAATCTTCCTTTATTACTTTCCTTGTTTGTATATTTGTGAATCTCTCTTAGATCTCTTTTTGATGTTATTTGATCCTGAAAATCTGACACACTAAATTTAAACTTATTAGTATGAGTGAGCACGTTTTGTGCACACCAAACTAAGAGTCAACATCATCTAGAGTTTCTACACCACCACCTCTCCTCAATAACGGTGCTGAAAGTTGTCTAACTTCATCCACCCAAACTTTGGAAGCAATTTTTCCAAGGGGTACACAGTGCACTACCACCTCAGGATCATTTGTCACCCATCGCTCAATTGCAACCACTTTAGTCGGTGCTTCCCAATTTAACAATTCGAACTTTCTACTTCTATGATTACTGCTTTCATTGAGTGACTAACATGAAAACATAAAAATAGTTATTACAAGTGTAATATATATGAGGCTTCTTCGGTTGCAAACGGGTCTGTGTGCACAGACCCGTGCGAACTTTGATCTGGGCCGCTGGATCTTTGATCCAACGACCCATATATTTTTTATAAAATTTAGTCTTAACCCATCGTTGGCAACGGCGGGTTAAGGCTAAATTTTATTTAAAAATATTGCCTTAATCCGTCGTTGCCAAGGACGGGTTAAGGCATAGATATAATCTCAGAGCTGTATACAGTTCTTCTTCCTCGTCGACTTCTCCCCCTCTCAATTTCTTTTTTGGATGAACCCAAACCCAGTTTTATCTCCGAAATCGTGAATTTCTCACTCCGGCAACTCCTCTCTCACTTCCCTCCTCTATCATTAAGGCAATTCTCTCTCTCTCTCTCTCTCTCTCTTCCGTTTGTTGCTCCCCAAATTGAAACCTCTCCTCCTTCGTTCGCTCCTCCACCTCAGTCCGCTCCTCCTCCTCTTCGATCCCCATATAATCTCTCTCCCAATTTATACTCCAAACTTCCAAACCCAACTCTGTCATCCCAAAAACGAAACCCTAGTTCGGCCACGAGACCTACATTGGCGAAATTCAAATTTATTTTGTAAGGTAATGATTAAATCTGTAGCGCCCCGATTTCCATATACTGGGAACCCGAGACACGAGCCAGGACCTTTTCATTTAATTAGTCACAATACACAGAAACATGAAAATTTTAAACTTTTTATTAACACAATATTACAGGCCGAGTGTTCCCATTAATACAATAAATTACATCAGAGTATACATGAATGTAAAAGATAAACATTGGCCTCTTCACTTGTAGATCATGCCTCAACTAGAGCCCTTCCAATTCGTGATCTTGTATCCACAACCTATTAAAGTGGGGACGTTTTAAGGCTGATAACATAGCAGCGAATCTCCGAAAACAACTTATACAAACAGGGTAAAGTATGTCAGTGTAGTTTAAGTGTTCGTGAGTGCTGTGACTAGAATCTAATAAAATGTTAACTAACCTAGGATGCTCCTATTCTAATGCAATGTCAACTAAACTAGGATGCTCCTATTCTAATGTCAGCAAGTCTCCGAAAGCAACATGCAGCCCATACTACATGCGCCCCATCTCAAGCCGTTTCTCCATATATAGGGATTTGAACCCGCGTTATGAATTGTAATTGTACACAACCTGTTCCTGACAGATACAACATGACTGATGAGGTTGCAGACGTGGTCAAGTCCCACTAATGCAGTCTGCCAATGGTGTCCATGTTTGCCACTGCTACCCGGCTAACCGGACCTCATCCCAAATCCAAAATCATAGGGTCTCGCAAGCGTAGGGTAGCGCGAAGCCTACCCTGTGGCACCCCTAGGGTCTCGCAAGCGCAGGACTGCACAATGCATCATGTGGCACCCCAAGCCACGGTATTTCAGGAATTAACAGCGCGAGATACACAACCCGTGCTCCCAACTCGTGAGACGGCACCGTACGTATCCCTTTGACAGGAAGGTACAACCCAATAACACCACCTAAGATCGGCCCCAAAGAAATGTTTGGTCGTACGGTGCACCCTACTACCAACTCCCCTTCTTCCTGGCAAAAAGGTTAAGTAGTGATTTTATAAGTCACCACCCTAATGATATTACAACTCCTACGCAATCTTACATAGTTTCCAACTTAGATTATCATGGTCCAACTCGTGGTCCCTCGATCCAAGACTCTAGTAACGAGGTCTCCCTCACTCATCCCTACCCCTAACTCGGATTCTACCGACACTATCGGCCCACGATCAACCTACACCGGTTAAGATCTGTCGGTGCCCGAGGTGAGATCTATCCATTTGTTCTAAGGTGGTAGGATGCGGTCTTGATGGTCGATGACCCCTAGGGTAATTTGAAGACCCTTAACTAGCTTTTCATCAAGCTACAACTATTAAAACTTTTCAACCCTTATTACCTTTAAATGAAAGTGCTCACATGCTATGGTTCCATCTTAAAGTAGAACCTCACCCGACTAGAGTCCATGGGTTCTTTTCCCAACAACATAAAACATGGGTACATTTTAACATGTAACTAGGATGCTACACTATACCATTCAAGCATGTATGGCTCCTTACTAACATTAACTACAACGAGGTAGTTACTACTACAATTTCAACATGACTCTTTCTTATTACTTAACCTATGGCAATTCAAGCATGGTATGCAATTGTAAGCATCAACCTACAACAACTAATCATGGTATATATGACATAACCATCAACTTACAACATTCTTAATTATGAATGCGATTTAGCATGCACTTGTAACAATCTTAAGCATGGATAGTTACTACAATCTAAACATGAGACTTACTACAATTTGAGCATAAGTTACAACTTAAGCATGGATGCTTACTACTTAGAACATGTATCTCCACTACCGACTTAAGCATGGATCTCCACTCCGTAACATGATTAATCACCACAACCCAAGCATGGATATATAACTAGTATGAACATACAACATTCCAAGGTATGGTAGATATTCTAACATTAATCCAACAACATTCTAAGCATGTATATAGACTTAGCATGGGTATACATCATTCCTAAATATGGTAGGGAATTTTAACATAAATCCTATAACATTCTAAGCATGTATATAGACTTAGCATGGTATACATCATTCCTAAACATGGTGGGAAATTTTAACATAAATCCTACAATATTCTAAGCATGTATATAGACTTAGCATGGTATACATCATTCCTAAACATGATAGGAAATTTTAACATAAATCCTACAACATTCTAAGCATGTATATAGACGTAGCATGGTATACATCTTTCCTAAACATGGTAGGAAATTTTAACATAAGTCCTACAACATTCTAAGCATGTGTATAAACTTAGCATGGTATACATCATTCCTAAACATGGTAGAAAATTTTAACATAAGTCCTACAACATTCTAAGCATGTATATAGACTTAGCATGGTATACATCTTTCCTAAACATGGTAGGAAATTTTAACATAAATCCTACAACATTCTAAGCATGTATATAGACTTAGCATGGTATACATCTTTCCTAAACATGGTAGGAAATTTTAACATAAGTCCTACAACATTCTAAGCATGTGTATAGACTTAGCATGGTATACATCATTCCTAAATATGGTAGGAAATTTTAACATAAGTCCTACAACATTCTAAGCATGTATATAGACTTAGCATGGTATACATCTTTCCTAAACATGGTAGAAAATTTTAACATAAGTCCTACAACATTCTCACAAAGATAGAACATAACATAAAAGTTGCTGCAACTAGTCATGGATAGTTACCTTACTTAAGCATGAGTATCTACTATGTTTTAAGCATGAATATCATTATCCATTAACTAAGCATGAACATGAATACCTACTAACTCAAGTATGAATGTATTTAAGCATGGCATTTTTTTAATCATCTAAGTATGGATAACTAGTTACTAGCTATTACAAGGACCATTTATCTTTCCTTCTTTCTTTCTTTCTTTATGATCTACAATTACACATAATGAGTGATATGGCAAAAAATGGGGATTAATCGGAACCGTCCAAATCGGGTACGAATCTTGGGACCTAGGGGTAAAACGGTAATTTCGCCTACAAGAGGGTCCAAAATGGGTATTGGACCTTCTCCCCAAGGACCCGATAACCCACGAATGGATCCACCAACAAGAGGGTGCGGGTTTTAACCCGCTGCGCACCCAATCCAACAAGATAAAATCAGGGTCCCTGATTTATCTTGATCAACGGCCCTGATGTACATCTATCTTTTCACTGGGATTTGGGGATTAAATTCCTTATCTGATTACGGGAAATATACCTTATCAGATTACATTCCTAATCTGTTTACAAGGAGAATATTCCATATCAGATCACGGGGATTACATTCCTAATCTGTTCCCTGAGACGCCTATAAATACCCCCATCCATCTCCAGGAAGAGGTAATCAATCTTTCACCAGTTTTAGCGCTCATTCATAGTCTTCCTAGATTACTGACTTGAGCGTCGGAGGGTGCGTCGCCGGGAACAACCCCGGTGTCTCGCACTTTTTGCAGGTCCACGGCAAGATCGACGGTCGAAGCCCAACGGAACAGGTACACAGGTTTACTATTCGGTTTCCCTACGAATCCACAAATTCTATCTGTTTGCCCCCACACCAAATTTAGCGGCAACAGATTGGCGCCGACTGTGGGAAACTAACGAATAGAGACCTCTCCTCTTCCTGGTGAACAGGTCTTCTCCAGTCATGCCGCCTTGCAAAGTCAGGTCAAGGGGTTCCAACCGAGGACCCAACCCTGATCAGCAGCAAGAAGTCCCCAACAATCCTGCTCAACAACAAGGGCAGCTTCCCCCTACGGCGGAAGACCCGCTCCAACAGAACCTTCCCCCTCCTGATCCAAAGGGTCCTAACCCTCAGAAATAACCCCTTCAGCAAGAGCCTGTCTCCATCCACAACGCCTCTACGGACTCTATGGCCTCCCATCACCCCTGAGCCTCTGGTCGCCACAATACCGCCCCTAATCGCCAGAAAGATGATGACCTCCGCCGCCATCTGGAAGAAAAGCGGGCCCGAGAGGGAGCCTCCCGCCAACACCATCCGGGCGAGCGGTCCCCTCGCAACCGGTACCACAGGTCCCCCGTCCGCAGAGGGAGGAAAGAGTCCCCCGATCATTACCGAAGAAGGTACTCTCCCGCAGGTCGGCAACAGCCCAGGAACAATGAGGCACCAATCACCCGTGCCGAGTTCCAGCAGTTCCAAGCGACCGTCCTGCAGGCTCTCAACCTCCGTCAAAATCCTAATGAGCCGAAGGTCCCGTCCCCTCCTCCAGTCCGAAGCCCTCACCGACGGTCCCCATCTCCTCGACCTGCTCTTACCAACTCCCGGCGTACCCCAAGTCCTCGTCGCTCCCGAAGTTACCATCGCCGCAGCCCTCGCTCTCCCCCATACGAAGACGAGTCCCGTGGCTCGGCAGATTACCGCCGGAGAGATGACACCATGAACCGCCGTCTTCATGAAGTAGAAAGGTGCCTGGGTCAGATAAACCGAGAAGAGGAGCTCAGGGGGAGGACCCTACGTCCTAGCCGACCCCCTTTCTCCCGGACCATAGTGGATGCACCAGTCCCTTTTGGCTTCAAACCTCCCCAATTTGAAAATTACACCGGGGAGACCGACCCAGTTGATCACATCGAAAGCTTTAAGACTTTGATGCTCCTCCATCAAGCTTCCGATGCCCTCCTCTGCAAAACCTTCCCCGCAACTCTCAAAGGACCAGCTCGAGAATGGTACTCTCGCCTCGCCCCCTCCTCAATATTCTCCTTCGAGCAGTTCAAAACCCTCTTTGTCACACATTTTGTAAGCAGCCGTAGGGCTGAGAAGACCAGCATCTCCCTATTGCACCTCCACCAGAAGAAGGGGGAGAAATTAAGAGATTATATGAAGAGGTTCACAGCTGAAGCCAGATCCGTAGCATCCCTCGACCAGTCGGTCGCTACGGCAGCATTTCAATCTAATGTCCTCAATTCCAACCTCCGCTCCTCCCTCGCCAAGAAACCTCCGCAGAACTTTTCTGACCTCCTCCTTCGCAGTGAAAAGTATATCCGGGCCGAAGAGGCCGAGCAGCGACCAAACTGGGAGGGGTCTTCCTCCGGGTTTAAGAGAAAGGGAACAGAAGAAGAAGGAGCCCGGAAGCTCCAAAAGGACAATGCCGGCCAGCGCCAAACTCCCCCCAGGTTCGAAAAGTTCACTCCCCTCACCACTGACGTCTCAACCATTTTGATGGAGGTCGAGAAGGAGGGTATCATCCCCCCTGCTCCAAGGATGAACACCCCCGCCAAAAGAAGAGATAAAGAGAAATGGTACCGTTATCACCGGGACCATGGGCATGGCACCAGCGATTGTCGTGCCCTGAAGAACGAGATCGGGGCCCTTATCCAGAGAGGGCAGCTGACTAGGTTCGTAAGAAAGGACCGAGCCGAACTTCCTCCCCCGCCTCGGGGGGCTAACAAGCGTCCGGAAAGAGAAGAGATGCCAGACTTCGAGGAAGAGCGAGTCCTCCACCTCATTCACGGGGGCCCAATGGGGGGCTCCTCGAACTCCTCTCGGAAAGCCTTTATAAGAGAAGTCAACTTGGTCCGAACCACTCCCCCTCCCGAAGGCCTCGGAGTGCCAGTCACGTTCTCCGACGAAGATCTTGAAGGAGTTCGTACACCACATTGTGACGCACTCGTCATTAGCCTCCACATGGCGAATTTCAAAGTGGAGAGGATCTTAGTAGACAACGGCAGCTCCGTCAACATCCTCTTCCTCTCCGCTTTTAAAGGCCTAAAGCTCTCCAGAGACAGACTCAAGCCCGCCGGCTACACTCTCCATGGGTTCACGGGGGTTCCGGTAACTATTGAAGGGGTGATCACCCTCGATGTAACTGCCGGTCAAACTCCTACCACCCGAACAGAGCCAATGGACTTCATGGTGGTGGATGTTCCCACCGCCTACAACGTCATTTTGGGTCGGCCTGGCCTCGCAGCTCTGGAAGCTGTCCCCTCAGCATACCATCTTAAGATGAAGTTTCCCACCCGGTCCGGGGTCGGGGAAGTAAGGGGCAATCAAGAGACGGCTAGAAAGTGCTACATGACCTCAACCCTTGGACCCGTCCTCTCCTTAGAGACTCTGGAAATTCCTCAAGATACTGCAAGACCGACCTCCGAGCCGGTGGATGAACTGGAGGAGGTGCTCTTCTCTGAACAAGAGCCGACCCGTAAGTTCATTGTTAGCAAGACCCTCCCGTCCGCCCTATACTCAGATATTGTGAAATGCATCCGAACCAACCAAGACCTCTTCGCATGGTCCGCAGCAGATATGCCCGGCATCTCCGAAGAACTCTTGGTCCACCGCCTGAGCGTCGATCCGGGGTCCAAGCCGGTTCAGCAGAAGAGGCGCAAGTTCGCCCTCGAGCGTCAGCTCGCTATCAAAGAAGAGGTAGACAAGCTGTTGAAGGCCCGATTCATACAAGAGGTAAACTACCCTGAGTGGTTGTCAAACGTAGTAATGGTGAAGAAGTCCAATGGGACGTGGAGAATTTGTATTGATTTCACCGACCTCAACAAGGCCTGCCCCAAAGATCCCTTCCCTCTGCCGAGCATCGACACTCTGATTGACGCAACCTCGGGACATGAACTCCTCAGCTTCATGGATGCCTTCTCAGGTTACAATCAAATAAGAATGTTCCCTCCAGACATCCCGAAGACGTCGTTTGTTACCGACCAGGGCCTTTATTGTTACAGGGTCATGCCGTTCGGTCTCAAGAATGCAGGTGCAACATACCAACGCCTCGTCAACAAGGTTTTCCAGGCCCAGATCGGCAGGAATATGGAGGTTTACGTTGACGACATGCTTGTAAAAAGCATCCGAGGCATCGATCACGTGACCGACCTCCAAGAAGCCTTTGATGTTTTGAGAAAACACAATATGAGACTCAACCCGAACAAGTGTGCGTTCGGCGTCTCATCAGGGAAGTTCCTCGGCTTCATGGTTAGCCAACGAGGAATCGAAGCAAATCCGGAAAAGATCAAGGCCATATTGGACATGGCCCCTCCCAGAAATGTCAAAGAAGTTCAGAGGTTGACTGGTCGCCTGGCCGCCATAGGGCATTTTCTGTCAAAGTCCGGGGAGAAGTGCCTCCCGTTCTTCAAGGCCCTCAGGGGGGCTAAAGGATTTGAGTGGGGGCAGCAGCAACAAGACTCCTTCGACCAGCTTAAAGCTTACCTCGTCAATCCTCCTCTTCTTAGCAAACCAATACCCGGCGAACCAGTCTACCTCTACCTGGCAGCTTCCGAACAGACGCTTAGTGCGGTCTTAGTCAGAGAAGAAGAAAGGGCTCAGAAGCCCAATTACTACGTTAGCAAAGTGCCTCGGGACGCCGAGCTCCGGTACCCGAAGATTGAGAAAATCGCCTACGCCCTGGTAATGGCCGCGAGAAAGCTTCGGCCCTACTTTCAGTCCCATTCGGTGGTCGTTCTTACCGACCAGCCGCTGAAACAAATTCTTCACAAACCCGAGGTTTCCGGTCGCCTTATGAAGTGGTCGATCGAGCTGAGCCAACATGATATAACTTATCAGCCTCGGACCGCGATCAAGGCACAGGCACTGGCCGAATTCATAGTTGATACCACTATCCCTGAGTCCAGTCAAACAATGAAGGGACCACCAGTCTGGTCGGTCTATGTCGACGGGTCCTCTTGTAACGAGGGAAGCGGGGCAGGGGTCATCCTGGCAGGCCCAGACGACTTTATCCTCCAATACTCCCTCCGGATAAGCTTCAAAGCCTCAAACAACGAAGCCGAATACGAGGCACTAATAGCTGGCCTCGAAATGGCCCGAAATGCTGGGGCACAACGACTACAGATCTTCAGCGACTCCCAATTGGTCGTCAATCAGGTCCTTGGCGAGTATGAAGCCCGCGATGATAGGATGATTAAATACTTGGCCAAAGTCAAGAGCCTCATGGCGCTATTTGAAGAAGCCATCATCCGAAGGATCCCCCGAGAAGAAAACTCTCAGGCCGACGCCCTATCCAAACGACCCTCCTCTTCCCTTCAAGGTCTTGAGCAGACCGTATTGATAGAAGTCCTCCTGAAGCCGAGCATAGAGGACGAAGCACCTGACTCCGTTGAAACATTGCCCGTCCTCCTCGAAGACAACTGGATGAAACCCCTTGTCGAATTCTTGAGGGACGGGCTTCTCCCTGAGGATCCAAAGGAAGCAAGAAGAGTCAGAACTCGAGCCGAGCGTTATACATTAATCGGAGGCATCCTATATAAACGCTCCTTCACCCAGATAGACGGACGGCCTTACTTGAGGTGCCTCTCCCCCGGGCAAGACGACTACGCCCTGCAAGAACTTCATGAGGGCATCGGCAGAGCCCACTCCGGCTCCAGAGCCCTAGCACGCAAAGTGTTGAACTACGGGTATTACTGGCCCACTCTCCTACGGGACGCCGAACGACACGTTCGGCAATGCAGCTCCTGCCAGAAGTACTCCGACATCTGACGCCTTCCGCAAGCACCACTCACCTCCCTATCAAGTCCGATCCCCTTCGCAATGTGGGGGATGGATTTACTAGCGCCATTTCCGCCAGCTCCCGGACAGTTAAAGTTCCTAGTCATGGCAATCGACTATTTCTCGAAATGGATAGAGGCCGAGCCCCTGGCTACAATCACCGAGCATAGGGTCGTCCAATTCTTCTGGAAAAATGTGATCTGCCGATTCGGCGTTCCCCGGGTCATAGTTACAGATAATGGAACGCAGTTCACTGGGGCGGCCTTCCGAGCCTTATGTGAGGACCTCGCCATATAACACTGCTTCTCCTCCGTCTCACATCCCCAGTCAAATGGCCAGGCCGAAAATGCCAACCGACAGATCCTCTCAGGCATCAAGAAAAGACTAGACAAGTGCTCCAAGGGCTTGTGGGTCGACCAGCTGCCCAACGTGCTCTGGAATTACCGTACCACAAAGCGGACCCCAACAGGCGAGAGTCCGTTTAATCTCACCTATGGGTCCGAGGCCCTCATTCCCTTAGAAGTTGGAATACCCTCTCCTCGTTTGATAGCTTTTGAAGAAGAGCAGAATGCCAGAGAGCTCAGAGCAAGCCTAGACTTGATAGACGAAATCCGAGAAAGAGCTGCTATACGGCAACAAAGCTACCGAAGAAGAATCGAGCTAGCATATAACAAAAGAGTCCGCCCAACGGACCTCAAAGAAGGGGACCTAGTCCTCCGAAAATTGGCCATCTCGTTCCCCGGACAGAAAAGCAAACTGGCTCCGAATTGAGAGGGACCATACAAGATCTCAAAAGTGATCCGCCCCGGTGCGTACAAGCTAGAAGATCTCGAAGGCAGAGAAATTCCCAGGACTTGGAACGCCGACCATCTTTTGAAATACCAAGAGAAAGCAACTACGCCTCTCTAAGTAACTCGAGATGTCGAACCATTCCCTTCCTGTTACTAGTAGTGATTTTTCCTTTATTTTTTCATTGTAATAACGGCTAGCAACTTTAGAAGCAGCCGATCATTGGATATTAATAAATAAAGTTTTTCATATTTTTGCTGTTATATCTCTCTGCTTTTTATTCCTCAATCTAACAATGGTTCCGGAGTCCAACACTTGGCTCGATTCTACTTCGCAAGTTCGCTCCTAAGCGAACTAGAAGTAGTTCGCCATTCGGAACTGCTCCCACAGCTGTTGAATGGTTCGGAGTCCAACACTTGGTTCGACTCTACTCCGCAAGTTCGCTCCTAAGCGAGCTAGGGGTAGTTCGCCATTCGGAAATGCTCCCACAACCCTTAAACTAATCTAACAATGGTTCCGGAGTCCAACACTTGGCTCGATTCTACTTCGCAAGTTCGCTCCTAAGCGAACTAGAAGTAGCTCGCCATTCGGAACTGCTCCCACAGCCGTTGAATGGTTCGGAGTCCAACACTTGATTCGACTCTACTCTGCAAGTTCGCTCCTAAGCGAGCTAGGGGTAGTTCGCCATTCGAAAATGCTCCCACAACCCTTAAACTAATCTAACAATGGTTCCGGAGTCCAACACTTGGCTCGATTCTACTTCGCAAGTTCGCTCCTAAGCGAACTAGAAGTAGCTCGCCATTCGGAACTGCTCCCACAGCCGTTGAATGGTTCGGAGTCCAACACTTGGTTCGACTCTACTCCGCAAGTTCGCTTCTAAGCGAGCTAGGGGTAGTTCGCCATTCGGAAATGCTCCCACAACCCTCAAACTAATCTAACAATGGTTCCGGAGTCCAACACTTGGCTCGATTCTACTTCGCAAGTTCGCTCCTAAGTGAACTAGAACTAGCTCGCCATTCGGAACTGCTCCCACAGCCGTTGAATGGTTCGGAGTCCAACACTTGGTTCGACTCTACTTCGCAAGTTCACTCCTAAGCGAGCTAGGGGTAGTTCGCCATTCGGAAATGCTCCCACAACCCTTAAACTAATCTAACAATGGTTCCGGAGTCCAACACTTGGCTCGATTCTACTTCGCAAGTTCGCTCCTAAGCGAACTAGAAGTAGTTCGCCATTCGGAACTGCTCCCACAGCCGTTGAATGGTTCGGAGTCCAACACTTGGTTCGACTCTACTCCGCAAGTTCGCTCCTAAGCGAGCTAGGGGTAGTTCACCGTTCGAAAATGCTCCCACAACCTTTAAACTAATCAAACAATGGTGCCGGAGTCCAACACTTGGCTCGATGCTACTTCGCAAGTTCGCTCCTAAGCGAACTGGAAGAAGCTCGCCATTCGGAACTGCTCCCTACTTTAGAAGCCTCGGCGCAGCAGACAACAGTCGCGAGAGTAAAACACACAAGTTCGGCAACAACACTTTTATTGATGAAACAGACGCGATACAAAGACAAACACAGCAGGATTACAACTCGTCAAAAAAAAAAAAAAAAGTTACAATGCCGACTTATTACACTTAGCAAAAAACAAAAAATACACAAAAGCTTGCGGAATCGACGACTTCAGCGCTTTTTTGGAGCCGGAGCATTCCGCTTCAGAGACACTCGGGAGTGACGATGCTTGTCTCCAGAGCGCGACCCCAAGCCGGTGAATTGAGACGTGTCCTCGGCACCACTTCTAGCAGCTACTCCGACGGACGCTCCGCTCGACGAAATTGCAACCGAGCTTTGCGCGTCCCCCGGACTAGGTCGACCGATCCGTTGACGGGTCGCCATCTCGTAGAAGGTAATGCCACGCTCGCTTTCCGCGCGAGTACACGAGGTGCTTCGAACGTTGATAGGCCCCGAATGCGGCTTAAGACGGGCCACTTCTGCCTCTAGCTCCGAGATCCGATCCCGCAACGAGTCGTCTTTGACATTGACTTCGAAACGTGGGGGTATCGCGGAGTCCGGAACTCCTGATCGGCTGGCAATAAGGCACCGAAGATGGGTGACCTCGATGCTTTTATCAACCGTCGCTCCCTTCAGCGCTTCGACCTCGGCAGTCAGTTGGACCCGTTCAGTCGTCAACTTGGCCACTTCAGCCGTCAGCCCCTCGCCCTCGCTCCGAAGCTTCGTCTCTACGGACTGAAGATGCTGTATCTCGGAAAGCAAGTCGTCCCTCTCCGCTGTTATTTTGGACAAGTTATGACGGATGCACTGAATCCGAATCTCATTACTGAAAGCAGTTGGCGAATATTCACCTTCACCCAGCCGGGGTAAGCTCTTCGATTCTGCTTTCCAGACGACGAATCTCGACATCTCGCCGGCCGAGGATGAGCTGGAGATGCTTCCTCTCGCTTTCAGCTCGGCGCAATCCGAGCTCGACCTCATAGAGTCGCTCTCGGCACCTCGCCAGACATAGCCTCGTCGCCCCTAGGCCGACCTCAGCTCGAGCCTCTTCATTCGAGCGCAAAGGTTCGACGTCTTGGGCGATCACCATAAGCTGCAAAGAGATCTATGTAATCAGCAAAAATGTCGAACAATGCCGGAGCACCACACTTGCAAAAATTTTTACCAAAAACAAGAGACCCTCAAAACCAGGAGAGAATGTTCGGCGAAAAAGGGGGCGAAAGACAAAAATCCGAACACCAACACTTGCAAAAAAATTTCTTTTCATTCATTTCAAAAAGAAGCGGTGGCCAGTCCGCTATTAGGCATTACAATGATTGAAAAGAAAAACAAAAAAAAACAACAAACAGACAAACAAAATAAGAAAACAAGGGGCGGAGTCAAGGCTCGACCTCTTTCCCCGAGCGACGAGGTGGGGTAGGGGTTGACTTCGCCGAAGGAGACACCGTCGACAACGGAGTGGCCGCAGCGCTAGGGACCTCGCCAGTGACCCCGTCTCCTGGCATCAGCTCCGTCGTCCCCTTCATCCTCCTCCCCCTCGGATTCAGGGTCGAAACCCTCGGCGTGGCCGGGGAACAGCCTCCACCCTCGAGACGTCCACGTCGGGGTACTCCTTCGACACCCGCTCGAGGGCTGCAGGCGAAGGCCTTCGCCATGTTCTGGGCGAGGAACCCCTGTGCCTTCTCCAAGGTCGCGTCCTCCGCCGCCTTCACTGCCGCCACCTTCGCCGCCTCGGCCTCGACCAACTACTTGGCCGACCCCTCCTTCTGGCGAAGGAGCTCGCCCTCCAACCTCGCCACCTCGGCCTCGAGGTGCTGGACCCTCGCCGACCTGCCCTCGTGCTCGACACGGAGCTTGTCGAGCTCGTTCGACATCCAAGCTTTTTCGTTCCGAGCTTGGTCGGACTTCTGCTTCAGCTCCTTCTCCAGAGCTGTTAGCCTCTCGGTGAGGTGGCCGAAGTGGACGATGATCTGCAGCAAAGAAGAACTAAAAGAGTTAGAAAATATTTTTTGTGATTCAAGAAATACAACAAACGAAGAGAAGCTTACCGATACCGCCGAATGAGCGATCTCGATCACGTCGTCACCCTCTCTCCCCGCCTCCATGGCGGCTCGGTCCTTCGGGGTGGCGAGGTGCTTGACGGCCTGCATGCTCGCCAGCGAGTTCCCGAGGAACCCATCATGCCTCCGGACTTGCCAGTCCGGAATATGAATCCGCTTGTGCTCCTCCGTCAGGAGCTCCTCGCCTGCCACGGTCAGCGGCGGCGTCGGCATGGCGAGAGCGGCGGCAATGGGGAACTCCCCCACAGGTGCGGGAGCCGAAGTCCCCGCCACGGCGACGGCCGGACCGTCAAGGATCTCCACCTCCTCGACAGGGGCCGCGATCCTCGGAGCCTTCGAGGTCGGGGGCAGCTTGGACGCTACCCTCTTGCGCTTCTTCGGCGCCTTGCTCACAAGCCCGGCCCTGAGCGCCAAGACCGCGTCGTAGTCCATGGATTCTGCATCAAAAGCAAAAAAGTGATTAGCACATAGAAAACAACAAGGCAGTGAGTACGGATAAAAGAACTTGACGAGAGCCGCGTACTGGGATCTACGCGGCAGAGCCCTCCCTTGTAGAGGACGTCCTCCGTCAGCTCCCTCCAATCGTACTTCGGCCGGTCAAGGAGGATCCGGACCTGCCTCTTCTTCTTCTACTGAGAGCTTCGGCATCGCCTTTGCCCTCTTCGGCACCCCTTCTACCTAGTCAGAGGGGATCGGCCAGGCCTCTCGACTCCGCACGACGAAACCACTTCTCTCGCCAGTGCTTAATAGAGTCGGGGCAGATGACGAGTCTGCCGCCGTGCCTCAGAGTCAAATAATACCGGTACTCCGACTTATTCCCTTGGTGGAGCCGGTATAGCGTCCGAAGCACGTTCAGCTGCGGCTCGATCCCTGCGGCCTGGCAGTGGAGGACGAAACCATTAATCACTCGCCACGCGTTCGGCATGAGTTGGATGGGGCTGACCCCAAACCAACTCACCACGGTAATTGCGAACGCGTGGAGAGGTAGCCGAGCACCGGCGATAAAGGCATCGACCGGCCAGCAACACATGGTCACTGGCAGCGGCGAGTTGGCCCTAACTCCGGGGCCCGGCAGCATGATTTCGTACTCCTCCGGGATGAGAAAAGAATTCCGGATCACTGCCAGATCCTCCTCGCGCAGGATCGACGCCGCATCGTCTGCCTCCGTCGTCTCCCTCGCGGCATTCTCCTCGAAGGACCTCCCCCTCCCATGAACAATTCGCTCGGCCTGATCCTCCGGGAGCTGCCTGACTCTGTGGAGTCCCGTCAACGGACCTGGCAGTTGTCCGAACTCCCCCATCCTCTTCGGATCCACAACGATCGAATCCTTGCCGAACACCTTGCCTTTGGTTGGGGTCGGAGTCGAGTCCTCGACGCCTTCAAGGGAGGGCTCGGACCAGGAGACTTCATCGGAGACAGAAGCTACAGACATAATTGATGATAAATTACCTTAAGAGAATTAGCCGCCGGAAAACTTCGCCTGAATCAAACGCCGACCACCGGAAGAATTCGCCTGAGCACAAGAAATCGTCTGAGCGAAAAAGAGGAGAAATGAGAAATGAGAGGGGGGGTGAGGATTTATAGAGAGGGGCGCTCCAAACGAGGTTAATGGGCTCGTACGACCGGCCCATTTAAACCAAACGACGAAGCGACCCCAATCGTCGCCTCGCTAACCACGCCAAATCATGAGTCAAATTTAATGCGCGTCCCGTCTGATGGAAGCCCAGAGGTCACTACAATTAATGAACGTCCCATCTGTCAGAGTTGTCAGAGTTGTCAGAGCTGTTAGAGCTATTAGAGCTGTCAGGACCGCCAGAAGTTCAGATGGCGCACGGAAGAAACAAACTCTTAAAAACGACAAGTTTAGGAGCTCGACACTCACTGCCGAGCGTTCGTGACACCGACCTTGTTATGGGGTAAAAATCAAGCTCGACACTCACTGCCGAGCGTTCGTGACACCGACCTTGTTACGGGATAAAAATCAAGCTCGACACTCACTGCCGAGCGTTCGTGACACCACCTTGTTACAGGATAAAAATCAAGTTCGGCACTCACTGCTGAGCGTTCGTGACACCGACCTTGTTACGGGGTAAAAATCAAGTTCGGCACTCACTGCCGAGCGTTCGTGACACCGACCTTGTTACGGGGTAAAAATCAAGTTCGGCACTCACTGCCGAGCGTTCGTGACACCGACCTTGTTACGGGGTAAAAATCAAGCTCGACACTCACTGCCGAGCGTTCGTGACACCGACCTTGTTACGGGGTAAAAATCAAGTTCGGCACTCACTGCCGAGCGTTCGTGACACCGACCTTGTTACGGGGTAAAAATCAAGCTCGACACTCACTGCCGAGCGTTCGTGACACCGACCTTGTTACGGGGTAAAAATCAAGCTCGACACTCACTGCCGAGCGTTCGTGACACCGACCTTGTTACGGGATAAAAATCAAGTTCGGCACTCACTGCCGAGCGTTCGTGACACCGACCTTGTTACGGGGTAAAAATCAAGTTCGGCACTCACTGCCGAGCGTTCGTGACACCGACCTTGTTACGGGGTAAAAATCAAGTTCGGCACTCACTGCCGAGCGTTCGTGACACCGACCTTGTTACGGGGTAAAAATCAAGCTCGACACTCAATGCCGAGCGTTCGTGACACCGACCTTGTTACGGGGTAAAAATCAAGTTCGGCACTCACTGCCGAGCGTTCGTGTCACCGACCTTGTTACGGGGTAAAAATCAAGCTCGACGCTCACTGACGAGCGTTTGTGACACCGACCTTGTTACGGGGTAAAAATCAAGTTCGGCACTCACTGCCGAGCGTTCGTGACACCGACCTTGTTACGGGGTAAAAATCAAGCTCGACACTCACTGCCGAGCGTTCGTGACACCGACCTTGTTACGGGGTAAAAATCAAGTTCGGCACTCACTGCCGAGCGTTCGTGACACCGACCTTGTTACGGGGTAAAAATCAAGTTCGGCACTCACTGCCGAGCGTTCGTGACACCGACCTTGTTACGGGGTAAAAATCAAGCTCGACACTCACTGCCGAGCGTTCGTGACACCGACCTTGTTACGGGGTAAAAACCAAGTTCGGCAGATCGCCAGACTCCCTCCTAGTGCTCGCAGCTATGCCGAACCCGCTTTCCTCTTCGGAAAAGCTCGCCGAACTGCATATGGACCTCGGCCCCCTAGTCGGCGAGCCCTAGGGGGAGTCTAAGGCGTGATATAAATGTATAAGACCCCCGAACGACGAATTGACGCTTCACGAAGGAAAAGAGGAAATCCCTGCAAGAATACCACATGACCATCAGAGCTCATGAGCAACTCGGAGCTCAACCCCCTTGGAAAATACCTCACTACCCCTTCAAGATTCAAAGCCCTCCATTTGAACTCCGATACAACTCCGCTAGCCATTAAAACAGTTAAACTACTCCTCAAAGGCCGATCAAATTTAGCCTTTAGGAGTGGGGGGCTCGTGATATGGCAAAAAACGGGGATTAATCGGAACCGTCCAAATCGGGTACGAATCTTGGGACCTAGGGGTAAAACGGTAATTTCGCCTACAAGAGGGTCCAAAATGGGTATTGGACCTTCTCTCCAAGGACCCGATAACCCACGAATGGATCCACCAACAAGAGGGTGCGGGTTTTAACCCGCTGCGCACCCAATCCAACAAGATAAAATCAGCATCCCTGATTTATCTTGATCAACGGCCCTGATGTACATCTATCTTTTCACTGGGATTTGGGGATTAAATTCCTTATCTGATTACGGGGAATATACCTTATCAGATTACATTCCTAATCTGTTTACAAGGAGAATATTCCATATCAGATCACGGGGATTACATTCCTAATCTGTTCCCTGAGACGCCTATAAATACCCCCATCCATCTCCAGGAAGAGGTAATCAATCTTTCACCAGTTTTAGCGCTCATTCATAGTCTTCCTAGATTACTGACTTGAGCATCGGAGGGTGCGTCGCCGGGAACAACCCCGGTGTCTCGCACTTTTTGCAGGTCCACGGCGGGATCGACGGTCGAAGCCCAACGGAACAGGTACACAGGTTTACTATTCAGTTTTCCTACGAATCCACAAATTCTATCTGTTTGCCCCCACACCAAATTTAGCGGCAACAATGAGTTACAACCTACTTATCATTTTCTTCTTTTTCCTTCTTCTTTTGTAACCAAAAGTTAGCATTTCGAGTAGAAAGCAAAAAGAAGAAGATTTATTTATTGAGTCCACAATCTTCAATGCATATAATAATTCTACTATGCTTATGTCAAGTTCTTGTTGAGTTCTACATCCCAATGGGTATGTACACACATATGCATATGTTCATGTCAAGTTGTTCATTCAACAACACAATCAACTCCACCATTCATACCATTGTTCCTTATGCTTAGTGAAATAGTCCAAGTAGTTAGTTCTTTTATTAGTCAAAACAATAGCTACTAACCATTCCTTCTTATGTGTTCCATTAAAGTTCTTATCATTCTTTTCCCCCCTTTTTTTTGGTGTTTATACTACAACATATAAGATAAGAACAACATCCTACTACACCACTACAAAACATTCACACAAAAAGAACAAAAACAAACAAGGAAGATAAGAAGAAGAAGGAACACCAAAACAACAATTCAAACAAACAAACAACCAAAAGAGAAACCCCCACCTTCTTTTCTTGTTAGAAGGACTTGCTAGCACTCCTACTCTTTCTCCTAAGCTCTTAGAACTCCTACTAAACCTACAAAGAAAAACTCTCAAGTTAGTAGTTCACTCATTCTTTTTCTTCCTTTCTTTTTGTCTTTCTAAAATGAGACAAAGGTGGAGGGAGGGGTATTTATAGGTGGAGAGAAGGGTGGAGAGTGCAAATGTGCACACACACAATTGCACAAAAACCCCCCCATATATTGGGGCCGGTTTCTGCTAAGGAAGGAGTGGATGAGGTGGAGGTATGGTGAGGGTATGGTGCTTAGGTGAGGTGGAGGGTGATGTGGAAGAGAGAGAGTTCTAGAAGAATTCCTTAATCCCTTGTGTCTTTTAACCCTAGGTTTAACTATCCAACAATTCCTAATTATCAATTAGGTTGTCATGGCTAAAAGATAACTCTACATGAAAGAAAACAAAAATAATCAAGGAGTTGAATATTAATAAAATAATATTATTAATAGTCGAACGGGATATTACAAAATCTATGCCTTAGTAATTGTAATTGTGTTGATTTTTAAATTATTTTTGTCTCTTTCCAAAATTTTACCATATATGAAAATTGCCTAAAAATTTTGTAGATGTAGAAATTTGTAAGTAGTATTTTGATGAATTTACACGGTGCAATAGTTGTTGATCGGTCGACAATATTGTAGATTGGGTTGTATTTTTAATCGTGCTGTACATATTAAATTACTTAGAATATTTACAGTGCGATTAGACTAGAAAACCCTGCAAACGACCTCAAAAAAATACGAAACTTTGCGAGTATGATGGTTTCACGTAGCACAAGCAACCACAACTTGTAGAAATTAGTTTCGACTCATGGTTGGAGATATACGGCAGTGTATCACTTTCAGTTGAAAAAAACGAAATAAAGCGATACACGGCCGTATCTCTGGAACCGTGAGTTGAAACTCACTTCTACAAGTTGGGTTGGCTTGTGCTAGGTGAATTCAAGCAAACTGCAAAGTTCTATAAAATTTGGATGTCGTTTGTGCGATTTTTTCACGTTCCTCGCATTAGAAGTAAATGACTTAGAAAGCTTTTCGTGCGGTTAGACTAGAAAACCCTTTAAACGACCTTCAAAAAATATGAAACTTTGCGAGTATGATGGTCTCACGTAGAAAAAGTAATCCCAACTTGTAGATGTTAGTTTTGACTCACGGTTCGAGAGATACGGGCGTGTATCGCTTTTGCTTGGAAAAAACACAAATAAAGCCATATACGGTCGTATCTTCTGAAACGTTAGTTGAAAATTACTTCTACAAGTTGCGGTGGCTTGTGCTACGTGAATTCAAGTAAGTTGCAAAGTTTTATAAATTTTATATGCCATTTGAGCGGTTTTCTTACGGTCCTTGCATAAGACGTAAATGACTTAGAAATTTTTTAGTGCGGTTAGGCTAGAAAACCATCCAAACGGGTTCCAAAAAATACAAAACTTTGCGAGTAGGTTGGTCTCACGTAGCAAAAGAAACCACAACTTGTAGAAGTTAGTTTCGACTCACGGTTCGAGAGATACGGCCGTGTATCACTTTCGGTTGAAAAAACCCAAATAAAGCGATACACGGCCATATCTTTCGAACCGTTAGTCGAAACTCACTTCTACAAGTTGGGATGGCTTGTGCTAGGTGAATTAAAGCAAGGTGCGAAGTTATATAATTTTGGGTGCCGTTTGTGCAGTTTTCCCACGTTCCTCGCATTAAAAGTAAGTGGCTTAGAAAGCGTTTAGTGCGGTTAGACTACAAAACCCTTCAAACGACCTACAAAAAATATAACATTTTGCGACTAGGATAGTCTCATGTAGCACAAGCCATCCCAACTTGTAGAATTGACTTTTGACTCGCGATTTGGGAGATACGGCCTGTATCATTTTTGGTTGTAAAAACACAAATAAAGCGATACACGGCCATATCTTTCGTATCGTGAGTCGAAACTCACTTTTACAAGTTGGGATGGCTTATGCTAGGTGAATTCAACCGAGTTACAAAGTTTTATAAATTTTGGATGTCATTTGTGCGGTTTTGTAATTCCTCACATGAAGAACTAAATTGCTTAGAATTTTTTAAGTGCAGTTTGTAATACCCTGAATTTTTATTAAATGTAAAATTGTAGATTTTACATGTTGTGCACGTGCAAATTTGTGTATAAATATTTTTTCTTATGAAATGATTTTATATATAACATGAGCAAAAAATTAATTTCTTTCCTTCTCTTTTTTTCTTTTAAGCCCATTTTTAAGAAGCCTAAATTTGTTTTTCTAAATAAAGCCCAACCTAGTAAATTAATTATTTTATTCTAAAAGCCCACTATTTTTGAAGCCCATGAATTAATTACTCTTTTAAACAACTTGTCATGTAGACACATTTTTTTAAGACAATTAGTTAATTTATAATGTACAACTTTAATTAGGGGGACACTAGTTGGGACACGTGTTTGCACGTGTGTATGCATTGCACACCATTTCTTGGCCGGAAATGCTTAGGAGAGAAGTGGGGGTGTGGGTTAGTGGAGTGGTGGTTTTTAGTTCATGGGTGGTTGCTACAACTTCCCATTGTATCTTAGCCATTGATATACAACCATCTAATGCAATCCTAGCCCTCCATTTCACACTAAAATTTGTATAAATACCCCTCCCTTATGTGCAAACAACACAAAGATTTTTTAAAGAGAGAAAGAAGTATATAGGAGAGTAAAAGATTGAGAGAGAGTAAAAAGATTGAGAGCATTAGTTCTGTGTGTTCCATCTTGGAGGCCGGCCCATCATCAAGCACAAGGAGGAGGCTCGGGTTGCACCAAGGAGCAAGGAAGAGGAGTGTAACACCCCGAATCCCAAAACAGCTGAATTCGAGAGTTCTACAGGATCTTTTCACTTCATTCGTACAATTTTACAAGGAATTTAAAATTTTTATTTCAACAATAATTACATCAGAGTCTTTTACATCAATACGCAGCGGAATTAATAAAATACAACAATAATAAAAGTACAATTGTTACAACTTTAACATTTAAGTAATCAACAGCATCAAATCATCTTTATATCTTCATGTAACTCCAAATCCTGCATATAAAACTGTGGGCACGTCAGTTGCTTACAACTGACGAAATATTATACACGGCCATCCTCTCTATGCCGGGAACAGTATAACGATTCTTAAATACTTTAGCAAACACAAACTTGATCACAAACAAAGCTACAAAGGGACTATCCTGTTGATGTCGTGTTGTGCGGTGCACTTAGTCCTTAATGCAGTTATTAATATTACATGACACTAATGCACACTTGTTCGGATTCTATGCATCCCATACTACATAGGTCCGAGGGCAAGCCTCTTATTCGTTCTTCATCTTTGTAGGGTTCAATCCCTCGCCATGACTTGATCTACTACTGTAACTACGGTAAGTATCCCAGATGATCTATGAGTACAAGCTCGTGTACAGAAAACCTGGAGGGGAATCTCGCGCCATATCTTGACTCATCAAGCATGCATCCTGCGGTAATTCAGCCTCCTTCATGGCACACGATCCTCTTGCAGTCACCAAACATCCCACAAGCGTGGCTAGAGTCCGATCATTCTGAGTTGTGCCCACGCCATGTCTTGACTCATCAAGCATGCATTCTGTGGCTCACACACCCGCACCGTAAACCCTAGTTCTCATACTCGTGTTTTTTTCTCACTTTCATCACATCTTCACTATGTATATCTCTGTAATTTCGGTAAGCATCATAGATGTTCTATGATTACAAGCACGTGTACAGAAAACCTGGAGGGAAATCCCGCGCCATGTCTTGACTCATCAAGCATGCATTCTGCAGTAATTCAGCCTCCTTCATGGCACACGATCCTCTTGCAGTCCTCAAACATCCCACAAGCGTCACCAAGATCCCGATCATTCTGGAGTATTGCCCACGCCATGTCTTGACTCATCAAGCATGCATTCTGTGGATCACATCCGCATCGTAGACTCGAGGCTCTCATACTTATGTTTTTCTCTTACTTTTATTACATCCTTACAAAGTTTGTTTTAAAAGAAAATCATCACAACCTAGAGCTAGCTTACCCTACCGGACTTAAATCAACAACAGAGACAGTCAGCCTACCTGACTACTTCTCAAGAGACGCTCAATCCTCAACGGTTAGCTCTCAAATCATATATAAAACTGCCGGTCACTAGGGTCTCGCCTAGCCTCTAGATTCCAACAACTATCTCTTTCTAGAGATCAACAATATTTCATAATCAATCTCCAATAATAATTCCATTTCTTTTGTTCACAAACTCTTTCTCAAAACATTTCTTTTATAATCTCATAACATGAGAACCATTCAATTAGAATCTCTTTATCAATTTCATCTTTCATATCCTGGTGTGCATTTCACAATAAAACTCAGTCAAATATTAATAATCATAAAATCTCATATTCAACTTATTTAACTTTCATTTGTCAAAATCAAATCCAAACTCAAGAGCCAAAAAATAAACAGTTTCGGTTCAGTCGATTGGTGATAGTATCAGTCGACTGTTCATCGAACATCAAAACATCTCAGTCTGTTCAGTCGACTGTTGACAAGGAATCAGTCGACTGTTTTACGAAAACTTTAAAATATCAATAATACACAGTCGGTTCAGTCGACTGTCGACCAGGAATCAGTCGACTGTTCCGCGAATACTTTGAAAACTCCAACATCAAAATTCAGTACAGCAGCAATCGACTGTGAAAGTAGTCAGTCGACTGTCCTGCCGACGAAAACCCAATTTCTTACACTTGCCAGTCGACTGTGGAAGGTAGTCAGTCGACTGTCAATTACACCAATTTCAGCCTGCATATATTTTCGACCTTTTAATTGATTTGTACTCCCATATAAAAATATAGATCATTTCCAGAATATATTCCTTTTAAAAAAACAATATCGTATATGTTATCAAATTCTCAAGTTTCTCATTTTTCAAATGAAATCCTTAAAATGCATCCAAACACGTATTCAATCAATTTTCCAAATAAACTGTTTTCTTTTATCAAAATTACTTTACAAAATTCTCTATACTCGTATAAATAATATTTTGAGGTAATAATCACACTTCTTTGCCACATTCTCAATAAACAACATATTTGCATTATTCTAATCATGTCTCAACATGCATCAATTTCATGCAATCACTTCAATTCTAGCATTTCAACTAGCAATCATAACAATTTAAGGAATAGCATAGCAATTTGCATTTACCACAATCAATCAAAATTTAACGATTCTTTAATTTGCATGTAATTTCATAATACCAATTCAATTTCAACCAAATGAATCATATATCAACTATCATGCAAATTTATATTCCTAAATTGGAAAGCATTTAAGAAACACCCACCTAAATTGAAGATTTGTACTCAAATGGACTCCTAGAATTAGGAGCTCCTAAGGAAAACTCCAATTGCAACCTCCTCGAAATCCGCGCACCAAGGCAAGCCTTCAATCCATTTCGGCAAGCAACATCCATCAAGAGTATCTCCATCCCCACTCCATTTCGGCAACATCAAGAACAACTCCCATCTTCTTTCATATACATATACTATGTATATACACATGTCTACATATATATATGCACACATGGAATTGTATGGTGGATATTAGAAGAGTAGGACAAAAGCCTTGTTGCTTTTGGTTGGTTTTGCTTTCGGCATGGGCAGGAGAGAAAAGAGAAAAGAGATGAGAGAAAGAGAGACTAAGGGTGCAATTTTATAGATTAGCTAATAGGTAGTTATAGTAACCACCCCACATGAACACCACTTACCCCATTACTAAAATTTGAAAATTGCTTTCCCTCCTATTTTCAAAATCAAACTTCAGAATTCCCTCTTCTCATAAGCAGCCCGGTCCCCCCAAAAATGTGCACATCGCACGTGTGCACGTGCACGTGCTTTGTGTACAAAATAATTTATTTATTCAATCTCTTTAAAACAACTTATTTATATATGTAATAAATATATAAAATTAACTTAAAAATTATACTTTTCATGCACAATAAAAATAGACACAAACAATTTCATGAAATTTATTTTGAAAGAATAATACGCTTAAAACACGTGCACCGAAACACGTGCGTCGCCCGTAAAATCTCAAAATACAAGAATTGACTTTATTAACCGAAAAATATTTATAATTAATTGGAATGCAACATAAAGTATATTTAATGTACATATATGATAATGTACTCAAACGTACAGAAAACACGTGTATTGCACGTAAAAATTTATTTTAATTAAAATAGACAAAAATTGAATTCTATTTACAAATGAATTTAAACATATTTATAAAAATAAATAATTGAAACTCATCGAAAACTTTGCACGTAACGGTGGAATACCCAAAATCGACACGTGCATCGATAATACGTAAAAAGCACGTAAAAACTCGAGGATTGAAATTTAGCATTTGAGTTGTCTCAAATGGGATTTTAAGAATACGGGATTGCATAAATAATTGGAGTTCAAAATACATATCAAAATGCGTTATGGATATAATCAATAATAGTACAAAATGCACGTGCGTAACACCCGAGGGCGAAATTGTCAATTAAATTTTTGCGGGGTGTTACACTCTCCCCCCCTTAGAACAGTTCCGTCCCCGGAACTCACTATGGTAAAGGTTGTATTTTGTACTCACCAAAGAAAATATCAGTATAACATATAGAAATCACAAACATCAAGAAAATACGTATAGCATAAAAGTAAACAATGTGGTTGAAATAGACAAAAATCTATTTAAGAAAATTTATGAATATCAAAATTTTACGAGAACTAAACAAGAAAACTAGGAAAGTAGCATAAGAAAACAAATACGACAATAGAGGCTAGTGTATTTTGAAAAGAGTTTACGTACAAAAATACTATTAAGTAAACCATTAGGTAAAATGATAAATGAACTTAGTCATTAGTTGAGAACTAGTTCAGAAATAATGCAATAAAGAAAAACATAGTTAATGGGTACTTCATAAATAGATTCAATACTCAAAATTTATCAATGTAATAAAGGGTAGAAAAAAAATTGCAAACCCAATTGGTACTATACGACAAAACTAGCAATTTAACAGTTTGAGAAATATATAAGAAGGGAATATAGTAAAAGTATAGACAACATAAAATAATTCTGTATAAAAATTAATATCATAAAATAATTTGTAAGGTAATTATAGTAATTATACATACAATTTGAAAATTAGGTATACATCGAAATACTTTTGAATTATTCAGTAGAGCGAGAAAACCAACTTACAAAAATCACATAGACGAAAAAAATTATAGAGGTGAAATAAATAGCATGATATGAAAATTATAAATAATTTGTAGCAGTCAAACAAGACATCGTAGTAGTAAAACGTACTATTGAAAGTAGTGCGAAAACTAGTTATATAACAAAGAAAAGTATAGACAATGCAAAAAAAAATGATTTTGTATATAAATCGATATCATAAAGTAATTTGTAAGGTAAATACAATAATCATATATGTATGATCAAAATGAAAAAGGCAGAAATCCAAATAATTTCGATTTGTCAAGTAGACCAAGAAAATCAGCATACAAAATTATGTATATACATATAGACGGAAGTTATAGGGCGAAACAACAACATCATGATACAAAATTTACAAATGACGTGTAGGAGAAAAATAATACATTATGGTAGTAACAATGCAAAACTAATTATATAGAAGTGAATCATGAATTATAACAGAAGTATAATAAATAAAACTGTTAGGTGAGTAGCCACCAAATTTAAAATAGCAAAATACAATAAAGTTGTATGAAATACTAACTCACATAAAATGCAAAGTACTACAAAGAAGACGGCAAGATAGTTGAGATTAAGCGGTAGATACGCAAGTTTGATAGATATAGAAATCAGTATAAACAGTATAATGCTAGGTTGCAAAATATTATAAAATAGTTCAAGCTAGTACAAAATGAAATAGTTATAAGTGAATATTATAGAAAACAAGGTAGGGGTTATCTAAGTATAATATTTCCTTTTGGTGTAGGTTCGTCTCACTGGTATCCAACAGCAGACTTGCCTATCTTGATCTCAAGTTGCATAATTGCTCCTATGATATCCGGTTGCAATTTGCCTTCTGGGCATTCTGTTGCAAACTTTGCCTCACCGACATCCAGTTGCAGTTTGCCTTCTGGACATTCAGTTGCAAACCTTGCCTCCCCGACTTCCAGTTGCAGTTTGCCTCCAATGATGTCTAGTTGCATATTTGCCCTCTCGACATTAAGTTGCACCAAAGCGGAAGATGGAAAGATGTAATCTTCCATGTATACTTAGATTAGATATGGGATGTTAAATAAATTATGGTGTTATGTTTGAAAATCAATGATACAGAAAAAGATTTTACACAATGAAATATCAAAATAGGTGTATAGGATATATCAAACATAGAGGGTACTAAAAAAAAAAAAAAAAATTATTTATAACACTAAATAATGTAAAATATATACACATGTTGGAAATAAAATTGAAAACAATAATGATGTAGTGTAGCAATTTAGGACATTAGACACAAACAATTATACATAAAAATAGTAATGTAATACATGGAGGATGGTGAAATTATATGTATAGTAAGTATTTTGAAATTCATGACACATATAAAAATTCAATAGAAAACATATGTAGTAATCAAGAATGTAAAGACAATTTAAAATCAGAGGATAGAGTAAAGTATGAATAGCGAGTATATGGATTATATTTAAGAAAACGTAATTTACAAAATTTTATAAACATAACAAAACAAATTAGTAGACAATATGTGATAACAATAATATTGAATGCAGATAATAAATCAAATTAGTATGTTGTATTTATACGGATAAAATATTTCAATCTCGTTAAAATATATTGAAGTATATAAGACAATACGAGATAGCGAAAGAATATCGTATCAGAAAATCAAATCATGTAAAATGAATACACATAACCAAAATTCCCAAGCAAAATTCAAAATGTAATAGTAAATGAAAATAATAGTTGTAGTATAAATTTAACAGAATACGTAAAGTAATAGCACATATGGACGGATAAACATAAGATGACATAAAACACGAAAGACAAAACTTTAAGATTGAGAGACAATTAAAATAAGTTCAACAAAATCAAGACTAAGGAAAATAGACAAAATACTAGGCATTAATAGTATAGGAAAATATTTATTCGAAAAGTATTAAATGTTGAAAAGTACTATGATGAAAATCTACTTATAATAATTTGAAGGGAAAGTGTGTCTATGTGTAAGGTATCATGAATGACTGTTCAAACCAACCACGCTTCCACTGCGCCACTCTGATACCCAGGAAAAATGAGCTCGCATACAATCTCAAATCAATGTATACGAGGAGAACATCATGAATGAATGTAAATTCAATAACAACTTTCATTCATGACACCAACCATCCAATAGGAAAAAGGGAAGAGAAAAACATCAGCCTATAGAGCAACACAAATGTAAATCACTTACATTTAAATCTCTATAAACTGAACTCACACTCTAATGTCCACTTCTAGGGTGTCGTTCCTTATAAATTTGTACTACTTAGAAGCGTAGCTCTGATACCACTCCGTAACGCCCCGAATCCCAAATACACTGAATTCGAGATGTTCTACAGGATCCTTTTCACTTCTTTCGTACAATTTTACAAGGAATTTAAAACTTTTATTTCAACAATAATTACATCAGAGTCTTTTACATCAATACGCAGCGGAATTAATAAAATACAACAATAATGAATGTACAATTGTTACAACTTTAACATTTAAGTAATCAACAGCATCAAATCATCTTTATATCTTCATGTAACTCCAAATCCTGCATATAAAACTGTGGGCGCGTCAGTTGCTTACAACTGACAAAATATTATACACGCTCTCTATGCCGGAAACAGTATAACGATTCTTAAATACTTTAGCAAACACAAACTTGATCACAAACAAAGCTACAAAGGGACTATCCTGTTGATGTCGTGTTGTGCGGTGCACTTAGTCCTTAATGCAGTTATTTATATTACATGACACTAATGCACACTTGTTCGGATTCTATGCATCCCATACTACATAGGTCCGAGGGCAAGCCTCTTATTCGTCCTTCATCTTTGTAGGGTTCAATCCCTCGCCATGACTTAATCTACTACTGTAACTACGGTAAGTATCCAAGATGATCTATGAGTACAAGCTCGTGTACAGAAAACCTGGAGGGGAATCCCGCGCCATGTCTTGACTCATCAAGCATGCATCCTGCGGTAATTCAGCCTCCTTCATGGCACACGATCCTCTTGCAGTCACCAAACATCCCACAAGCGTGGCTAGAGTCCGATCATTCTGAGTTGTGCCCACGCCATGTCTTGACTCATCAAGCATGCATTCTGTGGCTCACACACCCGCACCGTAAACCCTAGTTCTCATACTCGTGTTTTTCCTCTCACTTTCATCACATCTTCACTATGTATCTCTCTGTAATTTCGGTAAGTATCATAGATGTTCTATGATTACAAGCACGTGTACAGAAAACCTGGAGGGAAATCCCGCGCCATGTCTTGACTCATCAAGCATGCATTCTGCAGTAATTCAGCCTCCTTCATGGCACACGATCCTCTTGCAGTCCTCAAACATCCCACAAGCGTCGCCAAGATCCCGATCATTCTGGAGTATTGCCCATGCCATGTCTTGACTCATCAAGCATGCATTCTGTGGATCACATCCGCATCGTAGACTCGAGGCTCTCATACTTATGTTTTTCTCTTACTTTTATTACATCCTTACAAAGTTTGTTTTAAAAGAAAATCATCACAACCTAGAGCTAGCTTACCCTACCGGACTTAAATCAACAACAGAGACAGTCAGCCTACCTGACTACTTCTCAAGAGACGCTCAATCCTCAACGGTTAGCTCTCAAATCATATATAAAACTGCCGGTCACTAGGGTCTCGCCTAGCCTCTAGATTCCAACAACTATCCCTTTCTAGAGATCAACAATATTTCATAATCAATCTCCAATAACAATTCCATTTCTTTCGTTCACGAACTCTTTCTCAGAATATTTCTTTTATAATCTCATAACATAAAAACAATTCAATTCGATATCTTTATCAATTTCATCTTACACATCCTTGTGTGCATTTCACAATAAAACTCAGTCAAATCTTAATAACCATAAAATCTCATATTCAACTTATTTAACTTTCAGTTGTCAAGAATCAAATTCAAACTCAGAACCAAAATAAACAGTTCGGTTCAGTCGACTGGTGACAGTATCAGTCGACTGTTCCGCGAACATCAAAACATCTCAGTCTGTTCAGTCGACTGTTGACAAGGAATCAGTCGACTGTTTTACGAAAACTTTAAAACATCAATATAACACAGTCGATTCAGTCGACTGGGGAAAGTATCAGTCGACTGTTCCGCGAATACTTTAAAAATTCAAACGCCAAAATACAGTACAACAGCAGTCGACTGTGAAAGTAGTCAGTCGACTGTCCTGCCGACGAAAACCCAATTTCTTATACTTGCCAGTCGAATGTGAAGGGTAGTCAGTCGACTGTCAATTCCACCAATTGCAGCTTGCATATATTTTTCGATCTTTTAATTGATTTATACTCCCATATAAAAATATAGATCATTTCCAGAATATATTTCTTTTAAAACATTATCGTATATGATATCAAATTCTCAAGTTTCTCATTTTTCAAATGAAATCCTTAAAATGCATCAAACACATATTCAATCAATTTTCCAAATAAACTGTTTTCTTTTATCAAAATTACTTTACAAAATTCTCTATACTCGTATAAATAATATTTTGAGGTATAATCACACCTCTTTGCCACATTCTCAATAAACAACATATTTGCATTATTCTAGTCATGTCTCAACATGCATCAATTTCATGCAATCACTTCAATTCTAGCATTTCAACTAGCAATCATAACAATTTAAGGAATAGCATAGCAATTTGCATTTACCACAATCAATCAAAATTTAACGATTCATTAATGTGCATGTAATTTCATAATACCAATTCAATTTCAACCAAATGAATCATATATCAACTATCATGCAAATTTATATTCCTAAATTGGAAAGCATTTAAGAAACACCCACCTAAATTGAAGATTTGTACTCAAATGGACTCCTAGAATTAGGAGCTCCTAAGGAAAACTCCAATTGCAACCTCCTCGAAATCCGCGCACCAAGGCAAGCCTTCAATCCATTTCGGCAAGCAACATCCATCAAGAGTATCTCCATCCCCACTCCATTTCGGCAACATCAAGAACAACTCCCATCTTCTTTCATATACATATACTATGTATATACACATGTCTACATATATATATGCACACATGGAATTGTATGGTGGATATTAGAAGAGTAGGACAAAAGCCTTGTTGCTTTTGGTTGGTTTTGCTTTCGGCATGGGCAGGAGAGAAAAGAGAAAAGAGATGAGAGAAAGAGAGACTAAGGGTGCAATTTTATAGATTAGCTAATAGGTAGTTATAGTAACCACCCCACATGAACACCACTAACCCCATACTAAAACTTGAAAATTGCTTTCCCTCCTACTTTTCAAAATCAAACTTCAGAATTTTCCCTCCTCTCACAACAGCCCGGTCCCCAAAATGTGCACATCGCACGTGTGCACGTGCACGTGCTTTGTGTACAAAATAATTTATTTATTCAATCTCTTTAAAACAAATTATTTATATATGTAATAAATATATAAAATTAACTTTAAAATTATACATTTCATGCACAATAAAAATAGACACAAATAATTTCATGAAATTTATTTTGAAAGAATAATACGCTTAAACACGTGCACCAAAACACGTGCGTCGCCCGTAAAATCTCAAAAATACAAGAATTGACTTTATTAACCGAAAAATATTTATAATTAATTGGAATGCAACATAAAGTATATTTAATGTACATATATGATAATGTACTCAAACGTACAGAAAACACGTGTATTGCACGTAAAAATTTATTTTAATTAAAATAGACAAAAATTGAATTCTATTTACAAATGAATTTAAACATATTTATAAAAATAAATAATTGAAAACCATCGAAAACTTTGCACGTAACGGTGGAATACCCAAAATCGACACGTGCATCGATGATACGTAAAAAGCACGTAAAAACTCGAGGATTGAAATTTAGCATTTGAGTTGTCTCAAATAGGATTTTAAGAATACGGGATTGCATAAATAATTGTAATTCAAAATACATATCAAAATGCGCTATGGATATAATCAATAATAGTACAAAATGTACGTGCGTAGCACCCGAGGGCGAAATTGTCAATTAAATTTTTACAGGGGTGTTACAAGGAGCATCTTGCAACACGATCTAGGAGGAGAAGGCTACTTTCTTGCATTCTAGGAGACTCTAGGAGCTTTTCATTTCGTTTTCTCCAATAGGTGGGTGTTTCTCATGCTTCTAAATGTAGATGTCATGCTAGGAATGATTTGATAAATGGTTATAAAGAAATCAAGAAATTCTAATCTCATGTTTGATAAATTAGAGATGGAATGATAATTTAGAAAATGATTGTAAAGATGATTGCTAATTGATAAATGTGTGAAATTGAAATGCTAGAATCTATCTTATTGTCATGCTTTATGTTTATAAATCATGCTATGTGAAGAAAATTGTGCTTATGAGACACAAATTGATTGAATGCATAATATGGAATTAATTGTTTGAATTGAAACAATTTTATTGTAGAAAGATGAAAACTGTGTTCTAAAATATTGTTTTGGGGAAACCTTGATTTTAAATAATATGGGAATTGTGATCTTATTTTCAATGCAACAAATATGTCCATTGCAACCTGGTGCAATCGACAGTCGACCGGATTAGAGTCGACAGTCGACTGTCAAGTAATAGATTTCAGACTTTTGTTCGGAACAGTCGACCGACTATTGTAACCGTCGACTTCCCTACTTATTTGTTTTGAGTTTTTAAAACCTTTACAGAACAGTCGACCGATTATGGTGTAACAGTCGACTGCCCTAATCATCTTATTTTCAAGTTTTTAATCTTTGCGGAACAGTCGACCGATCATAGTGTAACAGTCGACTGCCCTAATCATCTTATTTTCGAGATTTTAAATCATCGCGGAACAGCCGACTGGCCATGTTTTAACAGTCGACTGCCCTGAAGTTTCAAATAATATCTGTATTTTGTGAGATAATTTCTATGACCTGTGGCATTGTATAAATGAGAATCTGAGACTGCTTTTGCAAGAAGGAACTTATTTTAATTATTAACTTAAATTGTTTTATAAAGAAAATTGAATGGATTGTTTTAAGAAATTTAAAATGAGATTTTGGTAATGAGAAATTTGAAAAGTGTGAATTGTGAAACTAAGTGAAATTGTGAACTGTAAAATTAGTATGGATTAAAATAAAAATTAGGAGAAATATGTGGAAATATGAACTGATAAATGTGACATGTTAGAAGAATTGCATTTTTTAATTATTTACGCATGATACTTCACTTGAAAAATTGAATTTAGATGACATGATGAATAATGAAGAGCTTTAAGAATATGAATACATGAATACTATGAACATGAAATGCGAATTATGATTAATCATGAGAAAAGGGATTTATGAGTATGAAAACTCGATGTTGTAATTATGAGTTAAAATTAAGAACTAGAGTGTAGCTAAGCCTCATACCTGGCAATGGAAAAAATATTGAAACGATATTTGAAATGAAAAGACCAAGATTTGGGTCATGTGAAATGAATGAATAAGACCGGTATAGTGGGAGTGCTAACCCTGAGGGATTGATTTTGTTCATGATTCAATTAAACTAAGGATTAGATACATAGTGAAGATGTGACGAAAGTAAGAGAAAAACATTAAGTATGAAGGCCATTGGATTGGCGGAGTGAGAGTATTCACAGGATGTCCCATGGTGCGTCATGATAGGGCGTGGATACTGCTCCAGAGTATTGTCCCGGTGGCGACGCTCGTGGGGTGTTTGGTAACTGCAGGTGGTGTCATGTCTATGGTAGGAGCTGAATTACCCAAGATGCCTGCATGATGAGTCATGTGTCAGTGCATTGGGATTCCCTCCAGGGTGCCTAGACATGAGTTCGTAGGTTATAGAACACCTAGGATACTTACCGTAGTTACAGTAGTAGATTAAGTCATGGCGAGGGATTGAACCCTACAAGATGAAGAACGATTAAGAGCTTGCCCTCGGTCCTATGTAGTATAGGCTGTATAGACTCTGAACAAGTGCGCATTAGTGTCATATAAACAGAAATAATTGCATTAAGGACTAAGTGCACATTCACAAGACGACATCAATAGGATAGTCCCTTGAGCTTTGTTTGTGAACAAGTTTGTGGTTTGTTAAATATTGAGAATTGTTATACTGTTTCCGGTATAGAGAGGATGGCCATGTATAATATTTCGTCAGTGAATGAACTGACGCGCCCACAGTTTTACATGTAGGGTAAAGATGCTTGATAAATTGAAGTATACGTGCTGCTCAAAGATTGATTTAAATGTTATTTCATGTAATTACTGTAAAATTTCTTCTGCTGTAATAATGTAAAGGTATAATATAACTCTGATGTAAGAAATATTTCAATTTCCTTGTAAAATTGTGCGAAAGAAGTGTAAAGACCCTGTGGAACTTCGAATTCAGTTGTATTTTGGAATTCGGGGTGTTACACAGTTAGAGTAGAAAACCCTTCAAACGACCTCCAAAAAATATGAAACTTTGCGAGTATGATGGTCTCACGTAGCACAAGAAACCCCAACTTGTAGAGTACCGTTTCGACTCACGGTTGGAGAGATATGGGCGGGTATCGCTTTTGCTTGAAAAAAACCCAAATAAAGCGATACACGGCCATATCTTTCGAACCGTTAGTCGAAACTCACTTCTACAAGTTAGGATGGCTTATGCTAGGTGAATTAAAGCAAGGTGCAAAGTTATATAAATTTTGTATGCCGTTTGTGCGGTTTTCCCACGTTCCTCGCATTAGAAGTAAATGACTTAGAAAGCGTTTAGTGCCATTAGACTACAAAATCCTTCAAACGAACTCTAAAAATTACGAAATTTTGCGACTAGGATGGTCTCACGTAGCACAAGCCATCCCAACTTGTAGAAGTGACTTTTGACTAGCGGTTCAGGAGATACGGGCGTGTATCGCTTTTGGTTAAAAAAAATACAAATAAAGCGATATACGGCCATATCTCTCATATCGTGAGTCGAAACTCACTTATACAAGTTGGGATGGCTTGTGCTAGGTGAATTCAACCGAGTTACAAAGTTTTATAAATTTTGGATGTCGTTTGTGCAGTTTTGTAATTCCTCACATGAAGAACTAAATTACTTAGAACTTTTTAAGTGCAGTTAGAGTAGAAAACCCTTCAAACGACTTCCAAAAAATATGAAACTTTGCAAGTAGGATGGTCTCACGTAGCACAAGAAATCCCAACTTGTAGATGTTAGTCTTGACTGACGGTTGGTGAGATACGGGCGTGTATCACTTTTGGTTGATAAAACCCAAATAAAGCGATACACACCCATATCTGTCGAATCCTTTGTCAAAACTCACTTCTCCAAGTTAGAGTGACTTGTGTTACATGAATTGAACCGAGTTGCAAAGTTTTATAAATTTTGGATGTCTTTTGTTCGGTTCTCTCATGTTACTCTATTAATAAGTAAATAAAGTTAGAAATTTTTCATCACATTATGTAACGAGTTTAGTAGCCCTAAATGTTCTCCTTTTTGTTTTCTTAGATATGGAAAGTTTTGAAGGAAGTTCTGTAGCTACAGAAAAATTTGTGAGTGCACAACTAATTGGCGAGTTTTTTCCTCATGTTGACGAGCACCCAAAACTGAAGATTGGTATGACATTTCCCACTTTAGAGGAAGCAGAAAAATTTTATTCATCATACTGTAAATGTGCGGGTTTCGCTATGCGTAAGGATGGAAATAAATACAAGGAAAATGATGTAGTGGATAAATCATATGTATGTAATAAAATCGGGGAGTCACCGAATAATCAGAATAATGCTAGACGGAAAACTACTTCTAGAACGGGTTACAAAGCTTTCGTTCGTGTCAAACTAAACTCACAAAGTAATTTTTAGATTATTTATTCATTTAATGAACCACACAATCACGAATTTACTTCACCCGGTAGACGTCACTTGCTACCTGCAAATAGTGTATTGACAAATACAGATAAAAAAGTAATTGGTCAACATACCGAAGCTAATGTCCCCATAGCAAAAAAATGCTTTTCTTCGAAGGTGCAAGTGGAGGTAATGAGAAAATTGAATTTACTAAAACCGATGTTAAAAATCTAAGGAGAGACGAGATGGAAAGTTTAAAAGGACACGATAGGCAAATGCTACTTGAGTTCTTTGAATCCAAAAAGGAGACCGATCCTTTATTTTTTTATGATTACCAATGTGATGCCGAAGGGCAATTGTCCCATTGTATTTGGGTGGATGGTATCGCTCGAAAGAATTTCGACGTATTTGGGAGTGTTGTTTGCTTTGATGCTACCTACAATACAAACCGATACGGGATGCTATTCGTACCATTTGTTGGAGTCAACCATCATTGGTAATCAATATTCCTGGGTTGCGGGTTCATTACAAATGAGAAGGCATCCTTATTTGAGTGGTTCTTCGAAAAGTGACGAGTAGTAATGGCTTGTGATCCGGTGGGTATCGTGACAGATGAGGATCGTGGAATAAGTGCTGCAGTTAAGAAAGTCTTCCCAGCCACTGATCATAGATATTGTATTTGGCATATTATGGATAAGTTACCGCATGAAGTGCGTATGTCGAATAACATTGATGAGTTTAGGGATGCTTTGAAGACTATCATCTACACGACGGAATATAAAACTGAATTTGAACAGAAGTGGAAAATTTTGATTTCGCAATACAAACTTGAGAGCAACAAATGGTTGAATGATAAATTTGAGATTCGCGAGAAATAGGCTTCCGTGTATGCAAGAGATTCATATTGGGGTGGCATGTTGAGTACCCAACGTAGCGAATCACTACATTCATCCTTGAAGCAACATACTCATAAGAAGTACTCATTGCATGAATTTTCCGTCATCTTTGACCGAGTCTTAGTAAAACAAAGATACGAAGAACTTAAACAAACTCATCGTAATCACGAGAAGAGGCCAAAATTGAAGACCGAATGGGCGTTGGATTCACAAATGGCCGGAACATATACACTAAAGAGTTTCTACAAATTCCAACACGAACTCGTAAAAAGCTTATTACTCAATGTGAGTGTCATTGCAAGTATGGATACACCAGATAGTTCAGCTTTTTCTGTAACAATTTGTGGAAATTCATAACCGGGGAAGGTGATTTCTTTTTGCAAAATCCGTAAATTGGCTAAATGCCCATGTTCCATGTATGAATTTGTAGGCATTCCATGCAAATATCTATTGGCAGTTCTTCGGTTCACCGATCACACCGCACTACCGGAGCAATATATTTGTAGACAATGGACCCGGGATCAACTAACAAGAAGCAGTACACCCGTTCCCAATAGTATGGGCGACAATTTTGCCTCTCGTTATTTTGAATTGAGTATTCACTCAAAATAGTTGGTCGATCTTGGTTGTTCTTCAGAGGGAGCCTACAAGTACATGCTCGACCACATGATTAAGGGGATCGAAGGCTTTTCTCATATTCAATTCGGGAATAGCACACCACACGAAGGTAGCGCACAATCGGAGACTGGTGGACATGCACATACACATGCACCGATGGGGGACCCTGTACAATGCACCACAAAAGGGATGCCTAAAGGGAAGAGGTTGAAGTCCATAAGAGAATCCCAAAAAACGAAGAGACGTAGACTTTGCAGGACATGCCTTCGTGTCGTATGTCACGATTCAAGAAATTGCCTAAAAAATATGGCAAGGTAATATATCCAAGACTAAGTATTTGTTAATTTGTCTCAATCAATCTGAACTTTTTGTTGTTGACATTTACCATGTTTCCCATCACGGCGACCCCATCTATTGGTAGCCCAGTTATGACGACTACATCTTGCAGAGTGACAGTCATCTCACTCACGGGTAGGTGGAATGTATGTGTCTCCGGCCTCCATCACTCGACAAAATCCGTAAGTAATGGCCGATCCAGCTTCACTTTCCCCATGAATCTAGCTCCGTAGAAACTGGTCTCAACCAAATACGGTGTGATACGAGGGTCAAAAGGAAGAACCGCATGCTTCCGGAAGTTACATTTCTTAGAGAACCCATTCCACACGGCTTCAGATCAGTGTATGTCCTGCAATGTGAGTAAGCTTGGGTCTAACGGTCCAGGAGGTGTAACGAAAATTGAGGACGAAGGACCTGCCTCAGCAAATGTAGATTGACAGCCACCAACCTACACGAACAAAGATAAATATTTTTATTATTGAGATAATGTTGCAAATTCGTATTTAAAACCAATAATAATAATCAATCTTACCTCTGTAATTGGTGCGCCACTAGCGCTACCGGAAGGGCTTCTCGGTTGCCTCGTTCTAGCCATTTATCTGTGAATAAAAAAAATTAAGCTTAGTTCATACGCGTTACATCCATTAATCTATCATCCATAAACATAGCGAAATTGTTAAAAAAAAGCACAAATGACAACGAAAAATAGCAATACAATGCAACTTGGTCGGATTCACATAGAACAAGCCACTCCAACTTGTAGAAGTGAGTTTCGACTCACGGGAGAGATAACACTTTATTTGGTTGTAATAAACTCAAATAAACCGATACACGGCTGTATCTCTCGTACCGTGAGCCGAAACTCACTTCTACAAGTTGAGGTGGCTTGTGCTAGGTGAGACCAACCTACTCACAAAGTTTCATATATTTTGAAAGCCGTTTGGAGGGTTTTCTAGTCTAAACGCACTAAAAAATTTCCAACTTTATTTACTTCTTATGTGAGGAACATGAGAAAACAGCACAAATGGCATCCAAAATTTATAAAATTTTTCACCTTGCTTGGATTCACCTAGAACAAGCCACCTCAACTTGTAGAAGTGAGTTTCGACTCACGGTACGAGAGACAGGGCTGTGTATCGCTTTATGTGAGTTTTTTACAACCAAAACCGATACATGCCCGTATCTCTCGAACCGTGAGTCGAAAGTCACTTCTACAAGTTGGAATGGCTTGTGCTAGGTGAGACCAACCTACTCGCAAAGTTTCGTATTTTTTGGAACCCGTTTGGAGGATTTTCTTGTCTAAACGTACTAAAAAAGTTCTAACTTTATTTACTTCTTATACGAGGAACGTGAGAAAACCGCACAAACGGCATCCAAAATTTATAAAACTTTGTAAATCGGTTGAATTCACCTACCAAAAGACATCTCAATTTGTAGAAGTGAGTTTCGACTCACGATTCGAGAGATATGGCCGTGGATCGCTTTATTTGGGTTTTTTACAACCAACAGCGATACACGCACGTATTTCTCGAACCGTGAATCGAAACTCACTTCTACAAATTGGGGTGGCTTGTGCTAGGTGAGACCAACCTACTCACAAAGTTTCGTATTTTTTGGAACCCGTTTGGAGGGTTTTCTAGTCTAAATGCACTAAAAAATTTCTAAGTTTAATTACTTCTAATGCAAGGAACGTGAGAAAACCGCACAAACGGCATCCAAAATTTATAAAACTTTGAAGCTTGCTTGAATTCACCTAGCACAAGCCATCCCAACTTGTAGAAGTGAGTTTCCACTCACGGTTCGAGAGATACGGCAGTGTATCACTTCTTTTGTGTTTTTTACAACCAAAAGCGATACACGTCCGTATCTCTCGAACTGTGAGTCGAAACTCATATCTACAAGTTGGAAAGACTTGTGGTATATGAGGCCAATCCTAGTCACAAAGTATCGTATTTTTTGGAGGTTGTTTGAAGGGTTTTGTAGTCTAACCGCACTAAATGCTTTCTAAGTCAATTACTTCTAATGCGAGGAACATGAGAAAATCGGACAAACGACATCCAAAATTTATAAAACTTTGCAACTTGCTTAAATTCACCAAGCACAAGCAATCCCAACTTGTAGAAGTGAGTTTTGACTCACGGTTGAAGAGATACGGTCGTATATCGCTGTATTCGGGTTCTTTTCAAGCGAAAGCGATGCATGCCCGTATCTCTCAAACTGTTAGTCGAAACTAACCTCTACAAGTTGGGGTTGCTTGAGCTACGTGAGACCATCCTAGTTGCAAAATTTCGTATTTTTTGGATGTCGTTTTAAGGATTTTCTAGTATAACCGCACTAAACACTTTTTAAGTCATTTACTTCTAATGCGAGAAACGCGAGAAAACCACACAAACGGCATCCAAAATTTACAAAACTTTGCAACTTACTTGAATTCACCTAGCACAAGCCACCCCAACTTGTGGAAGTAAGTTTCGACTCACAGTTTGCGAGATACGGTCGTGTACCGCTTTATTTAGTTTTTTTAAAACAAAAGCGACACACGGCCGTATCTCTCGAACCGTTATCCGAAACTCACTTCTACAAGTTTGGGTGGCTTGTCCTGCATGTGTCCAACCTACTCGCAAAATTTCGTATTTTTAGAAGTTCGTTCGGATGGTCTTCTAGTCTAATCGCACTAAAAAAATTCTAAGTCAGTTACTTCTTCATGCGAGGAACGTGACAAAACCGCACAAATGACATCCAAAATTTTTAACACTTTGTAACTAGGTCGAATTCACGTAGTACAAGCCACCCCAACTTGTAGAAGTGAGTTTCGACTCACGGTTTGCGAGATACAACCATGTACCGCTTTATTTAGTTTTTTTAAACCAAAAACGGTACAGTCCCATATCTATCGAACCGTAAGTCGAAACTAACATCTACAAGTTTGGGTGGCTTGTGCTGCGTGAGACCAACCTACTCGAAAAGTTTCGTAATTTTTGGAGGCCGTTTGCACGGTTTTCTATTGAAACCGCACTAAAACATTTGTAATTATTTTCGTATAACTTGAACGTGAAAAATTAACACAGATATAACTAAATTAGTGGGACAAACATTTCTACATTTACAAATTTTTAAAGTCTTTGGGCACTTGAATATATTAATCCTGAATATAGATTTTTTGGGGGACTTAAATATATTTAAAGGCTTCCAAATTCTACATCTACAAATTGCTAAGACAACGAATTTTTGGGGCACTTGAATATATTAAAAGTCTTCACAATTTTACATCTACAAATTACTTAGGCAAAGAATTTTTTGGGCACTTTCTAAATAATTTACTATGGAAAAAATTGAAAAATCAACACAATTATAACTAATAAGGCAAAGAATTAGTCAATACCTTACAAAATAACTCCGAATTTAGCCAATAGTTCGATTTATGGCCGAACTAGGATTTTGATTTTCTTTCAATGTGGATATTGGGAGAGAGAGATTGTATGAGAATGGAAGAGGAGAGGGAGGAGCAAACGGAGGAGCAAACATAGAAGTTCGGAATAGGGTTGGGGTTCTTGGGTTTGCTTTCGACCAAAAAAACGAAGTAGAGAGTGGGGACTGATCGAGGAGGAAGAAAAACTGTATACAGATCTGAAATTCGAACTTTGCCTTAACCCATCCTTGGCAACGACAGGTTAAGGCAATATTTTTTTATAAAATTTAGCCTTAACCCGCCGTTGCCAACGACGGGTTAAGGCTAAATTTTATTAAAAAAAATATATGGGTCGTTGGATCAAAGATCCAACGGCCCAGATCGAAGTTCACACGGGTCTGTGCACACAGACCCGTTTGCAACCGAAGAAGGCTATATATATATATATATATATATATATATATATATATATATATATATATATATATATATATATATATATATATATATAGGTTTGGTCGTTGACACGTGCCTACGGCACGTCTTCGGAACGGTGCACCTGGTTTGATTATATAAAATAGTTTTAGAGGTCCAGCAAATTAATTGAAGTAGCAAACATTATATATGAGGAAGCAGTATATCTACCTTTAAGCTCAACCATCGCCTTCTTGATCATTAGCTTGAACTTACCTGGAATGCATATAGTTTGTTAGAAACACTCCATAAAGTTTTTTTTAACTTCAACATCAGTTTTAGATGTTTGTAATAGTTATGCAAGGATATTATCATATAGATATAGGTTTTATAGAGCCTACTCTAATCCCATAACTATTATGAGCATGTCTAAATATAATGATAACGCAAGTGCATGTGTGAATGTATCTACAATACTAATAATCTAAACATTTGTTTGTCTGAGACTCAGTTTGCAATTGAAATACCTCTTATTATTATTTCAACCAAAATGAAATACATGAAGTTCTCAAAACTCTAAACCAATCTAATCATTTCTTTTATCTCCACTTTGTCTTCCCATTGCACCTTTATTAAAAAAAATCAAAATGGATAAATAACAAATTTACTTTAGCTGTCTTTCTTGAGTGGAGAGTTTGCACCCTTCACTTGTAAACTTCAGTCATCCCAATCCTATATATCCAGACATACACTAAAAGCTCTTATATGTTATGTTATCCATGGTTTCTAATAACCAGTGAAGTGAACACTTCACGATAGTATTTTCTCTTGTAGTAAAAAAATTAATGTTGCATATTTGCCAAGTTATTTTAGGTTGTTGGTAAGCTTAGCTGTCCTGCTATGGTTTGGAAGTCCAAATTGAGGCCACCAAATAATCCATCTCTCACTTACGTACACGTTAAATCAAAACCAATAAAAAACTCATTAAATAAATCACCAAATTAAAATTTTTTAAACCCAAAAATAAAACAATCATACATCTCTGAACTTAGATCCCATGTACAGACAAAATTCTAGTAAGCAAAAAAATGAGTAATCCCCTGCACACACAAAATTAAAAATTAGAATAAGAATTCGGTTAATGAGATGAAATTTGAGTCATCGCATCGCATTTATAGGCTCTCGATTCGGTGGAGCGGAGTCGCCGATACGGAGTAGCTTGATATTCGCGCTCGATTTGGTGGAGGGGAGTCATCGGTACGGAATCAACAGCGGATCAGATATCGGCGATGACCTCTTGATTAAGGTTCGATATTGGATTTGGATTTGCTCTGAGATTTTCAAATTGTTTTCAAATTTTCAAATTTTCCAAAATTTTAAAATTTTAAATTTATTTTTTTTAAAAAAAAATTTAAATTTTAAAATTTTAAATTTTTTTAAAAAATAATTTTTTAAAAAAATTTTAAATTTTAAATTTTTTTTAAAAAATAATTTTTTTAAAAAATTTTTAAATTTTAAATTTTTTTAGAACTTTTAAAATTTTTAAAACTAAAATTTTTTTTAGAAATTTTAAAGTTTTTTTTCAATTTTTTTATTTTATTAATTTTTTGAAATTTTAAAAAAATATTTTTTTATTATTTTTTATAAGTTTTTGATTATTTTTTTTTTGAATTTTTTCAAAGTTTTCTAAAGTTTTAATTTTTTAAATTTATTACTTTTATAAATTTTTAATATTTTTTAAAAAAATAGAAAATTTTAAATTTTAAATTTTTTTTTAATTTTAATCATTTAAAAAAATAATTTTTTTAATTAATTTTTTTAAAAAAATTTGATCATTTTTTCATTTTTTTAAAACTATTTTAAAATTTTTTAACGTTTTAAATTTTTTTAGTTTTAAAGTTTTAAAGTTTTTTAGTTTTTTATTTTTTTTTTAAACTTTTAAAATTTTTATTTTCTTAATTTTTGAATAGGAGGGAGAGAGATAGAGATAATTAAATAAATAAAGTTGTTGTTTTGGGTGGGGGGATTTGAATTTGAGTTTTGGGGGGAACTTTTTTTAGGGGAAAATGTATTTTGTGAGGTTAGATCTGGGTCTTTGATTTTTTGGAGATTGAATGAGAGCCCCTTGATAGCTTTCTTTGTGTTTTATTATATATATATATATATAGAGTGTTGTTCGGTTGCAAACGGGCCGGAACGGGTCGGTTCGCACGGACCCGTGCGAACTTCGATCTGGACCGTTGGATCGAAGATCCAACGGTCCAGATTTTTTTTCATAAAATCTTGCCTTAACCCGTTCTTGCCAACGACGGGTTAAAGCAAAATTTAATAAACAAAGTTGGCCTTAACCCGTTCTTCGGAATAACGGGTTAAGGCTATATTTTTCATTTTCGTCGACATACAGTTCGTCTTCTTTCTTCCGCTCTCTTCTTCTTTCTTAGACGAAAATAAACCCAAACGACGGAAAAAAGAAAAAACCCTAGTTCCGACGCTCGAAACCCTCGATCTCCCTCTTCTCTCCCAACTCCGAAGATCGGAACCCTCGATCTCCGACGATCCAAACCCTAGATTCTCTTCCCCTCTTCGGTACGAAATCGGAACCCTAGTTCTCTTCCAAAACCCATTGCTTGGCTCGATTTCGACCTACTCCGTAAGGTATACACTATTTCTTTACCCCAATAATGTACATTTGTATTTTTTTTTGAATTTGTGTGTAGTAATTTATTTAGAAATTGGGAAAAAATTTAAATGCGTTAGTAGATTTTGGATGTAGATTCGGGTTGACCTTAAGTATATTCAATTGCCGAATTACGTTGCTTGCATTAGTAACTAGTAGAATTAGAATTGTATATACGAAATTAGTTATAAACTTTTCAGTGCGGTTATGGTTGAAAACCCTGCGAACGACCGTAAAAAAATACGAAACTTTCCCAGTAGGTTCGTCTCACGTAGTACAAGCCAAACCCACTTGTAGAAGCGAGTTTCGACTCACGGTTCGAGAGTTATGGCCGCGTATTGCTTACGGTTGGAAAAAACCAAGTATTGCGGTGTACGGCCGTATATCGCAAACCGTGACTCGAAACTCGCTTCTACAAGTTCGGGTGGCTTGCCCTACGTGAACCTGACCAACTCTGAAAGTTTTAAAATTTTCGGATGTCGTTTGTGCGGTTTTCTCAACTTCCTCGCATTATAAGTTTCAGACTTAGAATTCTTTAAGTTTTTGTAGATTAGAAAACCCTCCAAATGGCCTCCAAAAAATACGAAACTTTGCGATTTGGTTGGTGACACGTACGAGAAGTGACCCGAAGTTGTAGAAGTGAATTTCGACTCACGGTTCGAGAGATACGGCCGCGTATCGGTTTTGGTTGGAAAAAAACAACTTAAGCCGGTACACGGCCGTATCTCCCGAACCGTGAGTCGAAACTCGCTTCTACAAGTTCGGGTGGCTGGCCCTACGTGAATCCGACCTAGTCGGAAAGATTTATAATTTTCGGGTACCGTTTGCGCGGTTTTCTCAACTTTCTCGCACTACAAGTTTTAGACTTAGAATTTTCTAAGTGCGGGTAGATTAGAAAACCCTTCAAACGGCCTCCCAAAAATACGAAACTTTGCGATTTGGTTGGTGTCACCTAAGGGAACCCAAACCAACTTGTAGAAGTGAGTTTCGACTCACGGTTCGAGAGATACGGTCGCGTATCGCATTCGGTTGAAAAAAACTATTATAAAGCGGTATACGGTCGTATCTCGCAAACCGTGAGTCGAAACTCGCTTCTACAAGTTCGGGTTGCTTGCCCTACGTGAATCCGACCAATTGGGAAAGTTTTAAAATTTTCGGGTGCCGTTTGTGCGGTTTTCTCAACTTCCTCGCATTATAAGTTTCAGACTTAGAATTCTTTAACTTTTTGTAGATTAGAAAACCCTCCAAACGGCCTCCAAAAATACGAAACTTTGCGATTTGGTTGGTGACACGTACGAGAAGTGACCCGAAGTTGTAGAAGTGAATTTTGACTCACGGTTCGAGAGATACGGCCGCGTATCGGTTTTGGTTGGAAAAAAACAACTTAAGCCGGTACACGGCCGTATCTCCCGAACCGTGAGTCGAAACTCGCTTCTACAAGTTCGGGTGGCTGGCCCTACGTGAATCCGACCTAGTCGGAAAGATTTATAATTTTCGGGTACCGTTTGCGCGGTTTTCTCAACTTTCTCGCACTACAAGTTTTAGACTTAGAATTTTCTAAGTGCGGGTAGATTAGAAAACCCTTCAAACGGCCTCCCAAAAATACGAAACTTTGCGATTTGGTTGGTGTCACCTAAGGGAACCCAAACCAACTTGTAGAAGTGAGTTTCGACTCACGGTTCGAGAGATACGGTCGCGTATCGCATTCGGTTGAAAAAAACTATTATAAAGCGGTATACGGTCGTATCTCGCAAACCGTGAGTCGAAACTCGCTTCTACAAGTTCGGGTTGCTTGCCCTACGTGAATCCGACCAATTGGGAAAGTTTTAAAATTTTCGGGTGCCGTTTGTGCGGTTTTCTCAACTTCCTCGCATTATAAGTTTCAGACTTAGAATTTTCTTAGTGCGGGTAGCTTAGAAAACCCTTGAAACGGCCTACAAAAAATACGAAACTTTGCAATTTGGTTGGTGTCACCTACGAGAAGTGAACCGAAGTTGTAGTAGTGAATTTCGACTCACGGTCCGAGAGATACGGCCGCGTATCGGTTTTGGTTGGAAAAAAAACAACTAAAGCCGGTACACGGCCATGTCTCGCAAACCGTGAGTCGAAACTCGTTTTTACAAGTTTGGGTGACTTGCCCTACGTGAATCCGGCCTAGTCGAAAAGTTTCTTAATTTTCGGGTGCCGTTGCGCAGTTTTCTCAAGTTCCCCGCACTACAAGTTTTAAACTTAGAAATTTCTAAGTGCGGGTAGATTAGAAAACCCTTCAAACGCCCTCCCAAATAGGCGAAACTTTGCGGGTAGGTTGGTGTCCCCTATGAGAAGCCCCCCAAACTTGTAGAAGTGATTTTCGACTCCCGATTCGAGAGATACAACCGCGTATCGCTTTCGGTTGAAAGAAACTATTATAAAGCGGTATACGGTCGTATCTTGCAAATCGTCAGTCGAAACTCCCTTCTACAAGTTCGGGTGGCTTGCCCTACGTGAATTCCACCTAGATGGAAATTTTTGTAATTTTCGTATGCCGTTTGTGTGGTTTTGCTCTATTTCCTCGCATTTTAAGTTTGAGAATTAGATATTTCTAAGTGCGGACCGTTTACAAAACACTTCAAACCACCTCTTGTTAGTACGAAACTTTTCTCCTTTTCAAGTTGTGGTGGCTTGCGTAGTTACAAAAACACCAAATACAGCGGTTTAGTACCCCTAACTATTCTCCTCTTCACCGTTTCTTAGGTATGGATAGTTTCGAAGGAAGTTCTGTTGCCGGGGATAAATTTGTTCGTGCACAACCACTTGGCGAGTATCTTCCTCATGTTGACGAGCACCTAAAACCGAAGATTGGTATGACATTTCCCACCCTTGATGATGCGGAAAAATTTTATTCATTATATTGCAAATGTGCGGGATTCGCTATGCGTAAGGGTGGAAATAAATATAAGGGAAACGATGTAGTGGATAAATCATACGTCTGTAATAAAGCCGGGGAGTCACCGAATAGCTATAATGAAACCAGACGAGGTACAACTTCTAGAACGGGTTGCAAAGCTTTTGTCCGTGTGAAAATAAACCCACATAGTAGTTCACAAAGTAATACATGGATTATTTATTCGTTAAATGAAGCACACAATCACGAATTCACTTCACCCGGTAGACGTCACTTGCTACCTCGAAACCGTGAATTGACTAAGACAGTTAAAAATGTAATTGGTCAAATGACCGAAGCTAATGTCCCTGTATGCAAACAAATGCTATTCTTTGAAGCTGCAAGTGGAGGTAATGAGAAAATTGGATTCACCGAAACCGATGTAAGAAATCTCAGGAGAGACGAGATGGAAGGTTTAAAAGGTCACGACGGACAAATGCTACTTGAGTTTTTTGAATCGAAAAAGGCGACCGATCCCTTATTCTATTTTGACTACCAATGTGACCCCGAAGGGCGATTGACACATTGTGTGTGGGTGGACGGTATCGCCAGAAATAATTACAAAGTATTTGCGGATGTTCTTTGCTTTGACGCTACCTACAACACAAACCGATACGGGATGTTGTTCGTACCATTTGTTGGATTCAACCATCATTGGCAATCAATATTCCTAGGTTGTGGGTTCATCCCCAATGAGACGGCATCCTCATTTGAGTGGTTCTTTGAAAAGTGGCGTGCTGCAATGCCTTTTGATCCGATCAACATCGTGACAGATGAGGATCGCGGGATAACTTCTGCAATTTCCAAAGTTTTCCCAATCACATCACATAGATATTGCATTTGGCATATTTTGGATAAGCTACCGCATGAAGTTCGAATGTCGAATAACGTTGATGAGTTCAGGGATGCTTTGAAGACTATTATTTATACGGCGGAATTTAAAACAGAATTCGAACAGAAGTGGAAAAATTTGATCTGTCAGTACAAATTAGAAAATAACAGATGGTTGAAGGAAAAATTTGAGATCCGTGAAAAATGGGCCCCGGTGTACGCAAGAGACTCATTTTGGGGGGGCATGCTGAGTACCCAACGTAGCGAATCGCTACATTCATCCTTGAAGCACCATACTCATAAAAAGTACTCACTACATGAATTTGCTATCATCTTTGACCGACTCTTAGTAAAACAAAGACATGATGAACTTAAAGAAACACATCGTAATCGCGAGGAGCGGCCAAAATTGAAGACCGAGTGGGCATTGGAGTCACAAATGGCAGGGACATACACTTTGAAGATTTTCTACAAATTTCAACAAGAAGTGGTCAAAAGCTTATTACTTAATGTGAGTTTAATTGCGAGTATGGATACACCGGATAGTGCAGCTTATTCTGTAACAGTTTGTGGAAATTCAGAACCGGGGAGGGTGATTTCTTATTGTAAAATCAGTAAAATTGCTAAATGCCCTTGTTCCATGTACTACTTCGTAGGCATTCCCTGCAAACATCTACTTGCAGTTATTCGGTTCACAGATCACACCGCACTACCTGAACAATATATTTGTAGGCGATGGACCAGGGATCAAATGAGGAGAAGCAGTATACCGGTGGGAAATAATATGGGCAACAATTTTGCATCGCGTTATTGCGAACTTAGTATGCACTCAAGACATATGGTCGATCTTGGTTGTTCTTCAGAGCGAGGATACAAGTACATGCTCGACCACATGCTGAAGGGAATTGAAGGCTTTGCGGAGATTGATCCAGTGAACAGCACACCACACGAAGGTAGCGCACAACCTGAGAGTGGTGGACAAGCACATACACATGCACATGTAGGTGACCCTGTACAGTGCACCACAAAGGGTAGGCCTAAAGGGAAACGGTTGAAGTCGGTAAGAGAATGCCAAAAAACGAAGCGGCCAAGACTTTGCAGGACATGTCTTCGTGTCGTAGGTCACGATTCACGGAATTGCCCCAAAAATTTAGCAAGGTATTATATCAGACATTTTGTATTTGTTTATTCAACTCAAACTTTGTTATTTTTTGTCAGTACTAACTCATTCTTCCTTCTTTTTTTAGTGGATCGGTGGGCAATGAAGAAGCTCCAAACGCGGTAGAGAGTGATGCTGACGAAGGCGAAGGTTCGTGCTAAGGGGGCTTTAAGAAATTTATTAATATGTATGTCATGTCAAAATTTGGAAATAATCACCGAATAATTGCCAAATTTTATATTGATTCGTGCCGATTTATTTGAATTTCGACTGGATTGTTAACCTTTTTTTTTCTCCCTGGTATAGGTCCGGAATGAAACAAGTTTAACGCGCCCAAATGGAAAGACGCAATGCCTTGAAAAGTTGTGTTATTTTTGGTTTGTATATATGTGTGGATAATTGCCGTGTTCTTGTTTGGTACAAGTAAATTAACCATGTTTTTAATTATAATGTAATTTCTGTACGTCAGTGTATTTTGTGTATTTGTGAACAAAGTTATATTACTATGCATTTTGACCAGGCAATTTGGTTGTGAATGCTTATTGCAGTCGGAAAATGTAAAATTAGTAGATGTATACAATTTGGGGAACTCGTTATGTTTGGGAATTTTGTGTTAAGGAAAATTGTCTGCCTGCTAATGTGAACAGTTTTTTATTTGTGTTGGCGATTGTGTATTTCGTGCATAACCAATGCTGCACCTGTAAGTTCGGCCAATATCTTTTTTCTTAACCCGTTCTTGACGATAACGGTTTAATACAATCTAACCCGTTATCAGAAATAACGGGTTAAGGAGATAGACATTGGCAGTACTTTGGTTCAATACTTCACATACGGTGGTTTTAGTTCGGCCAATATCTCTCTACTTAAGCCGTTCTTATAGGTAACGGTTTTATACAATCTAACTCGTTATCAGGAATAACGGGCTAAGGAGCTAGATATTGGCAGTCCTTTGGTTCAATAATACACATGTAGGGATTTAGTTCGGCCAATATCTCTCTACTTAAGCCATTGTTGGTGGTAACGGTTTTAAACAGTCTAACTCGTTATTAGCAATAACGGTCTAAGGAGAGAGGTATTGGCAGTACTTCGGTTCAATACTTCACATATAGCGGTGTTAGATCGGACAATATCTCTCTACTTAATCCGTTGACACATTTTAGAAGCAAGACTAAAACTGAGTTGTTCCAAAACGAAATAAATACTGTGTAGTTGGCATCCAGATGATTGGTAGTAAACTTGTATGGTTAGTGATGGTAACTATCTAGTTGATGTTATCCAATCTTAAATAACAAATGTAGGTACACACAGTCAGAATTCAAGTGTTGTGTGAATGCATTACTATGTAATTTGCTTTCAAGATGATGTTAGTAAACTGTCAATGTTAGTGATGATATTCAAGCTCAATTTTTAAATCGATATTCAATTCTCACTGTCAATGTTAGTCCTGTGTGATGATATTCAAGCACCAAGGTTGGCCGTTATGTTTTACACAAAGTAAATTCACTTTTCTCCTGGCAACTCATATTAGTCCTGTGTGAATTCTATTCGCTGTGCCATTTTGGAAATACTAACTCTGTTGCGGAATTTATCTATTGTTCTACCATCTAATATGAAGGTTGGCACTTCTCTTATTGCTTGGAATATTCATAAAATTTATCTTTCATTATTCATAAAATTTATATACCATTACCTTACTTAAACTTATATACCATTACCTTAACTTAAATTTATATACCATTACCATTACCTTCATTTAAATACGTGCCGTACGCACGTCTCACGGGCAATCCTAGTCCTCACATACAATCCAGAAAACTCATTCTCACAATCTCTTAAAAGTTCACAATTTCACAATTCTACAAAATGTACCACTTTCGCAATATTCAAGCTTCAAGTGTACCACCTACAAAATCTTCACGCTTCAAGCCATTAATGATCCTACAAAATCTTCAAGCTTCAAGATACAAAATCTTCATCTTCACTGAACCTACAAAATCTTCATCTTGAAGCTACAAATTTAGAAAATCTTCAAGCTTGAATCCTGAAAGCTTCAAGCTTCAAGTGTACCACCTACAAAATCTTCACTGAACCTACAAAATGATGACAATTTCACAATCTCAAGTATTAGGAAAACATAATAGATTTAAAAAAAATTTGACAGAACCTCCCCTAAAATATTAGCCCTTTTACAGAAATTCCTTACGGAATTCTGCTAACAGTTAAATATATGACATCACACGCAATAAATATAAATCCTCCCCAGGCTCAACCGAGCAACATCACACATGCAACATATATATATGGCTCTGGGGGAAAAAATCAGAATATAATGCAAGATATAAAATATAAACCAAATATTCTTTTGAAAATGTAATAATTTTTTTGTAAAACCTTCGAAAAACAATTAAAAAACCAAACAATATACCCAATACTCCACAAAATTGCGGGTACGGGTATTAACATAACTATATTATATCATTATTATATACAGTTACTTACATCATCTCCCAAAATGCTAAATATTACAATTTTTACAACCTCCACCATACTAAACACCAACCGAATGAATGAAAAAAATAATTACAGGGTTGTAGAAGAACACAATGGTTGAAGTCTTCAAAATAGAACACAGTGGTTGAAGTAAACATTAAAATGAGAACAACTTATTACTAGTATCTTCGTGTTGTAGATTTTATTTTAAAAAAAAGAAGATACTTATATGGCCATATTGGCAGAAAATCTTCATCCATTGCTGTTCTTTCATTAGAGCAATTGATCTGTATATAAAGGAGGGGAAACATATTAACTAACCAATTGAAGTTCTTCAATTGGAGCAATTGACGTTGTAATTATTTTAACAAACCAATCAAGAAAACGTATTAACTACTATTAATTACTACGATCTATCTTCTTTGATGATTAACTACAATGAGATACTTGTGTAAAATTGTGTAGATTATTTCAGTTTCAGAAGTGTTATAGAGAAAGATGGAGCTATACAGAAAGATCGGAAGAAGCGGTAAGACAGTAAAATTGTGTAGCTATTTCAGTTTCAGAAGTGAATCTGACAGTCAGGAGTTTTTCAAAGATCACTTTCTTCTAAGGAAAGTATGTCAATGCGAAGAATTCAAAGGACAGATTTGAAAATATAAATCATTTTAGGGGACTGTGTAAGAAGCCTTTTAAGTATAATGGAAATAATATGCAATAGAAGCACAGTGAGCATTGGAACAAATTTTGGGTACGGTAACATAGTTAACTGAAGTCTATCATAAGGCAATCTCAAATGAGACCAAAGTACTGCTTTGTTATTAATACCATCATACTATTTTCGATTAAGTATCCATGTGACCTAGTTCATATCTAAAATTTAAATTTAGTTAATCAACCTTAAAGTAAAACTCTTCCACCTCAGAAATTGGATCTAAAAAACATTTACAATTGACAAATATGTCCTTTCTGAAGAGACAAAACATTTACAAGTGACCAAAATAGTGCTTCTATGTCGTCGTCAGTTACCCGCTGTGAACACATAAAATGTTGTGTCAGGGTTAACATATAGAATGCATAAATTTGGTTCGTTTATATTAGGATATTGTGTGTGTGGTGGTGGGTGTGTGGGTGTGTATGTGGGGGGGGGGGGGGGGGGTGGGGGGGTTGTTCTTCGGTCCATTTAAAATTCAAAAATACACAAATTATTATGCTAAAAATAATGTTAATGTTGAAATAGCAAAATTCAAAAAATGCGTGCATAAACGATAATAATGCGTGCATAAGAGATAATATTCAAAGGTACATGTCTAAGAAAATATTGCTTAATTTAAACATGTTAATTTTGTGTAATCTACGTTTATCAAATGTGCATATCTAAGAAAGTGATATACAAATTATTACTTTTAGCTTGCGTTGACGGTTCTTCACCTAAAAACAAAGTATTATCATAATATCATACAGTATAATTCAAGCCCAAATATATATAATTAGTTTGATTTAGTTTCGTTTCAATTTAGTCCCTCGAACTGGATTATCAAGCAACGAAACGAAACCCCCAAAAAACGGGTTATCAAGCAGAGAAATTTTTAGAAAACCCAATATTAGCTGAACACCCTAAACCGTGATTCACGAGAACGGCTTATCTAACTTTTAACCGTTGTTCCCAAGAACGGGTTAAGTACTTCCATTTTTGGGGGTATAGTTTGAAAACTTGGATAGGGCCCTGGTAATAATACTCTCCATAACCCGTTCTTGCGAACAGCGGGTTAAGTTCGTTAACACGTTATTCCCAGCGACGGGTTAAGTACAGTGATATTAGCAGGACTTTGATCTAAGGGCGATTAAATGTCTGCCAACATCGCTATACTTAACCCGTTGTCATGAAGAACGGGTTAAGGCAATATAACCCGTTGTTAGACGTGACGGGTTAAGTATATCCATATTAGCAGAACTATACCAAGACTTGGTCTGTACCAAGACTAGGTTTTTAACGATCTCGTAAGCGATACGCGGTTGTATCTCACAAACCGTGAGTCCAAACTCACTTCAACAAATTGGTTTGGCTTCTCGTAGGTGACACCAACAAAACCTGACAGTTTCGTAATTTTTTGGGACACCATCAAGTTAGACATATTTTCGTTTGTTGATACATGTACAAGATATTGCATTCACAACAGGCTATTTGCAAAACCAAATTTTATTCATATAAAGGAACATTACATACTGGCACTAACATATTGTTTGAAGATACAGAAAATTGAAGTTGAAATTAATTTAGTATACAAGTGCATGCTCGCTTTCTTCTCGGAAGTGGAAGGAAGGACTGTTGACTCTGCCTTTTTTTGATTGCATAAGTAGCCAGCTGTACCCCCTGCATACAATTTCGTTCTCTACTGTTATACAGAATGTAAAAATCCTCGGCTTCCTTCGAAACTTAGTGGTGGTGGGTGTAACCGTATATTCAAAGTACTTAACGACTTCTTGACACGCACTCCTCATATTCGTGAAATTTGTGGCACGATTGTGAGGTGTGCATGCCAAGAAGTCGAAAAGTACCATGAATACACCGTGACACCCACCTCTACTCCGTCCGACGAAAGCCGAGAATTTTTGCATTCTGTGTAACAATAGGGAACGAATGTGTATGAAAGGCGTACAGTTGCTACATATGCAAACACACCCGGTCTTGCAAAAAAAATAGAAGACTAAAGAAACGAACACTGTGGGGAAAAAAAGGCAGAGCCAACGGCCCTCCCTACCGCTTGAGAGAAACCGAGCATGCATTTGTACCCCCTGCATACAAGACCCGTTCTCTACTGTTACACAGAATGCAAAAATCCCCTGCTTTCGTCGGCCGGAGTAGTAGTGGGTGTAACCGTATATTCAAAGTACTTAACGACTTTTTGACACGCACTCCTCATAATCGTGATATTTGTGGCACGATTGTGAGGTGTGCATGCCAAGAAGTCGAAAAGTACCATGAATACACCGTGACACTCACCACTACTCCGTCCGGCGAAAGCAGAGAATTTCTGCATTCTGTGTAACAATAGAGAACGAATGTGTATGAAAGGCGTACAAATGCTACTTATGCTAACAATTGTAAAAACTAACAAATTAGAAGACTAAGAAAAATATGAAGAAAAAAGAGAGAGAGCCGGCAGCCATTCTCTAATCTTGAGCTTTGTCTTCTACAACTTCACCTTCAGCTTCAGCTTTGTCTTCCCTATTGGGAAGTAAAGATGGGTTTTGAAGAGAAGAGGAGAACATTGATTACACCTGGTTGCAAACAGTTAGAAGAGAAGAGGAGACCACTTATGAAGAATGAGGAGACCCCATTTGAGTTCTCCAAATAGAAGGAGAGGAGACTCCCTCTTGAAGTGCATGTCGGAGATCCAAGGTCCCTCATATAGATGGCAAAACCAAATTAATTGGGGAGCATGATAGGACCAAAGATTGTAGAGAGGGCTGTTGATAAATAGGGAATGGATTAGCAAGGAACGGATGATCATGGTTGGATTAAACAATTATAAAAGATGACAAGATGCCATTACCTGTTAGTCAACGAAGTTTTGACGCATTATTTGAAAAATGAGCAGCAAGGACAACAATTGTCCCCACCAAATTGATACACATCTCAACTTGTACAGTGTCTGTAAATTAGCCCTAGTTAACCCGTTATTGGTGATAACGGTTTCAGTACAACTGACCCGTTATTGGTGATAACGGGTTACGTACAAACCAAGCCTTGATATAGTTCGGGTAATATCGATGTACTTAACCCGTTCTTGGTAATAACGTGTTAAGTTAACTTAATCCGTTCTTCGAGAGAACGGGTTATGTAGAGTGTTATTGCCAGGGGGCTCTCTAAGTTTTCAAATTATACTGCCAAAAATCGAAGTACTTAAACCGTCCTTGGGAATAACGGGATAAGGTAACTTAACCCGTTATCGCGAATAACGGTTTAAGGTGTTGAATAAATTTTGGGTTTTCCAAAAATTTCTCTTCGCTCTTTGCGAGAATTGTCTCCAGAACTGTGCAAGGTGACATTAATATGCCCGTAAATTGTTTATTATTTTTATTAATTTCCATTTATTCTCCCGTAACTATCCACTCTAACTTTGTTACCATAATAAGTTTTGTCAAAGTAAAAAAATTTCCTTAAACGTTTTTTTTGTACGAATCGTTAACTTGTAGTAAATTAACAGGCCGTTCTAAATTCCCACACTAATCAATCCATCAATCCATCAGTCAATCAAATATATCTACTCCCACATGTTAAGGGAATCTACATGTGTTATTTCTTCAATATGGGCCACATGTGGGATCTACATTCGATTTTGTTCTAATATGGGCTACATGTGAGATGTACATGTGGTTTTTCTAATAATAAACTTGTTCTAATATGGAGAAAAGCAGAAGTGACAGTTTGTCAATCGCAAACTAGAATGAGGACCAGCAAGAACCCATAAAATGATTCTTATACTTGCTTCCACAATAAGTGCATCCCTCATGTACCAACGTTAGGCAATCCACATATAGTTTTTACCATACATGGACTACATGTGGGGATTTAGATGTGGTTTTTCACCCACATAGGCTACATGTGTGATGTACATGTGGTTTTTTGCCTGTATAGGATACATGTGGGATTCTACATGTGGTTTTTCCCCATACAGACTACATGTGGGAATCTACATGTTGTCTGTACCGAATAGGCTATGTTGTCATCTAAAACAAGTGACAACCACAAGCCTTTAAAAAATTCACATTAAGTAATCTCATCACATGTACAGATCCAGTTCTTGATAGCCAATTAATCTCATCTGAGGACGAGATGCGGATCACGTGACGCGTCTGGTTAGGCATATTCATGAGGGATTTCAGCACCGCAATTTCGTCTGAGGACCAGCAACAAAATCGCAAAATGATTCTTATCCGGCCTTCCACAATTTAGATACATAATTCTGTCAGCTTTGGTAAGCAGACTCTTTCTCGCTGAAGAGAACTGTAAGATATATGGAACACTAACAGGTTTAACAGTCTTACAAACTGTAAGTTGAAGCAGAGATTTTACCGTTTCATATCTCTCCGTTAGGGATACCATCATCATCACAGTTGATCCAAATATGTATTGGTATTTTTTTACATGCATGTGGGGATCTACATATGGCTTGCTCCATGTATAGGCTACATGTGGGGATCTACATGTTTTTTTTTCCCCATGTGGGCTACATGTGGAGATCTAAATATTTTTTTACATGCGTTAAAGCCTACATGTGGCATCTAAATGTTTTTTTTTCCACAATCTTTACATATGGGGATGTACATTTGGTTTTTCCCCCAAATAGGCTAAATGTGGGGATGTACGTGTGGTTTTTGCTCCATATAGGCAACGTTTTTTTTGAACATACACCTTAGTGGGAAAACGCACCAAGCTAAACAAGTAGAACTCAACACCCACCTACAACATCACATGTACCTCCCTACATGTAGCTTTTCCATAACGGCTACATGTGCGAATCCAAATGTGGATTTTTCCCCATTTATTAAACAGGGGATCTTTTGCACAGACAGTGGAAAACATATTTGTATTGTCATTTCTGGTAAAAGATGGCAGTTTTTGTTAGCCCTCTATATTAAACCTGGAGGCACTGCGCTCAATAATAACACAGAGGGGCTTTTCCATTAGGAATAGTTTCATCATTACAATTGTTCCAAACCCTGACTTGGTCTTTTTGTACGTTGATGTGGGGATCTACATGTGGTGTTTCTCCCATATGGGCTACATGTGGGATCTAAAAGTGGTATTTCTGATATTAAACTTGTTCTACTATGAGAAGAAGCAGAAGTGAGAGTCTATCAACGAGAAATTAGAACGAGGACCGACCAGATAACCTAAAATGATTCTTGTCAGTCCTTCCACAATAAATGCATGCCCCGTGTACCCACATTAGAGAGTCTACAAGTTTTTTTTTCCCTCGTATAGTGTACATGTGGGATGTGCTCAATTTTAATAAATTTGTCTGGATTTGAATATCCGTTTGATGTGGTCAATTTTATATTGGTTAGTTACGTGGCTAGCCAAGAAATTAAAAAAATAAATATAAACAGGGAAAAAACAAATACATATGACTGTAATTTTTTTTTTTTACAACAGAACTCGTAATTTTTTTTTTTTAGTTTCACAAAACTTATCATGTTACAAATTTAGAGTGGTTAGTTGCGGGCGAATAATGGGAAAATTATAAAAATAATAAACAATTTATGGGCATATTAATGTCACTTTGCACAGTTCTGGAGACAGTTCTCGCAAAGAGTTAAGAGAAATTTGGAGAAGTGGTTAGTTGCTGCCAATATCTCTCTACCTAAGCCGTTGTCGTCAAGAACGGATTGAGTTAACCTAACCCGTTGTTGGCCGTGACGGGTTAATAAGATCCATATTAGCAGCACTTTGGTCTGTATGAATTATATTGCTACCAATCTCTCTCTACTTAAGCCGTTGTCGCGAAGAACGGGTTACGTTAACCTAACCCGTTGTTGGAAACGACGGGTTAGGATGACCCATATTGGCAGCACTTTTGCCTGTATGAATTATATTGCTGCCAATATCTCTCTACTTAATCCGTTGTCGTCAAGAACGGGTTAAGTTAACCTAACCCGTTGTTGGCAGTGACGGGTTAGGAAGACCCATATTGGCAGCACTTGTTTCATGTACTACTTGAGTAGTTTTCCAAAGGACTGACAATATCTCTCCACTTAACCCGTCCTTGCTGATAACGGATTAAGTAGAGAGATATTGGCAGCAATATAATTAATTAAATGTGGTTCACAAAATAACAAATGAAAGCACATCAAAGTAAATAAGACAACAGATATATTCGAAAGAAACTTGAAGGCGTACAAAAGTCCAATAACGACCAACTACTTAATTACTTGAACTGAATTCAATATTCACAAAATCCAAGAGTTTACAACAAAATTATACATATAAGACTGGACATGGCCAAAAGACAATTATTCACAAATGAAGCCGTTCTCGAATTTGGCTTGCATCCGGCGCCCCAAAATTCACCTACAACAGTTTATCAACGTAGAAACAAACAATACGTTAGTTACTGCAGTGACAAAAACACCAACCAAAAGATACGCTATTACAGAGTATTACAGATTACCGTCTACGGCCAGTCCGCTTGCGACCGCTTGGTGTGAATTGATTGGGAGGTTGCCTGGTCCTTTTAGGATTTCGCCGTGCGCGATGTGTTTGGGGAGAATCAGAATCATCCGACGACTGTTCCTCATCAGTGCCCTGTTGACGACCAGGGATTATAATTGCCCTACTAACAACCTGTTTTCGCCTTAAGGGTGTTGGCGGCACGTTGGCGCTCAAATAGGCCTCAACCTGTGGACCTTCACCCGCGTCCTCCAGAGTACGACGGCACGGGGCTAACATCTCCCGGATTACCGTCTTTAAGCTCTCGGGTATTCTAGTCTTCAGGTGGCGGGCAGCTGTTCGAACAACCTCCCATGCGTTGTCAATCTACAGTTGGTGAAAAATTCCAATTTAAACATCATTCAAAATTAGTGTACATCAATTGAACACAGTGCAAATATACAAACTATATGAAATTGGACTGACCGCTTTTCGATGTGCCTCAGCCCTCGGTTGGTACATCGGCTGGGAGGAGGAATATGCTGGAGGTGGTTCTACCTGGGCTTCGGGAATCGGAAGTTGCACCCCAGCTGGTACGGCGACCGTTGGAGAAACGAACAACCGGGTTATTCGCTTGTACCACATCATGTATGCCTGCTGGAGGGACCCATCGTATGGTCTCGCGACAAACATCAAATTCAGTGTCATTTGATGTCGCATGGTGTTCCAGTTGGCTACGTGGTAACGATGAAAATCAGCCCAATCGAAGTTGGGCACCCGTCCCGTTCCCCTAACCTCGTGCAACTTTTTATCGTACGACCTGACATCGGGAATCTTCTGTTGATATCCGAATTGCCGCAAGACCCGGTCAGGATACTGGAACTCCACAACCGAAAAGTTCACAAGAGGTGCTGCCGTCAACCAAAGGGATCTGTCTAGGCAGACTGGAGGAACGCGTTGCAACCTATCGGCCGAGTACGGTTCCCATGTGACGAACTCGTCCCGCATGTTGTCCAACTCATCTCTGTAGTAGGTCAGCGAATGGCGTGGGTTATCGGTCCACGTGTGTCGGCCGGCCCAATATGCTCCTACAGGAGGTAACAACTCTGCTGCCCCTGGGTCGGCCAAAAATTCCGGTATAGGCTGAGTAATACGGGGACGTCCAATGTGGATGCGTTCCCAACTCCATATCTGCATCAGCACCATTGGGCCACCCATCTGTGCGCCACCTAAAGAACATATGCACAAACTCCTGTATAGTAGCGCCAGTGCCGCACTCCCCCAACTATAGCGACCCGCATACTGGAAATCCTCCAACAACCGTAGGTACATCAACGGCACGGTTGATCCGGATGAGTTCGGGAAGATAAGTCCCCCTATCAAACTAAAAATGTATGCACGTGCATAGCGCACTAGGTCAGCCTCACTCGACTCGGGGTTCAAATATCCCTCCTCGAACTGGTATTTTAACCAGGTGATGTAAAGTGATTTACCCTCGAAAGCGTCATCCATCACTTCTTCCTCCGCTTTTTGTTTCGCAGCTTCTATTTGTTCATTCAATACATCTTCATCAGAATCTGCGGGGGCATTTTCGCGGATATTTTTTTCGGCCTTCTCTTGTTCTTCAAGAACTACCAACTGCAAGTCGATACCGAGTAAGTCCCGAACGACTTCAACTCGATCGAAGTCCATGTTTCCCGTCACAGCAACCCCATCGATTGGTAGTCCTGTTATCATTGCCACATCCTGCAGGGTCACAGTCATCTCACCCACAGGCAGGTGGAATGTGTGGGTCTCCGGCCTCCATCGCTCGACTAGAGCTGTGAGGAGTGGCCGATCTAGCTTCACAGAGTGAATGAATCTTGCTCCGTAGAAACCAGCCTCTACCACATACGGCGTGATACGTTCATCCCAAGGAAGAACTGTGTGCTTCCGAAAATTTAGTTTTCTATCGGACCCATTCCACACGGCTTCCGATCGGTGTTTGGGTTGCAGGGTGAGTACGCTTGTGTCCACGGGTCCGGGTGATGTAACCGAGGACGACGGACCTACCTCAGCCGATGTGGATTGACGGGCACCAACCTACACGAATAAATATAACAAATGTTATTATTGAGATAATGTTACATGTTTGTATTTAAAACCAATAATAGTAATCGATCTTACCTCAGTAGTTGGTGCGCCACTGGTGTTCCTAGACTCGATTCTTGGTTGCCTTGTTCTAGCCATTTAGCTACCCGTCTGTAAAAAATTAAAAAGTTGTTAATAAAGATGACAACAAAACAAACATACCGAGATTATACTGAAAAACGCATGAATGAAAACAAAAAAATCTATAAAACTTTACGACTATGTCGGATTCACGTAGGGCAAGCGACCCCAACTTGTACAAGTGAGTTTCGACTCATGGTTTGCGAGATACGGCCGTATACCGCTTAATTAGGTTGTTTTCCAACCTCCAACCGATACGCGACCGTATCTCTCGAACCGTGAGTCGAAATTCACTTCTACAACTTCGGGTCAGTTCTCATAGGTAACACCAATCAACTCGCCAAATTTCGTATTTTTTGGAGGTGGTTCGAATTGTTTTCTGATCGGCCCGTTTTTTAAAAAATTCTATGTCAAAAACTTCTCACTTGAGCAATTGACGCAATACCGCGCAAACGGCATCCGAATATTTTAAAACTTTCCGACCAGGTCCAATTCATGTAGGGGAAGCCACCCGAACTTGTAGAAGCGAGTTTCGAGTCACGGTTCGCGAGATACGGCCATCTACCGCTTTACTCGGTTTTTTTCCAAGCATAAGCGATACGCGGCCGTATCTCACGAACCGTGAGTCGAAACTCACTTCCACAAGTTGGTTTGGCTTCGCGTAGGTGATACCAACCAAATCGCAAAGTTTCGTATTTTTGGAAGATCGTTTGGAGGGTTTTCTAATCTACCCGCACTTAGAAAATTCTAAGGCTCAAACTTGTAATGCGAGGAAGTTGAGAAAACCGCCCAAATGCCATCCGAAAATTATAAAACTTTGCGACTTGGTCGAATTCACGTAGGGCAAGCCACCCGAACTTGTAGAGGCGAGTTTCGACTCACGGTTTGCGAGATACGGCCGTCTACTGCTTTATTTGTTTTTTTTCGAACCAAAACCGATACGCGCCGGTATCTCTCGGACCGTAGGTCGAAATTCACTTCTACAACTTCGGGTCACTTCTCGTACGTGACACCAACCAAATCGCAAAGTTTCGTATTTTTTGGAGGTCGTTTGGAGGGTTTTCTAACCTACCCGCACTTAGAAAATTCTAATTATAAAACTTATAATGGGAGGAAATAGAGCAATACCGCGCAAACGGCACCCGAAAATTTTAAAACTTTCCCAATTGGTCGGATTCACGTAGGGCAAGCAACCCGAACTTGTAGAAGCGAGTTTCGACTCACGGTTTGCGAGATACGACCGTATACCGCTTTATAATAGTTTTTTTCAACCGGAAGCGATACGCGACCGTATCTCTCGAACCGTGAGTCGAAACTCACTTCTACAAGTTGGTTTGGCTTCTCCTAGGTGACACCAACCAAATCGCAAAGTTTCATATTTTTTGGAGGCCGTTTGAAGGATTTTCTAATCTACCCGCACTTAGAAAATTCTTAGGCTCAAACTTGTAATGCGAGGAAATTGATAAAACCGCCCAAATGGCATCCGAAAATTATAAAACTTTCCGACTTGGTCGGATTCACGTAGGGCAAGCCACCCGAACTTGTAGAAGCGAGTTTCGACTCACGGTTTGCGAGATACGGCCGTCTACCGCTTTACTCGGTTTTTTCCCAACCGTAACCGGTACGCGGGCGTATCTCTCGAACCGTGAGTCGAAACTCACTTCTACAAGTTGGTTTGGCTTATCGTAGGTGACACCAACCAACTCGCACGGTTTCGTATTTTTTGGAGGTCGTTTGAAGGGTTTTCTAATCTAATCTAACCGCACTTACAAAATTCTAATACGAAAAACTATCGTGCGAAGAAGTTGAGAAAACCGCGCAAACAGCCTCCAAAAACCCTCGAAACTTTCCCACTTGGTAGGATTCACGTAGGCGAAGCCACCCGAACTTGTAGAAGCGAGTTTCGAGTCACGGTTTGCGATATACGGCCGTGCACCGCTATACTTGGTTTTTTCCAACCGAAAGCGATACGCGGCCGTATCTCTCGAACCGTGAGTCGAAACTCGTTTCTACAAGTTGGTGTGGCTTGTACTACGTGAGACGAACCTACTCGGAAAGTTTCGTATTTTTTTACGGTCATTCGCAGGGTTTTCAACCATAACCGCACTGAAAATTCTAACTATTTTCGTATATACAATTCTAATTCTACAAGATACTAATGCAAGAAACATAATTCGGCAATTGAATATACTTGAGGTCAACCCGATTCTACATCTATAATCTACTAACACATTTTAATTTTTTTTCCAATTTCTAAATAAATCACTACACACAAATTCAACCAAAAAAATAGAAATGTAGATTATTGGGTTCAAGAAATAGTGTATACCTTACGGAATAGGTCGAAATCAAGCCAAGCAATCGGTTTTCGAAGAGAACTAGGGTTCCGATTTCGTATCTAGGGTTCCGAAGAGGGGAAGAGAAGCTAGGGTTTCGAACGTCGGAGTTAGGGGGTTTCAATCTTCGGAGTTGGGAGAGAAGATGGAGTTCTAGGGTTTCGATCGTCGGAGCTAGGGTTTTTTTAGGGTTTTTTCTTTTTTCCGTCGTTTGGGTTTATTTTCGTCGAAGAAAGAAGAAGTGAGCGGAAGAAAGAAGACGAACTGTATGTCGACGAAAATGAAAAATATAGCCTTAACCCGTTATTCCGAAGAACGGGTTAAGGCCAACTTTGTTTATTAAATTTTGCTTTAACCCGTCGTTGGCAAGAACGGGTTAAAGCAAGATTTTATGAAAAAAAATCTGAACCGTTGGATCTTCGATCCAACGGTCCAGATCGAGGTTCGCACGGGTCCGTGCGAACCGACCCGTTCCGGCCCGTTTGCAACCGAACAACACCCATATATATATATATATATATATATATATATATTGTGTGTATGTGTGTGTGTGCATGCGAAAAATACCAAAAATATAATGGGTTACCTATGGAGTATCATTTGTATTAGTAGGTGATAATGGATCCTTATTACGCTCATTTGAGCGCATATCCTCATCCTTATCCTCCTCATCACTCATTGTCACTATCGTTTTCACCATCAGTATCCATATTATCATCACTATCCCTGTCCTCCTCATCTTCATCATTAGTACAATCTTCTTCCTCATCATCACTACCATCTTCATCTTGATCATCACAGTCCTCTTCCACATGATCATGCTCACTATCCTCTTCATTGTGATCAACATTACTATCTTGTTCTTGCTGAACCACACTTTGTAACGACCATGTATTATTGGATGACCTGACACAATAACCACTCACACTGGGGCAAAAAACTTAACTACTTTTAAAATAGTATACACAACTAATAGAGACACAAGAATGTTACATACCAGATAATCACCACACTTACCAAGAAGACGGGCGCAGGGGGGACGTCGATGGCGGCGTAGTGTGAGCAGCACATGGGGGTCGATTGTGCAGGGGTAGGGACGGTGGGATTTGGGGATCTGGACCTCGACGGGCGCAGGGGGAGTCAATGGCGGCGTAGTGCGAGCAGCGCGCGGGGTCGTCAGAATGGGGGTAGGGGACGTCATGATTGGGGGGGATTTGGACTAGGGTTTGAGGAGGAAAGGTATTTGGATTTGAACCGAGGGAGGAGTTAGAGGAGTTATGATGTATTCGGATCATAAAGTTGGAATTTTCTTTTTTACCCTACCTTTTCAGTTTTTTCCCAGATATAATGGCGTTTCTAAAGTGCCGTAGAAAGTACAACATTTCAAAAATGCTGTTTAGCTAAGAGTAAAATTTAAAATTATTGAAAGACAACATTTTCTTCAGAAATGCTATTATTGATCACTTTCAACTGCATTAACACTTAATGCCATAATAAATTCGTTGTAGAAAGCCATATCTGTTGTAGTGACAGCCATAGTATAATCGAGGCCGCAGTAGGGAACTGTTCCCTCTATTTAGAATGAGGTTGTTATTCTTAATGATAGTCTATCTTTAACAAAAAAGACTTATACTTTTTTCTCTAAATGTACACTTTATCTCCACTACTTGGCTCTCTGTGTCTCAAAGTCACTATTGCCAACAGCGGCAACAATTTGTACTGCTGCCATAGTTGGCAACTATGGTAACACAAAAATGTTCCAATGAAGAAGCTGCATTTCGGAACTGCAACTTCAATAATATTGTTGTCACAGTTCACTACTGCGGCTTATGCTGAGCTGGCAACAACAGGCTTAACTTAGAAATAAGTTTGGCATGTGACTCAAGTAGGGATATAGTTTGGAAAAAATATCCCACTGAACATCCCTACTTTTGATTCCCATCCCTAGGATATTCTTCAGATTTTATTTTCCCATAATCCAAGAAACTCAAGAGAAGGAAGAAAAGGAATTTTTTTCCCGTCCTGACCCACTTTTTGAAAATATTGAGCGATCTGACCCACTTTCAAAAATATTTAGCCAACTGACCCAGTTTTGGACATGTCAGCATTAACCGTTATTGGAAATAACGGCATAGGTTAATACCATGCCGTTCTTCCAAAGAAGCGGCATCAATTTATTTTTTTTAGCAAGCCTCTGTTTGTAAGAGCATCCACAGTCGTGATTGTTTAGAAAATGCATAAATGCATATAGCATTTTGTCACTTTGCTGCAGTCGTGGAATGGTATTTTATAGCAATTTAATTTAAAATAATAAAAATCCCATATCAGATGGAGTTTGAAGTTGCATCGGAGGACTTTAATTATTTTTTTAATAGGTAGATGGAACTTCACTTTGCGTCGGAAGAGGAAAAAAAATTGCTAGGAAGTGAGACGCAACTTCATGTTGCGTCGGAAGAGAAAAAAAAAATTAAGAGGTGGGACGCAATTTCATGTTCCATCCGAAGAGAAAAAAATAATAATAATGATAATCAAAAAAATGGTCAGACGCAAAGTGATGTTGCGTCCAACACCTTTTGTAATTTTTTTTTGCTTTATTGACTTTTTTTGAGTTTTTTTATTACGGACGGAAAGTGAAGTTGCGTTGGAGGAATATAAAAAAAAAAATCGTCGGACGCAAAGTGAAGTTGCGTCCTGTATAATATGCATTTCTCTCAAATCCAATCTCATATATAGCAATCTACTGTAGCAAAAAATGCAAAAAATGCATAAATAGCAAACGACTGCAGTGCTTTTTGAGCGGAAATATGCATATTATGCATATTTAGCAAACGAGTGTGGATGCTCTAAGAGCATCCACAATCGTTTGCTATATTTGCCATTTTCTCATATTTTGAGAAACGATGGCATGTAGTCGTTTACTATTTTGCCATATTTTGGCAAAATCGCTACAGTCGCTTCTCATATTTGAAAAACGAACTGGCGATTCTCAAATTATAGGGGACGGAATACGTTGTTCCGTCCCTATTTTTTAAATTTTTTTTAATGGAATCAGAGTTTTTTTTTTTTTAAATGATCAGAGTCTGGAAAAAAAAAATAATAATCAAAAATCGCTCAGACGAGACATGTTATCCCGTCCCACCCAAATTTAGGATTAAGTTAGTGTATAATTAATAGGTTAGTGTATAATTAAGTAGGTTAGGATATATTTTATTATTTAATTTATTTAATTAACATATTTTAATATCTAATTATTAATTAATTAATTGTTTTAAAAAAAATCCGGACGAAACAACATGTACTGTTTTATCAAATTTTAACAAATCAGCATTGCACTGATATTCTCGTATTGCTATTTTCATTTGCTATTTTGCCATATTTTTTAGCAAACGATCGTGGATGCTCTAACTAACACTGCTAATTTGGCAAACTCAAACCCCCATCTCCAAAACAAAAACCCTCATGGCCGACGCCCGCCTCCGGCACCGCATCGCCGCCCTCGAAGATCGCAATGCCGCCCAGAAGCGCGACCTCCAAACGCTCCTAACCGACAACCAGCGCCTCGCCTCCTCCCACGTCGCCCTCAAGCAAGACCTCGCCGCCGCCCGCCACGACCTCCGCCTCCTCTCCGACTCCGCCACACGGTCCAAGACCGACGGCGACGGAGAGTTCCGGGGACTGTACGACCGGTCGATGAGGGCGGAGGAGGAGGTGAGGAGGGTGGAGGCGCTGAGGGAGGAGGCGGTGATGGTGAGGTCGGATTTGGGGAAGTTGGGGAAGGAGAGGGATGCGTTGGCGGAGAGGGTGGCGGAGTTGAAGGCGGAGATGGGGAAGGGGAGAGGGGAGATGGTGAAAGTGGAGGAGGCCAAGGTTGAGATTGGGTTCTTGAGAAGAGAGATTGAAAGGGGAAGGTACTTTTTTGAATTTTTTTTTTATAAAATAAAAATTTTAATTATTGAAAGTGAATTGCGAAGTTCGCTTGTTAAATGCATTGTTGTTTTGCCAAACACTTCCGCTTTGGAGTGGTGGTAGTGGTTCAAAGTTCGCACTTTTACATTGCAAAAATGCCCCCTTCTTTTTCAGTTTTAGGTTTGAGCTTAGAATTGGTTTGCAGTTATGATTATCTGTGAAGTTACTCGTGTCGGGCATATGTGCTCCACACGACTCTGGCTATTTAAATGTAGTTTTTTGTAATCTTTGTGTGTCGTGTTGATTTGTGCTTCTTAGAGGACAATATGTTATTGCGCTACTATAGATAACTACTAGAGAAAGACTGCATGAGGATTCCATATTATGTGTAAAATCTGGACCGACACTGTTAATTTTGTGGTAAAATTGTAAATAGATGTTAAAATTATTCATCTTTCAAATATAAATGCATGATAGAGAATTATTACTCCCTCTGTTCCAAAATGTAAGTTGTTTTGGATGGCCTTTCTTTGTGTTCCAAAATATAAGTTATTTTTGCTTTCCGACACAATTTCTTTACACTCTCAATCTCTCATTAATCAAAATTTTAACCACATTACCAACTTTACCCTTGAGAGCTTAATAAGTTAATTAATAGGTTCAATAATGGGGTGTTAGCGGAAAGAGATTTAAAAACATAGTGTAATTTCAAAAGTCACTATGTTTTCAAATGCAAATTACGTTGATTTCAAAATCGATATTTCTTAGTGTAGAAACCTAGGTATTTATCTGTTTTCAAAATCAAAATCAAATGCAAATTACGTTAATGTAGAAAAGTTGATTTCAAAATCAAATGCAAATTACGTTAATTAATAGGTTCAATTAAAATGGACATTTATTTCCTAATACACTAACCTAGGTATTTCTTAGTGTAGAAACCTTAAGCAACTTACATTTTGGGGCAGAGGGAGTATATAGCTGTAGACAATGCATGTGAGGCTTGATTGCCTGCGTGAGGTTGAAATCTTAGGTCCTTGATGAGGATTATTTAGCCGGGCTCACTTTATGCCAACCTTCGGAATTAATGACCTAGGTATTCCAAACGGCCAACGTACCCATGTCGGGTGCGTATCGGGTGCTGATAGTCGGGTGCATACCCAAGAAGTATTCAATTTTTTAATACGTGTTTGCAATTTTTGGACACAATTATGTTTAGATAAATGTTTGGGGCCTAGTGTAATTTCGAAAAGTTGATGTTTCAAGTCATGCTCAAACACACGAAACAAGTATACCCAATGTTTAGATATTAGGTTATCATTTTTTTCACCAAAAATGTTCATAATTTTAATGTATCCGTAAGGTTCTATAAAATGGTTCAATATTTGCATTTTTAACAAGATAAATATTTATTGATTTATATATATATATATATATATATATATATATATATATATATACTAGTGGAATTTACCGTGCATCAAGTGCACGTGACTTGGTGCACATAAATGATGAAAATTTTATCTAAACATACTTGCATTTAGCACACCTGTATTCTTCAAACTACAAATTCAACTAAGTCAATCATCTTGAAAAGCAAACCATGAATTTCAAAATTACTCCAACGACAACAAGCTTATAAAAAACAGATTTGAAGCAAGCATCAAGAATCCAAGTTTAATCAATTCTAGAAAAATTCCAATAAAAAAAGCACAAATGGATCAAAATTCGAACGATCTAAGAGAGAGAGATGCGTAATAGTTTCATCCAAAACATAAAGATATAATCAATGTATTTTTCATAAGATATATCATAATTTTTTACTTTAACTTTCTTGAACTTAAAACTAATATTAAAAAAAGTTATTAAGAAAAACAAATTAGTAAATCCTAAACTAATCTCATCGAATTTTTCATAAGATCAATCATCACTTTCGACTTTAACTTTCTTGAGCTTAAAATTGCTTGTAATTTCTTGTTCATCCTTTTTAATTTTGCATCCTGTCAATATTCGTGTAGTTGTTCTTCCATATTAAACATCTTGTGATTTGATGAAAAACGTATACTCATATCCAATGCATTTCTTAGTCTGCCTATCAAATTCTTCATATTTTTTGTGAGAAAAGCTAGGCCGTTGATTTATTGTCATTTTAAAGCCTGGTTATCGAGAAATTACGGATATGGCATGGCATGTTTAACAGGCGAATACAGTAGATCTATTTTATTTAATCTCAGCCTTTAATCGTCTGATCAATACAATATATGAACGACTAAGATCGTCTCCTGACATATATTTTTTTTAGTGGTTTTTATAATAGAAATAGATTATTGAAATGTATGGGTTTAGAAAGAAATTTTGAAAAAGAGAACTCTCCAATGACTTCGTTATATTGAAGATTATTTGTGAATACCCTATAAAAAAATTGTATCAAATGAACATTTCTTTATTTTGCAACAGAAATTTACCATACAAAAACGTTCAATTGGAATATTAGAAAGTCTATCCTGTATTTCTCTTACTTTACATAGAAAAAGAAAAAATTGAGCAAATGAACAGCCCAATTTGGATTTCGAACAACTGTTGACACAACACATGAATAAACAATGACAGAAGGCTAAAACCATGATCATCAGCGAATTAAGATGGTTGCAGAGAGCAATACATATTGTTATCTCATCCGAAAGCACGGTGTGCATCACCGGTGTCAGTAACTACTTCCAAGTATAACACTGCACATATATTCTTCAAAACCAGTCCATTTGAACAGTATAGATTCCTCAATGTTTTCATAATGTATTACTTTTGATTTCTACAAACAATAGATTTGCAAAATTAAACATAGATACAATTATGATGCACGCCCTTAATATTCCTCGAAACAAACTAATTTGTTTAGTCCACCAAATTTAGGGAAAATTTTGATTTATTACAATTATATGATGACTCGTACATACTCTGGATAATATAGAACAGTAAACATGATTTTACAAATTTCATCTTCCATCTCTTTCAATGCTCGAGGTATCATCAGCTACTTGAGAACTACGGATCCCCAAGAAAGATCTTGGCAGTAGGTTCTTCTTAGTTGTAGTAAATAGCCAACCCATATTCGACTCACACACAACACAATTGGTAATGGTCCACGCGTACCAGCAGAATATATGCAATCAACTCACTGCATCCAGAAAGTAGAAAAAAGTGGACTCTCGGAAAACTGTTATAATAGAATCCACTAAGAAAATTTAAAAATTAGCTCTTAATTATTTGTAACACTATGAGAATAACATATTAAATGCACAATTAAATTGGAGAAGCAAATGCACTATGAAAATAATATTTTACAAATGCACAATTCTTCTTAAGTAATTGAGTACAAATGCACTATGAGTAGTGTCTCATAATCAAGTTAGCATCTTACAGATTAATATATATTTGTACTCTTAGATCGAGATTACTTTAAAATAACAAGATGCATTTTGAAATTTTTTTTACAATCAAGAATTGCTGTGTATTCTGACACTTCTCAATTTAATTGGACAAGTACAATACTTCTCAATTTTTTGTAAAAATTACTCTTTGAGTATTGTTATTCTAATAGTGTCAAACAAGAAAAGAAAAAAAAAATCTGAAGGACCCACGTGCAGGGAAGTTTTGTTTACCATGAAACGAAAGCATCTCCAAGCCTCTTAATAATTGTCATTAGTGCAAATAAAATCCTGAAACAAATGGAATCAAATTTCAAGATGCATCATATTATTCTCTTCTTAATTTCTAATAAACCTACTGAGAAAATGTTGTGAAATTTTAAGTGAACTGGCCAGTACCGACAAAGCTCCATGATAACTACAAATGTTAGTTTGCTAGCCAAGAAAATGACAGAATACAAAGTTGCACGATAACTACAAATATATAGTTAACTCCTGGAGACTACTTCTACCGCTGCATCTGGAATTCAAACTCCTGAATGATATTTTAAGAAACAGTAGCATCACTTGGGCACCTTAAGCCGCCAAGCATTTCTAAAGAACTGCTCCTTTGCCTAATCCAGAGTATGCTAAACATAATGAAATTGTTGCCCCAATCATCATATACAGTAAGCCACATAATCTGCTTTTCACTTGACGCTAAATTAGCCAATTCCTTACTAAAAATATTCTCTTAAACTAATTCATTCCCAGTTTTTGTCTAGTTAGCAAACTTAGCCCAAAAGGTGGAATTTGTAACTCCCACTGCTAGCAGGGCATTACACACACTACATGCATCACACACTACATGCTAAACACTTGTATCAAAACTTGATGCTTGCCTAACTATGTTTAAGCCTAACAACTAATAACTACAACTTCAAAAACTTCATCCACCTTAAAGTTATTTATACTATAAAGTATATGAGGCCCATTCCCCGTGCATTATTTTGAGAGAAAGCTAATTACTTACATACCATCACATATGATTAACATTTAAATATGAACACCTAGACATCTCCACTCGATAATGGAAATTAGGTATGTTTGGAACCCATAGCTAGAAAGGTCTAACACATTAGAAGATTTTTCTGATCTTAACAGTACTTCAGGTGCATGTACTACCCAAACAGCAGGTCCTAACTCAATAACTTTAGGGATGTTTTTAGCCTTCATGTTTACATACCTATAAATAATACTTTGTACTAAAATAATTTAAAATTAAGAAAAGAACTATCTAAATGACGAAGTCATAGATTATATGTTTATATAAAAATGATATTCGTATGACTTCTCTCATCAAAGAATATAGTTAAGGCCAAAAGCAGTAAAAGCAAATTATGCAGTTAAAAGATTTTCCCTGCAGATTGATCAGATCATCTAAGTCATCCAGTAAACTACAACGACAACAGCATTTAATGCAGTTTATAATCATCATAACATTAAATGAGAATTTCAAACAATGCATTCCATATGTCATGTGAGCGAAAGTATTCTGAATTCTACGAAATAGTACATATGTTATTTGTTCTTCAACTTGGTTCATTCCCTTGTTAGAAATCTATCATTATCAGATTCGAATTCCCTGCACTAATTTCAATTATCTTTGCAGCTGTCACTTTTACAAATAGCTTCTTGCAGCACGACTATAGCATTCAAAGTTTATGAATTCTCAGATACAGTTAAGGTACAGTCAAACATTTTATGTCCTATATCATTAACCAATCTCTTTGCGGATCATGGGGCTTAATACTATTGGCAGATAAGCTAGGAACTATCCCAAAATAAAAGATGAATATGCATAAAATATAAGATGAAAGTTTGTTTATCTACCAAGCGAGATCTTAAAGAATCACAGACCCCATTCAATCATGTAAGTTTCACTGCTTTGAGTAAATAAACTACAAGGTGATACTTCGGTAAAACTGAGTTTCTTCAAAAGAAATATGAACATACCCTTCTCTTTCTGATCATCTTGAATGGACCTAACAACATTTTCCACTATTCGCTTCAGAAAAGATCTGGCCTTTAGCTTCTGGATAGATTATTTTTAATTAGATATCCTTGTTACCAGTATTGCAGGATTACATAATAAATTCTCATTAGACATAAAATTCTTGATACGTGCATGGATAAATACTGGATATACTAAAAGTAAGAATAGAAATAATTCATTAATATAAAGAAAGAGAAAATAAAAATAAGAATCACAAATTTGAATGGAAGTCTCTTTTGATGAGTAAAGGAAAGTTTTCTGATATGACACGACAACAAGAGAGAATGTTTATATATAAATTTAGCAACAAAATTCTTGAAGACTTTGTTGTTCTATTAACAGCATTATAGAAGAACTATGCCGCATTATTAGCATTTGACATGAGATTAAAAACAAATTTGCTGACAAGGAAAACACCTTATTCCTGCAACAAGTACATACTGCATATGACAATACAAATTTCCAATTCTTAATAATGGAATTATCATCACATCAAAATGATATTTAATGCTTGTTCATTAGAAAAATATAAGCTGGTTTAGTTGAATTCCAATCACCAAGAAACCATAGAAGAGAAATGCAGTCACTATTTTAACATCCTAAAAACTCAAACAACAAGAATAATGGAAGAAGACAGCAGAAACATGAGCTAACTGCCAAATGGAATAATAGCCATTTCTGTGATTATTTCTGGAATAATGGCCATATGCTAGCCAATGGGACTGCATGTGTTTCTTATCTATCAAAATTTATAAATTTGCAACACAAACTTGAAGTACAAACATGGATGATCTAGAGTAAGAGACATGCAGATAGCATGTACAATTTAAGAGGCAGTTGGCTACAGGAGCAGATAGATTCCAAATTTTCAAAGAAACACAGTCGAGGATTGTTCATGTTTAGTGAAATAAAGCTAATCCAATTGAATAGAATTGAGAATTCCCAAAATAATGTTTAATGAAATAAGCTAATCCAACTGCTTATTTTAATTGGTTGAATATTAGGGACGAAAATATTCTTAATCTTATGTATAGGAGTTGACTTATTTTCAGCAAAAAAGGTAATAAGCTAAGTAGATCAATATCTTCAGCCTACAAAAGAAGAATCAAAATCTTGGTCAATATTGAATTGTAGAAAGAAATAAAAACCCAAATATGAGTCGGAGAGAAAAGATCTAAATTTGGAAAGAACCCAACACCTGAATTTTTTGTTAATTTTAAATTGAAAGAAATTGTTGATAAAAAAATTCAACCAACTGACACATATATAACACACTATATTAATTAAACATCTAGCCCCAAATAAATACATAAGACCAACCCAACAAAAGTTTATAGAATAGAATTGAACAAGCGAAACAATGATCAAAATCAATTATCATACCTTCTAGGGATCAACTTGTCCAGGAAAAACTTTCTCGCAAGAAGCACAATCGTTGCGTCATAACAAACTCTGGCCTGCCAAGCCAAAAAAAAAAAGAACAATTTTCATAACCACAATATAAGCAATTTCAAGCATATTGGACTCTAAAATTAGTCATAAAATCATTACATAGCTTTCAAAAAAAAGAAATATAAGTAAATTTAATTGGAAAGCTTCTATTAATTCTAAAAACTTCACAAGAAAAAAAAAATCAATTTTCATTTTCCCATCTAAAAGTTGTCATGGCTGAACCAGTTTGTGTGTAGGTTACAAAATCTTATTACATTCAAAAAAATATTTTAAATTGGAAACAAATTTACCTTCGTCCATACTGTACACTACCTCAACCAATTAATATCTTGAATAGTTCAATACAAAAGACAGACATACTTGACCGCATATCATAATTGAACTCATTTTAGAAACTAAGTAGTCCTCTTAAAACGGAGCAAGAATGTGTAGTCATTTGGATACTAATACCCCTCATAAAGAGTACTCTTTTTATCCATAACAAGGAAGAAAAATTTTCAGCAAATAGCTGAGCCTCATCCCTTGGCATGCTGCATAAAGGAAATAAATGAACGACTCAGAAACAAAAAGCAAATAGAGCAGCAATCAGCAATCACAGACCATATCCAATAATAAAATAAAAGACCTATAAAAGATGTGGAACAGAGTTGACAGTTGAAATCTTGAAAAATGCCCTTGCTACAGTAGCAACAGCAGATTAATACAACCAAAAATCAGGGAGTTAAGGGATTCATACATAAATGATTGATAAATTCTCACCTGAAGAGGTGCTGGTTGTTTGGCATAATAACAGGATGAAATGGAATACTCGGGCTCTCCTTTGGCAGGTTCATCAGACCATGGTGAGGCAAATGTCTTATAAAGATTATCTGTTGAGTTTAAGTTCAAGCCTAATGTTGTTAAGTCTATTCCCAATGCAAGAGATGTCAAATCTGGATCATTCATCCTTATAACACTTAACAAACCAAGTAAACCAACATGGTTTGTGGTTGTTGATATTGCTGCATAAGCTGCTCATATGCTCCCATCCCAAAAGCAGGATTTGGAAAGTTTAACGGTCTCAAACCCATGCTCCAACTGCTTATTTTAATTGGTTGAATATTAGGGACGAAAATATTCTTAATCTTATGTATAGGAGTTGACTTATTTTCAACAAAAAAGGTAATAAGCTAAGTAGATCAATATCTTCAGCCTACAAAAGAATAATCAAAATCTTGGTCAATATTGAATTGTAGAAAGAAATAAAAACCCAAATATCAGTCAGAGATAAAAGATCTAAATTTGGAAAGAACCCAACACCTGAATTTTTTGTTAATTTTAAATTGAAAGAAATTGTTGATAAAAAAAATCAACCAACTCAATCCATGACACATATATAACACACCATATTAATTAAACATCTAGCCCCAAATAAATACATAAGACCAACCCAACAAAAGTTTATAAAATAGAAATGAACAAGGAAGCGAAACAATGATCAAAATCAATTATCATACCTTCTAGGGATCAACTTGTCCAGGAAGAACTTTCTCGCAAGAAGCACAATCGTTGCGTCATAACAAACTCTGGCCTGCCAAGCCAAAAAAAAAAAAAGAACAATTTCCATAACCACAATATAAGCAATTTCAAGCATATTGGACTCTAAAATTAGTCATAAAATCATTACATAGCTTTCAAAAAAAAAGAAATATAAGTAAATTTAATTAGAAAGCTTCTATTAATTCTAAAAACTTCACAAGAAAAAAAAAACCAATTTTCATTTTCCCATCTAAAAGTTGTCATGGCTGAACCAGTTTGTGTGTAGGTTACAAAATCTTATTACATTCAAAAAAATATTTTAAATTGGAAACAAATTTACCTTCGTTCATACCGTACACTACCTCAACCAATTAATATCTTGAATAGTTCAATACAAAAGACAGACATACTTGACCGCATATCATAATTGAACTCATTTTAGAAACTAAGTAGTCCCCTCAAAATGGAGCAAGAATGTGTAGTCATTTGGATACTAATATCCCTCATAAAGAGTACTCTTTTTATCCATAACAAGGAAGAAAAATTTTCATATAAAAAAATACTTTTGAAAGAGAACTAAAAATAAAATAAAACGCTTACATTCCTCTGAGTTGGCATGCCAATGCCAAGAGATAGCAGTATCTAGGAGCAATCTGTGCAAGCTCTTCAGAATATCTATTAAGCTCTTCAGAACACAAACTGTGCCTACTCCTCTTCCTCAACTATGTTAAGGTAGTGTCCTGCTATGGTTGTACATTAGGCCATTTCAACATTAGAATTTAAGAGTAAGCCTACTCCTCTGCATTAGAATTGTTGTTTTCCAGCATTAGAATTTACGAGAAGAAATTATTGTTTCAATAGGAGATTGAAATATTAAACATAAGTTCATCATTGTCGTAACAGTTCTCTGCAAAAAGATGAATAAAGAAAGAGTAGAAGCATCAATGGGATCATCAAGATATACTTACATCAAACTAAGGTAAATAAAAGCTTGTCTACTATTGACTCAGAAACCAAGTGTTCATTTAGAAGCAAGGAGAAATATAACAGTGTTGAATTTTCATAATGTGTTATTAGGATTAATAAAAAAAGTCAGCATCCATTGAATGCAAAGTAAAAAGAACTTTCTGAAACATAACATTGTTATAGTTGTAAGCAATTGAATAAAAGAAAATACGTATAAATGCCTTTTCACTTTATTATAAGCAACCATCTTCTCATTTTCACCGGTCACCGTTTCGGCCTTATTCCGACAGGGAGCTTTATCATACAATTTCAATAAAACTGTCTTACATATATAAATTAATTTACAACCTAAAAGAATAATACACACTACATTCAACATTGATTTTCACCCCAAAATTAAGAAGAAAAGATAATAAGAAAACCCACTCTTAAAACTATACAGCAATTCAATATGCAAGTAAATTCTTTTCTCCAACCACATTAAAATATTAAAAAATTACAGTAAACCCCTACCTTAGAAGGAATTGAACAGCTGCACAGACAACCAAAGGGATAGAAAAATCCAAGGATATGAAGCTCGAGTAGGACCCTGAAAATGCAAAAAGAAAAAAAAAAGGAAGAGCAAAATCACACTGTCATCTCATTAAACCCCCTAAAGCCAACCGACCAAAATTCCAAAAACATCAAAAACAATAAAAATCCACTGAATCTTCTCTTCTACTACTTCCATTACTTTTTCCCATAAACAACAATAATTCTCTCTTGATTTGAGTTCAAAGCCCTAACTTTAAAACCTAGCCTTAAATTCCAAGACCAGCACAAAAAGAAATCAAAGTCAGAAGAATCCAACAATTAGCAACTTCAAAACCCAAAACTTCTCACAAATTTCATCTAAAAAACCACTCTTTTTCACCCCCATCAAAACCAAAACTCTAACCCTAAACCCCTAGCATTCCAAAACCTTATCTAAAAGAACTCGAACCAAAATAATCTAATCACTAAAATTCCAATTAAAGTTTAAAAAATTTAATAGAATCAGGTTTGTCATTCGAAGATTGATTTTTTCGTTTTCTTTGCTCAAGAGTCATGTTAGCATATCTTCTCCTGGCTAACCAAAGTAAACCGGTCAGGCTACAAACCCGAATCTCTCATCATCCTAAACAAAACATACACTTGTTCACAATCACCCAATTCACAGTACCCATCAATCATAGAGTTCCAAGTAACAATACTTCTCTCAGGAATTTCATCAAACTCCCCACAGGAAAACGCAACCAGCCCAGAACCAACATAAGATTGAACAAAGGCATCCATGACAAAAACATTCGACCCAAACCCAATTTTGACAATCGAGCAATGCATCAATTTACTCTCTACAAACCCCGATTTCAAAAACTAACAAATGCCAATTGGCATGTACTGAATTGGAGTCACAACCAAATAACAAACTAATAACTTCCTCTCTTTATTTGCCCTTCCATACAAATTGGAAAATACCTTCAATCAAGTCAAGAAACTTACTAAATCATCGCAAACTACATATGATCACAAACTGACTTCTCGTTATTCATAAGCAATCATAAAGTTCAAAACTTTTTGTTAAAATTCAACTTAATGCACCCATCAATATCAATCAAAAATAAAAGAAAAGAAAAGAAGGAGGATACTGACGGAGATCGGGATCGGGTTGTTGTCGGCGTCAGGCGTCGGATGCGGGCACGCCTGATTGGGTCGATGCGTGGGTTGTTGTCGGCGTCAGGCGTTCGAATGCAGGCACGTCTGAGATTTGGTCGACGCGCGGATCGAGGCAGCGGGAGGAGGCGTCGGAAGGCTTGATTGAAGGTTTACTACTGGATTGGGGATTTCGGATTGGGAGGGGTGTCGGGATTGGTTAGGGTTAGGGTGTGGGTTTTGAAAGAGATCGGGAGAGAAGATTGGAGTAGTCCGGTTCTATAGAAGAGAGAAAGAAATCAATTTCACGTGTAATACACGTTCCCAATTGCACGTGTAATACACGTTTTCATTTAAGTTATTTAATCTCAACCATTGATCGGCTAGATCAATACAATATATGAACGGCTAAGATCGTCTCCCGACAGATTTTTTTTTATATTGTGGCTTTTATAATAGAAATATATATATATATATATATATATATATATATATATATATATATATATATATATATATATATATATATTATATTTATCGTACCCACCAACGCAACTGTATCGTACTTTTTTTAGAAAATGACGTATCCCCATACCCGTGTCATGTCGTACTTACACCCCGTATCTGTATGTGTAATGACAAGCCCAAACTATAGGCAACTATATCTTTAGGCCTGGTGTACCTTGCTCTAGTTTTAGTACATTCACAGAGGGTGCAAACCCTGCAAAATATTCTTATAGTCACATTATTATCATTCATCATTTAGACAAGATTAACCCAGTGAACCGCATTGAAACAAAGCTAGAGGTTCCTTGGCTAGTGCCTTGTGCCAAAAATGTTAAATACTTAAGTTTTGCTTGATTTTGTATTAGAAAATTCACACCTGAATGAAGGAAGAAATCTCTTTTTTCAGTTTCTGCAGTGCTTTTATTATTTCTACTATAGTTACACTGATAGCCAATGTATATGTCAACATCAATGGATAGGGCTGCAGTGGAGTATGAGAAAAAGGTACACGTAGAGAACCTTGAACAAAGTAACACAATGGAGAAGAATATGGTCATCATGGCTCGTGAGCTAGAGAGACTTCGCGCGGAACTTGTTAATACTGAAAAGAGAGCACGAGCAGCAACGACAGCTGCAACTAAGCAAGGTACTATGATTTCCAGTACAGCTGTTTTGATCTTCCATTAGGAATTCATTTAATTCAACTTAGGTTTCTGCCCTTTTCTCCCGAGGCCAGGGATATACTGAAAATTATGGTGATAATGGGATGCCATATGGAGGAAGCACATAGACTGAACAACATGGTCTTAATGGTTCTTAATATTTTGGTAACTTCTAATGGTTCTTAATTATTGTGTGCTCCAACTTTTCTCAAGTATTCGTATCATACTCAGTTAGAATATAAATATGTGAGCACTTAGATGGAGACATACAGTTAGAAAATTAATCAAAATTTATAGTAGAGGCTGTAATGCATAACTAGCATGGTTTTGTATCACAATAAACGAAATGGAGTTTTCCATTGGATAGTGTAGCTCGTGAAATTTGTTATTTCCCTATCATTTGATGAATAGATAAATAACCTCAAATTACATGATTTTTCATGTAGGATCATTCAGTTAGATTGTTTAAAATTCCCTTTTGTAGGTAGGCATATCTTGATAGGATAGGATCTATTGGTACAGAAAATTGTGGTTGATGGTAAATACACTTGTGGTTTCAACTTGGAATGGGATAGGAAAAAAAAATATTTAAAGATACAAAATCAGGAGAATTTTTGTTTTGTCACTTTTTTGACACTACAGTCTACACCGTTCGATTTATGTCAACGTGCAGACCATTTTTAACATTTAAATGGATACCTATTTGGTAGACGATTACCGTTTTCAAATAGTCATTATTTTTCACAATAGGTAACTTTGGTAATACTCTTATACCCATTCACCTGACTTGATCCAACCAACAGAGAGTGACTCATATTAGAAATTGGGTTTTAGTTACAACTAACAGTGTTTTTTCAAGGATTCCGAGAAATTGGGTATATATTATTCCAACCTAGCTGAGTTATTTTATGCCTGGGGAGCATTATTGCTGCTCTATGTGCCTATCCATTAGTTTATTTAATGTATCTGACCTTGAATGTTGAATTGTATTATTGTTATTGTATGAGTATTAATTAATTTCTCCTGACTATTACCTCAGCTATACTTCTTATCAGCAACATCTTCTAGCATGCCTGATTTTGATTTTTAAAACTTGTATAGCTTCTAACTTTTAAAAAAAAAAATCAGTAACAGAGTAAGAGAGGTGTGGATGATGGTTCTCAATATGGATCAGCGCCTTCTTTTTGTGGTCCATCCGACTTCCAACAAACTTATGCCCACAGATAAAATTCTGTATGGAAAATTCTGTCTTTTGTCTTCCTTAATCCCATCTTTTGGTAGATCCTCCTACTGTGCTCGATGTGTAAATAGTAGAAATTTTAATTGGCTATGTTATCTATAAAGCCCTTCTATTACTATCTATGGTCTTATAAAAGAACATTAGATGGTTTAAAAGGTTGTAGGTGAATATTAATTTTAAAAAGTTCTCCTGTTTAGCTACATTGTTTTGCTTATTTTGTTCGCATGCTGGCAACTAATAAGAAGACTTCAGATTATTGATTTAATTTTATTTCATTTGCTTGTGTACTTCATGGTGACAATCTTCCATAACTTACCAAGTGGTGCCCTACATCTTTACTGAAATCCACGATCGTGTGTGCCCATAGTTATTAATTTGAGAGTGTTTCTAAAGCTTTGCTCGGTTGAATATCTCGAGGAAAGAAAACCTAAACTGGGAATTCCCCAGCCTATCTCACTCCATGCAGTGTTTGTTTGCTTGCAATCGCCTGTCTACTGACTTTACCCACAGTGCAATATTCCCTTTGATTTGCAACTTAAAATTTAAAAGTAATCGCAAGTGGAAGAATAAGGAGATGACTAACGGTTTTTAGTTAAACTCATTAGAATTTAGAATATTGTAGCTCGTTACACCTTTGAAAGTCAATACTAGTCTGTGTACCTTCAACCGGCCCTGAATCTGGTCTGGTTTGGCAGGGTTACTTTGTCATTGCTAGTGAGGCGTTTGTTTTATCATTTGTTAGATAAGATTTTTGGTGGGTCAGATCTAACTCCAATTGTTTCCTTAGGCATTAAGTAGTTGTGCTTGAGGTGTCTTCCTTCTATAATGCGAGGCTTCAATCCTTATTCGGTTATTACTACCTACCTGATTTTTTAACATATATCGCGGTGTTGATGTACTCCCATGCCTAAGCTATGTATCCATAACTAATTGAATGTATTAATTGATGGAACATATACTCGTGTCATCATATATAACTGTGCATAATTCATCAATTACCGTGGTAGTTTGCTCTTTCAACTGAAATTACTAGGAATTATGGTCAACTCCTCAACTGGCTCAGAATCTCAGAAATTCTGCACCGTGTTTCCTTAGAGTCATTGCCTGTGTGTATGATTATTCTGATAAATTATGTAGTTAATTTTCAGTAAGATTTACAGCATATATGAGGGTTTCGATTTAACATAGTAACTACTTACTAGTGCAAGAAATTGTTTTTCAATGTTTCATTTGTTTGGTTAGCAATCACAGTTATAATGCAACTGCTAGTCTGCATCTAAACCTTGGTGCATGCGAACGATGATTGTCAGAGTTGCCGGGTTGGTGAGGATGATGATTACAGGATATCTTTATTGAAACATGGTTTTTAGTCTGATTTCTTAATTTCCTATCTTAAACTAGATAGCTTGGATTTTTTTTTTTTTTTTTAATTTTTTTCTTTTTTTTTAATGTTGAAGATCCAGCCTAGTCTTTACTGTATAATTTGATGTAAAATTTTCGATCTTCCAAGTCATTTTCACACCGGACCAGTTAATTTTGGTGGCATATATTATTATGTATATAATGCAAAATTTGGGGTTATTTTAATGATGATAAACATCCATTGAGCTGGTTCAGTTGGATGTCCGCATCTCTGCCAGTGAGCTAGGCACGTGCATATAAAACCAAAGCAACCTTGTGGTATTTTATAGTGCACAGAGCTCGTGATTTTTTTTGGTTGTTTATATGGATTTTCATGCCACATGTGATTGTGGTGGCATTTTCTGCTTGAATTTTGCCTGCTCTTTTATCAGATTGGTCATCGCACCTGCTCTATATACAGCTTGCATGGCAAATGGTGTATCTTTCACATCTCTTTGTTTTGTTCTAATTTTCAACGATATAGAGAATTAATGAGTCATATGATAAAAATTTGGTAGAGAGTGATCGAACATAGACTGGAAGTAAAAACTACAGTGTCTGAAAATTAGTTTGGGTTTATGCCTGAAAGGTCAGCAACAAAAGCAATTTATGTATTGAGGAGATTTATGAAAAAATATATGGAGAATAAGAAAGATCTACATATGGTTTTTATAGATCTAGAAAAAGCATATGATAAAGTCCCTAGAGACATGGTATGGTGGGTGTTAAATAATAAAAGAGTAACTATTCGGTATATTGAGGTAATTAAGGATATGTATGAAGGGGCAACGATCATAATTTGAACTATCACAGGAGATACTAGTAATTTTTCTATTATAGTACGTTTACACCAAGGTTCGGCTTTAACCCCCGACCTCTTTACTTTGGTTATGAATGAATTGACACGAGGAATACAAGATGAGGTGCCTTAGCGTATGCTTTTTGCCGATGAGTTCGTCCTAGTAGACTAGACTAGAGCAGGAATTAATGCTAAATTAGAATTGTGAAGAGAAACTTTGGAAGTTAGAGACTTTAGGATAAGTAGAACTAGAACATAGTATATGGAGTGTAATTTTAGTGATATTCGGAATACAACTGAGAAAGTAGTGAAGGTTGATGGCCAAGAGATATCTAAGAGAGACATTTTCGATATTTATGCTCGATTATATAAAGAGATGGAAAAATTTGTGAAGATGTTATACATATGATCCAAGCAGGGTGGCCTAAGTGGAGAAGTGCTAGTGGTATTTTGTGTGACAAACGTATACCTTTGAAGTTGAAGGAAAAATTTTATAGGACGGCTGTTAGAGCAGCAATGACGTATGGAGCAGAATGTTGGGCAATAAAGAAATAACATGTCTAAAAAATGAGTGTAGCGGAGATGAGGATGCTAAGATGGATGCGTGGTAAAATAAGAAATAATAGAATTAGAAATGATCATATACGAGACATGCTAAAGGTAGCTCCATTCTAAGATAAGTTAAGAGAGAATCATCTCAGGTGGTTTGGATATGTTATACGTAGACCTATTAGTAGTCCCGTTAGAAAAAGTGATTTGATAAGCATTGAGGGTAGAGTTAGGGGTAGAGGAAAATCTAAACTAACTTGGGTGGGAACGGTAAAAAAAATATATGATTGCTTGTGACCTTACAGAAGATATTGCGCTAAACCGAGCAGAATGGAAAACTATGATTCATGTAGCCGATCCCAACTAGTTGGGAAAAAGACTTTTTTTTTTTTTTAAATATATATATTTTTTGGGACTCTTCGTATAGTTTTGCAATGCCCAGTTGGGCGTATGATTTATTTATTTACAGACTAAAAAAACTTTTTATACTTGGAACTATTTAATAAAAGCCTATTTAGTCAATGGCAAAATTTAAAAAAACAGCACAAAAGTTTGGATCTGTTTAAAAAAACAGCACAAAAGTTTCACTTTTTAAAAAAACAGCACAATCTTTAATTTTCAACTGACAGAGTTAACAATCTGTTAACTTGTTTATACGTGCAATGCACGTACCTACGTAAAAAGACGAAAATACCCCCCATATAACCATCGAATCGTTCCCCTCCCTCTTCTTCCCCAATTACCGAGCGGAAAGAAAAACCCCAAATTGGAGAAAACCCTAATTGGAGAGAAAACCCTCTTCTTCCCCTCCCTCTTCTTCACGTACTTCCTTTAATAGATGACAAGAGCTTGATGGATGACAAGAGCTTGATGGATGGATGAGGATGAGGAGGTCCAAGAGTGGGTGCTTTGAATGTTGGTGAGCGGAATGCAAAGCAGCAGCAGCAGCAGCCGCCTGCGAAAATGGTTTCGGTACCAGCTAGGGAGAAGGGGGTTAGTAGTACTGGTAGTGCGAAGAAGGGTGGTGGTGCTGCTGCTAGTACTACTAATAGGAGGAATGCTTCTTCGGCGCGATCGAGATCACCCTCGAACAATGGGAGGGTTTTGAGTGAGAATGCAGGTGTTCATCCTCAGGCTCAGCAGCCGCAATTGCTTAGTAGGAGCTCGTCGAGGAAGGCTGAGAATTCGCCTTCTAGGAGAAACCCGATGACCGAGATTGATGAGAACTCACTCAGGGGAAACAACACAACCAACAAGGTAAATGATACAAATACATACCTCTTTTCATTGACAATTAGTACGAGAGCTGAATTGTTGTTGTTGTTATGTGTCGATTTGTTTGTCGCAGAAGAAAACGACTGATGTTGTTACGATTAAGAAGAACAACAACATCAATAGCTTTGTTCGCGAACAGCTCAAGAGTTGCAGGCCAAAGGAGAAGGAGAAAGAGCCTGAGATAGTGGAAGAAGGCAAAGAGATGAAAGAGGAGGAGATGTTCAACAACAGAGCATTGACAAGGACTAGATCATCGAGGAAATCTTCACGCGATTTTGACTACAATCTGGGTTTAAATTACCCAGACACCAATGCAACAACAGCTTATACCTCCTCCTCCTCCTCCTCCTTACTTGTCGAAGATATCCAGAACTACCACCAGGTCTCCCTTCCTGCTTGTGTATCCAAGGCATGCTCCATTCTAGAAGCTGTTGCTGATCTCAATTCATCGTCTTCAGATCAACCGAATGGTCGGTTTGCGATGAGGGGGTTGAATCAGAAGGATCCATTTGTCGAAACTGAGGTGAAAGGAAAGGATGATCTGATGGAGCCATGTCTCGAGAAGTATACATCTGAAATGGAACCCCAAGAATTGGTTTGTGTTGCTGCTTAGGACTCTGTGATTGAATGAATTGGTTTGTGTTGTAATGCTGCTGTGACTCTTTCGGAGTTATATTTTCGTATAATGTAGTCTTCGATTTATCATACACATTGTTTTAGATGAAGGTCATGGGAAATGACATTGGGCAATGTTTCCTTCTTGTGAAATTGGCAATGTCCTGAGTAATTGCTGAGCCGAATTTCTAGTTGCTAGTCGTTTGAGATTACGTAATGTCATCATGGATAACTCGAAACTTTGACAGATGCATTTAGATTATATATGACAGAGATTTGATCTGTTGGTAACAAGTTGCAATTTTCCTGAATAGGAAATAGCTACACAGGACCATGGATATAGTTTGTTTCGTTCATTCAATGCATAGGTCTTTGTTAGAGTAGTTGTTTCGAGTATTTCATCACATTTTGATGATTTTGATTAAAGCTTGGTCGGTCTTTGTTAGAGTGAGAGTTGAAGTTTATGAAACATGTATAGAAGAGGGTGAACAAAAACCTCAAATAAGCTTCATAAGTTTTGCAAGGGGTTGAGGGATTAAGAAGTGAGTCGCGCAGCCTGTCATAACAAAACATGAACCAAACACCATCAATCACAGAGAGCAAGAAGTATACTTTCTTTGAACACTATCGAACACATTGAACAAAGCAGCAAATGATGTTTGCTATTTGATCAACAAATACCCATCCATGAGCAAAAGTTGAATGTAAAGCTAGAAAGCGCTTGCTTTTGGGCTCCACAGAGTTGAATGCAATGTCCATAAAGAGTTGCAAGCCAAAGAAAGCAAACCGAATTTAATAAAGATTCGTCCAAATGCGGTTAAAGTGTTTATTTGAGATTCACTTTAAGAAGTCCATGCCAAAACAAATGCTAAAAGAAACCATGACAAATACATGTGAGGCATTTTCTCTTCTTGAAACCAAAGAAAACCAACAATGGAAGACACAGAATCTCAAATAAGCAACAAGTCACTGGGAAGCATTTGAAATTCAGAGAAGCTGTTCTGTATCGTCAAAATTTCCCCATAATTGAGTAACAAAACTCACACCAGCTGAGAACAGATACATAAACTCGATATGATACAAACTGTAAATATTCAAAACTACAAGTTCAGAAGAAACAGCTAATCTTGGTCATGCTTGTTGTTTCACTATCAAAATCCTGGAGGGCCAAATCCTGGAGGAACATCTCGGCCTCTATGAACAAGTTAATCTTGGAGGAATCCCCAGAACCGACCCTGGTTCTGATATATTCTCTGCTGTTGTATCTGGCTTTGGCATCTCAGCAGGTATGTTGAAGTAAGGCTGACTTCCATCTGATGTAAAAGAGGCATAGGTGAACATTGGTGCCGAGACTACTGCTGCTTGATTTGCATTCATAGGTACAGCATAGTTTAGCGGTTGATTAGGAGCTGCCTGAAAATTGGAGAAAGAAGTTTCAGGGGGAATTCCCCCAGTGGATTTGTCAGAAGGAAACTGCTCAGAGTTGGGGTTTTGTTGGTAGGGAGGATTGGGGTTCTGAGACTGGGGGAATGGTGGTGGCTTTGGCTGAAGTGGAGGTCTTGGCGATGGATCTCTTAGATCCCGCAGCTGAGGGAGGGGAAGAAGAGGGAGGGGAAGAAGAGGGTTTTCTCTCCAATTAGGGTTTTCTCCAATTTGGGGTTTTTCTTTCCGCTCGGTAATTGGGGAAGAAGAGGGAGGGGAACGATTCGATGGTTATATGGGGGGTATTTTCGTCTTTTTACGTAGGTACGTGCATTGCACGTATAAACAAGTTAACAGATTGTTAACTCTGTCAGTTGAAAATTAAAGATTGTGCTGTTTTTTTAAAAAGTGAAACTTTTGTGCTGTTTTTTTAAACAGATCCAAACTTTTGTGCTGTTTTTTTAAATTTTGCCTTAGTCAATAGTACTTTACAAAACTGTTTGTTTCTATGTTTTCTACCCTTTTTTCGTCACATTCGAAGAAGTGCTGTTAGCTTTTTAGATCTTAGGGAAGAAAGATTTGTAGAACAATAAAGATTAAATTTTTCTTTTAAAAAAAAAATAATAAAGATTAAATTGAATGATTTTTTAAATTGAGCATATTAATAAACAACCTATATACTACAATGGACGACTGTGGTCCAGTGTTAGGCCTCTTAACTATGGTCTAGTGTTAGGCCTCTTAACTATGGTCTAGTGTTAGGCCTCTTAACTAATGAACAAAAGATCATGGGTTCAATCTCCGCTTGCATCATTCATTTGCTATGAGATTATTGTGAGAGTGTGTGTGACTACAGCCTTGTAAAAAATTAAAAAAATAAAAAAAATAAAAAAATCTAATATGAATAAAAATCATGGCTGATCTCTACCGAACGATTCTAGCACGAATCGCAAAGCAACAGACTAGGTTTAATATGATTTGAGATCAAGGAAATTTCTATACTTACCAGAGATCTCTCCATAACGGATCTCTTCCGAACCTATAAATAGAACATCTACCGTACTAGGTTTAACGCTTCGTTTTACAGGTCGGCAAGTTAGCTCCTTCCTCTACCTATCCACTCAATTTCTCATTGAATACAGAACAAGTGTCAGGATTACGACTAATTTTCCGAATACAAGAATGTTGCTCCCACGCCTAAACAAACAACCGCAACAAATTCCATTATTGATAACTTAATAAATAATTATTATTCGAAAGAATCATCAAATCAAACAGTCACAAAATCCTAACAAATTCAATTAATCTAGTCTTTCAATTCATTTGTCTAGAATGTACCTGTCATTTCCTTAAATTGGGATTATTGACTAGTACTATAAATTTGGAGAAGCACGGGCCACCAACCACTACATCTGAGGTGGAAACTAATTAATATTGACGATTTGCTCGCGCTATAAAGGAGAGGACAAGACAAGCTTACGAGATACGAAGGAATATACTTACTACGTTTCAAATTCCATAAAAAGACAAAAGAAAAATAACGGAGAGACGTGATTGAAATCTCAACATTGACTCATCGATGGATCGTGTATTATGATACGATTGATTTTTAATCTCAACTGTATTGCCTTAAAAAGAGCTCGTCCACAGGGTGCGTGAGCCCTCCACACGCTCCTGTCCACACTCACTAATTTAAGTTGTCAGTGTTTATTTTTTTTTTTTTTGAGGAAAAGGTGGATTGTCAGTGTTTATTTACTTACACGTACTAGTATTTTCACGAAATTTCTTAAAATTATGAATAATACTATAATTAGCATTTAAAATTCACGTAGTTAACCTTAATAGATTTAGCACTGTTGTAATGAAGAGACACAAGCAATATACTCCCTGTTATATAACACAGCTGGGCTGCTTATATGTAGTTGTTGTGGGTAAAAATCTGGTCTCATCCGAACCGTCTGATCTCTTTAAGATCCTGAAATCCACCGGAGCAGGCTTACATGCTCCATGGGCCGCTAACCGGTCCTCTACACTCATCTGGCCCACAAAGAAGGGTCAATCCGGTCTATTAGGGTTCCCCCTCTCTGCCTATAAATATCAGACCCCCTCCACTATAACCAGGTAATGAACTTTAGCCTCCAAAATTCTAGATGTCCTTTCTTTTCTCTTCCAGTCACTGACTTGATCGTCGGAGGGTCCGCCACTGGAAAACTCCCGGTGTTTCTGGACTTTGTGCAGGAGTTCAGTGGCCGACAACAAGGACAACCACCAGCAGATCTGCTTCCCATCCGATTCAGATCTACGACTAAGATCTGTCCATCCCCCTCATACATCGAACTCATCATATGTTGCTCCCACGCCCTAAAAACATCAGCATCAGATTGACACCGTCTGTGGGAACTCAGCGTATATCCAACCTTTTCTCAAAATCCTGCTCTCATTAATCTCTTCTCCGATGGCTCCCAAAGCCAAGAAAATCACCACGGCGGGCCACCACGCCGAACCTCTCCCCCCACCTCGTCCATCGCGCAATCGAGCGGTTACCCGACTCACCCCGCCACAACCCACTTGCTCCAGTCCCAAATGTTTCCCGCTTAGTGGCTCGAAATCCCGAGCCCTCAAAGGTCCCTGACCTCCAAAATATCATAAATAACTGACTGAACGAGGACGACTTCTGCAACCGCCTCAGTCGCTCCAGGAACGAGGCACCCTCCTACCACGATCTGAGCCGAAGCCGTCACTCCTCCCATCCGAACGACAGGGAGCACAGCCGATCTCCAAGGGGTCGCCGACCTCCCAATGGTTTAGCGGAAGGAGGCCACATTACCAGGGCCAAATTTCAGGAGTCCCGGGATGAGATCCTTCAGCACTCTGAGGTGGAGCCCAGAACGAACACACCCAACACCATTACAGTGAAGGCAACCACCGAATCATAGGGGACGAGAATAAGGAGTCCCACGGGTCAACCCGATCCGAGGACGGGAGGATGTCGTCCTCAAGTGGCTACAAGAGATGGAAGACGGCTTGGCCCAGATCAGAGAAAGCAAGAGCCAGCCGAACTGGGGGTACAGACCCGTTTAGCCCCCCTTTCTCCTCTCATATCTTAGAAGACCCAATCCCGAGGACCTTTAAGCCACCTGCCTTTGAAACTTACAACGGAGAGTCGGATCCGGCTGATCACATGGCGGGCGTTAAAACCCTCATGATGATTCACAACGCTTCGGATGCCTTCCTCTGCCGTGCATTTCGGACCACATTACGCGCCCAGCTCGGGAATGGTTCCCTGACTCGCTCCCAATTCCATTTCCTCCTTCCACCAGCTCGAGAAGAACTTCCTTGCCCACTTCATTACTAGCCGTAAGGCTGAGAAGACCAGCTCCTCCCTACTAGATTTGAAGCAGAAGGATGGAGAGTCCCTCCGGACTTCGTTCGGAGGTTCACCACTGAAGCCCAATCGATTTCCTCCATCGACTCCTGGGTTGTAGCTGCGGCTTTCCGACACAATGTTAGGTATGACTTGTTGAAGGCGTTCCTCGCCAAGAAGCCTCTGGTAGACTTCCTTGACCTCTTTCCCAGGAGTGAGAAGTATATCCGAACCGAAGAGGCATTGCACCCAGCTGGCCGAAGGGATTCCCCCGCAAGAGGGAAGAGGAAGGCAGATAGTGTTGAGGCACCAAAGAAGATCCAGAAGGATGCCTCAGGGCAGAAGCGCCCACCTCTGATCCACAGGTTCAACAAATTCACTCCGCTCAACCCGAGTGTATCCGCCATCCTAATGGAGATAGAAGGTGACGACGTCTTTCGACATCCTCCTCGAACCAACAATGACAATAAGAAAATGGACCGTAGGTTCTACTGCCGCTTCTACATGGGCCATGGCCACGAGACTAACAACTATCGGGCTCTGAATGATGAGATCGAAGCCATCATCCGAAGGGGATACTTGAAGAAGTTCACTATAGATGAGCCGCGAACCTTTCCTCCCCCTCGGGGTACTAACAGGCAACTTGAAGCCGAAGCCGAGCCTCAGAGCTCCAAAGGACTAGCCATACTCCATTGTGTCCACGGTGGGCCAATAGGCGGGGATTCAAATTCGTCCCACCGAGCTTTCATCCGCGAGGTCAATTATGTCCATAACTATCTTCCGCCTCGACGTCCTAGGCTTTCAGTCTCCTTCTCTGATAAAGACCTCGAGGGCATCAGGGTCCCTCATTGTGACGCCCTGATCATCAGCTTCAGTCTCGCCAACCATGAGGTCCACTGAATCCTTCTCGACAATGGGAACTCGGTCAATATCATGTTCCCTGCAGCCTTCGAGGCACTGAAGCTCTCTCTGGATAGGTTGAAGCCCGCATGCTACACTGTTCATGGGTTCTTAGGTGTCCTAGTCCAAATCGAGGGAATTATCACATTGGACGTCACAGCTGGGAAGTCCCCAACCTCCCGAACCGAGACAATAGACTTCATGGTTGTCAATGTCAAGGTCGCGTACAATGCCATCCTCGGCCGTCCCGGACTTGCTTCCTTTCAAGCAGTGCCCTCTGCCTATCACATGAAGATGAAGTTTCCGACTGAGTCCGGGGTTAGGGTCGTCATGGGAAATCAAGAAGCTGCTCAAGCCTGCTATATAGCAACAGTGGGAAGCTTGGTTCTCCCCCTCGATGCGGTTGAATTGCCCTACGACCGAAGTCTCATCGGCTCTGAGCCCGTGGACGAGTTGGAGGAAGTCCCTTTTTCCGAGACAGATCCTTCCAAAAAGTTCAGAGTGAGCAAGTCACTCAATCCCGACCTCAGGAACAACCTCATCAACTGTGTCTGGCGGAACCTGAAATTATTCACTTGGATGCCCTTGGACATGCCTAAAATTTTTGAGGATCTTATAATGCAAAGATTGAGAGTCTTGCCAGACTCCAAGCCTGTACATCAAAAGCGAAGAAAGTTCGCCCCAGAGAGGCAACATGCAATGAAGAAAGAGGTGGAGAAGCTCCTCTCCGCTGGCTTCATCCAAGAGGTTAGCTGTCAGGAGTGGTTGGCCAACATCGTCATGGTCAAGAAGTCCAACGAAAAATGGAGAATACGCATTAATTTTACGGACCTCAACAAGGCCTGTCTGAATGATCCCTTCCCTCTGCTGAACATCGATGCTATAATTGATGCAACATCTGGCCACGAGCTATTGAGCTTCATGAATGCTTTCTCAGGCTATAACCAGATCCGAATGTTTCCCCCCGACATTCTGAAGATAACTTTCATGACCGACCAAAGGCTCTAGTGCTATAGATTCATGCCCTTTGGACTCAAGAACGCCGGTGCAACATACCAGAGGCTTGTCAATAGAGTCTTCAAAGAGCAAATTGGGCGCAACATGGAGGTATATGTCGACGATATGCTCGTCAAAAGTCTGAAAGGGGAGGACCATGTTAGAGACCTCGAGGAGGTCTTTGAGGTCCTGAGGATGCACAATATTAGGCTCAACCCTTCCAAATGCATTTTCAGCATTACCTCTGGAAAATTTCTTGGCTAGCCGGTGCGGGATTGAAGCAAATCTCGAGAGATCAAGGCCATATAAGATATTGCCCCTCCCAAGAATGTGAAGGAAGTCCAGAGGCTCATCGGTCGCCTAGCTGCCATTGGGCGGTTCCTGTCTAGATCGGGGGAGAAGTCTTTCCCTTTTTCAAGGCCCTTCTTGGGGCGAAAAGCTTCAAATGGGGAGAACCACAACAGTAGGCCTTTGACCAGCTAAAGCTCTACCTCACCAACCTCCCGCTTCTCAACAAGCCCGAGCCGGGTGAGATCCTCTATTTTTACCTGGCTGCATCGGAACAAGCACTCAGTGCTGTCCTAGTCAGAGAGGACGATGGGGTCCAAAGAACCATCTATTACGTCAGAAAAGTCCTGCAAGATGCCAAGCTCTGATACACCAAAATGAAGAAGGTCACATATGCCCTGGTCATGGCTGCGTGGAAACACTGTCTCTATTTTCAGGCCCACTCCATTCAAAGTACAGACCGATCATCTGCTTAAACAAGCCCTCAACAAACCGGAGAATTCAGGTCGGTTAATCAAGTGGTCAATCGAGCTGAGCCAGCATGATATTATCTACAAGCCGAGGACTGCCATTAAGGGACATATGCTAGCCGAATTCATCATAGAATGCACAATCCCAGATACTCCCGACGAACGGCATGATGAGCCTATGTAGGAGCTTTACATAGACGACACTTCCTATGAAGAAAGGAGTGGAGCCGGAGTCATACTAAGCGGCCCTGACAGCTTTATCCTACAGTACTCCCTACGCTTCAGTTTCAGAGTGTATTTAATAAAAGTGTTATACTTGGAACTACTTAATAAAAGCGTTCTTAGTCAATAGTACTTTACAAAATTGTTTGTTTCTATGTTTTCTACCCTTTTTTCGTCACATTTGAAGAAGTGTTTTTAGCTTTTTCGATCTTAGGGAAGAAAGATTTGTCGAACAATAAGGTTAAATTGAATGAATTTTTTAAATTGAGCATATTAATAAACAACCTATGTACTACGTTGGGCCACTGCGGTCTGGTGTTTAGTCTCTTAACTAATGAACAAAAGATCAAGTGTTAAATCTCCACTTGCATCATCCATTTATTATGAGATTATTGTGAGAGTGTGCGTGTATGGCTACAATCTTGTTAAAAAAAAATAAAAATAAAAAAGAATCCATTATTGATAACTTAATAAATCTCTAATATTATAATGAGAGAAGACCTTAGTGTCATTTGTCATTTTGTCATTCTACCAACATGTACAACGCACGTACATAACTAATATAAAAGAAGTTTCTGGTTCAAATCCTCCGTATCTGAGAGTTTTTATTTGTATTTTTTGAAATTATTAAAACGTGCATCGCACGTGTAAATTACTAATAATAATTATTCGGAAGAATCATCAAATCAAACAGTCACAAAATCCTAACAAATTCAATTAATCTAGTCTTCCAATTCATTTGTCTAGAATGTACCTGTCATTTCCTTAAATTGGGATTATTGACTAGTACTATAAATTTGGAGTAGCCCGGACCACCAACCACTATATTTGAGGTGGAAATTAATTAATATTGACGATTTGCTCACGCTATAAAGGAGAGGACAAGACAAGCTTACGAGATACGAAGGAATATACTTACTACGTTTCAAATTCCATAAAAAGACAAAAGAAAAATAACGGAGAGACGTGATTGAAATCTCAACATTGACTCATCGATGGATCGTGTATTATGATACGATTGATTTTTAATCTCAACTGTATAGACCTAAAAAGAGCTCGTCCACAGGGTGCGTGAGCCCTCCACACGCTCCTGCTCACACTCACTAATTTAAGTTGTCAGTGTTTATTTACTTACACGTACTAGTTTTTTCACGAAATTTCTTAAAATTATGAATAATACTATGATTAGCATTTAAAATTCACGTAGTTAACCTTAATAGATTCAGCACTGTTGTAATGAAGAGACACAAGCAATATACTCCCTGTCTGTATATAACACAGCTGAGCTGCTTATATGTAGTTGTTGTGGGTAAAAATTTGGTCTCATCCGAACCGTCCGATCTCTTTAAGATCCTGAAATCCACCAGAGCAGGCTTACATGCTCCATGGGCCGCTAACTGGTCCTCTACACTCATCTGGCCCACAAAGAAGGGTCAATCCGGTCTATTAGGGTTCCCCCTCTCTGCCTATATATATCAGATCCCCTCCACTATAACCAGGTAATGAACTTTAGCCTCCAAAATTCTAGATGTTCTTTCTTTTCTCTTCCAGTCACTGACTTGATCGTCGGAGGGTTCGCCACCGGAAAACTCCCGGTGTTTCTGGACTTTGTGCAGGAGTTCAGTGGCCGACAGCAAGGACAACCACCAGCAGATCTGCTTCCCATCCGATTCAGATCTACAACTAAGATCTGTCCATCCCCCTCATACATCGAACTCATCATATGTTGCTCCCACGCCCTAAAAACATCAGTATCAGATTGACACCGTCTGTGGGAACTGAGCGCATATCCAACCTTTTCTCAAAATCCTGCTCTCATTAACCTCTTCTCCGATGGCTCCCAAAGCCAAGAAAATCACCACGGCGGGCCACCACGCCGAACCTCTCCCCCCACCTCGTCCATCGCGCAATCGAGTGGTTACCCGACTCACCCCGCCACAACCCACTTGCTCCAGTCCCAAATGTTTCCCGCTTAGTGGCTCGAAATCCCGAGCCCTCAAAGGTCCCTGACCTCCAAAATATCATAAATAACTGACTGAACGAGGACGACTTCCGCAACCGCCTCAGTCGCTCCAGGAACGAGGCACCCTCCTACCACGATCTGAGCCGAAGCCGTCACTCCTCCCATCCGAACGACAGGGAGCGCAGCCGATCTCCAAGGGGTCGCCGACCTCCCAATGGTTTAGCGGAAGGAGGCCACATTACCAGGGCCAAATTTCAGGAGTTCCGGGATGAGATCCTTCAGCACTCTGAGGTGGAGCCCAGAACGAACACACCCAACACCATTACAGTGAAGGCAGCCACCGAATCATAGGGGACGAGAATAAGGAGTCCCACGGGTCAACCCGATCCGAGGACGGGAGGATGTCGTCCTCAAGTGGCTACAAGAGATGGAAGACGGCTTGGCCCAGATCAGAGAAAGCAAGAGCCAGCCGAACTGGGGGTACAGACCCGTTTAGCCCCCCTTTCTCCTCTCATATCTTAGAAGACCCAATCCTGAGGACCTTTAAGCCACCTGCCTTTGAAACTTACAACGGAGAGTCGGATCCGGCTGATCACATGGCGGGCTTTAAAACCCTCATGATGATTCACAACGCTTCGGATGCCCTCCTCTGCCGTGCATTCCGGACCACATTACGCGCCGGGAATGGTTCCCCGACTCGCTCCCAATTCCATTTCCTCCTTCCACCAGCTCGAGGAGAACTTCCTCGCCCACTTCATTACTAGCCGTAAGGCTGAGAAGACCAGCTTCTCCCTACTAGATTTGAAGCAGAAGGATGGAGAGTCCCTCCGGACTTCGTTCGGAGGTTCACCACTGAAGCCCAATCGATTTCCTCCATCGACTTCTGGGTTGTAGCTGCGGCTTTCCGACATAATGTTAGGCATGACTTGTTGAAGGCATTCCTCGCCAAGAAGCCTCTGGTAGACTTCCTTGACCTCTTTCCCAGGAGTGAGAAGTATATCCGAACCGAAGAGGCATTGCACCCAGCTGGCCGAAGGGATTCCCCCGCAAGAGGGAAGAGGAAGGCAGATAGTGTTGAGGCACCAAAGAAGATCCAGAAGGATGCCTCAGGGCAGAAGCACCTACCTCTGATCCACAGGTTCAACAAATTCACTCCGCTCAACCCGAGTGTATCCGCCATCCTAATGGAGATAGAAGGTGACGACGTCTTTCGACATCCTCCTCGAACCAACAATGACAATAAGAAAATGGACCGTAGGTTCTACTGCCGCTTCAACATGGGCCATGGCCACGAGACTAACAACTATCGGGCTCTGAATGATGAGATCGAAGCCATCATCCGAAGGGGATACTTGAAGAAGTTCACTATAGATGAGCCGCGAACCTTTCCTCCCCCTCGGGGTACCAACAGGCAACTTGAAGCCGAAGCCAAGCCTCAGAGCTCCAAAGGACTAGCCATACTCCATTGTGTCCACGGTGGGCCAATAGGCGGGGATTCAAATTCGTCCTACCGAGCTTTCATCCGCGAGGTCAATTATGTCCATAACTGCCTTCCGCCTCGACGTCCTATGCTTTCAGTCTCCTTCTCTGATAAAGACCTCGAGGGCATCAGGGTCCCTCATTGTGACGCCCTGATCATCAGCTTCAGTCTCGCCAACCATGAGGTCCACCGAATCCTTCTCGACAATGGGAACTCGGTCAATATCATGTTCCCTGCAGCCTTCGAGGCACTGAAGCTCTCTCTGGATAGGTTGAAGCCCGCATGCTACACTGTTCATGGGTTCTTAGGTGTCCTAGTCCAAATCGAGGGAATTATCACATTGGACGTCACAGCTGGGAAGTCCCCAACCTCCCGAACCGAGACGATAGACTTCATGGTTGTCAATGTCAAGGTTGCGTACAATGCCATCCTCGGCCGTCCCGGACTTGCTTCCTTTCAAGCAGTGCCCTCTGCCTATCACATGAAGATGAAGTTTCCGACTGAGTCCGGGGTTAGGGTCGTCATGGGAAATCAAGAAGCTGCTCAAGCCTGCTATATAGCAACAATGGGAAGCTTGGTTCTCCCCCTCGATGCGGTTGAATTGCCCTACGACCGAAGTCTCATCGGCTATGAGCCCGTGGACGAGTTGGAGGAAGACCCTTTTCCGAGGCAGATCCTTCCAAAAAGTTCAGAGTGAGCAAGTCACTCAATCCCGACCTCAGGAACAACCTCATCAACTGTGTCTGGCGGAACCAGAAATTATTCACTTGGATGCCCTTGGACATGCCTAAAATTTTTGAGGATCTTATAATGCAAAGATTAAGAGTCTTGCCAGACTCCAAGCCTGTACATCAAAAGCGAAGAAAGTTCGCCCTAGAGAGGCAACATGCAATGAAGAAAGAGGTGGAGAAGCTCCTCTCCGCTGGCTTTATCCAAGAGGTTAGCTATCAGGAGTGGTTGGCCAACATCGTCATGGTCAAGAAGTCCAACGAAAAATGGAGAATACGCATTAATTTTACCGACCTCAACAAGGCCTGTCTGAATGATCCCTTCCCTCTGCTGAACATCGATGCTATAATTGATGCAACATCTGGCCACGAGCTATTGAGCTTCATGAACGCTTTCTCAGGCTATAACCAGATCCGAATGTTTCCCCCCAACATTCTGAAGACAACTTTCGTGACCGACCAAAGGCTCTAGTGCTATAGATTCATGCCCTTTGGACTCAAGAACGCCAGTGCAACATACCAGAGGCTTGTCAACAGAGTCTTCAAAGAGCAAATTGGGCGCAACATGGAGGTATATGTCGACGATATGCTCGTCAAAAGTCTGAAAGGGGAGGACCATGTTAGAGACCTCGAGGAGGTCTTTGAGGTCCTGAGGATGCACAATATTAGGCTCAACCCTTCCAAATGCATTTTCAGCATTACCTCTGGAAAATTTCTTGGCTAGCCGGTGCGGGATTGAAGCAAATCTCGAGAGATCAAGGCCATATAAGATATTGCCCCTCCCAAGAATGTGAAGGAAGTCCAGAGGCTCATCGGTCGCCTAGCTGCCATTGGGCGGTTCCTGTCTAGATCGGGGGAGAAGTCTTTCCCTTTTTCAAGGCCCTTCGAGGGGCGAAAAGCTTCAAATGGGGAGAACCACAACAGTAGGCCTTTGACCAGCTAAAGCTCTACCTCACCAACCTCCCGCTTCTCAACAAGCCCGAGCTGGGTGAGATCCTCTATTTTTACCTGGCTGCATCGGAACAAGCACTCAATGCTGTCCTAGTCAGAGAGGACGATGGGGTCCAAAGAACCATCTATTCCGTCAGAAAAGTCCTGCAAGATGCCAAGCTCTGATACACCAAAATGAAGAAGGTCGCATATGCCCTGGTCATGGCTGCGTGGAAACACTGTCTCTATTTTCAGGCCCACTCCATTCAAAGTACAGACCGATCATCTGCTTAAACAAGCCCTCAACAAACCAGAGAATTCAGGTCGGTTAATCAAGTGGTCAATCGAGCTGAGCCAGCATGATATTATCTACAAGCCGAGGACTGCCATTAAGGGACATATGCTAGCCGAATTCATCATAGAATGCACAATCCCAGATACTCCCGACGAACGGCATGATGAGCCTATGTAGGAGCTTTACATAGACGACACTTCCTATGAAGAAAGGAGTGGAGCCGGAGTCATACTAAGCGGCCCTGACAGCTTTATCCTACAGTACTCCCTACGCTTCAGTTTCAGAGTGTATTTAATAAAAGTGTTATACTTGGAACTACTTAATAAAAGCGTACTTAGTCAATAGTACTTTACAAAATTGTTTGTTTCTATGTATTCTACCCTTTTTTCGTCACATTTGAAGAAGTGTTTTTAGCTTTTTCAATCTTAGGGAAGAAAGATTTGTCGAACAATAAGGTTAAATTGAATGAATTTTTTAAATTGAGCATATTAATAAACAACCTATGTACTACGTTGGGCCACTGCGGTCTGGTGTTTAGTCTCTTAACTAATGAACAAAAGACTAGGAGTTAAATCTCCAGTTGCATCATCCATTTATTATGAGATTATTGTGAGAGTGTGCGTGTATGGCTACAACCTTGTTAAAAAAAAATAAAAATAAAAAAGAATCCATTATTGATAACTTAATAAATCTCTAATATTATAATGGGAGAAGACCTTAGTGTCATTTGTCATTTTGTTATTCTACCAACATGTACAACGCACGTACATAACTAATATAAAAGAAGTTTCTGGTTCAAATCCTTCATATCTGAGAGTTTTTATTTTTATTTTTTGAAATTATTAAAACGTGCATCGCACGTGTAAATTACTAATAATAATTATTCGGAAGAATCATCAAATCAAACAGTCACAAAATCCTAACAAATTCAATTAATCTAGTCTTTCAATTCATTTGTCTAGAATGTACCTGTCATTTCCTTAAATTGGGATTATTGACTAGTACTATAAATTTGGAGAAGCACGGGCCACCAACCACTACATTTGAGGTGGAAAGTAATTTTGATGCAAACGGATAGAGTCAAAAGACTCCAGCCAGATCAATATAATAAATAAAAATCACAGTACAAAAGCATACACGGAGGGTTTTACCAGAGGTAAAACAAAGATAAGAATATACAACCAGCAGACGAAATAAAACAAGCAGTAATAATAACAACAAAAGAGCCGAAGAGCCACCACTCAGACCCGAAACAGCTAAGGCAATGAACTCCTGGAGAGGGAAGAAGAGATGACCAAGCTCCAAGCCTAGAAAGGGACGCCAGAGCTGCGAGATAAACTACCATCGGCCTTGACTGGTGGGAGAAGGGTGCTTGCAACCACCGGAGGGGGGGGGACCGCTGCAATGAGACGCAAGCACTCAGCCCGGAACAACACGCGACGGTGGGAGCTTCGGAACGACAACGCAGCGAGAGAGTGCTGCGGACAAGAACCGAACAAAACCGAGAAGGGGAGTGGGCTGTGCTGCCCAAAAGGGTAGTCCACCCGCCACCGAAAAAAATAAAAAACTGACTCCAATCACCAATGGTGACCAGCCAGATAACGCAGCTGCGCGCGATCCTCCGCGAAGCACAACCAGGGTAAGGCCATAATAGAGAAGTCAAAGTGAAAAGAAATTGCAGAATGAGAGTAAACCAAGCTAGAGCGAGACAGAAAATAGAAGAACAATAAGCCGCTCAAGATCACAACAAGCTATCTAATCAAAGCTGGGATAAAATAAAGGCCAACAGCATAGACAGTACCGATTACAAGCCAAAGAGATGGAGCGGGAATACAACCACGCTCGCCCACCTAACTAGTAATCGCAAATCACAGAGAATCCCAACGGATAAACCGTCCATTAAACAGCCTACTTAAGGTGAAACAACAGTGCAACAATCAAAGAGTTAGAGCACAGAGGAGAAATACAACATATAAAGGACTTAGAGAGGGTGACAAAGAGGTAAACCCAGGAACCAAATAGGTCCAAAAGAGTTGTGGCAGCTAGCAACAGGCCGCAGAGCCAAACACACAAACTGGGGACCAGAGCACCCACACAAAAACTGGGCCAAAATGCACCACTTGTCCAAATATGATGGCCCCCGAAACAAACCACAACACCACAAAAACTGGGTCAAAATTCACCACTAGTCCCAAGATGTTCAGCCCTGCAGGAAGAGTAAAACAGAGTGAGAACAAGAACTGGCACAGAGGAAAGAAATCTGAGAACAAACTGAAAAGCAGAAAAAAAGCACAATGAGTACTGATGCATCAAAAAAACACAGATACACCCAAACAGCAAAATGCTAAGCTAATCGAACGTAATGACTTAAAGAGGCAAGCTAATAAGGCCTTGGGTAATGACAGGAAAAGACAGTGAATAGGGCAGGGAAGGAAGGAAAAAAGGTAAGGGACAATGCCCAAACCGAGCCACTAATGATCGCTGAGAGAGTGGAAAATCAAAGGCGAAAATCGTGAACAGTAAGAACGCGAAGATTAACGGCCTAGGAGACCGAAAACACAACTGGCTTGTGATAACCAGAGCACGAAAATAAGGGACCGGCGAGAACGTAACCGCAACAAAGAAAGGGGAGAAAATTAGAGCGCGTTGAGGGAGGAGAGAACGACGAGCGAGTCATGAAGGCGGTGGGAGAAAAAACCTTGACGCTTAACGGCAGTAAGGGCCGAAGTCCAAAATTCGAAAAGAAACATGAACTCTTCTAAGAGAGAGGAGATAGGAGATGCCTTATTGGCGAAAATCCTACGATTTCTCTCTTTCCAGGTAATCCAGATAATGATGTGGACAGATAGGAGCCACCCCTTACGATATCTTGACAGACACGAAGGCGAATGCCAACTGGCGAGAAGAGAAGAGGGAAGGGTTGGGTTGGACCAAGCGAGGGCCACAAGTTTCCAAAGGGGCTTGATGGAGGGACAATCCACGAAAAGATGATCCGCTGATTCGAAGTCCACCAGGCAGAGACCACAAGGCTGACCCCACGCTAAATTTCTTTTATTAAGAACCTGGACGGTGAGAAGCTTGTTGTGGATGGCTAACCACGAGTTAATTTTGACCTTAAGAGGAGCGCAAGATTTCCAAATGAAGTCTGCCGCCGGTGACATAGTGCCACGAAAGTTAAGAAACCTATAGAGAGATTTAACTGAGAAGCTACCCGAGGCATTCCAGCGCCAGCTGATGCTCTCCGAGGGGTGCCACTCAAAGCGGTTGAGAAACGATAGCAATTGTTGCATCTCCCAAATAAGGTTTTGGGACAGGGGAGAGACTAAAGGGATATACCAAAATCTGGCGTTGTTAATCCAAATAAATGACTCTTCAACTGAAGCGTCAGGGAACTCTGCAAGGTTGAAGAGAGAAGGGAAAGTAGATGCAATTGAAATATTGCTTAACCAAATGTCGGACCAAAATTTGGTTCTCGAACCATCAGCGCAAAGGCGAGTAATGCTGGCTTGGAAGACAGGAGCGACTTTCCAAACGCCTTTCCAGAACGGGGAGGCAAAACGATGGATGGGGGAATTAAAATGCCACCATGGGGTAGAGGAGAAGTACGCTTCCTTAACACAAAGCACCCACGAGAGGTCAGGGAACTTGTGAAATCTCCACAGCCATTTACCTAAAAGAGCCAAGTTGTGATCACGAAGGTTCAAAGCTCCTAAGCCCCCGCTGGCTTTGGAGGAACAGACGATGTTCCAATTGCATAGATGCGAGCCCTGTTTATAATGTCCGGCGCCAGACCAGAAAAAGTAGCTACGAATTTGGTCAATTCTCTTAATGACCCACGAAGGGATATAATAGAATGACATCAGATAAAGAGGCATAGCCGAGAGAACGGAGTTAAGAAGTGTTAACCTCCCTCCTCGGGAGAGGAACTTACCCGTCCACACGTTCAATCTGGACTCAATTTTATCGATAATGGGGAGCCAATCCGCTTTGAGGAGTTTACCCCATCTGAGGGGAATACCCAGATAAGAGATAGGGAAGGAGGCTATGCGGCAGTTAAAGAATTGAGCGATCTCATTATGGCGGAGATCATTACCGCCAAGCCAATAAACCGAAGACTTATTGAAGTTGATCGCTAGCCCGGAGGCTTGTTCAAAACAATACAGCAGGAGCTTTAGGTTGCGTAAAACGGAGCGATCCGGTTTAGAGAAAATGATGGTGTCATCCGCATATTGGAGATTAAGGATACCGTCAAAATTATGGGAACGACCAATGCCCTCAATAGCATGAACCGAGCGAGCATTGCGGAGAAGTCTACTGAAGACATCTGCCACTAAGGCGAAAAGAAGGGACGAAAGGGGATCTCCTTGTCGAAGACCACGCTTAATCTTGAATTTATGGCCCTCGGATCCATTGATAATAATGGACGAGGTGCCAGATAACAAGCTGGACTGGATCCATCCGATCCATTTCTGGCCGAAGCCTCGATGGCGGAGAATATCCAGGAGAAAGTCCCAATGCACGTTATCGTAAGCTTTTTGAAAATCGAGTTTAAGGAGAATACCTTCCAGCTTGTGAAAGTGACTAAGTGAGATGATCTCTTGAGCTGCAGCTACACTATCCAGGATAAATCGATCCTTAATAAAGCCCGATTGGGCAGGATCAATAAGGGGAGGGATGACGGCGCTAAGCCTGGAAGCCAGGACCTTCATGATGATTTTGAAGGAGGTGTTAATCAGGCTAATCGGCCTGAAATCAGAAACCGAGTTGGCACCAGTTAATTTTGGAATAAGCACGATATGTGCGTAGTTGATGCGCTCAAAGGAGAAAGAGCCTTGATGCAGGTCTTGGAAAAGATCGAAGAGATCATCCTTAAGCCATGACCAGAATTTTTGAAAGAAGAAGGCGGGGAAGCCGTCCGGGCCAGGGGCCGATTCGCTTTTTAAGGCGAAGACAGCCGATTTGATCTCCTCTAAAGAGAAGGGCGCCTCAAGCGAGGATAAGTCGGTGTCCGGGTCACCATAGAGTTGTTGCCAATCGAGGGAGATCACACGAGGCTTGGAGGAGCCGATAAGGTTTTTGTAAAAGGCGAGGAATGATTTGTGAATATCAGTGTCAGAGCGAAGCTCCACACCTTGATCGATAATCAAGGGGATGTGATTACATCGGCGCCTATGGGAGGCAAATTGGTGAAAGAAGGCGGTGTTGCCATCACCTTCCTTCAACCATTTAAACCTAGCCCTTTGCGCCCACTTAAGGTGCTCTTGTTGGAGAATAACAGCATAATCACGCCTGCAAGCGCGCCTCTCCGCGAGGGCTGAGGGAGAGAGAGGAGCTTGTTCTTCCATCAGGTCAATCGACTGAATGGAGGCAAGAAGACTCTCTTTGAGAAAGTTGGTATTAGATTGGCGCTCACGTCGCCAGATCTTACACCCGAATTTGATAGCATGAAGTTTCAGAAGCAAATTGCCGAGGCCTCGCGATCCCGTGACGGCCGCTAGACAATCCTCGGTAGATTTGATAAATAACTGGTCATTGAGCCAGAATTTTTCGAAACGGAATCGACGGTGATAGGGGAAGTGGAAGTTGGAGGACAGAGAGATGGGCACGTGATCTGATGAAGGGTTAGGAAGGGCCTTCGCATATGCATTGTAGAATTTAGAGAACCAGGAATGCGAGACAAGGAACCTGTCGAGTTTAGCCAAAGAAGGAGAAAGGCGCTGGTTGGACCAAGTAAATTGTCTATCGTTGATGGGGATTTCCGATAACTGGAGATTTCTAATGCAATCGTTAAAAATCCAGGATTGGGAGTCCGGAGCAGAAGAGTTCGATCTTTCCGCTGCATAGCGCGTGATGTTGAAATCGCCACAAACCACAGCAAAACCTTGCACAAATTGGTGGAGAGAAAGGAATTCATCCCAGAAAAGCGGCCGCCCGCTGGCTACGGAGGGGCCGTAAACTGAGATGAAGGTGATGTCGCAATCAGGGATAATCCAGTGCAGTTGCACTATTAAGAAGAAATTGAGTCTATGGATAGAGATAGGGGTAAAGGAGGAGTCTTTGAAGCCAAACAGAATCCCGCCTCTCGAGCCGATGGCGTCAAGCGAGATCCAATTGGAAATAACCGAACCTCCAAGAGAACGAAAGAGGTGCGGCGAGGGCGATTCTACTTTAGACTCTTGAATCGAGATGATATCACAGTGGGAGGAAGAGATAAGGTCGTAAATGGCCCTTTGTTTGGTGGGGCAGTTAAGCCCGCGAATGTTCCAAGAGATACTAATCATTAAACTGTTTGTGCTCATGGACTCGGGATCGTTCTATAGATCTAAGAAGGGAGATCGGGGTAGAAGCGAGGGGGGAGAGAGCGAAACCTAGGGTCCTGGCAGTGTCAGCCAATTCGAGATCTGACCAATCCTCGAAAAGAGGATGATACAGTGAGCCCAGAGGGGAGGGATGGGGTGGAAGAAGAGAGGGGGGAGAGTTATGCTGTGAGACCGAGCGCAGGGCCCTAAGACGAGCGCTAGACCGAATCAATCGGACGGATTTAGAATGCGGGTTGGGGGAAAGGTGGATAGGGGAATTCGGGGGAGGAGGATAACCTTCAGAATGGAGGATAATAGCCGGCGAGTTTAGCGGAGTAGAGATATGCTTCAAACTAGATAGAGAAGCCGGAGGTTGCCCAATCGGCAAAAAAGATGCCTGAGGCACCGATCGGCCAAAAGATGTTAGAGAACAGGAAGAGAAAACGGATGAAGATAGCATCAATGGATCTATCATAATAAGAGAAGGGGGGATGGAGGAGAAGATAGAAAAATCTTTTAATAAACCGACGGGCATAAACTTAAATGACGGGAAGTAAAGCTCCACCGAAAGAGGTGATCTACTAGTTAGAGAAGCCAAAACAAAAAAATAACTAAAATTAGAAGAAGAGGAATAGAGATTGACCTTTAAGGGAGCTTGAGGACCCTCCAGAGCCTCGACTTCTTCTCCAAGAAGATCGTCCTTATCAGTCCAATCCGGGGAAAGAGCGGGGACAGAAGCCTTGTCCATAGTGGGAGAGGACACTACTCTGGAAGAGAAGGGCGCTTTATCAGCTTTAGGAGTGGAGAACGGACGTGAAGAGCTAGTAGTCGGAAAGTGGGCCGAACGCTGAAACAGCTCCCAATCTGAAGCGAAGGAAGGGTTGGGGTCCCATGCTGGCCAAGCACCCGATTTGGAATCAGAGGAAGCGCGACCATGAGAGTTGGTCGATTGAGCAGGAGCATTGACAGCCTGAGGAGCCGGAGGAGGAGTAGGAAGCACCTGAGATTGGGGAGCGCGGTTGGGATTGATCCAGACGAGATTCGAAGACTTAGCAGGAGAAATCTTGGGGACTTTAGCTGAAGAAGACGGAGGTTGGGTAATCGAGAACTGCTTCTTAGTATGGGGAGTGGGATGAAATTTTCCTGAAGAAATAGCAGTTTTGGAGGCGGAGGAAGCACCCGGGTGAAATACAGGGTGATGAGCGAGAACAAAATCCGGCTTCGACACAGCCCCCCCGGGAACCGAAGCATTGTACTGAACAGAAACTTCAAAAGAGGAAATACCATCGTTGAGGCAAAACGCTTCAATGCGATCCTTAGGTGGCGGGCAGCGAAAACAAGCGTCAACTTGAATGCTGCCAGACGCCAATCGCACACAAGAATCCATGCTGATGATTTCACCAATGCACTTCGTAAAAGAAGCGACCAACCTCAGCGAATCGCAGAATGGAGGGAGGCCAACCAAAGTCACTTTGGAGGGCAAGAGCTCCAGAGACCTAGAGGTTGAGGCACAAGAGACCCACTTACGAATTGAGAGAGAGACGGCTCCAATAGTAAGGGACTGGTTGGCGCAAAGGTCTTCAAGAACCTTCGAGGAAGGACATTGAATCACCGCGTCGCCATTAGAACATGAGTAGAGTACCCACTCCCAATCTCTAACATTGCAGAAATTGCACAGGAAGGTGTTGAGGGTGTAGAAAGGGATAGAGCCGCCCGAAAAAGCGATCGCTCCGAAGTTGTTGAAAACCTTAAGGCGGTCAGTCATTTCAGAGTTCGCTAAAAAGATTTGGGTGACAGCAGGCTTCGAAGGAAGGGGGGGAGGGTCCACCTGCTTAGATGGAGCAGGAATGGGAGAAGCCGAACGGAGGGACCCAGAAGCGGGAGTGGGGAGGAGAGGGGAGCGAGAGGAAGCTTTGGCTTTTTTGGATTTAGAAGAAGGCATTTCAGCAAGCTTCTTTTGCAGAGAAGGGAAGTCGAGGGTCTCCAAAACGGAGTCAGCGATCGGGACACCAACTGAGAGACCGAGGATTTTCTGAAGGGAAAAGCAGCGTTGTCGAGAATGACCATCTTTAAGGCAAAATAAACACTTCATCTTGGCTACGCAGGAGATTTTAAAATGCCCCGACTGTAGGCACCTGAAACAGAAGTGGGGGGATGGAGGAGAAGAGGAGAGGGAAGAAGAAGATGAAGAGTTGGGATGAGTAAAGGAGCGGGAAACTAGATAAGGAGAAGGTACTGGAAGGAGAGGAAAGCGCCCTATGGGCTTGGGCAGAGGCCCATGACAGCCCGGACTAGAAGAAGGCTTGGAAGAGTTGATTTTAAAAAATCTGTTTTTTTTAACTATCTGAACCCATGACTGATCCATGGGCTTAAGAAAAGGCCCACTAGCTTAAGAAAGCCAACAGAGCAGACCAACAGCCCGCAAAGGATCGCTGCTCTCAACCTGACCTGAACGGCGCAATAGGAGAACAGGGTCGATTGGGGACCCAGAGATAGGGAGAGAAAGAGGGAGAGGAGGGCCAACTCAGTGGTCGGAGCAAAGGCGGAGAAAGGGGGAGAAGGAGAAATCGCTTAGAAGCAAGCTCAGAAGACAGGCGTTTCCGGAGCAAGTCTCGCACGAAATGAGACGAGAAGAGGAAGGGGAAAATAGGCAGAGAGGAGGAACAAAAACACCGGGGGAAAGAACAGTAACTAACGCAAGAACCAGCTAGAGAATCTTCGACAAATCGAAGAAACTAACCCACAAGCAAGCAATACAATCCAATAGAAGAAAACTAACAATACAGAACAATAACTACACAAGCGAGCAAACGCCACAAACCGAATAAAAAGGCAATCACAAAATAGGGGGAGGATACTTACAGTGCAGAGGCGAGAGAACAATAATGAGCTGAAATGAAAACACAAAGTGCAGAACCTGAGAGAGATCCCTTCAAAAGGGCCGGAAGCAACGGCGGCGAGCGTTGGGCGAAGGGGAACGAGCACTCCCTAGGAAGGAGGAGCGGCAGGCGCAAAACCCTCAGGCGATGAACCTCGAGTGAAGGGACTGAAGAGGCGGAGCAACGGAGGGGCCACCAGAGGGCACCGAGAGAGAGGGCTGAGAGGGATGTGGGGCACGCAGGGGGAAGATCGGGGGAGCACTCCACGAACTTGAGAGAGACGGAGATAGGAGCTAGAGGGAAAAGGGTTTGGAGAGGAGGGGAAGATGAGCAGGATTAAAGAAGAGGACGGAGAGGAAGGATGCTCCGATCGGCCGGATCTGGAAGAACTCTGGAGGGGGAAGGGGAACAGTAAAGTCGCCGAGGTGGAAAGTAATTAATATTGACGATTTGCTCGCGCTATAAAGGAGAGGACAAGACAAGCATACGAGATACGAAGGAATATACTTACTACGTTTCAAATTCCATAAAAAGACAAAAGAAAAATAATGGAGAGACGTGATTGAAATCTCAACATTGACTCATCGATGGATCGTGTATTATGATACGATTGATTTTTAATCTCAACTGTATAGCCCTAAAAAGAGCTCGTCCACAGGGTGCGTGAGCCCTCCACACGCTCCTGTCCACACTCACTAATTTAAGTTGTCAGTGTTTATTTACTTACACGTACTAGTTTTTTCACGAAATTTCGTAAAATTATGAATAATACTATGATTAGCATTTAAAATTCACGTATTTTATAACCCTAATAGATTTAGCACTGTTGTAATGAAGAGACACAAGCAATATACTCCCTGTCTGTATATAACACAGCTGAGCTGCTGATATGTAGTCAAAACCCGACCCCGATAGGTTTATAGTAGTAGAAGTTATTGTTTACACAATAATACCGCAACTTCTTGATATTTGTAGCATGCGAATAAGAATAGTGTAGTTTTTCTTCAGTAATACAAGTTGATATGGGTCAGATGGCGTGGTCCCTCCTGGACCACAGGATTCCCTCAAAAGGCGTTCACCTCCGATCATCAGATCTGTCACGTCAGCCCTAAACCACCTGGGTTCCCGCCACGTCAGGCCCACGGAAAACCGGGTTCAGACCTGGTCCCAAACGGGTCCAGACCCGGTTGGCACTGCCTATAAATACCAGGCCCTCTACCCCTTCAACAGGCAATCAATCTTTCCCCTCTAAAAAATCATAGTTACTGTTACTTTTCAGTGACTGACTAGACCGTCAGAGGGCCTGCCACCGGGACCAACCCCGGTGTTCCTAGGCCGAGTGCAGGTTCACGAGACTTCCGGATCCGAGCTTCCATATCCGAGCCGAGCCTCCAGATTCGAGCCGAGCATCCGACCTCCACCTCGCTCCCGCCTCTACTCCCGAGCCGTCCCCTCTGGCTGAGGGTCGGGCGTACCATCCGTACCGAAGCTTCCGCAAAAATACAAATTGAGAAGAACTCACACCTGGTGCAGTCACCCCCCCCCCCAAAAAAAAAAAAACAAACTGCATCAGGTTGGCGCCGTTTGTGGAAACCTCGCGGTACGGATATCAGTCTGAACCCAGCCATCAACGGCATCACATCAATCCGAGCTCAAATGGCACCCAAGCCCAGAAGAGCTGTCACCTCTACACATCACCAGGACGTTCCTCCTCAGGACGTCCTCGCCGACACTCATGGATCCAACAATTCGAGGGTCAGCCTCGGACACCAGTCGGGCGCCTCTCGCTCGGTCGTACCCGACCTGCGTCGGGTCATCCAGAACCACAGACAAGTCGGACTACGGGAGGGACCGCTTCCAACTCGGTCCCGAACCATCCCAGACCTTCGCCCCGAGAGCGGGAACCGACGCTCAGCCGCATTGACCGGAGGCCACCGCCCCAACGCAACCCGGCTGAACGGACTCCAGTCACCCAACGGGAGTTCCAAGACTTCTGAAAAGAAATCATGGAGGCTATCTTAGGGACCTCTGTCAACGAGACGCTCCACCGCTCTCACTCGCGATCGGATGTCGGGGCAAGTGCATCTCGCGGCCCGACAGTCCCGCCGGAGTATGACGAGGACATCCTAAAATGCCTCCAGGAAATGGAAACCGCTTCGACTACTTCGGCGATGTAATACCCCGATTTTCATTTATGAAAATTATTATTTTATTTTTGTACGTATTGTACACGTGCAATTTTTTGTAGTATAAAATCTTATAATCATTTTCATTATGGATAATGTGTGTATATGTGTTCTCTAATTGTTTTTATAAAGGCCTATTTTCTTCAAATAAGCATAAGTCTTTTTAGCCCAAATCTAATTTATTTTGTAAACCAATATTTGGCCCATTAAATAAAGCCCATGAGCTATTTCTTTTTTTTATTACAACTTGTAATGTAGAATATTTTTATAAGATTATTTTTATAAAAAATAAAATGTACAACTTTTTATATGGAGAACTAATGAATGCACGTGCATTGCACGTACACGTGCATGAAGCACACTATAGGCCGGTTTTGAATGGAGGGAAAAGGAAAAAAAGAGAGTGGAGTTATGGGTGGTAGTTGTTTGGATCATGGTTGGTTACTACAACTTCCCCTTAAATCCTAGCCTTTTATCTTTAACTCCTAGATTGATCCTAGCCCTTCATTTGCTCCAATTTTTAGTATAAATACCCCCCCTAGCCTAGTTATTCTTGCACTCTTCATTTCTCCAAAACCTATAGTAGAAAATACAATTGTTAGTAGTGTAGTAAGTGAGATAAAAGATTGAGAGTTTGTGGGTGAGTTGTGCTTGCAACCAAGGAAGGCCGGCATCACAAGGAGGGCTCGGATTGCATCTTTTTAAGGTTCGGGTGCACATCAAGGAGGAGGAGGAACACTCTTTTGGCAAGCTCGCGAAGGACTCTTTGGTTTAGGAGGTATTGCAAATTTATTCTCTTCAAATAAGGTGGGTTATTTTTCATATTTCTAATTAGATATCATGTTAAGGTTGATTGCAATGATAATGCATGAAAGAGATTAATAAGAGTACACTTAATGGGAAAAATGGCTTATTAGTTGATTGAAATGATGCTAAATAGATTGCATATTATTCCGTCATGAATCTTAAGTTGTATGTAAATTGTTTGTAGCTATGGAATGCTTGAATTAAAATTTTTTGTTAGTATCAAAATTAAATGCAAATGCTAGTAGATGAAATTGTTGCTTTATGTGATTAGATGGACTTTTGTGATAATGTTTAGAATAAGTAACTTGAAATATGTTTTGGGTTTGTAAAAGAAAAAAAAATAAACAGGGAATTGATATAGGAAATATTAATATTAAGTTGTATAAGAAATGTCAAAATGAGATGCGATGGTAGTAGTATACAATTTAAATTAATTGTATGAAAAATATGTGTTTAATTACTAGAAAAATTATTTTTTAAATTACTGGAATGTCAAAGATTGTTTGAATAAATATTATGGAGATTTACAAGAATTTTAATAAAAGCAAAACCCAAATGAGAGCTTTTGAACATCGAAATGTTCTTTTGAACAGAGAATTGATTCAATTAAAATTCGAGTTGTATTCAAGACAACTTGAGCCTATAGCTCAAGTGGTCGGGGGACTCTTTAGTGCTACAGTGCGTGCGGTTGGTCTCCCTTGGATCGCGGGTTCGATGCTTGAGGATCATCGATCCCAATCTTTTGTGTGCGTTATAAAATTTAATTATTTTTTTAACCCGAGAGCATTTAAGACTCTAATCCCCCTTTATATCGAATGGCACAAGTGGCCTAGTGGCCAGAGCGTGCGGTTGGTTTCCTTTGGGTTGCTGGTTCGAATCCTGGCCTTGGCCAGAATGTTACTTTTGTGAAAAAAATGATTTTTTTTGGTTTCTTGATGTGTGAAAATTATGAAAAAAATACTATTATTATTCTAAAATCATGTGTGACTTATGAAAAATTAATTAGGAGTTATCGGGATAAAATAAAGTATATTTTGGGAATAAAAGTGTAGTTGGAACTATGGTTCTACACTCGTATATTTTGTGAAAAATGTGTTTTGCAAAGGACTTGAAATAAGTGCTAGAAAGGAAAAATAACAAAGAAAGAAAATATATATATTGTGAAGTTTGTATGAATTATTCTTATTAAAGGATAGTGTGACAATAATGGGTTTGTGAATATTTACTTTGACTGTATATTTGGTGATATGATTTTAATGTGGAAATAAAGGTTGGTTATGAAATATATGATGTATAATTGAACTCCATGTATGGTTATTGACTTCTGAAAAGATTGGAAATCATGCAATTGGAAAAGAGAAATGTTATTGAGTATGACAACTCAAACATATGAATTTGTGAAATGAAATTGAAAATTAGGGTGTAGCCAAAACTCACACCGGCAAGTGAAAAGTGATGAAATATGATTATTGACATTGAAAAGACCAAGTTTTGGTCACTGTGAAATGAAAGAAATAAGACCGGTAGTAGTGAGAGAGCTAACTCTAAGAGATTGATTTTGTTCATGATTTCATTAGAATTAAGGATTAGTTACATAGTGAAGATGTGATGAAAGTAAGAGAAAAATATTGAGTATGAGGGCCATTGGATTGGCGGTGAGAGAGTATCCCAGGATGTCCCATGATGAGTCATGATAGGGCATGGATACTGCTCCAGAGTACCGTCCCGGTGGCGACGCTCGTGGGGTGTTTAACGACTGCGGGTGGTGTCATGTCTATGGTAGGAGCTGAATTACCACGGGATGCCTGCATGATGAGTCATGTGTCAGTGCGTTGGGATTCCCTCTAGGGCGCCTAGACATGAGTTCGTATGTCAGAAAACATCTAGGATACTTACCGTAGTTACAGTAGTAGAGTAAGTCATGACGAGTGATTCAACCCTACAAGATGAAGAACAGTTAAGGGCTTGCCCTCGGACCTATGTAGTATGGGATGCATAGCATCCGAACAAGTGCGCATTAGTGTCATATAATATAAATAACTGCATTAAGGACTAAGTGCACAATCACAACACGACATCAATAGGGTATTCCCTTTAGTTTGATATGTGACAAGTTTGTGTTTGTTAAATATGGAAAATCAGTTATACTGTTTCCGGCATAGAGAGGATGGCCGTGTATAATGTTCATCGGTTGAATAAACTGACGTACCTACAGTTTTGTATGTAGGGTAAATGACATGATAAAGATTAAAGGAGAACTGATGCTTAGAGATTATTCAAGTGTTGTTGTACTTTCATTATATAAATGTTGTAAATTTACTTCTGCTGTAAAATGTAAAGTGTAAAGATTTCTTGTAACTCTAATGTAAAGTAAAAAGTTTTAAATTCCTTGTAAAATTGTATGAAAGAAGTGTAAAGATCCTGTGGAAATCTCGAATTCAGTGTATTTTGGAATTCGGGGCGTTACAAGAGGACCCAGTATCGAACAAAACTACAGCTTTCTTTCCATTCAAAATAAGTTCTCCTATTACATAACATACACTCATCATATAACAGTTCACAAATTAACAGGAAAAGAAACAACAGAAAACTCTCCTAAACATCCTCCCTCGTACCAGTGATGACGTGATCCACCTCATCGGCGTTAGCTTCAGTCAAGGCAAATACTCGCCCCCACTGGTACGGCTTCTTCCCGGCCTGCTGAGTTGGTCCCCTTTGGACGACATCCTGCAACTTAGGGCACTGGGATCGGTAGTGACCTGTCTCCCTATAATTGTAACATGTCACCACAAGAGGTCTCACCCATGCATCTCCGGGTCTTCCTGCCACTTGAATAGCGTTCGCACCCGTAGGCTTGAACCTTTGAGCCGGTGGCTGTCCCCTAACATTGCCAGCAACTGTGAGCCTCTTCCCCGCATTCCAGTTGTTCCTCCGATTTTGAACACCGTGGAACTGCTCCATGTCTGCCTCCGTGGCTGCCGCTCGTTTGACCAGCTTGTCAAACCTCCTGATACCGAAGGGTATCATCCTGGACCTCAAGCTCGGCCTCAAACCATGCTCAAACTTACGAGCCTTCTTCACCTCATCCATCACCAATTCGGGAGCATACCTTGAAAACTGAGTGAAACTGGTCTCATACTCCCTAACCGACATGCCGCCTTGTTGCAGTAATAGAAACTCCATGGCCTTCTTCTCCTGGACGTCTGAGGGAAAATAATGACTGGGGAATTCCTCCAAGAATTCCTCTCAGCCAAGGACCAAGCCTCCCATCGTCTGCTTCATCGACTGACACCATACAACCGCATCCTTCTCAAACTGCAGCGCTGCCAATTTCACCTTGCTGCCCTCCAGAGTCTCCAAGACTTCAAAGATAGTCTCGATCTGTCGGATCCAATTGTCAGCCGCATCAGGGTCTGACTTCCCCTCAAACAGGTTTCATCTGCTTGAATGATTCCACGAGTTTGATTGCTTCGGGTACTGGATTCGCAAGCACCCTTCCTTGGTTCTGATTCATGGCAACAGCATTGAGTGTCTGATAAACCCTCACTAGTTCTGTTTCCAAGTCTAGACCATTACCATTTCTTGCTCGTCATCCAGCCATATTCTGATGCAAAAGATCCGTTAAATTCGAAGTATAAAACATGAATTTTAAGTCAACATTTCCATTTTATTAAATTTCAAACTTTATACATTCGAACTTAAAACATTTCTGACATCAAAACGAAAGCAGTAGAAGATCAACAGTCTAACTCCTACGGTTCCTCTTGGCTTCACGAAGCTCTCCTCGTAGCTCTTCAACTTCCTCCTTTAGTACATCGGTCATGTTTTTCCTCTTCTCGAGTTCCCAAACACGATGACTGAGAAATGCAAAATCATCCTTGCGCTTTGCCAACTGAGCCTCCAATAGTCCGACTCTCTCCCGTAGAGTCTCAACCTGCCTTTGAAGAGACACCACAAGACTACTCGGAACTTGTTCTTCCTCATCAGAAGAATCATCAGATGAATCCGGAGGTGGAGTGATCTCTCGGGACTCAGGACATTCCTCTTCCACTTCTTCGGGATCTTCCTCGTCTGAATCAGCTTGCCCAGGGTAATAATCTTCCTCAATGATATGCCAATTGTCATCTCCAGCTGGGTCGAAGTGGTCGCCATCTTAAAGATAGAGAGGAAGAAGCATAAATCATAGAGCAACACAAATGTAAGTGACTTACATTTAAATCTCTAGACTCAACACACACTCTAATGTCCACTTCTAGGGTGTCGTTCCTTATAAACTTGTACTATTTAGAAGCATCGCTCTGATACCACTCTGTAACATCCCGAATTCCAAAATACAACTAAATTCGAGTTCCACAAGATCTTTACACTTCTTTCGTACAATTTTACAAAAAATTAAAAACTTTTCTTTCATCAGAGTTACATTTATACTTGTACATTATCACAGCGGAAGCAATATTACAATAAATTACATGAAACAACATTTAAAATAGTCTTGCGCAGCATGTATACTTCAATAGTCAAGCATCTTTACCCTGCATATAAAAACTGTGGGCGCGTCAGTTCATTCAACTGACGAAATATTATACACGGTCATCCTCTCTATGCCGGAAATAGTATAAAGATTCTCATTTCTTAACAAACACAAACTTGTCACAAACAGAACTAAAGGGACTATCCTATTGATGTCATATTGCGAATGTGCACTTAGTCCTTAATGCAGTTATTATGTTATATGACACTAATGCGCACTTGTTCGGATTTTATGCATCCCATACTACATAGGTCCGAGGGCAAACCCTTAATCGTACTTCATCTTATAGGGTTCAATCCCTCGTCATGACTTAAAACTACTACGGTAACTACGGTAAGTATCCTAGATATTCTATGATCTACGAGCCCATGTCCAGGCAGTCTGGAGTGGAATCCTACGCACTGACATGACGCATCAAGCAGGCAGACTATGAACAATTCAGCCTCCTCCATGGAACAATGGCACCACCCGCAGCCACCAAACACTCCACAAGCGTCGCCACAGGGACGATAATTCCGGAGTAGTGCTCACGCCATGTCATGACGCATCAAGCAGGCAGTCTGTGAATCACTCTCACACCGCCAATCTGATGGTTCTCATACTCATGTTTTTCTCTTACTTTCATCACATCTTCACTATGTATCTAGTCCTTAATTTATTAGAATCATGAATAAAATCAATTCTCTGGAGTTAGCCTTTCCATTATACCGGTCTTAACCATTTATTGTAGCGCCCCGAATTTCTAATATGATAACTTAGAAAATACGTAGCACAATCCCAGCATCCACTTCAATGTAATAGTACACATAGCTCAAAACGCAAATAATTTTCTTCCAACTTTTATTACAACAATCTTTTTCAAATGCAGCGGAAATACAAACACCTTGAATTAAAAAACATTCTTTTTACAACACTTCTCTTTACAAAAATTACACAAGGCTCTATTATATTACTTATAATCTCCAAATCTAACTCAAGCGTGCAAACCCCCAAACTCTAAGCAACAACCTGCAACACATGAGGCTAGAGATGATCCCTAACCCCCAAAACTAACGGGGTCAGCCATAAATGGTGTGAGTGATATAAACAAACAAACAACATAATTAAACAATAAGCATAGTTTCTTAAACAACATGTACTGAACGAGAGAACATATACTAAACATGTATTGTGATGTAAGAAATGACAGGAAAACATGAAAACATCAAGTGTAGCTTAACCAAATGTTAGAAGAATCATTCTCAAACAAGTACAGCTCAACTGTGCTGTACAGTCGACTGATTAATGGACCAGTCGACTGTTCACTGCCAAATACCCGGTTATCAGTCATTCTCAATACCACAGATCGGATACCCGGTTATCAGTCACTCTCAACACTGCAGATTGGACACCCGGTTATCAATCACTAACAGTGGTTCTCAACACCGCAGAGTATACCCAACCCCAGAGATCAACGACTTTCACACCGCAGAATATACCCATCTATCAATCAATCTCAATACTACAGATCGGATACCCAGTTATCAGTCACTCTCAACACTGCAGATTGGACACCCGGTTATCAATCACTAACAGTGATTCTCAACACCGCAGAGTATACCCAACCCCAGAGATCAACGACCCTCACACCGCAGAATATACCCGACTAACAATCAATCTCAATACTACAGATCGGATACCCGGTTATCAGTCACTTTCAACACTGCAGATTGGACACCCGGTTCACTAACAGTGATTCTCAACACCGCAGAGTATACCCAACCCCAGAGATCAACGACTCTCACACCGCAGAATATACCTGACTAACAATCAATCTCAATACTACAGATCGGATACCCGGTTATCAGTCATTCTCAATACCATAGATCGGATACCCGGTTATCAATCACTCTCAACACTGCAGATTGGACACCCGGTTATCAATCACTAACAGTGATTCTCAACACCGCAGAGTATACCCAACCCCAGAGATCAACGACTCTCACACTGCAGAATATACCCATCTATCAATCAATCCCAATACTACAGATCGGATACCCGGTTATCAGTCACTCTCAACACTGCAGATTGGACACCCGGTTATCAATCACTAACAGTGATTCTCAACACCGCAGAGTATACCCAACCCCAGAGATCAACGACTCTCAATATGTCCATAATTCACTAATCCATCGTCAAACGGTCAAAGGAGAAATCTCTCCACTCAACAATACCCAAGTCTTAATAAATTCCATAATCCAAATCCAACAATAAAATATATTGAAAACATATGTTCTATAGAAGAATAATATTTATAAGGGTAGGTTATAGATCCAAAACGTTTAAAGAAATAGTCGTTTAAAGAACAACAAAACACCTTAGAAAAGTATCAGTACCAGTCGACTGCAAAAGGTCACAAGTCGATTGTCCAGAGGGAAATCCAGTAATTTTAAGAAAATAAGTTAAGTACTATAAGTTGACGTATAAAAATCATAAGTTGACTTACCAACAATATAAGATGACTTATAAAAATCATAAGTTGACTTACCAACAATATAAGATGACTTATAAAAATCATAAGTTGACTTACCAGATCATAAGTAGACTTATAAAAACATAAGTCGACTTAAGGGAGACATAAGTCGACTTATAAGAACATAAGTCGACTTATAAAAATATAAGTCGACTTACCAGAGAGAAATTCCAGAAATCTTTAAGAAAATATTATAAGTGTTATAAGTCGACTTGCAAAGTCATAAGTCGACTTAAAATACAATATAAGTCGACTTAAAGGTCATAAGTCGACTTACCAGAGAAAAATCTACGATAACTTTGAAAAATAATTTCTAAGTGTACCAGTCGACTGAAAAGGGTCTAAGTCGACTGTCCAGAACGGATTTTCAAGAAAAACTATAGATACAATAGCTGGGTCGTGCCAGTCGACTGAATAGTAGACCAGTCGACTGTCGGCCTACAGTTTTTATAATTTAGATCTGAATACAATAATCAAAACTGAAGTTTTTCTAAAGATTCCTTGTTTATGAAAATAGTTCGTATTCAGGCAAAATGACAATTCTCAAATATTCTTCATTATGGACACATTACTCAATCATCAAATATCTCAAAACTCAATTCTCATGTTCTAAATTCTTAATTATTCCATTAGGATTTCTCAATACTAAATATCTTCCACAACTCAAAACTAAATCTGATTTGTATCCACGAGATCCAGATGTTCATCCATCCGATCTCTTATTATCATAACCATACTCAAGTCTTAAAACATGTTTTCAAGCAATAAAGAATTCATCAATCGAGATCTACTAGACGTTCATAGATTTCACATACATAATACAAATAACAACTATTGCATCGTTCACATACAAGATACACTAAATAAACAAAGATGTCGAAACAAAACAACACATAATCATTCACATAAATCAATCAACAAAACAAGGTTCATATCACTCACCTTTAGAATTGAAAAGATCCAACGAAAAAGCCTTTCTTTTTGCGAGATCCAATCTTCCTCTTCAATCACCAAAAATATAAAATAATGAAACTTGAGTTATGCAGCGAATGATGGCTGCGACTCTCTTTATATAGGCCGGGAATCAAGTTTTAGGGTTTCCAAATACTTTTGCAAAACCATCCCTTCAAAATACAATTTATATATATATATATATATATATATATATATATATATATATATATATATATATATATATATATATATATATATATATTCTTGGAAATTCATCTAAAATTCATTAAAATTAGGATTTAAAAGTAAAATATGATCCTAAATCCCAACCGGTACTGTTCAAAACGTCCAGAAAATATATTTTGCATTTTTAACCCCTAAAATGTCAAATTTGCAAAAAGGTCCTTCTTTTCTAAAAAAATTGCAAATAGATCCAATTAATTCTAGAAAAATCTGGAAAAATAATAAATAATTTCCAAATATTAAATAATGATTTTTCATGAAGAAAACTTGACTTTTGAACCTCTCAAGAAAATATTTGCACGTGTTTTGCACGTGCAAAAAGATAACTCTTTAGAAAATATTTATTAAATCTCCAGAAAATCATTTTAATTCATTTTCAAATATTAAAATAATATTTGAAAATACGGGGTTCTACATTTATTCAACATGACCCACATCTTGGTCTTTTCATTTCAAATTTCATTTCAATTTATTTCTTTTCAATGCCGGTATGAGGCTTAGCTACACTCTAGTTCTCAATTTTAATTCACAATTACACAAGTTTTGAGCCTTTCGAGCTCAAAAGTTCATTTTTCATGATTAACAGTAGATTTCCCTTTTCATGTTCATAGCATTCATAATCGTAGAACCTTTCACAAATTTAACAGAATATTTCACTTCACTTCATGTATACTTTCATGCAAGGACAAATAAAATTCACTTTTCTCATTTGTCACAATCAAAATCTTTGTTCTTTCCATTATCAAATCTCTTTCAAACTGTATATGTATATTTATTTTTATCATGAAGCAAATTTAGAAATCTGAGATGTTAAAAAGTCTGGACAGTCAACTCTCGAAACATAGCCGGTCGACTGTTCAGCAAAAGATTAAAAATACTCAAGAAAATGGTCGGAATAGTCGACTACTAAACATGATCAGTCGGCTGTTCTGAAAGATTTAAAAACTCGAAAAGGATTAGGACAGTCGACTGTTTACCAGACTAGTCGGCTGTTCTGCAGTGTTTTAAACTCGAAAATACAAGGTACGGGGCAGTCGGCTGTTACTCAGATCAGTCGGCTATTCTGTAGGGTTTTAAACTCGAAAAATTTAACACTCAGGTCAGTCGACTATCTACACCTATTCGGTCGACTGATCAGCAACAAAATTTTGAAATATGGAATCATTTCTTCTTTCCTTTCGGTTAGCACACAAAATTTAATTTAGACTACAATATGTTCATTTCTCGAATACTAACATGCAACTTTATTTAACTACCATCACAACATGCATAGGTTTAATAAATAATGTAGAGATTCCCACGATTAGTATTTTCCACACAACCACGACTTCTAAAAACAGTATTTTTTTCCCATAATCATCATATAGAGAATAAACATGTATTCCAATTTAGCGTGCTAGATTGAATCAAAATACATTAACATCAATCATATCAATCGATCAAGTTCACCCATTCATTTCATGCAATTTCACTTGTATTCCATTTTTACTTTAATCATGGTATTTACAAGGAGCAAAATAATGTCACTCATTTATTCTTGCATAATTAGCACAAAACCTAACATGGTATCTACATTAGATTTCATGAGAAACACCCACCTTTTTGAAGAAACACGAATAGAAAGTTCCTAGAAAATCCCTTAGAATGCATGAATAGATCCTTCTCCTCCTAGGTGTAGCAAAACCGAGCCTCTCCTAAAAATTCCCGACCTTCTTTTGGATGAGCACTCATACAAGAATCTCCTCAATATTTTTCTCTCCAAACTCTCAATCTTTTCTCACTCAAATATTTTCTTTCTTTAATCAATTTTCTAATGTACTAAAATGAGAAGAACTAGGGGGTATTTATACATAATTTTGGGTGGATTGAATGGCTAGGATTAGATCAAATAGTTAGGGGTTAAAGGCTAGGATGAGTTTGGAAGTTACCATAACCACCCATGACTTGAGAAACCACCTTACACCACTACTCCCATCTCTCCTTCTCTCTTGACCCAATCCGGCCAATTGAAAAGGTGTGCAATGCACACCCTATTGCATGCACGTGCTACCCTAGTGTCCCCACTCATAAGTTTGTTCATGCACTAATTTATTAATTGTCTATTATTTGAGTCCACACTACAAGTCACAAATAATTACAAGAGAATTAAACTAAATGGGTTTACTATTGGGCCAAAAGATTGTGGGCTCAAGGAAAATACTTAAATTAATTATAATGGGCTTGAATTAGGCCTAGGATTTTATTTAGGCTTTTTTGAAAAAATAACTCTTGTAGGAAACAAGGAGAAAGATTAATATATTAGGCTATGAAGAAAATATTTGACTCTAGAAAAACATATGAAATTATGTATGCAAAAAAAATACGTACAATCTCAAATTCTCATAATTAAAATATATATATAAATAAAAATATATAATAAAAAAAAAGATCAGGATATTACAACCCCTAGCTTTTATCACAAGCTTGGGGCTCGACGGTCGGAGGCAATTACGAGCCACCCCAGAGCTTTTCCAACAAGCATGGGGGCTCGGCGCTCGGTAGTGACATCGAGCCACCCCCTAGCGTTTACCATAAGTGTGGGGGGCACGACACTCGGCGGTGACCTTGAGCCACCCCTAGCTTTTCCAACAAGCATGGCACTCGGTAGTGCCATCGAGCCACCCCTAGCTTTTATCACAAGCTTGGGGATCAACGGTCGGAGGCAACTTCGAGCCACCCCAGGGCTTTTTCAACAAGTATGGGGGCTCGGCGCTCGGTAGTGACCTCGAGCCACCCCCCTAGATTTTACCACAAGTGTGGGGGGCTCGACGCTCGGCGGTGACCTCGAGCCACCACCTAATTTTTACAACAAGAATGGGGGCTCGGCGCTCGGTGGTGACCTCGAGCCACCCCTAGCTTTTATCACAAGATTGGGGCTCGACAGTTGGAGGCAATTCCGAGCCACCCCAGAGCTTTTCCAACAAGCATGGGGGCTCGGCGCTCGGTAGTGACCTCGAGCCACCCCCTAGCTTTTACCACAAGTGTGGGGGGCACGGCACTCGGTAGTGACCTCGAGCCACCCCTAGCTTTTCCAACAAGCATGGCACTCGGTAGTGACCTCGAACCACCCCTTAGATTTTATCACAAGCTTGGGAATCGACGGTCAGAGGCAACTCCGAGCCACCCCAGGGCTTTTCCAACAAGCATGGGGGCTCGGCACTCGGTAGTGACCTCGAGCCACCCCCTAGTTTTTACCACAAGTGTGGGGGGCTCGACGCTCGGTGGTGACCTCGAGCCACCACCTAACTTTTACAACAAGAATGGGGGCTCGACGCTCGGTGGTGACCTCGAGCCACCCCTAGCTTTTATCACAAGCTTGGAGCTCGACGGTCGGAGGCAATTCCGAGCCACTCCAGAGCTTTTCCAACAAGCATGCAGACTCGGCACTCGGTAGTGACCTCGAGCCACCCCTAGCTTTTACCACAAGCTGGGGCTCAACGGTCGGTGGTGATTCGAGCCATCCCAGGGCTTTTCCAACAAGCATGGGGGATCGGCGCTCGGTAGTGACCTCGAGCCACCCCCAGCTTTTTTCACAAGCTTGGGGCTCGATGGTCGGAGGCAATTCCGAGCCACCCCAGAGCTCTTCCAACAAGCAGGGGCTCGGCGCTCGGTAGTAACCTCGAGCCCCCCCCCCAAATAGATTTTCCAACAAGCTTTGGGGTTCGACACTCGGTGACAATTTTGAGCCACGCTTGGCTCCCACAGACGAGCTTCTGGACTCGGCATCTGACAGCGGGCCTCATCACCCGAGATCATGAACGTTCGGCGCTCGACGCTCAACGACTCGGCAACAGACCCTGACATCCGAGCGTATAGGAGCTCGTCGCTCGACGCACGGTGCTCGGCTCATAACCCTCTGTTCTCGGCTCTCGACGCCCCTCATGTCTTTAAAGAGATTCCCTTCATCCTATCCTGCTGGCCTCTCCAGGAAGATACAAACCACATTTTTGCCATACACATCGCTCCACTCTTCCTACAGAGACAAATCACCCCTCCACTACTGGATAACCCAGGCCCTCCAGGAGTGGGGGGCTCCTGATATGGGTTAGATTATGTGGCCCCTCCTGGACCATCAGATCTCCTCAAATCCCGGTCTTCCCTGATCATCAGGTCAACAGAAGTCCAACAGGCCCCTACCACCTCAGGCCCACAGGAAAACGGGTCCGACCCGGTCCGCTAAGGTCCCAGACCCGTTTGCCTCTGTCTATAAATACCAGACCCCCTCCTCACTGTAGAAGGTAATCAATCCCTCCCCACCTGAACCCTAGCTGCCCAGTCTCTTTCTCAGTGACTGACTAGATCGTCGGAAGGCCTGTCGTCGGGACTTCTCCCGATTTTTTAGGCAGTGTACAGGTACAGAAGACCGAGCCAAGCCGAGCTGCCGGACCTGAGCCGAGCTGCTAGATCCGAGCCAAGCACCTGGCCTCTACCTCTCTGTTCCTACTTCTAAGCCGCTCTTGCTCCACGGGGTCGGATCGACGCCAGTACTACAATTTCCATTTCACAAATTACAAGAACTCACACCTATTTTCTCCACACCCTAAAAACAAACAGCATCACTTACAAAGGATAGTTGACGACTCTCAAGTGAAGAAGATGGATGTAGAAGATATCTACAACACTAGGCTTTGATACCAAATTAAACGAAAATCTCCAAACATACAAAAGAGTTCAAAATTAAATTATAAATAATTTTATGATAAGCATTTAAATTTCACGAATTCAACCTGAATAGATTTAACACTGTTGTAATGAAGAGACACAAGCAATATACTGTCTGTATACATGGATAAAGTACACCTAGTATATAATCAATCTAACATCATATCTATATCATCATCTATCAAAGTGTAAGATACACGCATGACCCAAAACATAAATCACCATTTAGGCCAATAATAAACTATAATTATCCGTATTCTCTATCAAAATTCCCAGTTCAACATACATGCCATACAATATAAATATATGAGTGTGTGTGTGTGTGTGTGTGTGTGTGTCCATCCTTTGAACAATTTAATAATATATCATATGTAAAATAAACAAAATCATACTCACCTGCCAAAACGTAGAAATTTGGTACACGGCTCCTTAGCTATACGTCCGAGGTTGCTATCACCACTTATTACCAAGTTATATATCAATTAGTGCTAAATACTTCCAAATCAGTCCAAATTTATAGCTGGAAATACTTGAGTTCTTATAGGCATTTCATTGAACGCCAGGCGTTCATTATACGTATGTACACACTCACAATTCTATTAATTGGGTTTTAAGCCTATAAATCTTCCAAAAATTATTCTAAATAGTTTCCTCATAATTTACAACAATTCCTATTGCCAATCTCTAATAAATTTCAGACATAATCTCTTTTAATTTCTAACCCAAAACCTAACTCTTTTCACATTTACTCCTACCACATCAATTAAAGAATTAATCACTTCTAACCCGAAGATAATCCCTAATCTCCCTAATACACCATTTTTTAGCTAAAAATTGTAAACATATAACCTTATACAATTTAATGAAATTATTTCTCACCTTCCAAGATGCCAATTCGAGAAATCAACGCCAGGTTATTGGAGAGCACCCCCAAATTAGTTAGAACCCCATAAAAATTTCTTATAATGGTTAAGAATTTGAGGAAATAAGGAAACCTTAAATAAAAAAAAGAAGAAGGAGGGGTCGGTCGACCTTGGGTTTGGACAGAATGAGGAAGAGGATGGGGAAGGGGTGGGGTTGGTAATTAAAAGGGGAAAATTAATTACAAATCCCTCTAAGACTCTCCTATTATTTATATACTCTTATAGTTCTACTTTTCATAATAAAATCTAATAAAACCCACTCCACCGAATGATTAAATAAATTAAGTAATATATATATATATATATATATATATATATATATATATATATATATATATATATATATATAATAATAATAATAATAATAAAATTGCATATTTATGCATAATAATAATAATAATAATATCTGATAACAATAAAAGAATTACAAATGACTGTTTTGAAATTACAAAATAAAGGGGTGTTACAACCAGACTAGGGGAGGTGAGTCAGGCATCCACCTTTTACAGTCCCTTATCGAGGTTGGTGCCTTACCCTGGAATCCACTCGAGAGTGGGGGCTTCGGGGGATGCCCAAAGTGGAGTAGCGACTTCGATCAGCGTATCTAGTGTTCGAGGTTTGAAGGTGCTCCGCCTGGGCACGGACCCCTTGACCACTGAAGCGATACCTCTTGAACCAATGCTGGACGAAGACTACATGGGCCGAAACCTGGTGCCCTGAACTAGTGATTTCATTGTAATTGTGTGAATGTAATCACTTTGCTTTTGATCTACAATGAAGATGCTTCGTTGAAAAACTTTTTGTTTCTCCCCCTTTTTTTGGCGAGTGAGCTTGTTAATGAGTTGATGCATGAGATCCCTATGGAGGTTTGGCTCCAGGGGCTATGCCGAAGGGGCGAAACTCCCCTTTTGATATTCGGCCTCGGAAGTCGTGCAGAGGGGAGGGAACTCCCCCTTTGAGGCTCAGGCTTGGAAGCCGTGCCAAAGAGAGGGAACTCCTCCTTTGAAGCTCGGCCTCGGTTTTCTCTCTGAGGACAGGGGTAAATTGGGGGTGCCTCGAACTTTCATCATGACGCTCAATATCGAATGCCACTCCAAGTTGGAGGAAACATGCTCTTGGCACGTGCTCGCATTTCCACGTGTGATCATGCCCTTAGCGCGGTAATCAATGTCCCACTTCTATATATACAACCTAAGTTATTGGTCATGTTCACTCTCTCTCTTTCCATTTCCATTTTTCTAACTGCGTGTTGTCCGACCGAGACTATGAAGATGGTGGATCCTGAGCTCATAAAAGCAAAGCGAAAGGAGATAAGGGTCGAAAGAGCTCGGGAGGCGGAGGCAAGGATGAAGGCTGGAACTGAAGTCAAGGTTCCCGAGGGGGAGACCTCACTGAACGATAGCCTCCGGAAGTGGAGAAAATTCTGGCCAAGAAGGCAGAAGGGGCGAAGCCTCCGAAATCGAAGGTGGTCAGATCGACCATGAAGAAAGAGGGGAAAAGACCTCCTCCGTCGCCCACATCTGGTGCTACAGCCTCGGCCAAACCTCCCACATCGACGAAGGTATGGGTTCCCTCATGGTCTGTGAAAGAGACGGAGGTATCGGTCAGCCGAATTGCTGCATTGGAGATGGTCTCCCATCTCGCCACTCCCCCCGACCTTGCTAGTGTTAAGGGCAAGACTGAGGAGGAGATTTTCGATGGTTGGGCGTAGGCTTCGATTCTGGTAAATTTTTTCCATTCCTGCCATAATTGCTACTCTTTTGCTTGGCTAAGTGTGTTCTAACGATTTTTTCAGGCGACCATTCATGGGGTTGAACTGAAGAGGAGACAGGACCAGCTCCAGCGGAGTGTGTGGCACGCAAAGGCTGCCGAGGTTGAACTCCTCTCAAGGGTTGATGACCTTCGGAAGTGCATAAGCCAGATGAAGGTGAACCTGGACAAGGAAAGAGAGGCTCGAGCGGAACTCTCAAAGGAGAGGGACCGACTGATCTCTGAGAAGAGGACTTGGCAGATGGAGGTGGTGGGGTTGAAGAAGGAGTATGATGCGGCCCTGGCTGAGATTATGGAGTCCGAGGACAAAGCGTACGGGAGAGCCCTTAAAAATGTTGAGGTGAAGCACCCGAGGAACGATCTCGGCGACCTTCCCCCGAAGCCGGACGATGAGAGATCGACCCCAAGGTTGGGGAGGACTTGGCGAACCAAGATCTGATGATCCACGCCCTCTTAGTTAAAGAGGAGGTCCCTGTCCCCGACGTAGAGAGTTAGGTCACCTATATTTTTGCCTTTTTCGCGGACTGGCCATCGCGTTTGTACTTGTTCGTGTGATGAAATAAACTGGTTTGGGTTCCGGTTTTCAAAATGTTGATTCTTTGCCTTAGATCATCGGACCATCTGCTCGAAATGTGGGGTCCGCCTCGTAATTCCTCCCGTGACTATTAGGCAGCTTGGGTGGTCACACGACCCTTCTTGCATCATGTTCCCTGGCAATTGTAGTCGTTGTTGATCTCGTAAGTTGAGTGATGTCCGCAATTACGTGTTGGGACCTCCGCAGAGGCCGAGGTGAGGCCTTATGAGGGCTCATAAGGGTCAGCCTCGGATACAATACCGAGGGCGTAGGTTGAGGCCTGCGAGGAATTATGAGGGTCAGCCTCGGATCCTACACCGAGGAGTCTATCCGAGCCTCGCCGGCCACATGACATGGCACGTGTTTGCTTGCATCACCTGTTGAGGCATTCAATGTGCCTAGGGAGTAGTAGCATTGCTCACAGTAACTGCGGGCAGTTAGGGAGCTTTCTGTGGCGTCTATAAAGTCCTTACTCGTGGAGGGTGAATCACACCTTTTTCTGAATCCCATTATCGACTTGCTATGTCTTGGTGTTCGGCGGGGCCTACGACGAACGACCCCAAGATCCGTCTGCAGACCGAGGGCGGTGGGGAAGTGGCAAGAGGGACTGGGCTCAACTCTACCGAGATTGGTGTTTTGTCGGGGGACTCCTCCTTGTCCCAGATTTTGAGAGCTGAAGCATTTCTCATTGGGTACCGGGGGGCAGCGACATTGCTCTATTCATTCCCTTTGGTACTTGATGGAGCCTTCTTGGCTAGGACCCCTCGTGCGGATGTTTCTGCTTCACCGAGGCTCGGAGAGGAGAGGAGTACTCCTTCTTGGGGTCAACAGTGGTATCTCAGATTTTGGAATTTGATGTTCCTAGTGTTGGATCCTGTAGGCAAGGCAAGAAACACTAGAGGGGGGGGGGGGTGAATAGTGTTTTATAAAAATAAAAAACGGAATTAAGATTTTCTTCTGCTCAGTCGACTTAAATAGATAAACCAGTCGACTGAAGCGACAATTAAGAAGAGTATTTTTAAAGCGAGTCTGAGGAGTCGACTTAGAGATGAGACAGTCGGCTTATCACACAAATTTTCAGAGAGTAGTACGAGTCTGACCAGTCGACTTACAGAAGTACACAGTCGACTATCCAGACAAGTTTCACATAAAAATTATAAAGTAGGAAAATGAAATGCAAGTTCAAAGAGATACAATCACAGAGTGCACACGATGTATCCTGGTTCGGTCCTCCCAACCTACATCCAGTTCCCAAGCAACCCACTTGAGATTTTTCACTATTCTTGAAAAATTTACAAGTATACCCTACGGCTTTAGACAACAACCTTGTCTAACCCGTAGTCCTTTCTCACAACTAGAGAAAGCAACCCACTCTTCCACAAAGAGTGACAAACCTGACTCTACACCCTAGAGTCCTACTCTCCAACCGAGAGGAAAAGAAAAACAATAAAATTGTTTACTGTCAACCTATAGCCTTGTTGTGATTGTAATTTTGTACGTGGCTATTTGGTCGACTTCTGAATTCAGTCCAAAACAAAATCGATGTTATGCTGGAATGAAAAAAAACAGAGAACCAAGACTTAGTGAGTTTGAAAACTTTTCTTTCTTGAAGGTACAATACTTAAACCTTTTTTTTCAAAAATGCTTGGAACTTTTCCATGGTGATTCTATGACTCTATTTATATATTAGAATCCCTGGACGTTGTAAAAACTGTTTCTTTCAACTGTTAAACAACGGATAATAATGGATAAGATTTTTTTAAATTCGAAAAAACAAGTTTTGAAATCAGTAAACTGTCGAAATGACTTGAACAGCCGACTGGGTTGCCGTTATGAGTCGACTGGTCAGAATTTGAAAAAGATCAGACAGTTTTGTACAGATTCAGTCGACTGGTTCTAAACTGCAGTCGACTGGTACTCAACAGCTGATCTAGTTCAAGCTGTTTCGACCTTTAGATTTCGTAAAACACACAGTTATAAAAATTATGTGTGAGTGTGTGTGTGTTTGACAAGGCTGTACATCAATCTAGGACTCAACAAAGAGAAAATTACATTGTACAAGACACACAAAAATATAAGACATTTGAAGCTTTCGTCTTGACTTGAGTCTTGAGTCTTTAGTGAAGCTTCAGCCATTGTCTTTATATGGAGCTTTGCTTGATCATTGTTCAGCTTTAGAATATTGTGACTTGCTTGATCAATTTGCTTTGAGGCCTTTGTGTATTATACAAGATAAACTTTGATACAACATGCAGTTATATGAAAAATAGCACAACAAACTTTGCATTGTGTTGTAATCATCAAAATCAAGAATCAACATTCTCTCCCTTTTTGATGATGACAACACAATAGCTGATAATAAAAGAAATAGAAGAAATACAAGTGTTCACATGCTCCCCCTATCAGATATACATCATGCATAGGTGAAAAAAACTTAAAAAGAAAAAAAATACAAGGCTTGCATATATTCTCACAACAGAAAATTAACATAAAGAGACTTGATATATATAAAACTGATTTTGGATGTTCTTTCCCCCTTTGTCATCAACAAAAAAACAAAATGGGAAGAAGAAATACTTCACACAAACAAAGTAACACAAAATGTATTCATAGAAACTTAGTCTTAGTTCAAACTAGTACAAAATAACAAAATGCAACAATTAGTAAAAAAAATAGCAAATAAGAAAAATAGGAATTCATTAATCTTCGTCTTCGTCATCTTCGTCACTTTGAGAGGGAGGAGGAAATTGAGCATTGAACAGGTGAGTAAGATGAGAGATTTGGGATTCAAGAACATCTTGACGATCCATGAGATAATTGACAGCATTATAAATACTGCGTGAATCATCAAAATTTACTCGAGGGCGAGAAGAACTAGAAGGAGAAGACGGACGAGCTGAAGTGGCTAAAGGAACTTGAACTTGGGGGGAAGTCCTAGTGGTAGACCTAGGTGGAGAAGCAAGAAGCTTCATGCGTGCTAAACTTGCACGATCAAAGCATTCATAGTGCTTGACAACATTGGTCTCTGAATCGAGATCGAAATCATAAGCACAAAAGACACGAGTAAGTAGGGCACCAAAAGGAAGAAAAGTACAATGAGACTTATGAAGTCTAGGAAAAATAATACGACCCCAATTTAGATTAATTTTGTCGAATATTGCATAGACGGCTTGTTGTAATTCCATGGAATTCTGATCATAACTCCCTGTTTTAGGGATGATATTGTATGATAGTATCCGTGCAACAAGTTTTGCAACAGGGGTAATGGACTTATTTGTTATAGGGGGTCCATGATTCGGCAATAAATTTTAGATAAAATGGAGGCATTGTCCATCAAGATTTCTCCTAAGTCCAGTCCCTCATCGTCTATACCCATAATAAGATTAATTCTCTCGGATGTAAGTTTCATCTTCTTATTTTTGACAGAAGAATAAATGATTACCTCACCATCATCCGATTGAACAACCCTCATATTTGTATAAAACAAATAAATGAGTTGAGGGTAGTAGTAGGGTTGATTTTCTAAAGACAAGAATTCAAAAGGACTACAATGTTGAAACAATGACACAAGAGTAAATCTATCAAGATCCAAAAAGTTAACAAATCGACCCGGAAAGATAATCATAGAACAAATGATGAACCATTTCTCTACAAGATCTGGACTTCTAAGATATTGAGTGTAATCTCTAGAGGAAGAACCCTCATCTACATGAGAGGTTTTAGATCTCTTAGGAGCCATAATAGGAAAGGCAAGAGAGGGATGGAAGTATACCAACAAGAAGACTTGAAAACTTCAAGGGAACTTGAAATCGACAAGAAAGCAACCGGATTGGAACCCCACAATTGCTGAAAATTGACAACAGCAGCACGGTACAGTCGACTTCTTTTCTTTTTTCTTCTCTTCTCTTCTCTTCTCCAGATCAGGGAAAGATTGTGGTAAAAGTGAAAAGAAGGAGGTAGAGTTTTAGGGTTTTTACAATGATAGCAACAGTTGTGATCAAGGAAAGAGGATATCAACGGCTGAGAATGGTCAAATTAGAGTACCAAGATGAATAGTCGCCTCAAAAAATGTGCTAAGATTCGAATCGGAAGAAAAATGAGTCGCGACAGTCGACTTGTATTAGTAGGCAGTCGACTTAGTCGAGAGTTAAAAAAAATGAACATATTATTAACACAACTAGTCGGTCGACTGGTTGAGAATCTCAGTCGACTGTCCAGAGCATAACACTACAGACAATTTAAAACAATACTTGGCAGTCGACTGAACAACATGTGTAAGTCGACTTACAAAAAGAAAATTCAAGAAATATCATGAAAATTACAAATTCCTAGTTCTCTTCTTAAAGTTATAAAGGTGTCTTCTTTAAGGGGTTTGGTAAAAATATCAGCTACTTGTTTATCAGTAGAAATAAAGTCTAAAGAAATGTCTCCTTTTAAAACATGATCACGTAGAAAATAATGTCGAATATCAATATATTTCGTACGTGAGTGTTGAACCGGATTCTTAGATAAGTTAATGGCACTGGTATTATCACACATTATTGAAGGTTTTTCAAAAGAAATACCATAATCTAATAAGGTTTGTTTCATCCACAAAATTTGGGCACAAGCCAAACTTGCAGTGATATATTCGGCTTCTGTAGTAGATAGGGATACCGAATTTTGCTTCTTACTGCACCAAGAAACTAGTGAATGTCCCAAAAAGTGACATGTCCCACTAGTGCTCTTGCGGTCAGTTTTACTGCCAGCAAAATTCGCATCACTATACGACAAAAGTTGAAAATTGTCGGTGCGAGGATAAAATAGACCATAATCAGATGTGCCTTTAATATATCTTAAAATGCGTTTCACAGCTTTCAAGTGAGATTCTTTAGGACTTGACTGATATCTAGTACACAAACATACACTGAACATAATGTTTTTTCTACTAGCAGTTATATATAAGAGTGAGCCAATCATACCTCAATAGAGTTTCTGATCGACACTCTTACCTAATATATCTTTGTCAAGGGTAGTGGTAGTAGCCATAGGTGTGGCCTTACTACTTGTGCTATCCATGTTAAACCGTTTGAGTAATTCCTTGGCATATTTTTCTTGATTAATAAATATGCCGTTTTGTGACTGCTTAATTTGTAGACCAAGAAAATAATTGAGTTCACCCATGTGACTCATCTCAAACTCGTTTTTCATGGTGTTAGAAAAGTCTTGACATAGGCTGCTATTAGTAGAGCCAAAAATTATATCGTCAACATATATTTGTATGTAAACAAAAGTATCTACTTTACCTATTTCAAAACCTGTTTCTAAAAGAAAAGTCTTCAGTCGATCATACCAAGCACGAGGTGCTTGTTTAAGACCGTATAAAGCCTTTTTCAATTTAAAAATATGGTTTGGGAATTGTTCATGTTCAAAACCTGGTGGTTGTTTAATATAAACATCTTCCTTTATAAACCCATTAAGGAATGCACTTTTAACATCCATTTGAAAAAGTGTAAAATTCATAAAACAAGCAAAAGATAATAAGATACGAATTGATTCTAATCTAGCAACATGAGCATATGTTTCATCAAAATCTATGTCTTCTTCTTGATTATATCCTTGAGCAACTAGTCTAGCTTTGTTCCTAACAACTTGTCCTGATTCATCTAACTTATTCTTGAATATCCATTTAGTACCAATTATAGTATGATCAGGAGGTCGTGGAACTAAATCCCATAAATCATTTCTTATGAAGTGGTTTAACTCATCTTGCATGGTATTCATCCAAAATTCATTCTCACATGCTTTTTGTATATTCTTTGGTTCAAAATCCGACAAGAAGGCTGTGTGGAATATCATATTAATATGTGATCTCGTCTGAATACCATGTGAAATTTCACCAATTATTAAGTCATGAGGATGATCTCTAACTTCAACAAAAGATTTTGGTAAAGTTGGAGATATCACAACAGGATCAGTCGACTTGACAAGTTCCTCAGTCGACTGTTTCACATCAGTCGACTTGACTTCCTTATCGGTCGACTTATCCCCAAGACTAGTTTGTTCTAAAGATGTAATTACTTTATTTAAAGGTGATGAATTAGTTTCATCATCTTCAATTAAATTCGATGAAGACAGAGATTCATCAAATGTAACATGCATGGATTCTTCAATAGTCATTGTTGACTTGTTGAAGATTCTATATGCTTTACTCCTATTTGAGTATCCTACAAAGATACCCTCATTAGATCTAGGATCAAATTAGTCTAAATTATCTTTAGTGTTCAGAATAAAGTACTTACAACCAAATATTTTAAAGTAAGAGACCTTATGAATTCTATTAAAAAAATAACTCATAACAAGTTTTTCTTTAGCTTAAACCTGATCAGAATTCTATTTAAAACATAACAAGCTGTAGCAACAGCTTCAGCCCAAAAATACTTAGGTAAATTGCTTTCAACAAGTATGGTACTTGCACATTCTTGCAAAGTCCTATTGTTCCTTTCAACCACTCCATTTTGTGGTGAAGCTCTAGGAAATGCAAATGAATGAGTTATACCATTCTTATTGCAATATTCTGCAAACGTTTCATTTTCAAATTCTCCACCATGATCACTTCTAATAGTGACTATGGTTAGAGACTTTTGATTTTGAATTCGTTTACAAAAATTTGCAAATTCTTCAAAAGCATCATTTTTATGTTTTAAAAAGAAAGTCCAAGTGAATCTTGAAAAATCATCTACTAAAACAAATACATATCTACTTTTATTTAAAGAAGCAACTCTAGTAGGGCCAAATAAATCTATATGAATTAATTCGAGTGGCCTACTAGTAGAAATTATTTTTTTTGTTTTAAAAGTAGATTTAATTTGTTTACCTAGTTGACATGCATCACATAACTTATCCTTTTTAAAGGATAGTCTTGGCAGCCCTTTAACTAGGTTGTACTTAGACAATTTAGAGAGATTTTTCATATTCACATGACCAAAACGTCTATACCAAAGTCAAGAATTATTATTAGAAGCTACTAAGCAAAAATCATTAGAAAACTCATTGGCTTTCAAACACAATTCATAAATGTTATTTTTCCTAAAACCTTGAAAAATTATGTTTTGCATGGTAGAATCATAAATTAAACAAGCATCTTTTTCAAACAAGATTTTATAACCTTTATCACAGAGTTGACTAATACTTAACAGGTTATGCTTAAGTCCACTAACTAATAAAATATTTTCTATAGAGGGGTTAGTGTCCTTACCGACCATACCAATTCCTATGACTTTTCTTTATTGTTGTCGCCAAATGTAACTGTTCCTCCATCAATGTTTTGTATGGTAGTTAGGAGGTTGGCATGACCAGTCATATGCTAAGAACATCCGCTGTCAAGTATCCAACGATCTTTCTTAGGTACTTATAAAATATCCAATGTGAATATGGTACCCTTTTTATTGGGTCCAAAAAGTATTAGTTTGTGGGAAACCAAACCCATGATGAGTTTGATTTTCCACCATAAGCAGAAATGAAATTAGCAGAATTACATACATTCAGCATATATGAATTTATATAAGCAATTCTATCTTTTGAACTCAGGTTGACTAGAACCCATACATATTTGCTCTGTCCAGTCGACTATATAACACCTTTCAGTCCACTTTTACTATCTGTCAGTCGACTGGGAGGTAGTATAGGTCAACTTATATGATGTTTTAGTCTTGTTGAATAAGACTCAGTACCTCTGGACAGGCGATTGGTGGATGGATGCAGTCGACTTGGCTGAATTTTAGATTTGCTTTTATCAGGAGAACTTACAAATTTAGGCTTTTCAAAGAACTCATAAAGTTTATGTTTAACACTAGAAATAGATATACGTTTATTTATACTAGTGTTCTTAGAAGAATGATCTTTTTCAAGTGTTTTTTTAAAACCAAGTCCAAACTTTTGACTAGATTTTACTTGATTTTGAAGAACATCATTTAAATCCTCTTTTTCTTTATTAAACTTAGATACGTTCTTGGATATCTCTTCATAATTTTTCTTTAGAGATTCAAGATCCATATCTAAACTTGCAATACGAGAATTTAAAGATTTTACTTCTTTATCAAGGTTAAGATTCTCTTGAGAAAGTGTTTGATTAACTTTCTTTATGTTCTTAACTCTAATATTTTCCTTTTTAAGTTCTTGAAAAATTTCATTGAAGGTATCAAGTAAATCATTAGAATCATACTCATTACTTACTTGATTTTGTGACGCCATAATGCACACGTTTGCAACCTCGTTGGTCTCATCAATTTCTTCTTCTGAAGAAGAATCGCTGTCATCCCAAGTTGCATGGTATGCCTTTTTTTTTCACGAACTTGTTCTTTGTGTACTTATCCTTCTTGAAGTTGGATGTCTTTTCCTTAGATTTTACGTTCTCTAGTGGGCAATCCTTCTTCATATGGCCTGCCTTGTTACACCTAAAACAAGTTGGAGGATCATTAGAATCTTTAATTTTTGAATTAAACTTACATTTTCTTAGGAACTTTTTGAATCTCCTTATGAACATGGCAATCTCTTCCTCATCTTCTTCTTCATCTTCAGAGTCTGACATGGCTTTGAATGCTAATGTCTTCTTCTTTGATTGTTGTGGTTCGGCATCCTTCTTGCGTTCTTCAATTTGTACCTCATAAGCCATAAGATTTCCCACAAGATTCTCAAGAGAAAGTTGTGATAAATCATTGGCTTCTTCTATGGCGGTGGTCTTCTTTTTCCATTCGGGAGTTAGTGCACGGAGTACCTTTCTCACCATCTCAGCTTGAGTGTATGTCTTCCTAAGTTCCACAAGTGAGTTTGGAATATCTGTGAACCTAGTAATCATCTCGGACACATTCTCATTCACCTTCATACAGAACATTTCAAACATGTGAACAAGAACAGATATTTTAGATTCTTTCATTTTGTTTGTTCCTTCATGAGTTACCTCGAGTGTGTGCCAAATTTGATGTGCGGTTGTTGCATTGGACACACGGTTGAACTCCTCCTTTGTAAAGGCACGGAATAACGCATTCATTGCTTTTGCATTGTTCATTGTTTGGTTCTTCATATCGTCATTCCATTGTGCATATGGAATAGTAGGAGCGGTGTACTCTGTTTCCGTCATGTTCCATATTTCATAGTTGATGGATTGTAGGTAGATCTTCATTCTACACTTCTAATAATTGTAATTTGTTCCATCAAAGAGGGGTGGCCTTTGTGTAGATTGACCTTCATGGTACTGATTTGCATTTGAAGTAGTTGCCATTGCACTCAACCGGGACCTGATACCAAGTGTTGGATCCTGTAGGCATGGCAAGAAACACTAGAGAGGGGGGGGTGAATAGTGTTTTATAAAAATAAAAAATGGAATTAAGATTTTCTTCTGCTCAGTCGACTTGAATAGATAAACCAGTCGACTGAAGCGAAAATTAAGAAGAGTATTTTTTATAGCGAGTCTGAAGAGTCGACTTAGAGATGAGACAGTCGGCTTATCACACAAATTTTCAGAGAGTAGTACGAGTCTGACCAGTCGACTTATAGAAGTACACAGTCGACTGTCCAGACAAGTTTCACAGAAAAATTATAAAGTAGGAAAATGAAATGCAAGTTCAAAGAGATACAACCACAGAGTGCACATGATGTATCCTGGTTCGGTCTTCCCGACCTACATCCAATCCCCAAGCAACCCACTTGAGATTTTCCACGATTCTTGAAAAAATTACAAGAATACCCTACGGCTTTAGACAACAACCTTGTCTAACCCGTAGTCCTTTCTCACAACTAGATAAAGCAACCCACTCTTCCACCAAGAGTGACAAACCTGACTCTACACCCTAGAGTCCTACTTTCCAACCGAGAGGAAAAGAAAAACAATAAAATTGTTTACAATCAACTTATAGCCTTGTTGTGATTGTAATTTTGTACGTGGCTATTTGGTCGACTTCTGAATTCAGTTCAAAACAAAATTGATGTTATGCTGGACTAAAAACAGAGAACCAAGACTTAGTGAGTTTGAAAACTTTTCTTTCTTGAAGGCACAATACTTAAACCTTTTTTTCAAAAATGCTTGGAACTTTTCCATGGTGATTCTAAGGCTCTATTTATAGATTAGAATCCCTGGACGTTGTAAAAACTATTTCTTTCAACTGTTAAACAACGGATAATAACGGATAAGATTTTTTTAAATTCGAAAAAACAAGTTTTGAAATCAGTAAATTGTCGAAATGACTTGAACAGTCGACTGGGTTGCCGTTATGAGTCGACTGGTCAAAGTTTGAAGAAGATCAGACAGTTTTGTACAGATTCAGTCGACTGGTACTTCTAAACTGCAGTCGACTGGTACTCAACAGCTGATCTAGTTCAAGCTGTTTCTACCTTTAGATTTTGTAAAACACATAGTTATAAAAATTATGAGTGAGTGTGTGTGTGTGTGACAAGGTTGTACATCAATCTAAGACTCAACAAAGAGAAAATTATATTGTACAAGACACACAAAAATATAGACATTTGAAGCTTTGGTCTTGACTTGAGTCTTGAGTCTTGAGTGAAGCTTTAGCCATTGTCTTTATATGGAGCTTTGCTTGATCATTGTTCAGCTTCAGAATATTATGACTTGCTTGATCAATTTGCTTTGAGGCCTTTGTGTATCATACAAGATAAACTTTGATACAACTTGCAATTATATGAGAAATAGCACAACAACCTTTGCATTGTGTTGTAATCATCAAAATCAAGAATCAACACCTAGCCAGGGGCAGGGATGAGAGTTTCCTTCCTCAAAGAGAACTCTCCCCACATGAGGGAGTCGCCATCGGGGTCGGGCACACACGATGCATTTCGTTTTGGCACAGTGAGTCATTCCCCTGTATGGGGCTGTCGCTCTGCCTGGCCTGGAATGCTCCTTTCTTCATCATCGTTTTCCATCTCAGGGTGCCACCTCTGTGCTTGGGGCATGGATGTTGCTTCTTCTGCACTCGAGGCATTGGAGATGGCGATGAGCCGGGATGTAACCCGCTCGCGAGCCAATGCTGAAGTGCGAGACGACGTATAGAGCACACGATGAGCGACCTCAGCCGGTGCTGAAGTGCGTGACGAGTGGAAAAGGGTGTAAGCGGTAGTTTTAGTTTGTTCTGTTGTAATTACCAAAATGTGGACCTAGCCACCGCTCCCTTTGTAACTATTTTCCTTTTTAATGAAAGACATTTTTGTCTCAATTCTTTTTTCGTCTGTGTGTTCTGTGCATTATTTCTACCACATCGAGAGGTATCCTTCGGATCCACACCCTAAGGGGTATCCTCCGAGGATTTTTTTTGTTGGAGCCTTCGGCCTCGGATGCCATCCCAGAGGGGTTTTTTGGTGTTGAAGCCTCCAACATTAGATGCCAACCCCGTGGGGGTTATCGGAGGATATCCTTCAAGGATATTGGCATTGAAGCCTTCGGCATCAGGTGCCGACTCCGAGGGGGTTATCCTTCAAGGAATGAGTCGGGGTCTCGGGCATTGATAGCAAGTACCTGGATAACTTGAATTTGGAATGAAAATTAAATTCTTTTCATAAACAACTAACTGAAAGTACATGGATCGGCTTTTGAGGGCCTTTTTACATGTGTGGACCCCTAAGGGTCTTCGTGGAATTTCATCAAATGCTCTATATTTCAGGTCTTCTCGACTAACCTGCCCCCCAGGTCTTCAGGTCGGTATGCAACTGGGCGAACCACTTGGAGACCCTGTGCGGGTCTTCCCACTGGGAGCTCTTGGCCTGATAAAGGAACCTCATGGTTGTCCACCTGCTCGGTAACTATTGAATTCCGGACCGACGGAAGCTCAACTGCTTTAAGAGGTAAGATAGTGCCCCCACCGTGGCGATATAACAGGTCTGGGTTGCCATCTGGTTCCCTTTGCCGACTCGGACCCTGGACTTTGTCGGGAATTTCATGCGCGTATGGTAGGACGAGGGTACCGCTTGGAGGGAGGCGAGGCCAGGTCGGCCCAAAATAGCATTATAGTAAGCTTTAACACCAACCACCATGAAGTCCATTGCATCTGTTCGGGAGGTCAGAACCCTCCGGTGGTGACGTCCAAGGTAACGACCTCCTCAATCTGGACTGGGGCGCCAGAGAAGCCATGTAGGGTGTACCCTGTCGGCTTTGTAATAGTATACTGAAAAGCAATGCTTTGAGTATAAGTGGGAGATTGTTAGGGTTATATACTGAAAGCATCACTTTTGTATTAACTTTATTTCCTTATTTTTTTTTGAATGAGAATCATATGGGCATATGTTTGCATATTGTGTTTATTATAATTATCTGATATTCTATAAGGTTGATAATATGGTGTGAGGAGACACACAGAAGATCATATTATCAAGTTCCCTATGGAATATATAAATAGTTCACAACCTAGACGGACTTGGACAATCCATTGGAAAGGTTGTAGTGTAATCTGGTATTAGTCTATCTTGACTATAGGTTTACACTAGTACACTTTGTGTGTATTGAACAGGACCACTTGAGGTTGTTCTCTTTGTACTGACTACAAAAGAGAACAAACACCTCTGTTATTATGGATGCTTATGTTCTTAATCCAGATATAATAACAGACATGTATATGCAGTGTGCATTACTTTGATTCATAAAAGAGTGAGATTCATTATGGATCAACAACCTCTATGAATTGGGTAATAGCATTGTATGTATGATGGGCTGTTGATTGTAAAAGGAATCCATGTCCCGATACGTCGGGTTGATGATGTCCCCTTAAGGAGCTCATAAGGATTGTCATGTAAACCCTGCAGGTGGATTACATCCGACATGACAAATAAAGTTGAGTGGTACTACTTAAGGATAAAAGATGTTGATCAATATAGTTGTCAGTAACTTAATTTGATCGACGGACATTCGATATCTTAACATGGGGAGCTGAACGAGCATATAATAAAAGGAGCCCATAAATATAATTTGGGATTAGGAAGGTAGTGCAACAATAGCTCTTTAGTGGACCGAGCTATTGTTAATGGGCCTGGGTTGTGTGTTCGAGCTGAACACGGGATTCCCAGATTCGTTAGGAGACCTAACCCTAATTTCTCCTCATGGTCCCTACCGTAGCCTTATATATATATCCTCTATTCTCTGACCGTCATATGATTATCAGAGATAAGAAGTTTTCTCTAAATTCGTGATTCACGTAAGGAGAGAAAGAGAGGTCAGCTAAGGAGAAGAAAGGTTGGTAGACCGTTGCCCACACGACGTCCAACCCGAGGAAGGAATACATGCAGAAGATCTTGGGGTCGCTGACGGCTCGAGGTTGCTAGAAACTATCGTCTTCTTCTCATCGCAGGTATAATTCGTGAACCTTAGATTCCGCTATAAAGGGTTAGATCACGTATTAAATCTGTTAAGCTTTTATGATCGATACGCACACCAATCCGTGGTCCTGGGAATCATCGCAGTTCCATCATTCAACCTCTCCCAGGAGAGCTTCAAGGCTTCGTAGGCCGCTAGGAATAGGATATTCACCGAACTTTGGTTGTCAACGAGGATGTGGCGCACCTCGTGGTTGGCAAGCACAAGGAGGTCCTCATTCGAAAAGGAGATAGCCAATCCAAGATCTCGAGAAGGGTATAGTTGTGAACATAGTTTACCTTCCGGATGAAAGCCTTGCAGGAGGAGCTAGACTCTCCCATGGGCCCACCATGGATGCAGTAGAGGATGGCCAGGTTATCGGTGTCTTAGGGTTCAGGCTCTGGTTCTGGATGTTTGTTCACCCTGCGAGGGGGTGGAGAGGCTCTCGAGCCATTCTGATTGAATTTGGCAAGTTACTCTCTCCAAATGAGGGCCGTGATTTTGTCCTTTAGAGCTCGGCAATTTTCTGTGTCTTGGCTATGGTCCCGATGGAAAAGATAGTAGTACATCTTGTCCCTCTTCCTATTGGGATTAGACTGAGGGGGGTGCTAGAGTATGTCATCGCCCTCGATTTCCATCAGGATGGTAGACACTCTTGCATTGATCAGAGTAAACTTATCAAACCGCGGAGGTAAGGGAAATGCCCCCTCGCAGAGGCGTTCCTTCTAAGTCTTCTTAGCGAGTTCGGAACTATCTGCCTTCCTCTTCCTTTTGGTGGGGGATCCTTTTCGACCCTCGGGATGGAGGGCTTCCTCGGCCTAGATATACTTTTTGCTTCTGTAGAGAAGGTTGGGAAAGTCGGCCGGGGGCTTCTTAGCTAGGGAGGCCTTCAACGAGTCATGGCGGACATTGTGTCAGAAAGTTGCCGCTGCTACCCTAGAATCGAGGGAGGAGATCGACCGAGTCTCGGCCATGAACCTCTGGACAAAGTTTCAGAGGGATTCCATGTCCTTCTGTTTGAGGTCCAGCAGAGAGGTGATCGTTTTCTCATCCTTTCGGCTGGTCTCGAAGTAAGCGAGGATGCTCTCCTCGAGCTGGTCGAAGGATTAGATCGAACTGGGGGCGAGTTTGGTGAACCATTCTCGTGCGGGGCCTCTCAGGGTGGCCGGGAACGCACGGTAGAGAAGAGGATCCAAGGCTTTGTGAATCATCATGAGGGTTTTGAAGCCTTCGATGTGATCAGTAGATCCGTTTCTCTATTGTAGGTCTCAAATGTTGGAGGCTTGAAGCTCCTCGGGATGGGCGCATCGAGAATATGGGAGGATAATGGCATCTTGTTTGACCGGTATCTTTGTTCGGACTGTCTCCCACCCTCGGCGATCTGAGCAAGACGACCCTCCATTTCCTGAAGTTGCTTAAGGATGAGGTCTTCCCATCCTTCGGATCGGGTTGAGCCATGGGATTTATATTTCCCAGGCTTGGTCGCTCCTGTTCGGTCAATTGGTTGCTTGGGTGGGGCCCCGCCTCGGATGGCTCGGAGGATTTTATCTCGAATTTCATGGATCTTCGCCCGTGTTACATGACCTCCATCCCCTCGGTCATTAGAGGGTCGGTGGTCCCTCGGGGAGCAGCTACGCTCCTTGTCTCGACCGTGGGAGGAGTGGCGAGTCCACTGAGATTGCGATCTGAGGGGTCCCCCCCGTTCCGAGATCGGTTGAGGCAGTTTCGAAGGTCGTCTTCATTCTGTTACTGCTAATGACGTTTCTCAAGTCGGAGATCATTGGCTGGGCAACCTCCCGTGCCACCGAGCGGGAAGCGCTTGGGACGGGCTTCTGTAATCCTTGGTCTTGTGGCTGTCGGGACCCTTGAGCTGCCAGTCGACTTCGTGTCGGGCATGGAGGAAGTGGGGGGTCGGACGATTGACCCCCGGGTGGAGTCTTCTTGGCCCTAGGAGCCATAGAGGTCGTCCATCACGAAGTAGAATTTGGAAAAGATGCTCAGATCTATGTTTCCTACAGACGGCGCCAATCTGATACTGCTTGTTTTGGGGTGTGGGAGAAACTAATAATGTGAGTTCTTTTAGGAAAAAGGATACTTATATCTCGCCTCCGACCTAATTCTACTGCGAGGCTGATGTGGTGGATCTAGGTGGCTTTGCTGGCATCAACCACCTGCAAAGAAGTCTGAGACACTAGGAGGATTCCTTGCGACTGACCATCCGACACTCAAGTCAATAGCCAGAGTATTAAGGTAAGCTCAAATGGTGGAAATTGCGATTACCTAGTTACTGTAAAGACGATGTTGTATTTATATGCGCAAAAATCCGATTAGGGGAGGTTTCCGGGTCCCCTGATTAAGGTGTGCAACCTAGCCCACACTAGGGTGGACCTGGGTAATGGGCCCATAGTCAACCCAAAAGAAGAAGTGGGATCAAGCGGTGTGGACCGTTCGCTAATTTTACCCTCATCTGTAGGGAATATTAAATTTTTTTAATAGAGTTGATGGAAAATGACTGAAATACCGTGTCTCTACCGTTCTAGTTTCATCTTCTTACTCCTTATAATCTCAATCATCTATAAACCCAACTGAACACATCAACTCTTCACAAATTTTCTTCATTTTTTTTATTTATATAAAATGGAAAATTTTATAGTACATCTTTCTAACTTCACATTCTTCCTTACATTTCCTACCCAAATTGGGTATTAATCTTATGAATTTCAAATAGGCTCTTTAACTTGTATGCCCCTAGCAAATGCGTGAATATGTGAATATCATATATACACAACACTAATATTTATTTTCATATTTGCCCCTAACAATACGTGTCTCATCTCAAAGTTGCCACTTTATTTTAAAAAAATCAAAGGAGTGGATAATTTTTTAGTTTTTAAGGGTTTTTAACTTGCATGCCCTTAACAAATGCGTGAATATCAAATACACCCTCACAAATATTTATTTCATATTTACCCCTAACAATATGTGTCATCACAAAGTTGTCACTCTAGTTTAAAAAAGTGGATAATTTTCATTTCTTTTAATGTACTTGATCAGAAATGACTTAACAATCATCATCTCTACTATTCAAACTTTATATTCTTCTTCGTTGTAAACACAAGCGACTGTTAATCCAACCGAAATTCATCAGCTCTTCTCAAAGTTTCTTCCTTTTTTTAAAAAAATAGGCAAACTTATAGTCCATCTTTATAATTATATTTTTCCCTTTTGTTTATTCTCCAAATTTACATTCAATCTTGTCTATACAATATATTATGCAAAGACCACTTTTTGTCCAATGATTTTTCTTTATTTTAAAAAGAGCAAATGTAGGAAGCAACCCCCCACTCTTTCTTCATCCAAATCTTAAACTGGAATCATAGATGTATATAGATAACTAGGTTTGCCCGTTGACACGTGCCTACGGCACGTCTTCGGAACGGTGCACCTGGTTTGATTATATAAAATAGTTTTGGGGGTCCAGCAAATTAATTGAAGTAGCAAACATATTATATGATAAATCAGTATATCTACCTTTAAGCTCAACCATCGCCTTCTTGATCATTAGCTTGAACTTACCTGGAATGCATATAGTTTGTTAGAAACACTGCATAGAGTTTTTTAAAATTTCAGCATCACTTTTAGATGCTTGTAATAGTTATACAAGGACATTATCATATAGGTTTTATAGAGCTTACTCTAATCCCATAACCACTATGAGCATGTCTAAATACAATGGTAACGCAAGTGCATGTGTGAAGGTATCTACAATACCAATAATCTAAACATTTGTTTGTCTGAGACTCAGTTTATAATTGAAATACCTCTTATTATTATTTCAACCACAATGAAATACATGAAGTTCTAAAAACTCTAATCCAAGCTAATCATTTCTTTTATCTCCACGTTGTCTTCCCATTGCACCTTTATAAAAAAAAAAAAAAAATCAAAATGGATAAATAACAAATTTACTTTAGCTGTCTTTCTTGAGTGGAGGGTTTGCACCCTTCACTGGTAAACTCCAGTCATCCCAATCCTGTATATCCAAACATACACTAAAAGTTCATATATGTTATGTTATCCATGGTTTCTAATAACCAGTGAAGGGAACACTTCACGATAGTATTTTCTCTTATAGTAAAGAAATTAATGTTGCATATTTACCATGTTATTTTAGGTTGCTAGTCAGCTTACCTAACCTGCTATGGTTTGGAAGCCCAAATTGAGGCCACCAAATAATCTATCTCTCACTTGCGTACACCTTAAATTAAAACCAATAAAAATTCATCAAATAAATCACCAAATTAAAATTTTTAAACCCAAAAATAAAATAATCATACCTCTCTGAACTTAAATCACAATCACACACACAATTCGAGTCAGCAAAAAACTGAGTAATCCCCTGCACACAAAAAATTAAAAATTAGAATGAGAATTCGGTTAATGAGATGAAATTAGAGTCGTCACATCGCATATAGAGGCTCTCGATTCGGTGGAGGGGAGTCGCTTGATATTCGCGCTCGATTTGGTAGAGGAGAGTCGCTTGATAATTGCGCTCGATTTGGTAGAGGAGAGTCACCGATACAGAATCAACAGTGGATCCGATATCGGCGACGTCCTCTTGATTGGAGTTCGACATTGGATTTGGATTTGAATTTGCTTTGAGATGCGGATCAGATATCGGCGACGTCCTCTTGATTGGAGTTCGACATTGGATTTGGATTTGAATTTGCTTTGAGATTTTCAAACTTTCAAATTTTCAAAATTTATTTTTTTTTATTTTTAATTTTTTTTTATTTTTCAAAATGTTCAAAATCTCAAAAAAATTAAAAATTTAAAAAATTTCAAAAAAAATAATTTTTTTTAAAATTTTTTAATTTTTAAATACTTTAAAATATTTATTTTAAATTTTTTAAAAAAATTTTTAATATTTTTTTATAATTTCTGATAAGTTTTTGATTTTTTTTATTTTTTTAAAGTTTTTAAAATTTAAAATTTTTTAGTTTTTTTAGTTTTTATATTTTTAAAATTTTAAAATTTTTATTTTCTTAATTTTTTGAATAGAAGAGAGAGAGAGAGAAAGAGAGAGAGAGAGAGAGAGAAAGAGAGAGAAATCTATATAATAAAACACAAAGAAAGCTATCAAGTGGCTCTCCTTCAATCCGCCTAAAAATCAAAGGCCCGGATTTAATCTTAGAAAACATATTTTCCCTCCAAAAGTTCCCCCCAAAACTCAAATTCAAATCTCCCACCCAAAACAACTCCTATATTTATTTAATTTGTTTTTTCTCTCTCTCTCTCTCCCTCTCTTTTCTATTCAAAAAATTAAGAAAATAAAAATTTTAAAAATTTTAAAATATTAAAAAACTTAAAAAAATAAAAATTTTAAAACTTTAAAAATAATTCAAAAAAATCATAAAAAATTATATAATATGTTTTTTGCTCTATGTTTGTTACTTCAATTAATTTGTTGGACCTCCAAAACTATTTTATATGATCAAACAAGGTGCACCGTTCAGAAGACGTGCCGTAGGCACGTGTCAATGGGCAAACCTAGTAATTAAATAAATAAAGGAGTTGTTTTAGGTGGGCAGATTTGAATTTTGTGAGATTAGATCTGGGCCTTTGATTTTGAGGAGATTGAATGAGAGCCACTTGATAGCTTTCTTTGTGTTTTATTATATAGATTTTTTCACAAATGGTATTTTCTCATTTTAAAAATAATTGTGCAATATTGCTCATGTTTATACTAGTGTTCTATTAATAGAGCACAAGATTTATCATTTTTTTAAAATTATCCCTAAAATTGTTTAATTCTTTCTCATTTGGTTACTCAATTTGATTTTTTTCAATTTGATTTTTAATTATCTGGCAAGAGGGTTAAATAATAGTTAAGTTAATGATACCTTAAATTGGGATAAATATGAAATAAGATCCAAATTGTTAGGGGAAGATATGATAATACAGATTTGTGAGGAACATATGTGATATTAGCATATTTGTTAGGGGTATAAGTGTTAAAATCTCTTTCAAATATATATAGTTTGAGGTAACTTATAGGGGTAAGCAAGAAGTGAGGCTCACATTATTAGAGACTAGTAATTTACATGTGTGATGCACGTCTTAATTAATATATATTTTTAAAGTAAATACTCAGACGTAGTCTGGCCTCGAACCTGAGACCTCCTTCATATTAGTTAAGTACATGCAATACACGTAAGTTGGTATGTTTACAAACGACAACTCCAACTCTCCCATTATAAGATTATTATACTAGTAATCTGCACGTGTGATGCACGTTCTAATTAATTTTTTTTATATAGTAAATAATAAGACATAATCTGGCTTCGAACCTGAGACCTCCCTTTACTCATCACATACTCTTTACAAATTATCCTAGTGGCATAAGCTTTTATTTTATATAGTGGCACTTTTGTAAATAATTAAGTCATAAATAAATTTGAACTTTTAGGGTATTATGTTAACTAACAACAGTTGAATAATGAATGATTAATATAGCTCCCACTTAAAAATGAGTGGTTAAGATTAGATGGTTGAATGTCTACAAATTATAGGTTGTCTACAAATGAAAACCCCAACTCTCTCATTATAATATTACTAGCAATCTGCATGTGCGATGCATGTCCTAAGAATTTTATTTTTTAAAATAAAGACTATGACGTTGTCTAGTATCGAACCTGAGAACACTTTTTACCCATCTCAAATTCTTACCATACTTTTTACAACTACTCATAGTAGTACAAACTTTTATTTTATACGAGTGACACTTTTGTAAATAATTATGTCGTAAATAAATTTGAACTTAGAGGGTATTGTGGTAATTGACAACAGTTGACTCAATAGATGGTTAATATAACTTCTACTTAAAAATAAGTGGTTGAGATTAGATGGTTGAATTTCTACAAATTACAGGTTGTCTACAAATGACAGCCTCAACTCTCCCATTATAATATTAGAGATTAGAGCATCCGCAGTGGTGCATGCTAAATAACGACAAAATGGAAAAATAGAAATAACAATTTCTTTATTTGTTGTAGTGGTGAAATGCTAAAAAATAGCAAAGTAGAGCAAAAATTGAACGGACGAAACATGATGTTTGTCCGGAAAAAATTGTCGGACGAAACATCATGTTTTTTTTGAACTTTTTTGCAAAATCGCATAAGTCTCGGACATTTTGCTACCAAACCCCACTAACTTCTTTATTAAAGTCACTAACCCTCCATTAAATGAACTAATTAGGCCATTTAGTATAATTAACTAACTAATTAATTATCTAACTAAATTATTTACATCGGAAACATGATGTTTTGTCCGATACTTTTAAATATATTAAACATTATGTTTCATCCCCTATATTATGCATTTTGCCAAATCCGCTGACAAATATAGCACGATACTGTAGCGAAAATTAGATAAAATGGCAAATAGTAAACCACTGCAGCGGTCCAATTGCTAAAAAATGGCAAAAATGACAGTATAGCTAACTACTGTGGATGCTCTTAGAGATTAGAGATAAATATGAAAATACACATTTTTTAGGGGTATATATGATATTAGTATATTTGTTTGTTAGAAGTAATGCTACACCTACTACCAAATTGATAACATTTTCTTTTACTATCTTAGGTGACACACTATTAGTGGATGTTATTGTAAAATAGGTATAGAGTATGCGGTAAAAATCTCCAATAACAGTGTCACCTAAGATAGTAAAAAAATTGTTGTAAATTTAGTAATCGGAGTAGCCTTAGAGCATCCACAGTCGTTCAATGTAAAAAATGGCAAAATGCATATTTTGCCCATCCAATTCGACGAAACGTTGCAGTCGTCGAATGGCAACAAAATGCATAAGTTCGTTAAAAAAGAAACAGACGAAACATGATGTTTCGTCTGTAATTAAAAAAATAATTTAGACCGAAAAAATATTAATAAAAAAATACGGGACGAAACATGATGTTTCGTCCCAAAAAGGGGAAAAAACAAGAAGTTTTTTTTGCAAAAAATTTTTTCAAAAACAAATTTTAAAAATAGTTTGTAAATAATATTTGCACAAACAATTTAAAAATTTGCAAAAACAATTAAAAATATTACAAAAATTCCAAAAAAATCACTGTAGCTGGACGAAGCATGGTTCTCGTCCAGATTTGGCGGAAGTTTTTTTTGTAAAAAAAAAATTGCAAAAAGATTTTTTTAAAAAAATTTTAAATTTTTTTTTGCAAAAAACAATTTAAAAATTTGCAAAATCAATTTAGATAATTGCAAAAAAATTTAAAATTTACAAAATTAATTTTTAAAATTAAATTTTTTTTATAAATTGGATTGGGACGAAGCATGATGTTTCGTCTCACATTGGGACGAAACATCATGTTCATTCCCACGCTTAAATTCATTTAACGGTTATTTTATTTGGTTTTTTTTTTTTTTACTTCGGACGAAACATCATGTTTCGTCCGATCAATTAAAATAATAATTAAATAATTCAGACGAAACATGAGCTATAATATGCATTTTGCTATATGGAATGCTACTTTTCCCTTTCTACTGTAGCCAATTTGCTAAAAAAATGACAAAATAGCTCACGATTGAGTGAGCTACAGTAAAAAAAAAAAAAAAAGGGGAAAAATGACAAATAAGCAAACGGACGACTGTGGATGCTCTTATTCATTTGTTTGGGTATGCATATTAAAATCCTTTTCAAGAAAGTTTTAGAAAAAGTATTTTTTGAACATTAAAATTAGGAAAAATCCAAAATTGTGCCAGCTAGCCCTAAAAAAGTTATGGAAATTCATGGATAAATATATATCTTTCCCAAGATTCTTCCACACTCCCCACTACCCACGGTCCACCCAATCCACACCACCACATGCCCTCCACACGCTTATCCAGCTCACTCAATCCCAGTCCTCCACGTGTCTCAATCTCCACCCTCCACCCTCCCCTCAACCCCCGAAACCCTTGCTATATCATTCCCCCTCACCAGTCGTCTCCCCTCACCAAATCTCTCTGTTTCTTCTTCTACCTCCTTCCTCTTCAGCTATGGCTCTAAATCTCAAGGCCTTGTCATCCTCCATCTCTCTCCTTCCTCATCGCGATTCCTCCTCTCTGCTACTCTACTCCCAGCCCTCCTCTTGTTTGAGAGTTGGTGGTGGCAAGGGGAGGGATGTGGGGAGCTCTGGTCTGGCCATGGCATCCAACGAAAGCTCAGCCGTGACTGGGCTTGTGTTTGAGCCGTTCAAGGAGCTGGAGAGAGATCTGGGTCTTGTCCCTGAGGGCTCCGATGTCTCATTGGCCAGGCAGAAGTTTGTGGATGACTGCGAGGCCGCCATTAATCAGCAGATCAAGTGGGTAACCTTTCATCTTTTTTTCTTTCTTTGAACTTTGTGGTTTATGGGATTTATGGGTTTTGTGTGTTTGTATTTGGGTCTGTCTTAGATTCTGACGGAAATGCTTCTTTTGTTTAGTTTAGTGCCAAAACCGTTTTTTTGTTTTTGTTTTTGTTTTTTTTTGGGTGGGGGAGTTTTTTTTGAAAGAAAAGTTTAATATGGCTGCCCCCTTCATTAGAGCATCCACAGTGGTGATTCTCATATGCTATAATATGGCATGAACAGTAATAGCAAATAGAGACCGATGCTGCAGTGGTGATTTGCTATATTTTTCTCATTTACACGAGAGACGGGATATCGGGATATGATATCCCGTCTCTTTTTTTTATTTCAAAAAAAGCGCTGAGACTTTATATGATGTACCGTTTGTTAATTTTTTTCAAAGAACAAGTGTATATGGTACAGTGTATTATAGTTGTGCCTTAGATCTGACCCTTAAATATGCTCATGGCTTAGATCTGACCCTTAAATACACTGTACCCATTAAATTTGTGCCTTAGATCTGACCCTTAAATATGCTCATGGCTTTGCTAAAAAAATTAAAATCCCCCCAAACGGGAGATCATATCCCGTTTGAGACAAACGGGACATGATGTCCCGTTTGAGGAGGATTTTAATTTAAAAAAAAAAAATAAAAACAAAAAAAGGGGTGTGAGACGGGGAAACATATCCCGTTTGACCCCGGTGTCTAATAAAAAAATAATAAAAATTGACAGACGGTATATGATATACCGTCTGTTCATAAAAAAAAAATATTAAAATTTCTCAGACGGGGAATCATTCCCCGTCCTCTATAATTTGAGAATTCTCAAATCGTTTCTCATATTTGAGAAACAGAACTGAGACGATTGCTAAAAAATGACAAATATGAGAATTTTAGCAAACCACTGCAGCGCTCGTTTGCTAAAAAAATGGCAAAATGAGAATTTTAGCAAACCGCTGTGGATGCTCTTAAGAGCATCCACAGGCGTGGTTTGCTATAAAAAAAAATTGGATAAATGCATATTATAGATATAGCAAAGTGAGTTTGCTGCAGTTGTAAATTGCTATAATATAGCACACACAAAAATTAAGATCTAGATCGATCTAGATCCGTCCCACGATTTTTAAATAATTTTTTTGATTTTTTTAATAATTAAAACAATTTTTGAAGTTTAAAAAAAACAAAAAATAATGGGCCCCCTTCAATGGACGGATCTTCAAGATCCGTCCAAGGGGAGGGGGGTATTTTTTGGGGTTTTATTAATACGAAATAATTTTTTTTTTCTTCAAAGTGACGGACTTTGAAGATTCGTCTGAAAAATCAAAAATCATATTTTTTAAAGCGACGGACTGTGAAGATCTGTCTGAGAATTAAAAAAATATTGTTTTTAGAGGGACGGACCTTGAAGACGGATCTTGAAGAGCCGTCCTGTATAATATCCATAATTTCTATATCTGCTCTCATATATAGCAATCTATTGTTGTGAAATCATCAAAACATGCATAGATAGCGAACGACTGCATTACTTTTTTAGCTAAAATATGCATAATATGCATAAATAGCAAATGATTGGGATGCTCTAAGGGGTTGTTTGTTGCAAGTAAACTTAAAAAATTTAGGCAAAGTTGATGACCACATCAGCATTTGCAAAAAAAAATCCTCTTTTTTTTTATAATTTGGTTGGCTAAATAAGAGTAGATAAACTTGTGTGGGCTCCTACTGCCCCGTTATAAATTTGGTAAAACCAAATTCCTCTCTTTAAAAGAGGATTTTGAGATAAAACATGACAATTGAGATTATTTTAATTAAAAAATTGTGGGTCTCACATACAAATGTTAGTACTTTGGGATGTATTCTCAGTGCTTTACAACCAAATATGTGAAAATAAGAATATCTAAAACTATCTTTTTATATACAAATATTACTGTTATCCAAACATGAGAAAATTTTCAATTCTTTTAAGATATGAATTCTCACATATTTTACTTGCAACTAACCATATAAAAATGAAAATTATATTCTCACATATTTTACTTGCAACCAAACATATAAAAACAAAAAATATATTCTCACATATTTTACTTGCAACAAAACATGTGTAAAACATAGAATCCATAGAATCCTCTAACGTCACATGTACATAAATCGGTTACTTCCAACCATGAGAAAATAACTAAATAATTAACCTAGTAAACTGGAGAAACATATATGAAAGCACGTAAGTACGTAAAACAATCTATCCTCTGTGGGGTGGGAACAAATCGAGAATGTAGAAAAACAACGTAAAGTAGAATCCTTCCAATATATCTGGAGGGTGGGAGAATTCTCTACTCCAAAGTCGGTCCGATCGATCTGTTTGTTTGTGTTTGGTTAATTTTATGAAAGATCTTTTATTTTTCTTATATTATGTTTCTCAAATTTAATTTTAGAATTTTATCTATAAAGAGTTAAAATCATTGTTGCTACAGTTTTTTTGTGAGATGGAACAATGGTTCAACTTCTACATATTGGTAAACTTTTTAATCCGCTATAAGTATTAGATTGGATCTGCATCTAAGCAAGGTTGTAAACGGCGTTAGGCGGTGGCAGTTCGGTCAAGGGGTGCTTAGCGCCTAGGCTGTTGAATTTATTTTGACTATTTAGTTAATTTCAGCCCCTAATCTCCAATCATAAGTATAATTATGCAATCCAATTGCAAATATTCATCATGTTTTTGTGTAATATGTGTAATTAAAGGGTATTTATACATTAAAAAAATTTTCTCGTGCAATTAATGTGTAATATGTGCAATTAAAAAAACAATTGTTCATTTGTAATATGTACAATATGCCAATATGTGTAATATGTTTAACATGTGCTATTTTAATATGTGTAATAGGTGTAATATGTGCAACTATCACTAATAATACTAAAAAAAGTAAAAACAATTCTACTACTATTAAAGATCCATACATAGTATATAACAGATTAATAGATTAATAGTAGTTCTCTTTTTTTGTGTTATTTAATAGTATTTAAAATTTTAAAAAATAGAAAATGCCTAGGCATTGGATATTAGGTGAACGCCTACTCAACAAAACGGCCGCCTAATCGTCTTTGACCGCCTAGATCACCGCCTATGGCAAAGGCGGTTCGTTCTCCTCCATCTGAGCGCCTAGGCGCCCGAGGCGGCCGCCATTTAGAACAATGCATCTAAGTGACTTTGCTACCCAACTAAATGTCCTTGTCTCTTAAATATTTGTGATGAGGGGTGGGGGTTTATTATATTACCTTCAGCAGAAAAGAAGCTTTACTTTGGGTGCTTTAGGGCTGCTTTTTGTCGTTGTTGTTGTTTTTTTTTTTCTCTTTGATTTAACTGTAAAGGAGTTGTTGTTTACTCTTTGTATAGATTAGACATCTTAGTTGCAGTAATATTTTTTCTCATGTGAAATATGTCTTTTACTGATCCATGACTGTATATGTTGCTTTGAAACTCCAGTGTTGAGTACAATGTCTCCTATGTGTATCATGCCTTGTTCGCCTACTTTGACCGGGACAATGTTGCACTGAAAGGCTTTGCCAAGTAAGCTAAAACCTAAAATTCCCTTCTCATCTTTGTTTTCTGTTTCATGACATTTGTTAACATATAGATTTTGGTTCAATTGGGTTAGGTTTTTCAAGGATTCTAGTCTAGAAGAGAGAGAACATGCAGAGAAACTAATGGAGTACCAGGTATATAACATTCCGTTTATGTATTAGTACATTATAATTGGTTGGTAGATGAGTGTCTTTTGTATCTGAAATACTGTTCTTATTGATGAAAATAGAACAAACGTGGAGGTAGAGTGAAGCTTCAGTCGATCTTGATGCCTTTAACTGAGTTTGATCACCCTGAGAAAGGCGATGCTCTGAATTGTATGTCATCTCTCTCTCTCTCTCTCTCTCTCTATATATATATATATATTTATATATATATATATATATATACCTTATATGTTCAGATGTTATGAGTGCTTGCACAATATTCTTCTACATTAAGATATTCTGTTGAATGATTTTTTTTTTTCTGAATGAGGTTAATTGTTGGTAACTAATGCCCGGGCATCCCTTTGGAAACTAAATTTGCTGAATTGTCGTGAAATTGTTGTTATGAATCAAAGAAACGTTGTTGATTATACTAGAGATATTCTCTAATACTTAACAAACTCCATTTAATTCCATTCTCTTACGGGGTGATTTGTATAAGAACCAGCTCATATTAGTAGGAGTGCAAGTAATGTTGTTAATACGTTCATAAAGTGCACCAAGTTTTCTCCTCAGTAAAAGTTATTTGATAAATACTGGAGGTTTTAATCCTTTTGAAAGAAAGAAGCAAAAGGATTCAATTAACCTAATAATCACTGCCTATAACCAATTTAGTTAATTACTCTTATTTATCCCAAGTACTTCAATGTGCAGAAGTTTTTGGGTCCCTTTGTCTAAAGCATTCTGATTTTTAAAAAGACATGATTTTTTTCCTTCTTCCAGATGGCTCTTTTAAGTTTAGTTGTATGAGGAGAATTCATCTAGTTTGCCCTATTTAGGTTAAAGACTGTCCTTTTGTTTTGTTATTCTTAATTCCTTGTAGAAGTTAGATTGGCCCATTGTCTTTCTCAATCTATTCCTGTATCCAGTAAAATCTGGTTTTTTATACTTGTTCAATTTTTTTCACCTTTTACACTACTAATTAACAAGCTCACTTTTTTCATATGTACTTTCAGCAATGGAGCTGACTTTATCTCTCGAGAAACTGGTGAATGAGAAGCTCCTCAATTTACACAGTGTATGTTCTTCATATTATGTCTGTGCTGCTGCTTATATGAAGACATCTTGGATTCAAACTCACTTCCAGAAAAATTTCTACTTGTTTTCCTTGAACAGGTTGCAAGTCGTTGCAATGATCCTCAGCTTGCTGACTTCATTGAAAGCGAATTCCTTGTTGAGCAGGTGAGGCCATTCATTCCTTGCTCTTTTTGTTTATTTCTAGAAACTGATGCTTTTATCAGTTCGCACTCACCTATTATAATGCTTCTACCTCGTGAGTGAAGTCTATTGATTGAATGATTACAACACTTCCCTTGAATGTTTAGCTAACAAAGTTCATATTGCTTTCTGCAAAAATGGGATTGAATAATTGTTGTATCTCCTTCAAGTCCTCGCCTTTCAAGTGCTAAGATTTGTTTCTTGTCTTTGTTTTCCACATCAGGTGGAAGCTATTAAGAAGATCTCTGAATATGTAGCTCAGTTGAGAAGGATTGGCAAAGGACATGGTACGAGTTTGAATCTTTTTTTGGGTTAATGATATCTGGCAATTAATATTATTTTTATCTTTATTAAAAAAAAATTGTTTGTTTCTTTCATTTTTATAGGAGTTTGGCATTTTGATCAAATGCTTCTCAGTGAAGTAGCTGCTGCTTGAGGTGGCGAGGATTTGTAGAAATTGGACCGACAAATTATGTTATGTAGCAGTGCTGAAGAGCTTTACCTGGCGATTAGTCTTTTAGAGGTTGAGTGATTCCCTAGTTGCTGTATTTTAAGAAATCATGTAGTTTAGGTTATCAATGGCGATATGAAGTAGAAAGTATGCATCTATTGGCTTGCTCCTTTTCAGGGGGAATTCAGCTCTTTATTGTTCTCGAAGGGAGTGTTCATCAGATTTGAATAAAAAGTTGTGGTTCTGGCTAATCCTGCTATTACTTTTTCTTATAATTTTCTGGTACATAATTATGAGATGTATATTTGCATTTTAGATGTTTGGTATGCGATCTCAGATTGTGGCTAAAACACATTGATAGCTTAGTGTTCCTGAAACAGATATGTGGTATTAATTCTATTGGCATATATCGAGTTGTGCACTATCACTCTTAACTCTTTTCATTTTCATCAGTTTTACGTGGACCGACAATAATACAAGAAACTAACTTCACTGATACACTAGCCTCAAAAGAAAGGGTTTCAAAAAAAAGACGATTCTAAGCTTATTAATGCAGGATCCACATCTAACAATGTTGGGACAATCCAGCAATATGAATGTTGTAGAAGATCATATTCAGATGCCATCTCCGGATGTAAATTAAACACCTTCCAATGTTGTAGGCTTTCCAACCTCGCCCACTCCCTTCTTGAAAGCTCTGCCTGCGATGAAAATTCTAAACTCTGATAGCGTATTGACGTCAGTGAACGTTCTTCAGCCATGTCAACCAATAATACCTCCCCGTTGCATTCCGCCATGATCTTTTTCCAGGACTTTGGGACTTCACACCGCATATCATAGAACTTGAGGGTGGGCATTGCAAGTGCAGGGGAGGGGATCGACGATGAAGATTCCATCCCAATCACAGTGGCAATAAAATTTCTCACCACAAAATGTTGCAGACAGAGGGTGTCCAGGGAGTTGAGTCCCGCAGGAGTCGCCAAAGCAGAGCAGGTAGAGCATATCTTCAAATCTGATGAGGAATGAATGATCTGACATGGCAATAAGGGCAGCAAGCACAACAATGTAGAGATTGAGCTGGGCCGGTGTAGACAGCGCCTAGCAGTTTAGGGCATACAACAGCAAATCGAATGTAGTCTGCATGATGGAGGCGTTGCAAGGTGAGTTCCGTGAGTCCAGCCATGGAGGTGAATCCATGGTAGACTCCCGCTCTCTCTCTCTCTCTCTCTCTCTCTCTCTCTCGCGAACCATGTAACTCAATGATCTCAACCAACTCTAATCTATACAATATATTATGCTAAACCACTTTTGGTTCGAAGATTTTTCACCTTTTTAAAATAAAAAATAAAAAAAAACGAAAGCAAGAGTAGGAGGCAATCATCCAACTCTTTCTCCATCAAAATTTTGATTTAGAATCATATCCCTTAATCAAACTTTAAAAACCATGCATTATTATATAGATTTCCTCCTCCCCGAGGTCCATAATTGTCCTCCTTGGAGAGACTGAACTCGGTCCATAATTGTCCTCCTCCCTGAGGTCACAGACGCTTTGTCTCGTTCTCGGATGAAGATCTTGAGGGTGTTCGAATCCCTCACTGTCACGCCCTAGTAATCAGCATCGGGTTGGTGAACCACGAGATCCGACACATCCTCGTGGACAATGGTAGCTTTGTAGACATCTTATTCCTCTCCCAGAAAAGGCTAAAGCCTGCGGGCTACACCCTCCATGGTTTATCCAGTTCTCCGGTCCAAATCGAAGGGATCATCACTCTGGACGTTACTACGGGAAAATCCCCGACCAGCTAGACCGAGCCCATGAATTTTATGGTGGTCAACGTCAAAACAGCCTATAATGCCATTCTTGGTCGTCCTGGTCTTGCATCTCTCCAAGTTGTAACCTCAGCTTACCATATGAGGATGAAGTTCCCTACAAAGGCAGGGGTCAGGGTCATAAAGAGCAATCAGGAGGCTGCCCGAGCATGTTATACCGCCACAGTGAGGGGCTTGGTCCTCCTTCTCGATGCAGTCGAACTCCCTAGTGATAGGAGTTCAATTGGCTCCGAGCTAGTCGATGAACTGGAACAGACTCCCTTCTTCAAAGCAGACGAGGCTAAGTGATTTCAGGTGAGCAAGGCACTGCCTCCCGGACTCAAGGAGGAGATCATCAGCTGCGTCCGACAGAACCGGGACCTGTTTTCCTGGACCCTCTCGGACATGTCGGGCATCTCGAAGACCTGATCATGCACAAGTTGAGTGTTAACCTGGATTCTAAGCTGGTACAGCAATGGCATCGAAAATTCTCGCCCGAGAAACAACAAGCAGTAAAGGAAGATGTCGACAAGCTCCTCTCCACCCGCCTCATTCAGGAGGTCAGCTACCCGGAGTGGCTGGCGAATGTTGTGATGGTGAAAAAACCTAGCGGCAAATGGAAGATCTGTATCGATTTCACATACCTCAATAAGGCATGTCCGAAAGACCCCTTCCCCTTTCCGAGCATCGATGCTCTAATCGATGCGACATTCAGGCATGAACTGCTGAGCTTCATGGATGCCTTCTTCGGGTACAACCAAATCTTGATGTTCCCTCTGGATATCCCAAAGAAATTTTTTGTGAAAGATCAAGGGCTCTGATGCTACTGGGTCATGCCCTTGGCCTAAAGAATACAGGAGCCACCTATAAAAGGTTCGTAAACCGGGTCTTCAAGGAACAAATTGGCTAAAATATAGAGGTGTACGTGGAAGACATGCTCGTCGAGAGCCTCATAGATGGAGAACCCGTGAAGGACCTCGAAGAGGCCTTCAAAGTCTTAACGAAGAACAACATGCTCAACACGTGTAAGTGTGCCTCAATGTGACATCGGGAAAATTCTTGGGCTTTATGGTCAGCCAACAAGGGATAAAGGCCAACCCAGATGCAAGCTATCTTGGACATGGCCCCTCCTTCAAGGAAGTTCAGAGGCTCACGGACTGACTTGCAGCAATTGGACATTTTCTCTTCAAATTCGGGGAATAATCCATTCCCTTCTTCAAGGCCCTCCGAGGGGCGAAGAACTTCGAGTGGGGAGAACCCCAACAATGGGCCTTCGACCAGCTGAAGGAGTATCTCGCCCACCCCCCTCTGCTAAGCAAACCCGAACCGGCTGAAATCCTCTACCTCTACTTATCGGTATCCGAGCATGCTCTAAATGCATTCCTACTCTGGAAGATGATGGGGTGCAGAAGACCATCTATTATGTAAGTGAAGTGCTCCACGATGTCGAGTTCCGTTATGCCAAAATAGAAAAGGTAGCTTATACACTGGTCATGGCTGGACGAAAGCTCCATCCAAGTCCTCACGGATCAGCCCCCTGAAGCAGGTTCTTAACAAGCTAGAGAATTATGGCCAGTTGATCAAGTAGTCCATCGAGCTCAGCTAGCACGACATCAGTTATAAGCCGAGAACCGCTATCAAGGGTCAGGCGCTCGCCGAGTTCATCATCGAGTGTACTATCCCTGAATCGTCCGATGCTCAGAAAGAGCTGCCAATATAGGAGCTCTATGTTGATGGATCCTCCTGCGAAGAAGAAAGCGGAGCAGGTCTGATATTGAATGGTCCAGACAGCTTTATCCTCCATTACTCCTTGCAGCTTAACTTTCGAGCCTCCAACAATGAAGTCGAGTACGAGGAACTAAATTGTTGGACTTTTCTTAACCCGCAAAGCCGAGGAGAAACGGGTCAAGGCCTTCAGTGACTCTTAGCTTGTAGTCAACCAAGTTTGCAGAGAATATGAGGCCCATGACACTCGAATAATTCAGTACTTGGCACACGTCAGCCTAATCCTAACAGACTTCGTAGAGGCCATAGTTGTCTGAATCCCTAGAGAACAGAATAGCCAGGACGACACATTATCCAAATTGGCGTCCTCCTCCTTCGAGGGTCTCGACCGCACAATGCTGGTTGAGGTCCTCGTCCGACCCAGCATTGACAGAGAAAACTCATATGCCCTTTGCATTAGAACCCCTACGCAGTCGGTGACATGGATGGAACCGATCATAAACTTTCTAAAAAATGGTGAACTGCCACAAGAATCGTCCGAAGCAAAAATTCGAGTCAGGGCTGAGAGATTTGTGCTAATCGAGGGGGTGTTCTTTAAACGATTGTACACAAAGGCCGACAGATGACCATACCTCCAATGCTTGACCCCCAGGGAATCCAGATATGCACTCAAAGAGGTGCACAGGGGAGTCAAAAGTTGCCAGATAGGCAACAGGTCATTCACAAGAAAGGTCCTCAACTAGGGATATTACTGGCCGGCCCTATTACATGACACTCAGGACCTCGTCCGAAAATGCAACCCATGTCAAAGGTTCTCCTTCATGAGGCATGTCCCCCAAGTCAAACTCAAATCATTGGCGAGCCCAGCTCCCTTTTCCAAGTGGGGGATGGATCTTATCGGCCCCTTTCCTAAAGCGATGGATTAGCGACGCTTCCTGATTATGACTATTGATTACATCACGAAGTGGGTAGAAGAAAAATCTTTAGCATCCATTACCAAACATCAAGCCCAGCAATTCTTCTGGAAGCATATCGTTTGCCAGTTTTGGATCCCCGAATCCTAATCACTGACAACTATACTCAGTTCACGGGCAAAGGATTCCGCAAGTTCTGCAAAGATTAGGGAATTCAACAGAGGTTCTCTTCTATCTCGCACCCCCAACATAATGGGCATGCCAAGAATGCCAATCGCTAGTTCTTGGAAGGCCTAGAAAAGCAATTAGACAAATCCCCGAAGGGATTGTGGGTCGACGAGCTGCCTAGTGTGCTTTGGTCATACTGGACCACCAAGAGAATTCCAACGGGAGAATATCCCTTCAACCTCACATTCAGGACCGTGACTGTCATCCAACTAGAGGTTAAACTGCCTTCACCTCGAATAATGAGTTCCGATAGGACTTGAATTCATACGGCCTTTGGGCCAACTGGATCTCCTTAATGAAGTGCGAGAGAGGTTGGCTATAGAAGAAACATCCACCAACAGAGGTTTGAATGGTTCCATAACAAGAAGGTTCAGTAGACCAATATTAAAGAAGGTGACCTGGTACTAAGGAGGCTTGAAATCTCCGAACCAGGCAAAAAGGGAAAGCTGAATCCCAACTATGAAGGCACATTCAAGGTCTCCAAAGTGGTTCATCCCGGGGCTTACCGACTTAAAGACCCGGGGCTCGGGTGATCAAGAGAACTTAGAACACTGAACACTTGATGAAGTTTCATGAGAGCTCCTAAACTTGTAATAAGGCCTAAAAAGTCAGCAGATGTAAAAAGCAGTCTCTTGTTGGCAACCAATGAATAAATTTTCATTTCAATTCAAAATTTTCAAACTTTTCAAACTTTGTCAAATCCGTGTCAACCTCATCCCGGACATCCTCGCTTGGCATGCTACTCTGAGCCACCCGCGAGTCTCGTCGCAATTGGCTCACTCCTCTTACCTCGCCCATCGGCATGGTACTCCGAGCCACTCACGAAGTTCTCTGCAACTGGGCTCACGCCTTGTGCCTCACCCCTCGGCGTGCCACTCCTAGCCACTCACAGATTTCTTCGCAACCAGCCTCGTGCCTCCCCCCTCGGTGTGGCACTCCGAGCCACTCGTGGATTTCTCCGCAACTTGGTTCGAGTCTTGTGCCTTACCCTTCGGTGTGGTACTTGGGGGCACTCACGAGTTTCCCTCGTTAAGTCAGATGGTCCCAAACCTCGCCCCTCGACGTGGTATTCCGGGTCATTCGCAAGTCTACCTAACTAAGTCAGTTGGTTCAATACCTCGCCCCTCAGCGTGGTACTCCGGTTCATTCGCAAGTCTCCTACACTAAGTCAATTGGTCCCGTATCTCGCCCCTCGGCATGGTACTCTGGGTCATTCACGGATTTTCCTCGCAAGGTCGGTAATCCCCGGACCACGCCTCTCGGCATGGTACTCCGGGTCACTCACGTATTTTTCTCACCAAGTCACAAAGTGTTAGGTTTCGAAGGCAATCACAGATTAAATAAACAGGAGAAAAAATTACAAAATATCAAAACCTAACCATGGATCCAGGAGAAAACCATAAATTATGTTTAGGAGTTATACCTTAAAGATGGATCTGTTGTTTTCATAGTATGCCAATCACAGCACTGCAATATTGCGGTGCCTTTACAGTATCCACACGAACGGAACGAAAAATGGCTCTCCCTCAGACCGCGGTGCTAGCTACGAACGGGGATGTTCCTTGCGATCTGTCTCTCACTTTCTGTAACAGCTAGGATTTTTCACGTGTGTCTTTTCCATAGATACATATCATACATATAGGTGCAGGAAATCAATCCTAAGAGAGTAATGAGGCTGTTGGGCTCACAATCTGATCTGGGTCAGATTCGTGTGTGGACATTTGAACTTTAGTCGACCCACTTAATTTAATTAAATGTCCAACCAATGTCAGGAGTCCAAGTCTTACTTGGATCCTCAATTAAATTCATCTTATGAATTTAAACCCCAATTTCAATCCATTCTAAGTGTGTAACCCTATAGGTTCTCATTATGTTGACAGTAATACTAAAATAATATGCTAGTATTACGAATAGTAAGTAGTATCTAGCAATACATCACTGCTACTCAAGTAACGGGAATATCAGTGATTTGACATAACCTATCCATGACCAATGTTACCATGTAGTCTAGTCCCTTTGCCCAGATATCTTAATTGACCACAAGACATAGAGCGTGTCACCCTTGTATAGTTCAATCTTTGGTTTCTTGATGTCCGAGTAGACTTACTAAAACAAATGAGCTTAATATCTCATATTGACTCATTTGAGCACGACCATGCACTTTGCAGTCTCACTCAATCAAGGGGTCCATAGATATCGCTCCTGTTATATAGGTGGGACAAATTCTATCTAAGTCACTCATATCTCTCCACATAATTTGTAGTATATCCAATAATTGACTTTATAATCAATTTATTGCAAGCAACATTTGATGACATTAAAACATATAGCTTTTCACATAGGAAAACGTAGTGAATTCAAGTTAAAGGACTACGTACACCATGGTCACTGTGAGAACTGTTTATGACACTCACGTAACGGTCCATGCAGCGTTCTCATCGTGTGTCAGTCCAGTATATTATTACTCTAACATGTACCAATGTGAAGACTTGATATCTCATATCCATAATCCGAAAGAATGGTCATCAGTCTACGCACACACTAGTCTCTATGTATTATCGTTGTCCTAATTCACAATAATACTTGACTAGGGACATTTAAGAACAGTGTTCTGATTTCAGCCAATAAGATCTCACAATGAAGTTATGCACTTGATATCTCATAGCATTGAACTTACTACTCTAAGAGCATCCACAGTCGTTTGCTAAAGAATATGGCAAAATGGCAAAGTAGAAATAGCAATTTGACAATCTCTTGTAGTGGTTCTTTGCTATAATTTTGTCATTTTTTTTTAGTAGCGGACGGGACAACATGTCCCGTCTCACTTCAATTTATTTATTTATAAAATCTTAATTCTACATTAGATTAAGTTAATTAGTAGTAGATTTAGAGTATTAAATTATTAAGTAGGTGATTAGTTAGGATAATTAGTGATTAATTAGGGTTATATTAATAATTAAACCTAAAACACCCTCCCTGGATTCTTGGACTGGACATGTTGTCCCGTCCAAGCATTTTTTTGCTTAAGACGAGACAACATGTCTCGTTTGAGATTTTTTCGATTTTTTTTCTTTTCTGAGATGGTACAACATGTACCTTCCGATCGTTAAAAAAAAAAAACTTCAGACGAAACAACTTGTTTCGTTTGATCCCATTAAAAAAAACAAGGGAATATAATTTGAGAATCTTCATTTCGTTTTTCAAAATTGAGAAGCAACTGTAGCGATTTTGCCAAAATATGGCAAAATAGCAAATGACTGCAGACGTTCAGTTCTCATAATATGAAAATTTGGCAAAAATAGCAAACGACTATGGATGCTCTACGGAATTTATTATGTTCATTTAATTCACAATAAATAATACAATAAATGAAATGGATAAATATGAAATCAATGTCATGACACAATGTAAACTAGTATTGTCAATACACATCTGGTCTCTATGGCATACACCAACACAAAGTCCATGCCTTGTCCCTCGGCGAATTAATTCGGGTTACTTGCATGCCACTTCAGCAAGATGGTTCAATCTGCCCCATGGGACTCGGTCAATTCATATGACAAAAATGTTTTGATAGGTCATACATAAAAGAGAAACTTTTATTGAATGGAAAATTATTACAAGATGGGTGGTGGCCAGTCCGCAGTTGGAAAATCAAAACATAAAACAAGCAAGCAAGAGAAATAGTCCATTCTGGCCTCAACCCTCGGAACTGGGGTAAAGTCTCAGATCTTGGGACCTGGATAAAACTCTCTAAGTTCCACACCGAGACACTGTTCCCCTCTGGATCAAGCCATAAGATCACGGGCGGTAGATTTATGTTTTCACATGGATCCATGGCTAGGTTTCGATATTTCTTTGTAATTTTTTTCCGCTGTGTATTTGATCTGAGACTACCATCAAAACCTAACAAAAAGATCATGAGGCGTTAGCTGTAAATGAACATCCTCACCAGAATGGAAGCCTACGCCAACGGGGGTATACCTCTTCCTCCGACTCTTTCTTCAAAGCCACTTTATCGCGAGGAGTAGCGAGGTGATTGAACACATGCAGAGCGTTAAGACGCTCCGCCATCAAGTCTGTCACGGTGATGGACCAAGAGGGCACCCACACCTTCGTCGGCGAAGGTGGTTTTGGAGCCACCACAAAATTTTTCGACGATGAGGCGGGAGGCTTCGAGACCTCCAACTTCACCAGCAACTCAGCCACCTTGGCCTTCGGGGGCTCGACGTCTTTGGAATTTTTCCTCTTCGAAGGCTCGTTGGGCTCAGAGGGAGCAGGGCGCTTATGTGCCTTCGCCTTCAGGGCAACACGCCTCTCCTTCAACATCTCATTAGTCACCATGCTTGTTTGACGAAAGATGACAAAACGAGGAAGACAAGAATAAGGGGAAACGGAAACAAAAGTGAGGTCGGTAAACAGAAATGAGAATAAGGAGAAGTATATATAAAGGAAAGGAGATGCATCGATTACTGTGTCAAGCATGTGATATCACACCACACGTGAACACGCACATGAGGCACACTTGCAAAATCTTCTAAAACTGGGCTCGCACCTCGTGCCTCGCCTCTCGGGATGGTACTCAGAGCCTGTAACCCCCGTTCCAAATTATACAGACTTTATTTTTTTTCTTTTTCTTCGTATTCTTTGTATTTCAGTTCTTCTTAAACGAACCTTACTATTCTTTTGAATCCGACTTCCTTCTTTCGAATATTCAATTATTTGTCGCATCCAGACTCCTTACCCATCTCCGGTCATATTTTTCTGACTGTACAAACTATATGTATATTTTGTATTTGATTGTTTATAAATTATTTTCATTTCCCTTAAATTTATATCTTATATTTAATTCATTTTCTTGGACCTTCTTTGAAGCCCAAACTCCGAATTCAATCTATAATTTTGTTTATTATTCTGTAAGCCCAACTCATTCCTATTTATTTTGTGAAGCCAAAGCCCACCCTATAATTTTTTATTTCTTCAATATATTGTGAGTCCACATATAAGCCCAAGCCCCAATGTCACGCCCCGCTTCCCAAAAATATGGAATACGAGCACGTGACGAAGCCCAGCGAATGATTTTTACATCATCCATAAGCTGTAGGATCGACTCAGCATCATAACAAGAATATAACCAGATTTATATATAACCAAGCATGCATGAATAACTTATTAAGCAACAGGAAACAATTTAAACAAATAATAATATTCAAATAGTTCTCATGTCTGGATCAAGTGTAAACTTGGAAGCAAGTCTTATACAGCAGGAGAAATAAATACCTCAAGAAAAGCAACTATTTAAACAGGTCCTTGCTCCAAGCGAAACCTGAAATGTCTGCTCACCAATTCCGGCAGGTAGTTTGTCTCCCAAGTCTGCTTAATAAATATAAACAGGAAACAAGAGGGGAAACAAGAGAAAATGCCCTTAGTGCAAGCTAGGGCCACAAATAGTAAAAGCAAGTACAAGAAAGGGGAAAACAAGAATTGGAATCAAGGATAAGCAAGGTTTAAGAAGTAGTGACAAATTCAAAGACTAGCTGGCAAGAGGGAACATCATAATGACTAGATTGGATAACAACTGCTAGTGGTGAATCACATGTCAGGTATACTTATAAGGGTAATTAATATCAGGCGACAACCTCAAGTCTAGTGTCATATGTTATTTTGAATGTCAGGTCTCATATGTCATTTAATTGTCAGGTCTCATATGTCGAGTCCAAGTATCAAGTTCCAGGCTTTCAGTCTCAGGTATCATATTTCATGTATCATATCATCAGGTATCAAGTGACAGGTGTCAAGTTCAAGTCTTGCAGTTATTACTATCTAGGTAGCACGACATGCATCCATTATACTACATGGTTGCTACAGCCAAATAAATTCGTTTAGACCTAGTAATGGAGTCTATAGGGCGGTGTACTCAGGCATCAAACTAGCAGGTGATCAACCATGGGCTCTAGAGGTGGCCTCCGTAGGCTCTAGAGGTGGCCCCCGTCACCCATGACGTGGCACTTAGTTCTACGTGGCACTTAGTTCCAGGTGATTTCAAACATACATCATGTAATCACATAATGGGCTCTAGAGGTGGCCCCCGTAGGCTCTAGAGGTGGCCCCCGTCACCATGACGTGGCACTTAGTTCTACGTGGCACTTAGTTCCAGGTGATTTCAAACATACATCATGTAATCACATAATGGGCTCTAGAGGTGGCCCCCGTAGGCTCTAGAGGTGGCCCCCGTCACCATGACGTGGCACTTAGTTCTACGTGGCACTTAGTTCCATTTAACATACAACTTGGGAAACACGGGCCCCCTTCCGAGTACACTTACCTATGTTGTCCACTCTATAGTCTTTCCCATAACCCCCGGCTTGTCACATTTGTTCAGGCAGATTTTGTGTTCTTGTATTTATACATGTGAAACAGGGTTGAAATAATATAAATTAATACTAAGAAAAATTGGGGATGTCCTATAGGGTGTCCAGCAACTACATATAAAATTTGGGGTCAAACACTCGCTGTTTGTACAGCTAAAATAATTCGCAAAGTCAATATATACAGCAGTTTTTACAGAACTGCGCCTACTGACACAGCTGCAGTATAACAGCCATATCTCCTAGACCGTAACTCCAAATTCAATCATTCTGGAGTCTATAGACATCTACACATCCTGATCTACGTTTTGTATTCAGGCCTCGGGCCCAAATTCCAATGTTAAAAGGGTCGAAACCTCAAAAGAAAATACAGACAGCAACATAGGGAAATAATTCACTAATGTAGATTTCATAGAATTATGTAATTTGGTGTCTAAAATCATTATGTGGCACAAATACATGGTAATGGGAATCATACAGCGAATAATAATATTTTTCAAGTCATAATAATCACAAATTTGCCAAAACACTAAATTTATATGCGTCTACAATTTCTAGGGGTCCTCAATTCATATGTCTATGTGATTCACAAGTTCAAGGGGATAGAAGAGTCCAATTGAATTATTATTTAATACGAGGAAGTTTTGTGACTCTTAGATTGGTGAGTTTGAAGGTTCAAATTGTTTTACTATGATATTTCAAAGGAGAGTCACAAACTAACTACATGTGGTATTTCAAGGAGACTTGTACTAGGACAATCAGATGTACAAGGTTACTTGCCTTAATCGACGGTTGAAATCTCCGCTTGTTGAAGCAAATAGAGAAGAAAAATCCCCGAAAATATCCTCGAAAAGCGCGCCCAAAAATTGATCGGAGATCGTGATTTCCCCGCACACAAGATCGGCCCAAAACAGCGAACAGCAAGTGGATCGGCTGCGGGTAGGACACGGAACAGCAAATTCGCCCAATAGAATCTTTCCTGTGCACCGGATCCACTCCCAGAACAGCGAACACGCTTGGATCTGCTGCGGAACGAACACCGAACAGCGATCGGTGCGCACGGATCTTGAAGAGATCGGACGGCTTCGATCTGCTCCCGCCCAAATCCTCCTTCTTCTTCTTCGATCTTCTTCTTCTTCTTCGTTCGGCTGAGTAGCGCTCGAGAGAGAGGAGTGACGGCGGCTGCTTCGTTGGCGGCGACTACGGCAACGACGGAGTGCGGCGAGGCGGCGGCGACGTCGAGAAGCGACGCGCGGCGAGGTGCTCTGTTCGTGGGTTTCGAACAGGGGAGAAGTGGAATCGAGGATTCGGCGGCGCTGTGGCGATGCGACGGAGCGACGTCGAAGGAGTTTGTGGAGGCGGTGGTGCTGAGGGGGTCGACGAGGCGGTGAGGGGTCGAGGTGGCGAGGCGTTCGGATAATGGGTTCGAAGTGGCGAGGCGATGGGTTCGGGAGTGTTGGGTTAATGGCGATGGAGGACGACGGTGGTCTGGTGGTGGCTGTGAAGACGAGAGGGAGACGAGGCGGATTGGGAGCGATGGCGAGGCGACGGGAAGGGGATCGGGAGATGGGTTGGCGGTTGCGAAAACGGAGGAGAAGGAACAGGTGAAGAACAATCGAATTTGATAAAAGGACCAAAGATTGAGTCGAAACAAAAATTAACGATTTTATTTGAACAGAACAAAATACGGAATCTCAAATAGGTAAAAGAGTACAATTGAGAAAAATACAGTATAAAAATATAAATACGGGAAAACAGGAGTTACAAATCCTACCCACCTTACACAAAAATTTCGTCCTCGAAATTTGCTTAGGCGGTACATAGGACAGGGTAAAAGCAACTTAGGGGAGGGTAACAAAAAGGGATCCCAAAAGAAAAGTCAATTTGGTGGTAACACCAAAATAAGAAGGGAGTGGATAACAGCGAGGCCAAATGGATGGCATGAAAGAGAATAACAGTATCTAAAGATCCAAATAACACAAGATAATAAAAACGATGAAGGAGTAGGCAGAACTGAAACCAAGGAGATGGAAGACAGGAAAGAAAATGAATCCAATAATGAATGAGTACATGATGGCAGGATGGAAAGCAAGAAGGAAATAATCGGTATCAAAAACGAAGAAGAACACTGAACACCACAAGACTTGCAAGATGACAAGGCATTGAGATGAACGAATCGAAGAAGGGAGCAACAAGGGAAAGATGCACCACGCAATGAGTCAATGGATAAGAACAAAAGCAAGAGATAGAGGACAGCAAATGGAGCAAGGAATGGAACAAAACCAAATACAAGGAAGGAAAAGCAACAACATGATCCTGGGTCCTGTGGGTTATGGGCCCACCACGCTTCCGCTGCGCCACTCTAATGGTGACACTCCAAGCTCCAGACATGTCGTTGTAGACAACGTGACACCAAGCGACGATCCGAGCAGGAAGAAGGGAATGGGACGCCAAGATTAAAGAGAGTATGGACTCCAAATAGAGATAGACAATAATGCAAAATGGATATAAGGCTTGAGCTTCAATTTTCATAACTAGAAGATAGAATACATATCAAAACTAATGGCTTTTAACATAAATAATAACACAACAAATATCAATAATAATAATATCAATAGTAACAGAATAATAATAACAATAATAAAAAAAAAAAAAATATATACCAATGATAATAATAATATTACTAATAATAGTAACAAAATTATAATAATAACAATAATAATAACAGAAATCAAAACCATCATAACCATACAGGTAATAATAACATAAAAATATCAACAATACTAATAATAACGATAACACATACATGACAAAATAGAATTCAACGCATTCATGAAATAATGCAATAATAATAATGATGATAGCATTAAAAATAATATCAATAATGATAATAAATAATATGATAATAGCAATAATAACAATAATATCAAATAAAGTAACAGTAATAATAATAAAAATAATAACAGTAATAAAGGTGATGAAATCCATAATAATAACATCAATTGAACGACAATGATACTAATAATAATACCAATAATAACGAAAATATTCTTCTACCATCAGTTTATTTATATAAGTAACGAGTCTTGAAATATCAATTAGTAATAGGTAGAAAATCTTGCCTCCTTAACATCAAGTTGCATATTGCCTTCACGACATCAGGTTTCAAATTGCCATCCAAATATTCGGCTGCACATTTTGCCTCGCCGATATCCAGTTGCAATTTGCCTCCATTGACATCGAGTTGCATATTTGCCATCTCGACATTAGGTTGCAGCGAAATGGTGAAATGTATATAAAATTGAGCATGCTCAGGCTCAAAACAAATTAATAATAATAATAGTAGTAACGTTAAAAATAATAATATCAATAACAACAATAATAACAAAATATCGATACTATTAACAATAAGAATAACAATGATAAGAATAATAATCATAACAATAATAATATCGGTAATCGCAAAAAGGATGATAGCAATAATAATAATACCAACGATAATATTAAAATATTAACAGCATTTGTAAAAGTAATAATGTAAGATAAGATATAGTTTGAGCCCAACATTTTTGTGGAAGTAATTTAATATTAACGATAATAATAAAATAATGAAAACAACAATAAGAATATCAATAGTAGTAACAACAATAATAATACTAGTAATGATAATGTAAATAATAGTAATAATAATAGTAGTAATAATAGCATTATACGACAAAATAAGAATTTGTCTTATCAAAATAATCCAGTAGAAATATATAGTCGATCAAAAATGAAAAGTGAAGTTATAATACACTATTGTTCGAAATAACAAAATCTTTATTGAGAAACATTTTTATTGAAGACCGAAAATAAATATAACAATTAATAATCAAATATAGAAAGTATTCGGGAAAAATAATTATAAGAGAAAATAGATAGGCGAAAATGAAGCTACACCCAATAAGGAGTTAAAGAAGAGGATGGCTAGAAGAGACAAAAGAAAATTAAGGAATTGAATACGAAAGGAGAAGGACGAGGGGCAAAATCGAAATTGAAGAGATATAGCAGAGGATGAATAACCATCCTGATACTCAATATGAATCAACATATGAAGATGATTGCAAGGCAGGGAAAGCAATGAACGACACACGAGTGCAAGAGGCAAGCAGAAAATAAGAGATCGTTTGCATCAGAATCAAAAGAATAGGGGTACGGAAGAATAAATTTGTACCCAATAAGGAATCGACAAATCATGACGAATGCAAGAGGTGGAAGGAAGCAACGAATCAAAGAATTGAATATGAAGGGATCAAATGAATGGGATAAGACTTGTATCCAGATCGAGTTAACTATTAAATTATTCATGTGGTTGCATGGCTTGTTTAATGTTGAGTTAATCCTGACTGAGTCAAGCCTGTCTAATGTATTAGTCACACTAACACATTAGCCAAACCTGAGCTCTGATACCACTAAAAACCTTGTCACGCCCCGCTTCCCAAAAATATGGAATACGAGCACGTGACGAAGCCCAGCGAATGATTTTTACATCATCCATAAGCTGTAGGATCGACTCAGCATCATAACAAGAATATAACCAGATTTATATATAACCAAGCATGCATGAATAACTTATTAAGCAACAGGAAACAATTTAAACAAATAATAATATTCAAATAGTTCTCATGTCTGGATCAAGTGTAAACTTGGAAGCAAGTCTTATACAGCAGGAGAAATAAATACCTCAAGAAAAGCAACTATTTAAACAGGTCCTTGCTCCAAGCGAAACCTGAAATGTCTGCTCACCAATTCCGGCAGGTAGTTTGTCTCCCAAGTCTGCTTAATAAATATAAACAGGAAACAAGAGGGGAAACAAGAGAAAATGCCCTTAGTGCAAGCTAGGGCCACAAATAGTAAAAGCAAGTACAAGAAAGGGGAAAACAAGAATTGGAATCAAGGATAAGCAAGGTTTAAGAAGTAGTGACAAATTCAAAGACTAGCTGGCAAGAGGGAACATCATAATGACTAGATTGGATAACAACTGCTAGTGGTGAATCACATGTCAGGTATACTTATAAGGGTAATTAATATCAGGCGACAACCTCAAGTCTAGTGTCATATGTTATTTTGAATGTCAGGTCTCATATGTCATTTAATTGTCAGGTCTCATATGTCGAGTCCAAGTATCAAGTTCCAGGCTTTCAGTCTCAGGTATCATATTTCATGTATCATATCATCAGGTATCAAGTGACAGGTGTCAAGTTCAAGTCTTGCAGTTATTACTATCTAGGTAGCACGACATGCATCCATTATACTACATGGTTGCTACAGCCAAATAAATTCGTTTAGACCTAGTAATGGAGTCTATAGGGCGGTGTACTCAGGCATCAAACTAGCAGGTGATCAACCATGGGCTCTAGAGGTGGCCTCCGTAGGCTCTAGAGGTGGCCCCCGTCACCCATGACGTGGCACTTAGTTCTACGTGGCACTTAGTTCCAGGTGATTTCAAACATACATCATGTAATCACATAATGGGCTCTAGAGGTGGCCCCCGTAGGCTCTAGAGGTGGCCCCCGTCACCATGACGTGGCACTTAGTTCTACGTGGCACTTAGTTCCAGGTGATTTCAAACATACATCATGTAATCACATAATGGGCTCTAGAGGTGGCCCCCGTAGGCTCTAGAGGTGGCCCCCGTCACCATGACGTGGCACTTAGTTCTACGTGGCACTTAGTTCCATTTAACATACAACTTGGGAAACACGGGCCCCCTTCCGAGTACACTTACCTATGTTGTCCACTCTATAGTCTTTCCCATAACCCCCGGCTTGTCACATTTGTTCAGGCAGATTTTGTGTTCTTGTATTTATACATGTGAAACAGGGTTGAAATAATATAAATTAATACTAAGAAAAATTGGGGATGTCCTATAGGGTGTCCAGCAACTACATATAAAATTTGGGGTCAAACACTCGCTGTTTGTACAGCTAAAATAATTCGCAAAGTCAATATATACAGCAGTTTTTACAGAACTGCGCCTACTGACACAGCTGCAGTATAACAGCCATATCTCCTAGACCGTAACTCCAAATTCAATCATTCTGGAGTCTATAGACATCTACACATCCTGATCTACGTTTTGTATTCAGGCCTCGGGCCCAAATTCCAATGTTAAAAGGGTCGAAACCTCAAAAGAAAATACAGACAGCAACATAGGGAAATAATTCACTAATGTAGATTTCATAGAATTATGTAATTTGGTGTCTAAAATCATTATGTGGCACAAATACATGGTAATGGGAATCATACAGCGAATAATAATATTTTTCAAGTCATAATAATCACAAATTTGCCAAAACACTAAATTTATATGCGTCTACAATTTCTAGGGGTCCTCAATTCATATGTCTATGTGATTCACAAGTTCAAGGGGATAGAAGAGTCCAATTGAATTATTATTTAATACGAGGAAGTTTTGTGACTCTTAGATTGGTGAGTTTGAAGGTTCAAATTGTTTTACTATGATATTTCAAAGGAGAGTCACAAACTAACTACATGTGGTATTTCAAGGAGACTTGTACTAGGACAATCAGATGTACAAGGTTACTTGCCTTAATCGACGGTTGAAATCTCCGCTTGTTGAAGCAAATAGAGAAGAAAAATCCCCGAAAATATCCTCGAAAAGCGCGCCCAAAAATTGATCGGAGATCGTGATTTCCCCGCACACAAGATCGGCCCAAAACAGCGAACAGCAAGTGGATCGGCTGCGGGTAGGACACGGAACAGCAAATTCGCCCAATAGAATCTTTCCTGTGCACCGGATCCACTCCCAGAACAGCGAACACGCTTGGATCTGCTGCGGAACGAACACCGAACAGCGATCGGTGCGCACGGATCTTGAAGAGATCGGACGGCTTCGATCTGCTCCCGCCCAAATCCTCCTTCTTCTTCTTCGATCTTCTTCTTCTTCTTCGTTCGGCTGAGTAGCGCTCGAGAGAGAGGAGTGACGGCGGCTGCTTCGTTGGCGGCGACTACGGCAACGACGGAGTGCGGCGAGGCGGCGGCGACGTCGAGAAGCGACGCGCGGCGAGGTGCTCTGTTCGTGGGTTTCGAACAGGGGAGAAGTGGAATCGAGGATTCGGCGGCGCTGTGGCGATGCGACGGAGCGACGTCGAAGGAGTTTGTGGAGGCGGTGGTGCTGAGGGGGTCGACGAGGCGGTGAGGGGTCGAGGTGGCGAGGCGTTCGGATAATGGGTTCGAAGTGGCGAGGCGATGGGTTCAGGAGTGTTGGGTTAATGGCGATGGAGGACGACGGTGGTCTGGTGGTGGCTGTGAAGACGAGAGGGAGACGAGGCGGATTGGGAGCGATGGCGAGGCGACGGGAAGGGGATCGGGAGATGGGTTGGCGGTTGCGAAAACGGAGGAGAAGGAACAGGTGAAGAACAATCGAATTTGATAAAAGGACCAAAGATTGAGTCGAAACAAAAATTAACGATTTTATTTGAACAGAACAAAATACGGAATCTCAAATAGGTAAAAGAGTACAATTGAGAAAAATACAGTATAAAAATATAAATACGGGAAAACAGGAGTTACACCCAACTTTTAAATCATAATATTAAATCCTAGCCCAAAACCAATTCTTTAACCTGCAACCCGTTAACCCGTTAACAAAACTCCACAACCTGATTTCTCTCCAACTGAATCCCCCTTAATCTCCACTGACAGCATACAAATTTCCTATTATCTCTAACTAATCCCCCATTAAATCCTGACAATCCCGTAACCCCACAACCCCAATAACCTCCTCATTAATTACTTACCCTAATCACCCAACCCCTTCTTCTTCATCTGCCTTCTTCTCTCTCACTTTTCAACCCAAGCATTGCCATCAACCCCGCTGTGTCCTTGAGCCTGAACACCAAGTCCCGCACCCTCTTCTAACCGCTGCCTTCTTCCTCCACCACAACACGCATCGACGACCAGCACACCCCGACGCCCCGCCGCTGCTCTCCCCGCAATCCCCCGTGCACCACCCGAATGCGGCAACCAATGCCCTTCTACTCTGCCTGTAATGCCCTGAATTCCAAACACAGCTAATTCGTAGCAAATAAATGATCTTTTACTTCAAATTTGTACAAATTTAAAAGGAATTTAAAAATTTTATTTACGACATGTTCTTTACAACAGCACAACGAAAAATGAATAGAATACAATCTACAATATGAATATTCTTCAGTCTTGTAACAACTCATCATAGTGACTTAAGCACATGCCAAGTTCAATCCTGCAACTGAGAAACTGTGGGCACGTCAGTTGCATACAACTGATGCAATGCTATAATACAACGATTCTTTAATTTAGCAAACACAAACTTGAATGCAGAAAACAGAAAATGTGACTATCCTAAATGTGTCAGTGTATGATATGAACTTAATGCCAAATGCAACATTACACTACGATGACACTAATGCATACTTGTTCAGATTCTATGTATCCTATACTATATAGGTTCGAGGGCAAGCCCTTATCGTACTTCTCATTATAGGGTTCAATCCCTCGTTATGAAAATTCTTCTACGATAACAAAAGCAAGGTTTAGAAATTCCATAAGTACGATTTTCAGTCCCGAAATCCACCGCCCGACTATACAGAATCCTCGTCGTGCGAACATCCCACAAGTGCCACTCTAGCCCCAGTATATATATTGGAGATCTACCTCCTATCCTCCCGACTATTCATGATCCCCGAATCCACCGCCCGATCAATCGTAGTCCAAAATTTAATTAAGGCTCGTCTCACTCCGCAAGCAACCACAGTCCCGGAATCCACCGCCCGACTGAGTCTATAGTCCCGAAATCCACCGCCCGACTATATAGAAGCGCCCCACTTACGTTTGCCCAAGTTTCATCACAACTTCTTCTAGGGCCTATCCTTAAATTTAAACATGAATAATAATACCTCCTAGAGCTAGCTTACCCTCATAACGGACTTAAACAATATATCGAGAACGATAGCTCATACTGGCCACTTCTAAAATTTCAATTATCACTTTCATCACTTTGTCGGTACTCTGGGTCTCACTTAGCCTCTAGTATCAACACAATCATGTTCACAACATCATGGGTTATCCATACCCTCATTATTCACATTTTGAAATTTCATTCATCCATATATAAAATTATTCTCTTGTTCACAATACTCAGTTATTTGCATAACTAGTTTCATAGTCTTATTCAACAATTTCAAATCAACATTCTCTATGTAAAATAGTTCGTTTATTCACCCCCTTCTAATAGGATTGTTAATGAAGTTGTAATTACATTCAATAGATTTTTTTTCTAAACAATACGATATTCAACTTCCAATTTTATTCTTTAACAAACTCAAATTAACTCTAGATCAAGTTTAATCCAAATGATAAAACTTTTAAAATACCTCTAGTCAAAATAATCAAATTTTCTTCTTAATCAAAATGTAAATTAGTATTTATTTAGTTCAAAATTCCATTTTTATATTCAACTTAATCCCCAAATTTTCTTCATAATTCACATTTTTAAATCTCATAATACAACTCTTGACAAGATAATTAAATGCCTCTTAATCAATTATAAATTAACATTTATTGAATCCCAAAATAAACCTCAATTTTATATCTACTCATTTCTGAAAATTTTCAATAATCCGTATTTTAAACTCTCATATTCCCATTCAGAAGAACATTTAAAAAAGAACAGAATTTTTAAAAACAAAAACTCCCCCTGGACTCGAACCCGAGCACACCCAAAGCTGCCAAGACCCACCTCAGTCACGCACTGACTAAGAAGTCCAACGCCACAACTAATTTAAACCCTATTAAAAACCTTTGATACCAACCCTCTAGTTCTCAATTATTTTTAATCTATTCATATATCTTCAAATTTTATTCTTCTAACTATTTTTATGATTATTGCTATACACAGAACTTCTAAAATTTTCAGAAGGAAAAATCTTTCTAATTTAATATACTAGTAACTTGCACGTGCGATGCACGTTTTAATTAATTTATTATTTATTTTATAAAATAAATAATAGGACGTAATCTGACCTCGAACTTGAGACATCCCTTTACTCATACATACTCTTTTCAAATTACCGCTTGTGGCACAAACTTTTTATTTTATATGAGTGGTACTTTTGCAAATAATTATGTTGTAAATAAATTTGAACTTTGAGGGTATTATGGTAATTAACAATAGTTGAATAAGTGAATGATTAATATAATTCTCACTTAAAAATGAATGGTTGAGATTAGACAGTTGAATGTCTACAAATGACAACCCCAACTCTCCCATTATAATATTTGAGATTTTAACTTGGAAATTATTCAAATCAACTTATATAGTGAAATCTTTAACCTTTACATTCTTGTTCCTTATTGATTCGAATTAAACTATAATTTGTTTTAAATTCATAAAATTAGCATGAATGCCTTACCAATTATTATAAGATTAGGAAAAATACCCATACCCCTCATCTACATGCAATCTACATGTCATTCTAACATAAATTACTCAATTTTGCAAATTGCTATGCATAATCCATTTCACATATATAATTTAATCATGGTGTAGCAAAATCTAATATGAACCAACATTCATGAATTAACATACATGAGCAAACACACATGATATTAACACACAAGAAATCTTATGCACATTTATTTTAGAAGCATAAATCAATTTCTATGTTGTAACTTCATCTATTCATCTAGTCTATTTAATCTAACATGCATCCATACTAAATTTAATTCATCAATCACATTCTAGATTATACAAAGCAATTATCTAATAATTTCATGCATCAAAATAACTAAATTAGAAATTAAAGAGACACCCACCTCAAAAGGAGAATTCATAGCGGTAGAAACTCCTAGCAAATGAACTCCAAAAATCCAAGAAACAAATTCACCGAAAGCTGTCAACAGCAAGATACTTTGGCGATGTAAAAGTTTGTTTTTTTTGTTCTTTTTTGGTTCATCAGGTGGCTTAGTATGGGGGTATTATAAAGGGGTTAATTAATGGAAGTTGATTAACCACCCATTAAATTAATAACCACCCACTAACTTACTTTTGATTCCACTCACCCTCTCTTACTCATCTCTCGGCCAGCAATCAAAAGGGTGAGAAAACACGTGCATGTGCGTCGAATGTGTGTGCACACTATTTATTAAGAGTTTTTATTTAAATTAAATGCATATGTTATAATATGTAACATGTATTTAATAGAACTAGTTTAATTTAAATATAATTAGAGTTTTCATGCACAAATAAAATTAAATACACACACTTCATAAATTTTATTTTGAAAGAAAATACAACCAACACGTGCACTGTAAAATAACTATTCAAATACGGAAATAGATTTGGTCAACAGGAAAATGTTTATAAATAATCGAAATACAACATATGAAAATACATTTCATTAATTTTATATATACAACAATGTAATCTACACGCACATAGAAAATACGTGCATCACATGTATAAAATATATTTGAATAAAAAATAAGAGAAAAATGAATTTTAACTTATAAAACGAATTCGAACAAGTTATAAAAATAAATAATTGAAATACGTCGAAATTTTATAATATTACATGTAAAGGTAGAATATACGTAATCAACACGTGCATTGAAAACACGTAAAAATAGAATATTAAATATTTGAGTTAAAATTTAAATTCAAATACATAATCGGATTCGAGAAAATAAAAGATATATATAAGAATCGAAATACAAAATGTGTGTAACACCCGTGGGACAAAATTGTCATAACTCAATTTTACGGGGTGTTACACCGCCTCTCCCCGCCATCCTCAAGCGCCCTGCCTCATTGTCGCTGCTCTTCACCGCCAGCACCATCAAGCCTCTACTGCCATTGCCTTCACTCCGACACTGCCTCAATCTCGTGACCCCGATCACCGCAGCACTTCGTCGTCACCATCGCAGCGCCATCTCCACCTCAACCTCCACTCCTACCATCCCGAGAACCCATCACCAACTCGTCTCAGAGCTCTTGAAACCCCGAATACCTCCTTGTTGCACCCCGACCACTGACGCTAGCAACCCCCGCAACCCCTCCTGCCCCACTCCGAAGCATCCCCGACCTTCCTCCCTCCTTGCTGCATAACCCATTGCTCACCTCGTCAGCACCATCCCCAATACAAGAGCACCTCACGACCTCAACAACCCCCAAGCACCCCTGCCTTCGCCACTCGACCGTCGTCCCACTGCTGCTGTCGTCCACTGCACCCCCACCTTCAAACCCCGACCCCACCATACCCTTGATGCCCAAAACCAATGCCCCTAGCCTTTCTTCATCACAACCAACCTCGAAGCCCCTACCTTGTGGTCCCGAGCATGCCGTGTTTTTGCCCGAAGCCAATTCAGAGCATCTCGACTTCTCCATCTTGCTGCCGAGAGACTTGCTTTTGTCTCCGTCATTGCATTCGTGGTCCTCATTCTCAGCGTTGTTGCTCATTGCTGTGTGTCGTTGTTTTCCTTCATCTCTGTTCCATCACATTCGAAATCGTCACCTTAAAGGCAAGTATCTCTTGTATATTTTTATTGTTCCGTACAAGCATTTTATCTGACCTCCCGCAATTAGTATCCATATTTGATTATCGTGTTTTAAAACCTGTTACCGTCCATGTTCACGAAAAGTGTTCTTTATAAGTTTCAATTGATTGAACCATCATATTGTTCATGCTTTATAATCCTTCAATGTTTAAATCAGTCGTTATATATATTGCATTGAATCAATCCAGTTGCCTCTGTGTTTCGATGCCCACTGAAAGATCGTAAATTTCATTGTCCCCCGCATACAATGCATGAACACGAGTTAGAGTTATATAAATATGTATATATTAATAAATATGATGATTTGAATGATTTTCGGTTGTATGTGATAGTATGGTTATATCTGTCTATTAATGTCATAGAAATGATAATATCTATCTGTTAACAATAGAAACTCATTCTAATTATTGGATTTGAAAGTATGTTCAATTCTAGTTATTAAACTATATGTTTGTAAAACCAAAATCATTACAATTGCAAATGTTGTATTTCGCCCCTGCCATTTACCCAACTTCTATTAAGAATTCGACCCTGATCCTTTTAAAATAATTTAGAATTTATTAAATAAAAGTTGTACCCCCCTAACTCTAGTTTCTGGAACTTCTGACAGATCTGGAATCCGATGTGTAGATGCCACGCCCTGCTTCCCAAAAATACGGAATACGAGCACATAACAAAAGCCCAACGAATGATTATTATCATCCTTAAGCTGTTTCAGAATCTTTGCAACACATCACAGAATATATCAGAGTCGGAAGCAAAAAGGCACAACCATTCATGAATAATTGAAATAAATTACCAACAGAAATTGACTTGAATCCAAATACAATATTCTCAAATAAATCAGAGTCTGGAGTAATCCCCTATAGATATAGACTCAAAATAATAAGTTTCATAATATTCCAGTAAGTATAGATAGGTCATCAAAAATAGGAAGCAACAAAAAAAATATGGTTTGACGAATCTGGAATTTCTCAATACTGCTGTACGAAAACAAGGATATCTCGTAAACAGTGAATCGAAATCCAATTCCGCCAAAACGACGTGAAAATAGATAAAATTTTCCAACTTTCATATCTCACAAATAATTTTCATAAAGCATAAGGAATTAGAGTGAAAACTGGGTTCTATACTGAACAGCACGCATATTACAGCACAAAGTAACTTTAGAAAAGGGTATGAAACACTACTTAAAACTCATCTTTAAAATACAACAAAAATCTGGATAATCCCTAGTATCATAAGGAAACACTGAACAAAATATTATACCAAGATATTATGTATAGCTTAGTTCTTGAAAATAAATTGTTAACAAAAATGACTCAAAACTGAATCTGAAAACTATCGATACGGCTGTACCAAAATTATCATATCTCAATCATACGAACTCCAAATGCATTAAAACTAGTGGGGTTTGAAAATAGACACAATTATCTACAATTCACTTTTAATTTTGAAATTGAGATTCGTACTGTAGCATAGGTGAAAACAGCAAACAACACAGAATAGACTGCAACATACAGATTTCACACCTCTACTTAAAATCAACATAACTTTCATAATATTGAACCAAACTAAACCAAATTTGAAATACAACCTACCAAACATCTAAACATCATTATTAAGGGTTTCTAACATGTCCAAGCCTAATATTTTCACATGGGCAATCAATCAAACACACATCATGCAATACATCACATACACGAACAAAAATCCAATTTTGGGCATAACCTATGTTATTATCCTATCAAACTTGGTGTCATAAGTCTTTTATGGCCAATTGACACAATAGAGACAAAACCCATCAATAGAAATATAATTTTTGGTCGTCTCTAGACCCCACTACACTATATGTGAAATTTTGGACTTGTATCAACCTAAGGGATTGTAGTACAAGTTACTTGCCTCTAATGGAATGAAACATAAAGCAAACGAGTCCAAATGCAAAACCCACAAACAAAACGGAATGAAACATAAAGCAAACGAGTCCAAATGCAAAACCCACAAACAAAATAGCCTTCCCACGCGTTTCCAAGCGAACCCACGAACCAAAAACACCTTACGATCAACCTCCTTGATGCACGAACCAAAGTGGATGATACCCACTTGACAAATCAGCAAAGAAGAGAGTTTTGTGAGGGTTTTGGATGGTGGTGGTGCTGGTTTGGGATGGCCGGCCACAATAGGAGGGTGTTAGGGTTTGTATGGTTGTAGTATGAAGAAGGAGATGGTATATGGAGTAGGGTTGCAATGGGGAGGGCCGGTTTTGGTGCTTGGAGGGGCTCGGTTTTGAGGAAGGGAGAGCAGCCGGGATGCACTTGAAGGAGGCCGAGATGGATTATGGAGAGGGAGAGAGAAAATAATAATAGGGTTAGGGTTAAAGAGGTGTTAGGGTATATTTATATGGGTTAATTGTGGGTTAATGGGTAGTGGGTATCAATATGAATCAATAGGTATACAAATGGGTAATGGGTATTGGGTCAAATTAAAATGGGGATACAATATATAATGAATTCTATGGTTCCTAAAAATTTCCTTAAGGGTCAAAAATCACAATTTGGGTAAAACACCACCAAAAATCCATCTCATCACCAAAATACATAATAATAATGAACGAGGCCAAGAAAAATACAAAAAGAACTCAAAATGACGAAAATGAGCAAAACGACGAACAATCAGCACAAGGAGGTCAAAAATGAAAGAAAAAGAATATATATTGAAAATAATTCAATATACGGTTCCGAAAAAAATACACGAGATATAAAAATACGCAAAAATAAAAAATACACTCCAAAATACCAAAAATGAAAAACAGGGGTTACAATAGATTGCTAAATATAGAGTTTAGTATTGTGACATTTTTTATTCCAGATTACTGTTTAGAAGCATATCGGCACGATTAACCAATTAAAATACCATTTTAACAGTAGAATAAAGACTTGAAATTTACCATGGTTGTTATTGGACATGATTAATTAGGAGTCACTTAAAATTTTTATAAGATTTTTAAATGAGTTTACAGTTGATTTATATATATAAGAACCTTGCACTGAGTTACTGCCTGAACAGTAGTCCAGTAGAGAATCGACTAATAGACCTAGTTAATGTTATTATAATATGTTGTGTGAATATGCGTTGAAACTGGCATGAAGTCTATTTTCTGGAACCTCTGAAGGTATCTGATTTGCTTTCCTGTAGCAACGAAAAAGTGGGTTTTTGTTCAACAACGTACTGCTATCCAGAATTGTAACTTCATGTCCTTGATTGTAAATATGTTTATTTCTTGCATTTAATTAATTGAACTTGTATATCATGCACTGCATAGCCCTTGATACCTAATTGATCCTGTCCTGATACTATTCTCATTGTTTCACGTTCATGTTTAATTTTTGTAAAAGAATAACAAGTCGGGGTAACAAGGGAAGAATCTAGTAATGGACAATATAGGAGAGTGTACTCGAAAGGGGGCATGTGTTTTCTGTAATAGTGACTCTTTATATGTTTACATGATATGATATGATTTCTGTTCACATGATATGATATAATATGATATGATTTCTGGTTACATGATATGATATGATTTCTGTTATTGTCACTACAAGAGCCGAGTACATGACCATATATAATTCACCGCTAGAGTCTAAATGTTAATTTGTTTGTATGCACCCGAACCTGTGGTATAGGATACATGATTGCGTGCATTAGATAGGATTGATAAGGGATTTATAGACATAAGATTAATACCAAGCATGTACATGATTCTGTTACAGGTTGTATGATTCATGTTTACAAGTTATATGGTTCCTGTTTACAAGTCACATGATTCCTGTTTACAAGTTTCATAATTCCTGTTTACCTGACATGTTCCTGTTACATGATTCCTCGTTCGCGATTGGTTATATTTTGAGACTTGTTCAGTTCTTGTTTCTTTCTTGTTACATATATTATTCGTCGTTTTCATGTTTGTTCCATAATTGAATTACCAGTTCTTATTGTTTTCCCTGTTATGCCTGCTTCTTGTCCCTATTTTGCTTGCACTACTTGCGGTTCATAACTTGCTCTAATGGTACCATATATCTTTCTTTTGAGTTATTGTTTATACAAGTACAAATAATGGGATACTGAAGAATCTTGGCAAACTATTTACTACATTGTTTATTCTCGGGCATTCTGTAAGTTTTTGTATCCCAGATATTGGTTATTGTGTTATATTCTTATTAATGTGATTATTATTATTGTGTTGTTGAGCTTAATGGTATTGTACAACTTATGGATGATATGAGTTGGTATACTTATATCATTCGCTGGGCCTCAGTTACGTGCATGTGTTTCTGTATAATATGAAGCGGGGCATGACAGATCCACTCGCGGATTTCTCCGCAATGTGGCCTGCTCCTCGGATCTCGCCTCTCGGTGTGGTACTCCGAGCCACTCGCGAATTTCTCCACAATGTGGCCCGCTCCTCAGATCTCATCCCTCAGCATGGTACTCCAAGCCACTCACGAATATCTTCACAATGTGACCCCCGCCTCGTGTCTCGCCCCTCGGCATGGTACTCCAAGCCACCCTCAAGTTTCTTCTCAATTGGCTCGCGCCTCATGCCTCGCCCCTTGGCGTGGTACTCCGAGCACCCCGCACACGTTGGTGTTAGCTCACTGACTTCATCACATGCTGGTTCATACCTTACCCCTCGGGTCATTATGCCGGGCGGTTATCAGCATACATTGCTAAAGAACTGAAATATGCGCAAATACTTTTATTATCAAGAAATAAGTACAATTCAAAGTTACATTCGCAAGGTTACATGGGATATTACAAGTTCAAGGCACAATGGCCTGACCCCGGAGGTCTCCTTCGGCAACCCCCGATGCCGTGCTTACCATATGGAAGGGTACCTAACCCAGGCGAATGAACACCCCATCGAACACTAGCGACACTAAAAGATCCGGCCACTCCACTTTGGACATCCCCAGTCGCCCTCATTTCGGAACGGGTCTCCGGGTAAGGATACCGCTTCGAGAACGGACTTCAAAAAGTAGACATCGGCCCGCCTCTATGAGTTTGACCCTCAACCAATATATTTCCAAGTCCCTGTAACACCCCGCAAAATTGAGTAATGACAATTTTGTCATCACGTATTACGCACATGTATTTTGTACCGTTACGAGTAATATTCGTAATGTATTTTTATATAAATATCATACATATTTTATATTCCGATTATTTATATATTTTTCGTTATCTCAAAATTTATTTTATCCTATTTTTAGCCAGCTCGAATATTAATTTTAATCCTTATGTTTTTACGTGTACTGCACGTATTTTCAATACACGTGTCGATTGCGTAAATTTCACCGTTATACGAAATATCCGTAAGGTTATCAAAATAAATATTTTCGTATGTTATATTCCGAGTATTTATAAACATTTCCCCGATAATCAAATCTATTTCATATTTTGAATATTTTTATGTGCATCGCACGTAAATTTTTATGTGCATTTTATTTCTAAATTTTTCTAAAAGTCTTGTACATTTTTATTCTCATTTTATTTTTCGCAATTGTATTATTTATTTTTATTAAAACCCATAAGCCTAAAGTCCATCCTAAAGCCCACTAAAAATTTATTAAAAAGAGAAGCCCATGATTTTATTCTATATTTTAAATGTATACTTTTTAATCCTACACATTTGTCATGTAACAAACATATACAATTGGACTATAAACAAATAATTAAATGAATGAGAAGTGTGTGAACGTTGGGTGCACGTGCACGTGTTGTGCACCTAAGAGTTGGCTAATTCATGAAGGAAGGACAAGGAGTTTGTGAAGTGGTTTTGTGAGTGGGTGATTAATTTGGGTAAGTGGGTGATTAATTTGTGTGAGTGGGTATTCATTTAGGTAGTGGTAGTCTCTTCATTCACCCAAATACCCAATAAATACCATATCTTACTTCATGAACATTGCACCAAAAGTCAAAGGAAACAAAAGAAAGAAAAGAAATAGCGAAAAGACAGGAGTTTTTTGTTGTGGCAAATTGCTAGGAGAAGAAGACTTCCTTTGGTTGGAGCTTGGAGCAACTTCATAATAATTATAATTTCACTTTTTGCATCCTAAGGTGGGTGTTTCTTCTTTCTTTCTAAAATATAGTAGTATGCATATGTAGAAAAAATTGATGCATAAAATTGATATTTCATGTGAGTTCTAGTTAATTTTGTGATGCTATGTGATGATGTTATTTAAAATGTTTATAGAAATAAAATATGAAAAGAAATGCATACTAGTTGAAAGATTTTCATGTAGATAAGTTGGAAGATTTGTTGTGGTGTTATTAGGTGCATAGTAATACATCATGTTTATATTAAATGAATTAGGTATGAATTTATACACAAAGTTGTTAATTTATGAAAGAAAGTTACGGTTTTAAGTTTTAATTGCACTTCAGAAAATTATATCTATTAAACTAGACTGAATTTAGAGCTAAAATTTTTATAGGAACATCTCGTATATGTCAGGAACATCTCTTTAAAATTTTATAATTTTTGGATTTCGTTTACTATTTTAATAAAATCCAAACATAGGACTGGTTGGCAGTTGACTAGTTGATGGAAATCTATACACATTTTGGATTTTGATCATTTCAACATATTAGATGAAGTAATTTTAGAAAAGTCAAAACTAAGAACTTGAAGTAGACCCTTTAACCTTTCTGTAAAGTCTAAGAAATACAAACTTCACAAAGAATTGAATTTATAATAAATTTTGCAAGACTGTATAAGTGGCAGTATTTCAATATTTCGACCCTACTGTAGATTTCAAAGAATTTAGGGTTATAAATGCAATATTTTGGAGAAACTTATAACTAAGAAATTGTAGTAAACATGTGTACCTTTATTTTGATCTAAATAACACAAAGTTTTATGAAGTATATAATTTTCTATAATTTTTACAAGTAGCATAAGCTGCAGTTTTCTGATATTGAACTTACTGTTTTGCAAATGAATTTAGACGAAGTAATTGAGGATGATTCTAGGTGATCTTAACTACAAAGATACAGTAGACTCTTTTATGAAACTAATAAATCTATCTTTTGAATAGAATTGAGATTTATAATAAAAAAATAGATGAATATAAAAAGGGTTTATTTAATTGAAGAAAGTTTGTAGCTTATTAAAGTGAATTGTTGGTTATGTGTGTCCAACCAAGAAATGTTACTTCATGATTGATAACTAAGACTAAATTAAGGAATTGAATGAAAAATGAATAAATGAAATCGAAAATGTGAGTAATGAGGGCATGCTTAACCCCAGTTGTTGAATATGAAAGATGTTAATCTAGAGGCTAGGCGAGAACCTAGTAACCGGCATTGTGGGAATTTGAGAACTAACCGGTGTGGGTTAAGTTTCTCTTGAGAAGTAGCCAGTTTGGGATAAATTTCTCTCGTGTTGATTTAAGTCCGGTAAGGTAAGCTAGCTCTAGGTTGTGATGATTTAAAACTAAAACATAAGGACTGACAATAAGAGGAGATGTGATGAAGTATGGGCAAACATGAGTATAAGGGCCTTGATAGTGCGGTGGGAGGTTATCTCCAGAATTATCGGGGTTACGGCTTGCAGTGGGATTCCTTCAGAGTTACTGGGATCGAGGTGACGCTCATGGGGTATTTATGTGATGAGGTACCGATGACAGCGCGGTGTGGGTTTCGTTTCTAGAATTATCGGGGTGTGAGGCGTGATGGCCGAAAATCACTTGCGGTGGGAGAACGACTCTCAAGAACTATCGGGGTCATAGCTCGCAGTGTGGGTATTCGCCTCCAGAATTATCGAGGTGTGAGGCAGTGTGTCCAAAATCACTTTCGGTGGGAGTGTGATACTCAAGAATTATCGGGGTGGTACTAGATACTCGCAGGAGATCTAAAACATACATTAGTCACCGCAGTAGTAATTCATAGTGAGGTATTAAACCCTATATTGAGGAGTACGATAAGGGCTTGCCCATGGACCTATGTAGAATGGAATGCATAGAATCCGATCAAGTATGCATTAGTGTCATCATAGCGTAAACATTTGCATTAGGCATTAAGTCATATCATACACTGACATATTTAGGATAGTCACTCTTTTACACTTTATTGTGCATTCAAGTTTGTGTTTGCTAAAGTAAAAGAACTGTTATATACCGACATAGTGAGGATTGCCGTTTTATGGCATTGCATCGGTTGTAAGCAACTGACGTGCCCATAGGTTTTTCCAGTGCAGGGCTTGGATTAGCAAAAGGGCATGGAGATGAACTGATGCTAAAGATTATTCTCATGATTTAAGTTGTTGATGTTAAAGTTGTATATATATCAAGTTATATTTTCTTTTTAATTTCCGCTGCGTTGATGTAAAAACATTGTTGTATAATAAAAGGTTTTAATTTCCTTATAAAATTGTACGAATTTGAAGTAAAAGATCCTGTTGTGCTACGAATTACATATAAATGGAATTCGGGGTGTTACAGTCCTTCTCCACGAGCATTTGCTTAAGAACAAAATTCGAGGACTGCCCTTCGACTAAGCCACAGGACGTATCCTCTTCGGTTCGAACAAGAGACAAACTGATATCGGGGACAGACGCCTTCAGGCGAGCTAGCTCTTGCGACCGTTGAATATGGTAGTCGAATGCCCCTTCTGTTGGTATATGCCTTAGAGGCTAGTTGTGTATTGACATTACTAGTTTATATTGTATCATAATATTTATTTCATAAATGAGGCATTTCATTTATTGTGTTGTTTATTGTGATTAAATGAACATAATAAAGTCCTTTGAATAGTAGGATCAATACCATGAGATATCAAGTGCATGACTTGATTGTGAGATCCTATTGGTTGTAATTAGAACACTATTCTTAAATGCTCCTAGTCAAGTATTATTATAAATTATGACAACAATAACACATAGAGACTAGTATGTGCGTAGACTGGTGACCATATCTCATAGATTATGGATATGAGATACCAAGTCTTCACATGGGTACATATTAGAGTAATAATGTACTGGACTGACCTACCATGAGAACGCTGCATGGATCGTTATGCGAGTGTCATAAGCGGTTCTTATAGTGACCATGGTATACGTAGTCCTCTGACTTAAAGTCACTACGATTCCCTACATGAGAAGTTATATGTTTTAATGTCCTCAAACGTTGCATGTAATAAGGTGATTATAAAGTTGACTATTGGATATACTACAAATCATGTGGAGGGATGTGAGTGACTTAGATAGTATTTGTCCCTCTTACATAACATAAGCGATATCTATGGGCCCCTTAACTGAGTGATACTGCAAAATGCATAGCCGTGCTCAAATGAGTCAATATGAGATAGAGCTCATTTGTTTTAGTAAGTCTACTCGGATATCAAGAAAGCAAAGGTTGAACTATACAAGGGTGACACACTCTATGCCTTGTGGTCAATTAGATATCTAGACAAAATGACTGGACTACATGGTAACATTGGTCACGAATAGGTTATGTCAAATCACTGGCATTTTCGTTACTTGAGTAGCAGTGATATATTGCTAGACACTACTCAACACTATAATATAATTTTAGTATTACTATCAACATAATAAGAATCTATAGGGTCACACACTTAGAATGGATCGAAATTGGATTTGAATTCATAAGATGAATTTAATTGGGAATCCTAGTAAGACTTGGACTCCTGACATGGTAGGGTAATTAAGTATATGAAATGAGCCAACTAAAGTTCAAATGCCCACACACGAATCTGACCCAAGTCAGATTGTGAGCCCAACAGCCTCATTACTCTCTTAGGGTTGATTTTCTGCATATATATATATATATATATATATATATATATATATATATATGATATGTATCTGTGGAAAAAAAATAGTTGAGAAAAACCCTAGCCGTCACAGAAATTTTGTGAGAGAGAGAGATCGTGAGGAACATCCCCTTCCCTCAGCTAGCACCGCGGCGTGAGGGAAAGCTTGATTTGATTCGTTCGTGCAGATACCGTAGATGCACCATAATATTGCAGTGCTATGATCGGCATACTGTGGAGACAGCAAGTCCATCTTTAACATATAACTTCTAATCACGATTTATGGTTTTCGCATGGATCCATGGCTAGGTTTCGATTTTTTTTAAAATTTTTCCGCTATATTTATTCTGAGGTTACCCTCGAAACCTAACACCTTCCCGGTCAATCGCTTCCTTTCGAAGACGGACGATAATGTCCTCCTCCTAACGCAACTGACTTCAGAGGATTGAGATCTCTTCCGGATACCCACTTCCCCGAGGCTTGTACCTCACGATCTGATCAACAAAACAATTAAAGTCTTAAGACTCAGACAAAAGTGTGAAGCATAAAAGATGTCAAAAATTGAATGAATTCTCATTAAACGAAAAAGATACAGTGGGGCGGTGGTCATTCCATGTTCGACTTCAATAAAAAAATGAGAAATTAAGATAGCTCTCTATGTAGGTGAAGGGGGCACCTCCTAGGGAGAAGATTGAGGAACTTCAGTGTCAACCATCCGACGCTCGGCCGGCGACGAAGGAACCTCCACGTTGCCCTAAGGTAGCTCTGTGAGAGTCAGAGGGGTACTATTGATCTCCGGATCAAGGGAAAGGCCATCGAGTTCAGGTCAAGGTACCTCTCCTTGTTATGTTCGAGGGCTCGACTATAGCCCTCGTTCGGCCCCAAGATGATCCTGTCCATGGTTATTTCAAGCTCCACCTTCAGCTTCATCCGCTCCGCCTCTAAGGCTTATTTCCATCATCAAAATGTCCTGGTCTAAGGCTGCAAGCATCAGCTCCTCCTCCAGCTCCTTCCCCTTCTTCTTGAGGGTGTCAATGCGAAGCTTCTACTCCTTCCACTCCTTCTCAAGCCGGTGTGCTTTTCGGATGACACACTTAAGCTCATGCTCGTAGTTCCTCTTCATCTCCGCCCCTGGAGCAAAGTCTGCAAGAAGGAAGTAAAACACTTAGAAAAATACCAAATGTGAAAGCATAAAGATACAACTAATCAAGACCAAGTCTCTACCATGACAGAAGCTTGAGCAAACTTGAGATAGCTTGAGCTAGGGGTCTCCTTGTTGAGAGCCCTTCTGTCCCTCAGAGGGGCTATGTTGTTCACCACCTCGAGAGCCACATGAGACTCCATTATGGAGTCAGCCACCTTCACTGCGCAATCAGGCATAAAAATCTCATCGGCCTTATCGCCAAGGAGACTCAACCAGTTCGGAAGCCCTGAGCGCACTCTCACTCGGCTGAGCCCTCGAAGACTCATCCTGGTCATGAGTGATCATAGCCTTTGATCTTTCGCCCTATCCGGACGTCCCCTCAAAATGCGTCGGGGGTCGAGGCAGACCCCCTTTTCTTTCCCTCGAGGTCCTCGATAGCCTTCTCCTCCACCCGTTCGGCCTGCTGAGCAACAATAACATCATCTACCTTCATGGTTGCAAAGGAAAACACTATGTTAAAACCAGGTGAAAGAGTGCTACAAATAGAAACTAAGAACATACGGGGAACGAAGGACTCAGGCCACACACCAGCAGCTTCGTCTCAGTCATCCTCACCCAATCTATGATTTTACCTCCCTTGAACAGCCTCTTAAACTCTATCTCCTCCTCCGTAGATAACTTTGAAGGCATCAAGCCTTCCTCTTCGGAACCTCATATGTCCACTTGGTGGGGATATCCCAAGGCTCGAGACCATAGACGATGATGGAGCCCGGGTGGTTATGCACCACATGACACTTGTGACGGGGGGAGATATACCACCGACCCTGATAGCCTAGAGAAAAGATCTGTCCCAAGCATATGTGAAAGTACTTGAGCTTCAGAGGCATGTTCTTCATCTTGCACAATGTGATGAAGCTGGTCAACTACTTCTAAGAATTGGGCCCCTACTGCATAGGACTCACCCCCGACCAATTCAAGACCTCCTTAATGAATGGGTGCAGAGGGAGATGTAAACCTGAAGCAAATGCATCTGGGGGAAACATACAGAACCACTTCGACAGGTTATGGGTCGGACGGATCCCCGCTCTCGGAATTAGCAACTTGAACTCATAGGGAATATGAAATGTATCCCGGATGGTGGGAAGGTCAGTCACCACTGGAGTATTTTGTGTTGTGTCAGCCTCTATCTTCAGTAGTTCGGTGATGATGGTTGTACACCAAAACTGACAGCGTCCCTCAGATTATTCGTATACATCCGGATGGGTCTATTGGCGAAATATGGTCGAAACACACCTGTCATGTTCATACACCATCTGTTCATATTCCGTATCAGGGGGAAGGACTATCTTCTTATTCTTCGAAGGTTGACAGACATGAGGAGGGGGGATGGCACCCCAGAGTGACTGCGCACCACTCCCTCAGGGCTCTCCTTCTCCTCTTTTCCGATCTCCTCAGGCGCCTCCGCAGGGTGACCATGCTTTGCTCCCTCAAGGCCCGAACTCTTCTCTACCTCTGTAACACCCTAGATTTTTAAATAATGTTTTTGAGATTAATGAATGAATTAAAGTTATTTTTTGTGATTTAATAAATATTTTTTTCTGAAATTTATCTTTTGCACATGCAAAACACGTGCAAATATTTTCTTGGGAACTTTAAAGTCAAAAATTATTATGGAAAAACTTAATATTTATTATTAGGTATTATTTATGAATTTTCTGGATTTTTCATATATTTATTTGGCATATTTGCAAATATTACAAAAAGATGGGCTTTTGTGCAAAATTACCACTTGGAGTAAAAACTCCAGAATTTCGGTTTTCTGGGCTGATCTTGATGGCTAGCCAACTCAAAGTAAAGATTTCAATTTTTATTCTAATATATTTGGTTTATTTTGTAAATTTGTTAAAGAACGATCTTTTTACAAAATTGCCACTTGGAGGCAAAAATTACAAAATTTATTTTTGCTGATTAGATATGGATGTTGGCCAGATCTAGAGAGTTATTTTTTATTTTAATCCCAAATAAATTGGTTAACCAAATTTCCTAGTATAAAGATTTATATATGTAAAGATATATTCTAAAGGAATATTATGTAAAATCTTCTCAAAATCCTAAAACTCCAGAATTTCGATTATATTAAAACCCCTACAGTCACCCCCCTCCTCTACAAAAACAAAAGACTATTTTACTATTGATTTTCTTGGAGTTTCGAAGCGAGGATCTTGGATTTTTACAAAAGGAGGTGTTTTTCGTATTCTTTATTATTTCGGTTGATTCTTCAATAAGGTGAGTGACATATGTTTGATTTCTTATTATTCTATGCATGTTATATATGATGATTTGTCTATTAGAATGTATGATAGATGATTGGATGATGATATAATGAATTATTGATGGATGGATGAATAAAAATGGAACTTTTCATGAAAACTATGCAATGGATGAATGAACTTCTATATGGATGACTTAAGAATGTTAAGAACTTAATATAACTCATGGATGTACTGTTTTCTTGCTGACTTGATTGATTATGATGTGTTGTATGATGTATAATGCACAAAATTGATTAAGAAGGGTCCTTACTGTGTATGCATGTATATATACACTGTTTTGATGTTTTGATGAAGAAAAAGTAGGCTAATGCATGTTACAATTGCATGGGCTAATGGATCTAATTTGTTGTATACGTTTTTAATCAGTTATAAGAGAGTTTTTAAATAAAAAAGATCAAGTCTTGAAGGTTGGAATTGGATTTTTATGTCGGGTCTGATAGTGTTCAGCCAAAGATTGGATTTTGGGTTTTTGTGATGTTTTCGATTGGATCATGATTTGTATTGAGACTAAGATCAAATTGAACAATATAACATTCATACACACTGATTCCTGTTGAGTTTACTAACCTATATATGAACATATATACACATATATCCCTATATTCCTGATTTGAAGAAATTTGATGAAAATTTGCTCTTTTATGAATTCGATGAGAATTTGGTTTGATTTATAAACTTCATTAGGTTAAGTAAGTTGTATTTGATCATCTCAGGATTTTTATTTTACAAATTTATGCTTTAAAGAGATAAAACTATATATCAGTTGAAAAAGTGCATGAATATTAAAGCGCTGTTTTTTTGACATGTCAGTCGACTGCTCGAATTTTGCACTAAAGATGTCGGTCGACTGTCAATTCCTTACTTTGGATTTTTAGATTGCCAGTCGACCGTCAGCTGCTGTATTGATTGCTTTTGTTGAGTTTCTTGCTATTTTCTTGAACGATTATTTCTTTGAACCTATGGATTATTGATTTACTGTTTTAAACAAAAATTTTACTACAGATTGCTGTATTTTACAGAGAGTTATATTTTGATTAATAATAGAATTAAATTGACATTTCTATAACTTTAGGAAGCAAACTATGTATGGATTTCGAAGGAATTGATGTTTTATGATTTTTTATGACTTCAAACATGCGAAGCTCAGTTGTTTAAAGAGATTCAATTTCAGATTTTACTTTTGGAAATTTGTAAGTATTTGGATAAATTTGGATTTGTTTGACTTAAAGAAGTTTTCTTCATATAAACTATTTGGTGATGGAATTAAGAGTTTTTTGTCACGCCTCGCTTCCCAAAAAGAATACGGAATACAGATTCGCAACAAAAGCTCAGTGAATGATTTTCATCATCCATAAGCTGTTCAGGAAACTTTACAATATCTCACAAAATAATCAGAGTCGGAAGCAAAAGAGTCAACCACACATGCATAACTGAATTAATAAACCAACAGAATTTACTTGAAACAAAATACAATATTCTCAAATAAATCAGAATCTGGACATGTCAAATATCCTGGGTCACATCGCCCATATACGAAATAAATATTCAAGTACTCAAAATACATTGTTCCAAAGCAACAATAATAATAATACTAATAAACAAGAAATCCAGCACTAATATCTCATTTCGCCAATACCGTCGGGCAGCTGACCATCCTGATCTGCAATTAATAATTGCAGGAGAAGGAAAGAGAAAACAAGTACCCGTCAATTGCAAGTTACGGGCTACTTATAATGTAGGATACAAGCACAAGGGAAAACTAATAATTAGCATGGAATAATGCATCAACAGTAATGACTAGCATGAATTAGTAAAACAAAGTTAACTAGCATGGTATACTAACAGTACAGATGAATGTGTCAGTAACAGTGTCATATGGCAACTAACAGTGTCGAATATCAGTAAGCTCAGTATATCAGTGAATCAGGATAGCAGTATAACAGTATCAGTCTAACAGTATCGGTCTTATGTTCTTACAGTCTTGTGTGTATTACTAGCTAGGTAGGACTTCACGCATCCCGGTTCTTATTATATGGTTGCTACAACAAACAGTTCGCTTTTAGATTTCATAGTGGACCATAATGGGGCAGTGTACTCAGGTATCAGTAACAGTAGTAGTAGCAGTAAAAGTAATAGTAACAGTAACAGTAGTAGAAAAGTAACAGTAACAGTAGCAGTATGGAACACTAGTTCATTTCCAAGTACACGTTTCCATATTTTCCACTACTAGATCTTCCCTTAAGAAACCCCGACTTGGTTACTTTTATTATGGTCATCAAACAAGCATGAGTGTGTACGAAATAGTATCAAACTAACATGATATGATCAGTATTAGGTTCAGGGAAACAAATAAACGTGCATAGATGATATACAGTCACATAAACGAGCAAAACAGTGTATGATCATATTCAGGACAGCAAGATAGTACAGTACTACAACAGTAAATCTCGTAGCTACAGAAATGCAAATCTGGATCCATCAAAGAATCTGGAAAATAGACTTCCACACGAATCCAGCGAATATAATTAAGTCATATCGTATTTCACAAAATCATAACTCAAAACTGATTTGAATCCAGAAAACACGTTCAGTCAGAAATCAGTAAAACGAATTCTCAGTCCGAAAAACAGCATCAAAACCTCTCAAATAAATCTAGGAAAAATCTGGGATATTCCCCTATATGTCCAGAATTAAAATATAAAGTTTCATAATATTTCAATAAAATTAGCTTAGTCATCAAAAATAAGAAAACATCAAGAAACGATAGTTTGGCCAATCTGGAGTTCCCAACACTGCTGTACGAGAACTGAAATATCTCGCAAACCGTGAAATGAAATCCAAATCCGCCAAAGGGAGATGAAAATAGATAAAATATATAATCTTTCATATTTCACAAATATTTTCCATACAGTAAAAGGAGTCGGGGTGAAAACACAATTCTTTACAGGACAACTAGCAAGATATAGCAAGTATGACTTTCATAAACATGCATGAAACGACATATAAAACGCGTCAATAAAATTCACCAAAATTTTGGGTAATCCCTAACTATATAAAGAAATATTTACCAGAGTTTTGGATCAAAATAATAGGTGTAGCACAGTCAATAAAATCATTTAGTCATCAAGAACATCGAAAAACATAATCTGGAAAAGATCGACACCTCTGTAGTAAAACAGTCATAACTCACTCATACGAAAACGAAATCAAGTAAGGTCAAAGGAGTTTGAAAATATACGAAATTCTCTAAAACTCATGTTTTATACCGAAATTAAGGTACTGACTTTAAAATAGTCCAAAACAGCAAACAAAACAGATCAGCGACAAAATACAGAATTTTCCCTTTAACAACAACTCAACATATATCATTCAAAACTTATTCAAAACACAACCGAACACAAAATAGAGTCTATCAAGTGTCTAAACATCATAAATTAGGGTATCTAGCATATCTACACCAAATATAACATATGAGTCTCAACCAAATCACGAATTCTCACAAGAGTCACATACATGATCAAAATCAAGAACGGGTAAAACCTAAGTTAATTCATGTCCATATTGTGTCGTGAGTCATCTATGGTCAAATTTACATAATAAAGACAAAACTCATCAAACATAACACAAACAAGAGTCATCTCTAGACCCAACTACACTATAGGTGGTATTTTTGACTTGTATCAAACAAATAAATTGGAGTACAAGTTACTTGCCTTAACCGAAGATGAAGAACAACAAAATCCAACAGTAAGGATCTAAACCCACGAACGAAAATCCATGAATCAACGAATCCACGAATGAAGATCCACGAATCAACGACTCACGTGCAACTTACGTGCACGTGCACCAATCAAGAGAGAGAGACGAGGGATAATGTGGTGTGCGAGGTGGTCGGGATGGCCAAGGGGAGAGGATCGGGAGTAGGGGAGATGGCTCGGGTGTTGGGTGTCGGGATGAAGAGGCCGGGAGGGGGTCTGGTCGGCCTGGGGGTTCCGCCGACTGGGTGGGTGCTGTCGGGGTGGGCTGGTGAGCGGCGGCGCAGCACGGGCGAGAGAGGGGGGGGGGGAGGCCGGTAAGAGAGGGGGACTAGGTATTAGGGTTAGGGTTTAAGGAGAGAGATTAGGGATGTATAAATATATGAGAGGAATTACGGTTTGAATATAAGTTGGGTTGTGGGTTTAATTGGGTATTAGGAGTATTAATAGGTTATACCAATGGGTTGTGGATTTGGGTCAAAACAAATAGGAATACAAATAGGATTTAGGGATTTAATTAGGCTTTGGTGAATAAATTGGGATAAAATAATGGGAATGAAAGGATAACAATCAACCACCACCGCAAGCACCCAAGAGAAAAAAAATATAAAAATGAAAAGGACAAGAACAAAATGAAAGAAAGACAAAATACTAAGGAACAAAACAAAAGAGACAACCAATCACACACAAAGAGCTCAAAATGAAAGAAAATGAATATATATTGAAAACAACTCCAATATACGGTTCAAAAAAAATACAAGAGAGAAAAATACACCAAAATGGAAAATATACACAAAAATACACAAAATGAAAAACAGGGGTTACATTTTTAATGAAAGGTTTTGTGTTGATATTCGATTTGTGAGTCTCTAGTAGTTGAGTAGGATTCCTGTAAACCGGCAGATGAGATTTTGTAGATTTTGACAAGTTGGGTCTTGGGGTTATTCTGTTGGAATTAAGTCCGGCAGGGTACACCAACTCTTGGGGGGATTGTATTTTAATTAATAATAATCAACCTAAGGACGAGCACTAGTGGAGTTGTGATAGAACTTGGGAAACGTATGTATATGCTCTGTTGTTAGTCCGACGGATGCGTTCTAGGACTATGTTGTTGTATCCCGAGAGGACAGTTGGTATGTTCGCGTGTCGAGGGTCGGTAAGCCCATTCACGGAACATACGGTGCATTCGCGTGTCGAGGGTCGGCGGGCCTATTCACGGGATGTACTGTGTATCTGCACGTCGAGGGTCGGCAGACCTATTTGTGGGGTACACGGCAGGGATGTGATTCTCCAATTTTAGAGCTATGCTTACATGATGCTTGTGCATCGAGAGTTGTTAGGCCTATTCGCGGAGTATTCTAAATCTTGTTTCTATCACCGTTGTAGGATTAGTTGCATAATGAGGGATTTAACCCTATAAAGTGGAGAACGATAAGGTCTTGCACTGGACCTATGTAGTATGGAATGCATAGAATCCGAAATGTATGCATTAGAGAGTCATCATACTGCATTTGTGTTTTCTTGACTTGTATTATGCATGATGTAATCTGTTTTCCTACACTTGACACTTAGCTTACTTTCACTTGATGTTTTCATGCTTTATTTATCGACATTTCATATTTCATTGGTACTACTGTTGGTATGTGCTGATTATGAATTTATTTTTTATGTTTCATTTATATTGTATTTTTTATTATGTCACTCACACCGTTATGGCCGACCCCTATAGTTTTTGGGATTAGGGTTATCTCTAGCCTCATGTTTTATAGGTAGGTGCCTATAGCTCGGGATTTGGATGCATGTGGTAGAATGATAATGTGGCTTATGCAAATTATAAAAGAATGTGTTGTAAAAGAAAGAAATATAATTCAAGGTGTTTAATTTTCTGTTGTACTATATGAAGAATTGATGTAATAAAAGTTAAAAAAATATCTGTTTTTTGGCTATGTTTACTATTGCATTGAGGTAGATGTTGGGAATTGTGCCACGTATTTCTTAGTTTATTATATTGGAAATTCAGGGCACTACAACCTCCATTTCCTCTTCCTGACCTTTTGGACTCTCGAACTCGTTCGCCGATGAAGACGACTAAGATGAACATTGGGAAGATGACCTGCTTCGACCAGAAGACGATGCCGAACTACTTGACTGATCACTAGACATGGTAAAAACACTTTACCTAGCTACCAATTTAAGAGAGAGTCGCTCTAGAGAGAGAAGCTCTAGCTGAAGAAGAGAAAGTAACCTTAGAAAGTAACGAGGTGAAGAGAACTTATAGAGGAGAGCACAACTTTTCGAATACCTTTGGTCACGTGAAGTCTTATCGATAACTACAAAATTGTGTAACGGCGTCTTGATTACCATATGGTCACGTGAGTACCGGATCCAACGTTAATCACCCAACTCGTGGCACCCTAGTTTCGTCGCGAATGAGCTTCTTGCAATAGAAATAAAAAAATAGTCAAAACCATCTCTTATGTCAATGAAACCAAAAGGATATGAAATGAATGGAATTAGGATATAGATGGAATATAATGAAAACCATCGAAGGTTTTCTTCAAATTGAGATTTGGCCATCTCTTATGTCAATGACACCAAAGTTACTATTACATCAAAACCATCACTTATGTCAATGACAACAAAGTTACTATTATTTCTTTCTCCTCCCTCATGTTGAGTTTTTCAATTTTTCCTGCTAAATGATTACCTACAAAAATATTTTTTTAGTGAACGTGTCACAGCTAATTTCTTTCCCTCGCTCGATGAGAAAAATGGGTCGGATTCTACAGGATAGCTAGGCCAAGGCACACGGGTGACGGTTGACTTAATTGTTTGCTCGAGGTCCTTTGAACGAGCAGTTAAAGAATACAAGGAGTAGATTCTTCTTTTTTATCAAAAAAAACCCCCTTTCCAAACTATACAAGCTTCTTCCAAAGCGTACAGCTTTCTAGATGTATATGATGATATTTAGACACATGGATCTTATATAAATCGTATGATAAAGTTCCACACAAGTGGTACTTCATCAAGGGACTGAGAAAAAAAGGCTTGACTATAGGCATCTGGAAGAAAGGCGGGATTTCGAGCAAGCATTCAACATCCTGAACCTTACTAAATAGTCAAGAAAGAACCTTGTTTTGGATCGAATAGAACAATCAATATTAATGTCACCATTGATTGTTCGAATTATGTTCTGTTTCCTTCATCAAATACGTCCTTTCCTGTTGTTAGCTTCAGCCAGCGAGGAAAATCTGGTACCATATCGACTAGATTAAGCCGAATGTGTGCCTCGTGCCTTGCCCCTCGGCGTGGTATTCTGAGCCTCTCGCAGATTTCTTTGCCGCTTGGCTCGCATCTCGTGTCTCTCCCTTTGGCATGATACTCCGAGCCACTCTCGGATTTCTCCGCAACTAGGCTCGAGCCTCATACCCAACCCCTCAGCGTGGTACTCCGATCCAATCGCGAATTTCTCCACAATTAGGATCGCGCTTCGTGCCACGCCCCTCAATATAGTAATCCGAGCCATTAGTGGATTTCTCCGCAACCAGGCTCGCACCTCGTGCATCGCCTCTCGGCATGGTACTCCGAGCCACTCACAGATCTCTGCGCAACTAGGCTCGCGCCTCGTGCCTTGCCCCTCGAAGTGGTACTCCGAGCCACTGGCGGATTTTTCTACAATTAGGCTCGCGCCTCGTGCCACGCCCTTCGGCATAGTACTCCGAGCCACTAGTGGAATTGATAGCAACCGGGCTCGCGCCTCGTGCCTCGCCTCTCGGCATGATACTCTGAGCCACTCGCAGATTTCTCTGCAACTAGGCTCGCGCTTCATGCCTCGCCCCTCGGTATGGTACTCTGAACCACTCGCAGATTTCTCCGCAATTTGGCTCACATTTTGTAATACCCCCAAAATAATTAACAATTATGTTGAATATGAATAGTATTGCATTATTTTACAGCCATATGTATTAATAAATTTTTGTTTTGAATAATTGCATACATTATTATTATTAACTTGTATTTCTCATTTGTCCTTTTATAAATATACATATACACACATGCATACTACACACTACTAAGACAAGTGTGAACAAGGTTAGCGTACAAATGTTGACTTAAGACTACTAAGCCTACAATTTTTGACTAAGCAGTTTTGACCTAAACTAAGCCTACAATTTTTGACTAAACAATTTTGACCTAAAAAACTTATGTGTTAGCCCTAAGGATTAGGGTTATCATTAACATGGTGACTAAGCAACCCTAGGAGTTTATACACACCCCCACACACCCCTAGCCTCTCCTTTGGTGGCCGGCAAACCTTCCCCTCACTCCCTCTATATATATGTGTGCATGTGTGAGGATAGGAATAAAACCTTAGTATATTACTATTACTTCATACTACTGCTCCATACTCTCTTCAATCCTACTTCATTTCAAACTACTTCATTGCAAAACGTATCCAAAACATCCTTCTATTTTCTAAAGCCCTAGTTGGCTAATTGGAGCAACAAAAAGGAGTAGAAGAAACCAAGCAAGCTAGGAGGAGGAGCAACAAGCTAGGAGGAGGAGGAGGTCATACTTGGAGCTTGGAGTTTCATCTTGTTTACACTTGAGGTGGGTGTTCTCCAACTTTCTTGGTTGTTAAATTATGTGTAGTGTATACTCTTTTCTTAATATAGATGGCATAAAATTGTGTGGTGCATGTGGTGTATGATTATTTTGTGAATAGCTTAGAAAGTTTCTATTTTTCTATCTTGAAATTAATCTTCAACTCCAAAAATCATAACTCCTTGAATATAAGGAATTTATGGTTGAAATTTCTATAGTAGCATCTTATGTGTCTAGAGCCTCTTTACCAAATTTCATACTTTTGGATAATATTTGCGATTTTTATAAAATTCGAAACCACTGTAGGTTGGGCTATTATTCTGTGTAGTTTACTATTTCTACTTCAAAAATTCCTCTCTCTATAACTATGTAGTATTTCAAGTTGAAATTTTTATATGTGATACATGTATGTGTCTAGAACATTCTCACCAAATTTTATAAATTTTGGACATTGTTTAGTATTTTAAACTAATTTTGAACTCATGACTGGTTAGTAGTTTTTAGCTGCTGGAAATTTGTACACCTTTCAGTTCTTGGTCATTTTATTAGCCTTGTAAATGAAGTATTTTGAGAAAACTTTCAACTGAGAAATTGTAGTACTCACTGACCTTTCTTTAGAGTCTAAGATATCGAAATTTCGAGGAGTAGGTGATTATTAATTATTTTTAGAAGTTGCAAAAACTGCATTTTTGGGTTTGAATTTACTGTTTTTTGGGCACATAAGTTATCATCACTTTTAGGGCCTCTTGATAATCTTAGAAATGTTATTTACTAACTCTTTAAAATTGTATGAGTATATCCATATGTGAAACAACTTGGTGTGAAAGGAATTTAATGACTCAGTTCAAGACCTTGAGAGAGAAAACATAGTGTAGGGGATTTACATAACTATGATTCCCTATGAGGTGTTGTTGTCATGTTTGTATAACTTTGTACAAGTGCATATATGTGATAAATGGTGTTGTAGGTTGTGTTCGCAGGTTGGTATTGTTTGAGTTCAAATAACCCTTGGTACGAGTTCAAGAAGTGCTCGTTAATAGTCAATTTGTAATATGGTGTCTACCATTTCGAAGCGTTGATGGATTCTGTTCAATTGGGGGCCAAGTTGGGCCTAAATTGGGACTAGTTGATTAGTAATCTGAGAGTTTCATCTAGTTTCCCTACTCTTGAAATGTGAGGATGAATGAATTGGACGAATTTGTTGTCGAGGAAGATGAGATCGGTTGGGTATGCTAGTTCTAAGTCGTGTGACCATCATCTATAAGAATATGCACTAGTTGGGCGTGTACTCACCTGTCAAGGGGGCACGTTCGGCGTCGTCTTGTCTGGGACACATGTAGCGTTGTCTCGACTGTTAATTTCTGGGATTTAGTGATAAGAGCGGGATGCGGACGTAAGTACAAGTCATGTTGGAACTTAAGGAACTTAGGGGATGGACCCTTAAGTTTCCGTCTATGTTCTAAGTTATCAATACGAACAAGGAGCAAGAGTGTAACTTTAAGTCTCTTGGCGGAGTAGGGGTGACCCTATTGATTTGCCTTATGTTCATGATAACTTTGGTAGGGGCAGGAGTGGAGAATGACCATGATTCCAGCAGAGCTGATAATCACCGACCTGACCGGGAATGAAGAGGGACCGCGATCCTATCGGAGTGGAGAAGGACCATGATCTGAACGAACAAAGTGATAACTACCGTTCAGAGTGAAGAAGGACCATGATCCGACTGCAGGAGCGGAAAAGGACCGCATGTACTGCAGACTTTACCAGTCACTAGATGAATGTCAGAAATAGGAAAGAGTACAAGAGTAAGATGCATGGCGAGGGATTGAACACTGTCATCTTGTAACCCCTATTGCTCATCTTCGTATTTTTAATTATATTTAATAAAATTCTTGATTATTTATTTTATTTTTGGTTGTATTTAATTTCATTCCCTTTGTATGGTGAGTTGTTCTTCTCTCTCTTGTAATTCATTTTGCATTAATTCAGCTTTTGATTCTAATTTTTTTGGCCTACAATTTGTTCTTGATCTCGTTTATTGTTTAAACCTATTTCATGGCCTATTTGTCTCTCTTATTGGATTCTTTTCATCCTATTGGATACTACCCCATTCACCTAAACCCATATTGACCCTACATAAACACACTAATTGAACCCTAACCCAAATTACCAAATCCTAAATATCCTTTTCTCTCTCTCACACTAGCCATCATCTACCCCCCATCCCGACCCTCTCTCTCTCGTCTTGCTGTCATCGTCTCTGTCTTCCGACGCCGGCGACACACCCCCCGACCACCTGTCTCCCGATCCCTCTCCTCTTCCCGATCCCCCACTGCACCCCCGTGCACCGGTCCCCGTTCGAGCACAGCACCGCAGACCAGATGTAACACCACGAATTCCAAAACAGATGAATTCGAAGTTCCACAGGATCTTTACACTTCTCTTCGTACAATTTTATGAAATTTATACTTTTATTACATCAGAGTTGCAACTTGAATTACATTTAAACAGCAGAAGTCATTTACAATAATTACATGAATAAAAAGTACAACACTTGAAACATTCTTTAAGCAGCTTGCATACTTTACTCTTGTCAATCTCTTTATCGTGCATAGAAACTATGGGCTCTTCAGTTCATTCAACTGACCCAAGGATATAAAATATCAATTTTCTCCCACTTAATAAGCACACACTTATCACAAGCAAAACTACGGAGACTATCCTATAGATGTCGTGTTGTGCTGTGCGCTTAGTCCTTAATACAGTTGTTATGTTATATGATACGAATGCACACTTGTTCAGATTCTATGCATCCCATACTACATAGGTCCAAGGGCAAGCCCTTAATCGTACTTCATCTTATAGGGTTCAATCCCTCGCCATGACTTAAACTACTACAGTAACTACGGTAAGTATCCTAGATGTTCTCTGATCTACGAGCCCATGTCCAGGCAGTCTGGAGGGGAATCCCATGCACTGACATGACGCATCAAGCAGACAGACTATAAACAATTCAACCTCCGCCACGGAACGATGGCACCACCCGTAGTCACCAAACACCCCCACAAGCGTCTCCACCGGGATGATAATTCTGGAGTGGTGCTCACGCCAGGTCATGACACATCAAGCAGGCAGTCTGTGAATCACTCTCACACCGCCAATCCGATGGCCCCCATACTTGTGTTTTTCTCTCACTTTCGTCACATCACCACTATGTATCTACATCCTTAGTTTATTTGAATCATGAATAAAATCAATCCGTAGAGTTAGCTCTTTCCTTTATACTGGTCTTAATCAACAACTTGGCCATCTTGGTCTTTCATCTCAATAATTTATCTCAATAATTATAACTCATTCAATTGCCGGTAATAGGACTTAGCCACCCTCTAGTTCAAAATCTCATCTCATGTTCATAAATTGAGTATTCACATTCATAAGACCTTTCATAATTCATCATGATATTTTATTTCACTTTTATGTACAATTTCATGCATGGAATAAATTTCATTTGTCACATTCATAATTCATTCTTTCTACATAATTCTCTTATCAATATTAAATCTAACATTCATACTTTCGATTTTCCCATTATCAAAAATCTCTTTTCAAACTCTTTTAAACAATACATTTATTTTTCCTTATCTAAAAACATTTGAAACTTAAAAAAAATAGTCAAGGCAGTCGACTGTTAAAGCATAGTCGGTCGACTGTTCTGCGAGAATTTAAAACTCGAAAGTAGTCAGGACAGTAGACTGTTAATGCATATTCGGTCGACTATTCTGCGAGAATTTAAAACTCAAAGAACTAAATAGTCAGGACAGTCGACTGTTAATGCATATTCGGTCAACTGTTCTGCGAGAATTCAACTCGAAGAACTAAATAGTCAGGACAGTCGACTATTAACGCATAGTCGGTCGACTGTTCTGTAACTAAAATCCGAAATTTGGAATCATTTCTTCTTTCTTTTTGATTAACACACAAATTGATCATTTCTTGAACTTGGCCTAAATTACAAAATGTCCATTTTTCCAACAACTAACATACAACTTTAGGATTATTTAGTATCAATCATACTAACCATAGCATGCATAATTTGCTAATCAATCTTAATTTAATAACATGGAGATTCTCATAATTTGTATTTTCACATAAGCACATTTCTTAAAATTGCACTTTTCCCACAACGCAAATATTTCGACATGGAGAAACATCTATTCTAATTTAGCATGCTAGATCGATATCAAATATCACAACAACAAACATATCATTCAATAAATTTCACTTAGTCATTTCATTCAATTTCACATATGTTCCATTTTCACCTTAATCATAGTATTATCAAAGAGCAATATTTTCATCTATTTATTCTAGCATGATTAGCACACAACCTAGCATGATACTACTTAGAAGTTAGAGAAAATTGCCCACCTTATTGGAGAGAAAACGAAATGAACTCCTAAAACTCCTAGATTGATCAAAAGAGGCATTCTCCACCTAGTTTGAGCCACCACAAGTCGTCTCCTCCTCGCTCTAAAGTAAACCCGAGCCTCCCTTGCTTCCTTGAAGAAAACCAGCCACCAATGAAGAACACACAACACAACTCTCAATCTTTTGAACTCACTAAACTCTCAATCTTTTACTCTCTAACTGTATTTCTTTATCTTTCTCTTTTTATATAGATTAGGTGTGAGTATACTAATGTTGGGGGGGTATTTATACATAATTTTGGATGGATTGAATGGCTAGGATTAGATCAAATAGTTAGGGATAAAAGGCTAGGATTAGTTTGGGCCATAACCACCCTGAATGAGATAACCACCTCACCACTACTCCCATTTCCCTTCTCCACTCATGTACAATCTGGCCTACTCCAAGGGTGTGCTTTGCTCACTCTTGTGCATGCACGTGCTACCCTAGTGTCCCCCACTTACAAGTTGTACATATTAGTTTAATTAATTGTCTACTATTTGAGTCTACTCTACAAGTTAGGCTAAAATAAAGAAGAATTAAATTACATGGACTCATTAATGGGCCAAGAGACTATGGGCTCTGCTAATTTAGTTAATTAATTAACCTAATGTGGGCTACAAAGAGACAAATTAGGCTCAGGATTAAATTTGGCTTTCTAAACAGAGAATAAATGAAGATTACTAGTTTATGATATATTTTTTAGAGAAATGTATGCATAAATTTTTACGTGCACAATACATAAAATCAAACAAATCCAAATATAAATAAGATTTGAAAATCCAGGGAGCACTCCCTCCTTAGAATAGTTTCGTCCTCGGAACTATACTTAATGGGTGAGAAAACAAAATACAGCAAGAAGGAAGAAAGAAAAGAATACACAAATCAAACAAAGAGCTAAGGATGATCCTTCATCATTCTCTCCTTAGATTCCCAAGTAGCCTCTTCAACCAACTGGTTTCTCCAGACTACCTTGACCATCGGTATCGTCTTGTTCCTCAAGACTTTCTCCTGACGATCGACAATCTGAACCAGAAGCTTAATGTAACTCAGATCCAACTGCAAACCTTCCGGCACTTCGGTAAAATGATGACTCGGAGCTGGAATGTAACCTCTCAGCATAGACACGTGGAAAACATTGTGCACCTGAGACAACTCTTCCAGCAATTCCAACTGGTAAGCAGTTTTTCCAATCCACTTCAATATCTTATACGGGCCTATGAACCTCGGGGCTAACTTCCCACTCTTGCCAAAGCGAATCACACCCTTGCTAGGTGAAACCTTCAGAAAGACAGAGTCACCAACCTCAAACTCGAGGTCCCTCCTCCGGTTGTTTGCATAGCTCATCTACCTACTCTGAGCATCCACCAACCTTTTCCTGATCAGATCGATCTTTTCAGAGGTCTGCTGCACGATCTCAGGCCCAAACATCTGTCGCTCCCCGACTTCAAACAAACAAATAGGTGTTCTGCACTTCCTGCCATACAGAGCTTCGTACGGTGCCATCCCAATACTAGTCTGAAAGCTGTTGTTGTAGGAAAACTCCACCAGAGCTAAGTGCCCTTCCCAACTGCCTCCAAAGTCTAGTACACAACACCGAAGCATGTACTCAAGAATGCGATTGACTCTCTCGGTCTGCCCATCGGTCTGCGGATGAAAAACAGTGCTGAAATCCGTCTTGGTACCCAGAGCTGTCTGAAGACTCTTCTAAAAATGTGAAGTAAACCTCGCATCTCGATTAGACACAATGGTTAACGGAACACCATGAAGCCTGACGATCTCACCAACATACAGCTCAGCCAACTTGTCCATCGAAGCAATGAGTTTCATCGCCAAGAAGTGAGCGGACCTGGTTAGTCGATCGACTATGACCCAAATTGCATCATTGCCCTTTGAACTCTTGGGCAAACCCGTGATGTTGACAGACCTCACACTTCACCACGAACTCGGCTACATCCCGCTTCAAACCTGACCACCAAAAGTGTTGCTTAATGTCCTTATACATCTTGGTACTCCCAGATGTACAGACAAAAGAGTAGCATGTGCCTCCTGAAGAATGCTCTACCATAATTCTGCTTGATCCGGAACACACAGCCTCTCTCCAAACCACAACACCTCATCCCTGATATGGAACTCTAACACTTGCCAGCACCAACCTGCTCCTTCAACTTCTGAATCTCTGCATCTTCCTTCTGACTTGCGATAATACTTTCATTCTGCGTTGGTTAAAGCCTCAACTGAGCTAAAGACGATCCCAAGCCTTGCAGAACAACTTTAATACCAGCCCGATCTAACTCCTCTACCAGCTGCCTCTGAGTTGTAATCAAACTAGCTAGACTGCTCTTGCGGCTAAGTGCATCAGCAACAACATTAGCCTTCCCAGGATGGTACTTAATCTCCGGACGAATGTCTTTAAGCACCTCCAGCCATCTCCTTTGCCTCAGATTCAGATCCTTCTGTTGATAGATGTACTTCAAGCTTTTGTGGTCTGTGTACATGTTCAGCTTCTCACCATACACATAATGTCTCCATTACTCAAGGCGAAGATAATCGCAGTCAACTCCAGATCATGAGTCGGATAATTCTTCTCATGCGATCTTAGTTGCCTAGACTCATAAGCGATCACTTTCCCTTCTTGTATTAAGACACAACCAAGCCCACGATGTGGAGCATCGCTATAGACATCATACTCAACACCTGCTCTAGGCAAAGCTAAAATAGGAGTAGTAGTCAGTCTCTCTTTCAACTCCTGAAATCTCGCCTCGCACTGCTCAGTCCATTTGAAGTTCACATTCTTCTTAGTCAGACTAGTCAGTGGCACGGCTATCTGAGCATAGCCCTGAATGAACCTCCTATAGTATCCAGTTAGTTCAAAAAAACTCCTGATTTCTTCACTGTAGTAGGCCTTGCCCAATCCTTCACCGCCTTTATCTTCTGCGGATCAGTTATCACTCCCTCCTTAGAAAGGATGTGACCTAGGAATGCCACCTCAGATTTCCAGAAATCACACTTAGATAACTTGGCATACAACTCATGCTCCATAGGCGCCATCCTATACGGTGCCTTGGAAATAGGTGCACTCCCTGGCTGAATAGTGATGCTAAACTCTACATCACGATGCGGGGGTAACCCAGTCAATTCTTCCAAGAATACCGTCGGATAATCCCGAACCACTGGAATTTGCTGCACCTCTACAGAAATTCCCTTCTTACAGATAGTTGCCACCAAACTAGAACATCTCTTCTTCCCTTGGAAAGTGACTTCAGGTCCACCTGGAGCCTTTACTGTTACTTCTTTAGTCTTGCACTCGATGCTTGCACTGTACACCGAAATCCAATCAATGCCAATGATAACATCGACTCCTAAGACATTCAGCTTGATCAGATCAATCCCGAAAATTCTATCTCCAATCACGATCTCGCAGTCCGCATAGTATCGATCAGTGGTTAAAGTTTATTCTGATGGAGTAGCTACTGCTAAAACCTTGCCTAGAAAGACTTTCGGTTCATCTCTCAAAACTTTAGCAAAATTAGGTGACACAAAAGTATGAGAGGACCCAGTATCGAACAAAACAACAGCTTTCTTTCCATTCAAATAAAGTTCTCCTGTTACATAACAGTTCACTATAAAAGCGGAAAAAGAAACAACAGAAAACACTCTTAAACATCCTCCCTCGTACTAGTGATGACGTGATCCACTTCATCAGCGTCAACTTCAGTTAAGACAAATACTCGCCCCTGCTGGTATGGCTTCTTCCTGGCCTGCTGAGTTGGTCCCTTTCAGACTACATCTTGCAGCTTAGGGCACTGGGATCGGAAGTGATCTGTCTCCCCACAATTGTAACAAGTCACCACAGGAGGTCTCACTCATGCATTCCCCGGTCTTCCTGCCATGCTGACCACGTTCGCCCCAGTCGGTTTGAACCTTTGGGCCGGCGGCTGTCCCTTGACATTTCCAGCAACTGCGGGCCTCTTCCCCACATTCCAGTTGTTCCTTCTGTTCTGAACAGCGTGGAACTGCTCCATGTCCACCTCCATGGCTGCAACTCATTTGACCAACTTGTCAAACCTCCTGATACCGAGGGGTATCATCCTGGATCTCAGATTTGGCCTTAAACCATGCTCGAACTTTCGAGCCTTCTTTGCCTCGTCCATCACTAATTCGGGAGCATACCTCGAGAGTTGATTGAACTTCGTCTCATACATACACTCTAACCGACATGCTGCCCTGCTGCAGTGCCAGAAATTCCATGGCTTTCTTCTCCTGGACGTCTGATGGAAAATAATGACTGCGGAATTCCTCCAAGAATTCCTCCCAGCCAAGGACAATATCTCCCATCGTCTGCTTCATCGACTGTCACCAAACAGCCGCATCCTTCTCGATTTGTAGTGCCGCTAACTTCACCTTGCTGCCCTCCGGAGTCTCCAAGACTTCGAAGATAGTCTCGATCTGTCGGATCCAATTGTCAGCCACGTCAGGGTCTGACTTCTCCTCAAATACCGATGGTTTCATCCGTTTGAATGATTCCACGAGTTTGATTGCTTTGGGTACTGGATTCACAGGCACCCTCCCTTGGTTCTGATTCATGGCAACGGCATTGAGTATTTGATAGATCCTCGCTAATTCCGTTTCCAAGTCCAGACCTTCACCATTTCGAGCTCCTCTTCTTGCCATATTCTGATGCAAAAGATCCATTAAATTCGAAGTAGAAAATATGAATTTAAATCAACTTTTCATTTCATTGAATTTCAAACTTTATACATTCGAATTTAAAACATTTCTGACATCAAATGAAAGCAATAAGAAGGTACAACGGTCTAGTTCCTACGGTTCCTCATGGCTTCACGAAGCTCTTTCCGTACTTCCTCCACTTCCTCCTTTAGTACATCGTACATGTTTTTCCTCTTCTCGAGTTCCCAAACACGATGACTGAGCGTGGCAATGCTTTCCTTGCACTTTGCACACTGCGCCTGCAACAGCTCGGCTCTCTCCCTCTGAGTCTCAACCTGCCTCTGAAGAGACATAATGAGACTACTCGAAAATGGTTCTTCCGCATCGGAGGAATCATCAGATGAATCCGAAGGTGGAGTGATCTCCCTGGACTCAGGCCATTCCTCTTCAAATTATTCGGGATCTTCTTCGTCTGAATCAGCTTGCCCAGGGTAGTAATCCTCCTCAATTATGTGCCAATCGTTGCCAGTTGGGACGAAGTGGTCCACCATCTTAGAGAAAGGAGAAGAAGAAGCATAAATCATAGAGCAACACAAATGTAAGTGACTTATATTTAAATCTCTAGACTCAACACACTTTCTAATATCCACTTCTAGGGTGTCGTTCCTTATAAATTTGTACTACTTGGAAGCGTGGCTCGAATACCACTCTGTAATACCCTGAATTCCAAAACAGACTGAATTCGAAGTTCCACAGGATCTTTACACTTCTCTTCGTACAATTTTACATGGAAATTTAAACTCTCATTACATCAGAGTTACAACTTGAATTACATTTAAACAGCGGAAGTCATTTACAATAATTACATGAATAAAAAGTACAACACTTGAAACATTCTTTAAGCAACTTGCATACTTTATTCTTGTCAATCTCTTTATCCTGCATAGAAACTGTGGGCTCGTCAGTTCATTCAACTGACCCAAGGATATAAAATATCAATTTTCTCCCACTTAACAAGCACACACTTATCACAAGCAAAACTACAGGGACTATCCTATATGTCGTGTTGTGCTGTGCGCTTAGTCCTTAATACAGTTGTTATGTTATATGACACTAATGCACACTTGTTCAGATTCTATGCATCCCATACTACATAGGTCCAAGGGCAAGCCCTTAATCGTACTTCATCTTATAGGGTTCAATCCCTCGCCATGACTTAAACTACTACGGTAACTACGGTAAGTATCCTAGATGTTCTATGATCTACGAGCCCATGTCCAGGCAGTCTGGAGGGGAATTCCATGCACTGACATTATGCATCAAGCAGACAGACTATGGACAATTTAACCTCTGCCATGGAACGATGGCACCACCCGTAGTCACCAAACACCCCCACAAGCGTCTCCACCTGGGACGATAATTCCGGAGTAGTGCTCATGCCATGACATCACGCATCAAGTAGGCAGTCTGTGAATCACTCTCACACTGCCAATTCGATGGCCCTCATACTCGTGTTTTTCTCTCACTTTCGTCACATCACCACTATGTATCTACATCCTTAGTTTATTTGAATCATGAATAAAATCAACCCCTAGAGTTAGCTCTTTCCTCTATACCGGTCTTAATCAACAACTTGACCATCTTGGTCTTTCATCTCAATTATTTATCTCAATAATTATAACTCATTCAATTGCCAGTAATAGGACTTAGCCACCCTCTAGTTCAAAATCTCATTTCATGTTCATAAATTGAGTATTCACATTCATAAGACCTTTCATTATTCATCATGATATTTTATTTCACTTTTATGTACAATTTCATGCATGGAATAAATTTCATTTGTCACATTCATAATTCATTCTTTCCACATAATTCTCTTATCAATATTAAATCTAACATTCACAATTTCGATTTTTCCATTATCAGAAAACTCTTTCCAAACTCTTTTAAACAATACATTTAATTTTCCTTATCTAATGACATTTAAAACTTAAAAAAAAATAGTCAGGATAGTAGACTGTTAATGCATATTCGGTCGACTATTCTGCGAGAATTTAAAACTCGAAGAACTAAATAGTCAGGACAGTCGACTGTTAATGCATATTCGGTCGAATGTTTTACGAGAATTACAACTCGAAGAACTAAATAGTCAGGACAGTCGACTATTAACGCATAGTCGGTCGACTGTTCTGCAACTAAAATCCAAATTTTGGAATCATTTCTTCTTTCTTTTTGATTAACACACAAATTGATCATTTCTTGAACTTGCCCTAAATTACAAAATGTCCATTTTCCCAACAACTAACATACAACTTTAGGATTATTTAGTATCAATCATACTAATCATAACATGCATAATTTGCTAATCAATCTTAATTTAATAACATGGAGATTCTCATAATTTGTATTTTTCACATAAGCACATTTCTTAAAATTGCACTTTTCCCACAACGCAAATATTTCGACATGGAGAAACATCTATTCTAATTTAGCATGCTATATCAATATCAAATATCACAACAACAAACATATCATTCAATAAATTTCACTTAGTCATTTCATGCAATTTCACATATGTTCCATTTTCACCTTAATCATGGTATTATCAAAGAGCAATATTTTCATCTATTTATTCTAGCATGATTAGCACACAACCTAGCATGATACTACTTAGAAGTTAGAGAAAATTGCGCACCTTATTGGAGAGAAAACGAAATGAACTCCTAAAACTCGTAGATTGATCAAAAGAGGCATTCTCCACCTAGTTTGAGCCACCACAAGTCGTCTCCTCCTCGCTTTGAAGTAAACCCGAGCCTTCCTTGCTTCCTTGAAGAAAACCGGCCACCAATGAAGAACACACAATACAACTCTCAATCTTTTGAACTCACTAAACTCTCCATCTTTTACTCTCTAATTGTATTTCTTTATCTTTCTCTTTTGATATAGATTAGGTGTGAGTATACTAATGTAGGGGGAGGGGGGGTATTTATACATAATTTTGGGTGGATTGAATAGCTAGGATTAGATCAAATAGTTAGGGATAAAGGGATAGGATTAATTTGGAAGTTTCCATAACCACCCATGAATGAGATAACCACCTCACCACTACTCTCATTTCCCTTCTCCACTCATGCACAATCCAGCCTACTCCAAGGGTGTGCTTTGCTCACTCTTTTGCATGCACTTGCTACCCTAGTGTCCCTCACTTACAAGTTGTACATATTAGTTTAATTAATTGTTTACTATTTGAGTCTACACTACAACTTAGGTTAAAATAAAGAAGAATTAAATTACATGGGCTCACTAATGGGCCAAGAGACTATGGGCTCTACTAATTTAGTTAATTAATTAACTAATGCGGGCTACAAAGAGACAAATTACGCTCAGGATTAAATTTGGCTTTCTAAAAAGAGAATAAATGAAGATTACTAGTTTATGATATATTTTTTAGAGAAATGCATGCATAAATTTTTACGTGCACAATACGTAAAATCAAACAACTCCAAATATAAATAAGATTTGAAAATCCAGGGTGTTACACCAGACCTCGACACTGTTTCCCCCCTACTGTCGTCGACTTCGCTGTGGTCGAAAATGCCGGAGTGCACCGTCGTCCCCTTGCCAGGCTACCATCGTATCAAACAAACACCCCTACAAGCGTCGTATCAAGCAAGTAGTTTGTATGTGTTTTTTTTATCATACATGTTAATACCGTAAGTAAGCTAGTATGAAATATTTGTACTCTCATGATGATTCTATTTTGTTAGGTTAACCGTTGACTTCATCTCTTGATCATGAGGAGTTACAATAATTGACACCCGTTTCATGAAAACAATTAGATTAGATGACACTTTGACTGTATGTTGTTTGTGGCACACCGTATGTTGTAGATGACCATTACATAGATGTTTTTTGGATGTAAGATCTCATTATAGACCATTTATTCACATACCATGCTGATTTGAGTAACCCACATATCCCATGATTTGTATGACATCTAGATTGGATCATTTATAGTTAAGTTTTTTTTTTTTTTTTTTGAAATGCATAAAAGAATATTTCTTGGCTGGTGCCCTATTTTGTACAGTAATTTCGACCCTGGTAACATCAGTAAAATAAATAAGTTTGTGAACATGAATTGTAGAATTCGTTCACTAGTTTTCAGAACTTTTGACGGATCTGAATTCTGAGTTTTGATGCATGAGTTAATGCTACTTTACTGCAGTCGTATCATATATTCTAGATTCTGAACTATATGTATTCTGTATGGAATTTTATTTTAAAACTGATATTAAAAGTGGAATTGGAACTTTATATTTTGCGGAGTATGTCTGGATATGACTGGGTTCAATCCCTAATTTTTGTGAAATTAATTAATGAATTTTGTATCTCATTTCTAACTTATGAAATCAATCAAAATATTTTCAAACTGCATGCTGTTCAGTAAAGAATTATGTTTTCAACCTGATTATATTCGTTTTTTATGAAAACCTTGTGAATGTATCCTGATTTATCTATTTTACTACCCTTTTGATGGATCTGGATTTCGAATTATACTTTATGAATTATCTCTGTTTTGGTACTGCTGAGTCTGAACTTTCGGAATTGAGATTTTGTTGCATTACTCCATATTCCCAATTTTGTTGGCTATACTATCTGTAACACAATTTCATAATATTTTATGTTTTGAAACTAGATATGTTAGGGAATCTTTCAGATTTTTCTCAGATTTAATTATGATGATTTTAAACACTTTTCATGCTTATAAACATGATTTTGCATTTTCTAACATAACTTCGGTGTTAAATGTTGTTTTCAAACCTGTTTCTGTGGCTGATATGTGACTTATATATATGTGACAGAATCGGTAGAGAGTCTAGTTTCTAGATTTTTCGACAGATCTGGATTTGCTATTCTGTAGTGACGGGAATCTCAGATTTGGTACAGTAGTGTCTTGCTGTCCATAACTGAAAAATGTCGTTGTTTTGACTATTATGAGTTGTTTTTATCAACCGTTGCAATCACTATTTCGTCTTAGACTTATTACCTGTTCTTGCCATGTCTTTAGCCTGTTTGTATTCGTTCACACATGTTTATGAATAATAAAAGAAATCAAGACGGTGTTTTTAAGGGAAAAGATCGAGTAGTGGACAATATAGAAATGCATATTCAGAAGGAACTCGTTTCCCCACTGTTAGGGGTGGGCTCGGTATGGTACCGGACTTTTTGACATTGTACCATTACCATACCAAACTAGTTCGGTTTGAAAATATGCAAACCGTTACCAACCAAAAAGTTCCGTATACCGAAACTTCGGTATACCGACTACTTCGGTTGGTACGGTTCGGTATGGGTGTTATGCCAAATATGACCCAACAAATACCTTAGCAAATATCATTACCAATAAAAATAACAAGTTAACAATATCACACAACTACCGAAACAAAAACAGAATAGACCACAAATCCATTTTCATTCTAAAAGCAAGTAGGGAACAATAGCATAAGCATAAACTTCATAAAAGTCACAAAAGGATAACATCAGTAGCCTTGTTCGTCTGACAACACAATTTGCCAAAATAGTCATCGCGTGCCCACAGGCAAATCTAGTACATTTATACAATACAAAATGTCTGACCTAGTTAAGGAAATGGAAGAAAGCAATTGGATAACTTATCTAATTCCACAACCGAAAGTAAAGATCTAACTTATAAACATATGATTATTATCCTACAAGTTTGTATATCCAAAATCACTTCGAAATGGAGTTTGCATCTTGAAACATAAAGATGTCTGACTTCTACCTAACCTACACATTAGAAGAAACAAAAAAATTAATAATCGAATTTCATAACATACCATGCAGCATATAAAGAATATGTTCAATCACTACTACTACAGTTGGTGAAGGTGTGATTATTAGTTGACATTTACATTCATCAAGAATGCTGGCAATGCATTGAAACAATTAATTTTCAGATGCCTCAATTCTCAGTTAGCTCATGTTTCAGTTTTATTTTTCACTTAAAATATAATTTATATATATTCTGAGTTGGCTTGTAAAATAGAAATTTCTTAGATTCAATCTTACTTCACATTCTAATGCATGCTCCAGTAGTGCAGTTTGACCAATAACGGTTCGAGTTTGGCAGAGTGCTATGAACGAAATCAATGGCACAAAGAGGTATAGACATTGACTGCAATCGACTTGGATTAAGGCTTCAAAACAAGCATGAACACATTACATAGTGAAGTCCTTAACACTGCTGAATCGAGAAAAAAGAATTCATTTGGCCAAACAAAAAATTGCACAAAGGCTTTGTTGTCAATGTCATATTTTGACCTCTCTTCTGTGTTATATATATATATATATATATATATATATATATATATATTTATATATATATATTTAATTATTTTCGGTACGGTATGGTAAAATACCAACCGAACCATATTCATACCGAGCATACCGAAACCGAACCGGATTTTAGAACTCGGTACAGTTGTACCATACCATACTTTTGGTAACCGAATTTTTCGGTACCGAATCGATTGGTTCGGTTGGAAAACCAGTCGGTTGGCTTATTTCGGTATGATCGGCCACCCCTACCCACTATTTACTGAGGTACATACTGTTTATCTCTGGATGCATGAGGGCATGATCCATGACACTATTTGTTATTACTGTTACTGTTACTGTTTGTCTGAATATATTACCCTATAGAAGTTCCACTACAAAATCTTAAAACGAAATTATTTGCTGTAGCAACCATGTGGTAAAATCTGGGACGCATGAAGTGCTACCTAGTTAGTAATGAACATTAGATATAAGGATAACTGTTAACTCTGTCACATCCTATTACGGTTACTGTGGACTTTACTCTTACTATTGATTACTGCTACCGTTGGCACACTGTTACTGTTGATCCTTACTGTTACTGTTATGCTTCTCCTATTATCACTACACTGTTTACTGTCATCTGTAGACTGTTATATTTCTACCCTTCTCCATGTTAATATTACCTGTTTAGTTTAGTTTTTCCCTTCATTTTCCTACTTGTATTGCTTGCGGCCCGGACTTGCATCTGACGGGCGTTATGTTTTCTTGTTTTCCCTATTTTCCTTGTAATTGCCATATATATGAGCAGGTTTTGCTGATCAATTGCCTACTGGAGTTGGTCAGCAAAAGTTTTGAGCTGCACAATTGGAATAATTTTCTTAAATGTTTTGTCGAACCATTTTATTTCATGAACTGTATTAAGACTTGTATTTGGGCTTATTGTCCTAGGATTATTGTTTTATTTCGGATCTAGTATTTGTTGGAACATTTATTATTGATGCAATAAATACTGTTGAGTTATGATTGTTTTTGCATGCCTGGATGGAGTATACTATTATATTTACTGTTATGATGAGTCAAGAAGATCCGTACAGCTTATGGATGGTGAAAACTATCCGCTGGGCTTAGTCACGTACAGTATTCCGTATTCTTTTGGGAAGCGGGGCGTGACACATCTGGAGAACCCGAACTCAATTTGGGGAGTATGTAGTATAGGATGCATATGTTTCCAAATCAAGTTTGCATTAGAGTAGGAGCATCGTGTGCATTTTGAGTTTGTGCATTATAATCTAGATCATGGCATACACCGACACTTGTGGTTTGACTTTCACCTTTTCTGTCTGCATCAAATATTGATTGTTGAGAATTTCGGAGATCACGGGTCTCATCCGCTTTGCATCAGTTGCATTCAACTGACGTGCCCACAGTTGTTTAGTTGTTGGACTGTTCGCGGGAGCTGGAGATTCAAGTTGTGGAGCGTCTAAGTGGAGGATATAGTTTCCTTGTGCAACGTAAGTCTTTAATTTTGTGTGATTTTTTGTGTGTTGTGTCCTCATTGAAGCAAAGATTCTGGGTATGTGTCACGAGCTTCTAGTGTGCGGAACTCGGGGTGCTACACATTTCGTGCCTCGCCGCTCGGCATAATACTCCGAGCTACTCGCAAATTTCTCTGCAATTAGGCTCGCGCCTCGTGCCTCGCCTCTCGGTGTGGTACTCCGAGCCACTCGCAGATTTCTCTGTAACTAGGCTTGTGCCTCGCACCTCTCCCCTCGGTATGGTACTCCGAGCAACTCGTGAATTTCTCTGCAATTTGGCTCGTGCCTCGTGCCTCATGCCTCGACCCTCAGTTCGGTACTTCGAGCTCTCATGAATTTCTCTGCAATTAGGCTCGCGCCTTGTGCCTTGCCCCTTTGCATGGTACTCCGAGTCTCTCGTGGATTGCTCCATAATAAGGCTCGCGCCTCGTGCCTCGCCTCTTGGTATGGTACTTCGAGTCACTTGTGGATTTCTCCTCAACTATGCTTGCGCCTCATGCCTTGCCCCTCGACCTGGTACTCTTAGTCTCTTGTGGATTTCTCTGCAATTAGACTCGCGTCTTGTACCTCGCCCCTCGGCATGGTACTTTGAGCCGCTCGCGGGTTTCTCTGCAATTAGGCTCGCGCCTCGTGCCTCACCCCTCGGCATGGTACTTCGAGCCTCGGGCGTCGATAGCCGATCCTCTGAATGCCTGAGAAAATGAATCCGATATCACTACGGTAAATAGATCTTCACGTCAACGCAATTTTCCCCATGAGCTATTTACTACTTGAAGGTTGCTAGAATCTAACCTACGAGAGTGGGGGGCTTATGATGAGGGTGAAAACTGCGGCTAATCAACAACGCACGATTCTTGTACGATATCGAGGCCCCGAGGTAAAAACGGTAATCTCGCAGTAGCTACAAACTCATGACCAGCCCACAGGCTGCCCATAGAAAGGTTGACCATGTAACACCCCGCAAAATAGCCTATTACTATTTTGCATTGTAATCCTGTGTACAGTTTAGAATTACACACGATTATGTATTTTCCTAATAATAATTTTATAAACATATTTTTTATAAATTCAATTTATCTTATTTTAAGTATGTAGATAATATATATATATATATATATATATATATATATATATATATGATTTGATCGTATCGGATCGTATATGATATACGATCTATAATTGCTTTGAGTGTGAACACGACCGCGTATATTTTATAATTTAAATATTTAAATATATTTTGCTACGAATATACATATTAATTTGAATTGTAAATAATCATACAATGTTTTTCATTCGGGTTAGAGTTTGCTTAACCTAGGGTTAGAAAACCTAACCTATGGTTAGGAACCCTACTTCTAGATGAGATAATATGAGATTGGGTGAGATCTTGATGAGATCTAAAGGCTCAAAATATGCCTAGTTTGTGGTGGAAAAGAGAATGAGGAAATTGCTAGGAAATTTTCTACGGTTTGTGTTGGCTCTCATCCACACCATCCACTCCCACTCAGACTCAACCAACTCATCTCCACCCTCCACCTACTCCCATTTCCGGCCAACCCCTAATCCCACTCCAATTTTAGCTATAAAATTCCAACACTTCACTCATTTCTCTATTTTCCTTCTTCTCATATTTTCTTAGTTCAAAAAGAGAAGAGAGAAAGAGAGAGTTTCATTTGTCATGCTTTGGAGCATTGGAGGAGAAGAAGAAAGCTAGAGAAAGTTGCAAGATTTCATCTTTCCAAACTCAAAAAGCTTGGGTGGGTATTCTCAAACTCTAATCTAGTTATTTCCCTTTCTTTGTGTATGTGATGTTGTAAGCTTAATAATTCCTACCATGTAAATAGCTAAAAATTTTGATCATGAAATTTTTTGGCATGTTCTAGGATGAGTTTAGAGCATCCTCTAATTTTTTCATATTTTTCTAGGGTTTGTTTAGTATCTCAAACAATTACTTTATTTTCGGGCAGTGAGCAGTGGAAAATCTGTTGTGTTTATTAAATTTGGGTACTCTTCCAAAAATCATAACTAAGAAATGATAAGGTATTTTAAGCTCAAATTTTTTCTAGGTTCTCTCGAATGTGTCTACAACTATAGTTTAAAATTTTGCATTTTTCTGAGTTCGTTTGATGCGTCAAAAAATTATAAGTTTGCAACTGGCCCGAAATCAGAAACTGAATCTGCCCTGTTTTAGGATTGAAGTTCATTAATTCATTACTACTTTTGGGTGCATGATCTTGTGATGAAATTTTTACTGTAGTTTTTATTATGAATCTACATCATGATTCTAAAATTTTAGAATTTTTAGATAACATTTGATGGACTTTTAAAAATATTTTGTATAGGGAGGTAGACACCCTGTCTGAAAACAAAAGAAAATTTTATGCTAAGTTTGAAGAGCCATAACTCTCTGTGTATTATGAATTTGAATGTAATTTTTGAGTATGTTAGACTTGTACATGTCTAGTTAATGAATCTAAAATTTCATAAGTAGTGGACTTATGGTTGAATTGATATTGACTTTTGAGTACTGTATGCTCAGTTCAGTACAGATTTGGAGTAGTCAGTGAAGTTGTGGAATTCTGGAACTGTACGAGTAGAATCTGAAGGAATGATCAACTAGAATTTTTAGTAGAGAGTCATAGCTTTCCAAAACATCTTGAATCATGAAATTCTAGTTTTTAAAGAAGAAGTTATGATTTTTCTAAGTTAGGGCAGAACCAGTCTTAATAGAAGGGCTTGGGTTTTGTAAAGGAATTCATTTCCCTGTGTGTACACTGATAGAAATTAGAGTTTTAGAGTGCTTTAATGGATGAATCTGAGGATGTGATCAAGTAGGAAGTTTTAGTAGACAGTCCTATATTTTTATAGAATCAAAGATCGAGTAATTCCGATAAGTGAATAAATTTTTATGTTAATAGTAAGATGCAGCAATTGTATGGAAGAATGTACAACTGAGAACATATAGTGATTATATAGCTTCTAGATTGCTGAATTTAAAGAAATGGTTAACTAGAAACTTGTAGTATAGAGTCTTAGCTTTCCAGAATGGGTAAGATCATGAAATTCCAAGTTGTATTTTGAAAGTTATGAATATTACAAGTTTCAGCAACCTGCTGTCTTTGTTCGATTTCAAGCATGTGTTCGAAATCAAGAAACTTGAGTTCTATAAGGAATTTTAGAAAGTTATCAACTAGGAAATTGTAATAGAGATTCTCACCTTTCTAAAAAGTCTAATTTTGTTGAATTCCGATAAGTGTAACATAAATTATGAAATTTTCTACATGCTACAAGATTTATGACTATAAGTTGATTGAGTTCTAAGATGTTGAATATTATCTCTATTAAGCCCTTCACTTGGGACTCAGATAAGATTCTCAGGCTTAGTACTCATGGTGGACACATGAGTAAGTTGGGAGAATAGCTATACGGTCGATTGTTGTATGTGGGCTCATAGCTAGTATAGCTTGGAGCTAGTCTAGGTTGTGATACCCTAGGACTTTCAACCCAGTTGGCAAGTATTGCGATTGATTTATTTTTATCTTGAGAAATAATGATCTTCCTGTGTGTCGTCGAATTGTTTACCGAAGGAAGGTTGACCGCAGGCCGAGATACTGGATGAGACCTGAGACGGAGGTGGTGTTGACCGATGGAGATCGGATCGCCAGTGTTTAGGGGTTCATAGGCTAGGTTATCTGCCTCGTCTAGAATGCGTTGATGCCTAGGTCTGTCAATGAATGGGTATTTGTAAATTGTGTGTGTTTCACCTCTATTGCCGGGTATGAAGCACTCCCTTGGGCACCGTTGTACTGCTCGCTGAGGATCGCGTGCCAGAGACATTAGGTCGAAGACCTACAGAGATGTTGGTAATTGATGAATATCGGTTCGCCATGATTAGTTATTTTTGACAGAATCATTTGGGCTTAATCATTCGTTAGATATTATGCATGATTTGACAAACTCGCATGTTTTTAGCAACCAATATTATTTCAGATTGTATTTCTTTACTTTTTGCTTGAAGACCGAGTTGATCTTAGGGGTGATTCCCTATAATTCTACTTGTTCTAAGGGCCAGCACAAGGCGGTGATAACCGGGGTTGTCTCTTCCTGTCAAAGGGATACGGGCTGTGTCTTTTCAATGGTTAAGAACACGGGAGCCATAACTTGCTCTGTTAATTCCTGAGGTACCTTGATAAGAACGGGATGTTCTCTTGTTCTATGTTGGTGAACACGAACGAACCATAGGGGCTGCGGTCTCATGGAACTTTGGCGCAATGGGTATGCTGCGGTGTATCTGTAAGCTCGTTACGGCTTTTGAGAGAGGTCCGGTGCGATAGTTATTAGTGACAAACGGGAATACCCCGAAATCTTATAAAGTCCTCAATCATGTGTACTTATCAGGAACATGAAGTGTACAATAGTAGAAGGCATTATATGACGAGGGTTCGAAACCCTGAAACTAGAGAAGACTGCTTGATCTGGGACGTATGTAGTATGGGATGCATGCATATTCAGAGTCTTGCAGACATTAGATTAAGTGCATCCATTTCTGTACTTTGTATTATGCATTAAACCTCAGGTCATGGCATACACGGACACTAGGAAATTAGGATGCACGTTTCCTTTTCCATTCAAGATGGTTGGTGGGTGTGCGAGTTGGAGATCATTGGTTTTATCAGCAATGCGTCAGTATATGTATTGACGTGCCTATTCAATTAGGTACTAGAAACCAGATCAGGAATGTGGGCATTCAAGTGGAGGAGCAGTATACTTACCTACCATTCGAGTAGGTGCAGAAATTACAGAGTCACGCAGCGGAATACTCAAGCTGAGGGGCAGGTCGCAGGGAAGCAGACTGACCACTCAGTGGAGTTTCGGCAGTGATCAGTTGATTACCATTTTGGAAGACAACTGATAGCTTTACAAGTGGAGTTTGTAAATATTTTGTAATAAGTTGTAATGAGTTAATGTAATCTGTATTCTTCGTTCAGGAACAAGATACATTTGTAATTAATAATGTAATGATCTTATTTGGCAATAAAAAGTTTTTAAATTTCCTTGTTATTACTGTGTTGAGATGCATTTGAAGGCAAAGATTCTGGTTGTGTCACGGATGTCCGATAACGAGAATCCGGGGCGCTACAGACCAGCCAGTTACGGTTAGTGATCAAATCCATTGAAATCAGGGGATTAATTACTCAATCTGATTCTTTAAGCTGTGAGATTTGATTAAACAGCTAGGAAATCTTTCCTTAACTGATTCTTCATGGGTCTATAAATTCAGGCCCCCGCCTCTTTGACCAGGTAATTGATCTTTTTACTACTAAATACCTGGTTGCTGATTTGATCGTTGGAGTGCGCATCGCCGGAAAAACTCCAGGTGTCTCAGAACTTTTGCAGGTTTTCGGTGGGCAACATCCAACGAAACCACCACCAGGTCCCCAACTTCCAATAAATACTACCTCTCATCAAGATCAGATCGGCAACTGAGATTTTCATCAATCATAATAACTCATCATCTATTGCTCCCACACCAGCAATCAGCAGCATCAGGTAGTAACATGAAAATTAGTGATTTATAAGTCATGGAATTAAAATATTTGTTAGTGAGTTCAGTGAAAAAACCCCAATCATTAATATTTCAGATGGACTTGTGAGGTGAATTTTTTTCAGGTCCCTTCTTGTCTCAATTATTTCTTAAAAATTAAAACTACGTACAAAAAAAAGAGTTCTTCTATGATGCAAACGATTAACTACTTTAACAACTTTTAGACAACCCCACTAAAAGTGGAGTTAATTTTTAATATATTTTAAGTTAGGGTTAGTTTCGGTATTTCTTGTTTAAACAAACCAAAAAAGAAGGACCACTACTTTTTAATCTTTTTTTTCTTTGTTCTTAAAAAAATGCTAAATTTGAAAAAACCCTATTGAACTATCCCCTTTATGCAGAAAACCTCACTGGACTATTTTTTATGCAGAAAACCCCCATGAAGATTGTTTTCAAAAAACCCCCATGGAGATTGTTTTAAAAAAACCCCCATGAAGTATATTTTCAAAAAACCACATTTAACTTTAATGCTTGTATTAGATAAACTCATTCACTTTGCAACTTGGTTCAGAAAGCATCATGCATCTTTTTCATTATTGTCAAAAACCTCACTCAACTTGAGCAGAAATCTCACACCATGAGAGTGGGTTTTTTGCAACCATACTTAAGGAAAATTTTCTGCATAAAAAATAATTCAGTGAGATTTTCTGCATAAAGGGGAAAGTTCGGGGGGGGGGGGGGGGGGGGGGGGGGTTCGGGGGGATTCAAATTTAGCCATAAAAATACATCTATCTAATTCTATCCGAACCCAGCAACTCAATTTGAACTAAAAAACTTGCATTCAAACCAATATAAATTTTAGTATATTACAATTGTTGGAATTTAAACTCAACAACAATTAGTACACATATATCATATTCTATAATTCACATGCAAGAATGTTTAACAAGTAATTTTATTGACAAACGTCAGCATAGGTTTTATTAGGAGTGACTAAATGAATATCCGAAACTGATATTCAACCGATAGAATCTCATAACATTCCCTTATTTTTATTTCCAAACTGGCAGCAATTATGGATCAGCAATAGAAGAAAAACTACGAAAAAATGAAAGGAAATTAAGAAAACGAAGAAGGTAAAAGAAAATGTGATTGTCTTGTCGATGTACAAGAAAATTTGAGAGAGAATGTCAAAAGGAAATTATTGGAGAATAAATGTTAGCGAGAAAATATTTCAAATGACGAAAATGTTCCCTTTTTTCTTAATAAATTTTTATCATTTATTAAAATAAATATTACAAATCGTATAGCTGTGAGCGAATGTAGGGTAGTAAAAAAGAATATTAAGAAGTTATGTTAGGTGGGTGTTTGCATACAAAAAAAAAATCCTTAAAAAGAAACGAAAAGAAATTTACAGATCGTTCCATCTCTCTTCTTCTTCCTCTTCTTTTTCTTCGAGTCGAAGCAATGGCGATCCGCTCTGTTACCCTAGTAATTCTAATTCTTCTACCTCTCCTCTCGTATTCAACCATCGCCGACGCCTCCTTCGACGTCCGCCATCATCTCTCCACCGTCACTAGGTCCGCTCATTTCTCTACTTTCTCCCAATTGTTGCTAATTGCAATGTGATTCAATGGTTGTTAGCTTATGGAATTTCAAGAAATGCGTGATTATTTTTTTTCGATTTTAGGGAAATAATCGGACCCATGTTGTGTTCTTGGAATCTTGATTGAGAAAACATTGTAGTACTGTTAAAGAACTGTTGCTTCTCAAGTTGGTAATCCATAAAGTTTTGATTGGGTATCTGTAATGCTGTATTGCGAAATGCTTAACATGATTGATCCAAGATTGCGTAAACTAATTAGTTAGGCTGTATATCGAATAATGGAAAAAATAGTGGGAGATGCTAAGGGGATTGGTGGGAAGGAACTTTTAAAATGTAGGCTGACGTACGTTTAGGTTTTTGGTATGGGTATGGGATAGCGGTTCGTTACCTTGTGTGGTATGTGGTACAGAGGGGGTAGGATGAGTTGGGGCTCTCATTGAGTAGTATATAAACATATGTGTGTGCATGCGCATGTGGAGTTATAGAACGAGATAAAATTAATATATAAAATCATCAGTGACATGTGTTGCTATATAAGAGTACGAATCTCATTAAACTCCATGACTAATTGAGCAGAATTTCAAGAGAAATTCATGATTTAATGCATAAAGGTATTCATTTTGAAGATATTGAGTAAACCGAATGCGGATCACTAATTTAAGAGATCCACATCGAGAACCCACTATAAACTGGATTGCAAGATCCGGATCGTGGTTCAGAGGGGTGTCGGGAGAAACCAGTAACACTAGGCTGATTTTTAAAATTATTGAGAGTTCAAACTCATATCAAGGTGATTTCAAACTGCATGTATGACTCGAGATTTTCAAATACGATCATAGTGTGAGTTTCAAATCACTCAACTTGGACTTTATGAAAGTAATCCTTTTTTGGGTTCAAGAATCACATGGTAAGCGTGTGATTATGCAACAAGGATTTGAGGGCCATTTATAGTATAGTTGGATTTGAAGGTCAAGGAAAGTAGGATTTAAACAAAATCACTTTGATTTCATAGTCTTGTTTAACTAACACCTATTTTTAAAATCACTCTGAGGAATCCTCTCTCGTTAACGCTAAACTTTGAAAACATTGTGTTTCTCAAATCACGTTTTCAAAGTTCCTTACCACTCACCTTTAAAAAAAATATATATTGAAAGTAGTGAATTAAAATTTATTAAATGTGTGATTTCCTAAGCCTAGGGTTGGTCTAGAAAGGATGCTGTAATCCTCATTTATTCAACTTTTATCCAATCTAATAATGAAAATTTCAGATTAATGGTTTTAACATTCTAAGTCTATTATAATCTGTGACATATAGGGTTAAGTATTGCAATTTTGTGTGACCAAACAATTCGTCTTTCTTGAATTGTGCTAGTAATGAATCAACCTTTACTAAGAGGGTAATTGTTCCCTCATTTGTGTGTATCATGCATGTCTAACATAGCATATAATGACAGTACACCACATAGATAACCCTCAACTTAATTTATGACTCCTTAGTTTATGAAATTTATTTTAGTTTTATGATGAGGAATCCAATATATTTGAAGTTCTACTTAAGTTCAAGTTCAGCTTTTGAGCATTATAATTACCATGGTAAGTCCGGTAGCTGTAGGCCTTACATGATATTAGCTTACTGCTTCCATGACATATATAGAGATGTCTGCCAAAAATCAATTTCTAACTTCAATTTGAGATATCTTTTTTACTTTCACCAGACATATCTTAATGATTGATGACTTTCCCTATTGATTTTGCAGATATGATGCAGGGAAAGAGGCTAATGGTGCTGTTTATAAGCCATCAACTATTCCTGATGGATGTACTCCCATCCACTTAAATCTTGTGGTAATCTTTGATTACTAATTTGCAATTATATGACGATCTAGATTCCAATACCCCCCCTTCACCCTCCCCTTTCCCTTCGTAAAGTTATATTGATATAATTATAATAAATTGTTGCTTAAAGCATAAAAGGGTGCTTGTTGAAACTTAATTAGTCTATGCGCTATACATTTTGTGGATAAATTTCTATTCGGTATGTTTCTTCTTTTTCTTATGTTATTTAAATTCTCTAATATGCTAAAGTATGAGAAAAGAAATCATAGAAATCCAATGTTGTTTGGTATTTGAGTAGCACTATCACTGGCTAGTTTACTGCCAAGCCATTTATTTTAGGCTAAGTTACAAGAACCAAAAAACACCCCGCTACTTTTTTTTTTCTTTTATAAAAGCGACCCCTAATCTTCTGTTTACACTTTGGTCCACCATATCTTTGCCCACCGTTTTCATTTTGGCTTAATTTCCCTGGGTAGTCGAGAGTGAAAATGAAAGTTGAGGGTTATTTCTTTCTTTCGTATTTTATTTTATTTTTAAAAAAAAGGGGTGTTAATTAAATGGTGCCTAAAGTTGAGGGGGGGTATTTTTAATTTAGCCTCTATTTTAAATAACATCTACTTGAGTTGCTTGGTTTATTGACTCCTATTAATAGCCTCATATCTGATATCAATATTTTCTTATAGTTCTTCCAACAATATACTTTGCAAAGTGAAGGATCCAAATATCCAGATTTGTGTGTAGGGTTTCATTGTGTTGAAATTTTGTTACTTTCTGACTTTGCTACCATAAATCCTTTGATGACCAATTTGAACCAGGTGTTGAGGTTACCACAGGCATAATAATAATATCATCCATTTGTCTCTCTTTTTCATGATCATAAAGTTTTGCCAACTATACGGATATAAATATTCTAAAATCATACAGATTTTGTTCAATATTCGCTTTCTCCCTTTCCATTAGTTTTCATCGATTTCCTAAGGCCCCACTATAAAAGATGTCTGGTTTAGTGTGAAAGGATTAGAGAAAGGAAGGAAAGATCTGGGTAGTTGGGAGTATGTTGCGGTTAATCTCCCATTGTCACCCTGCATTATATACTTGAAAGCTGGATCTATAAATTACTCGAATATACCTAAAAATACATTAAGTCGCCTTTCAAGTTAGGAGATACATGCAAAAGATGCAAGAAAATTGAGTATTATGGTACAAAGAGTCAACCATATTTATATGGTGAAAGTTACAACATCCATGACGCCTATGAATATCAGCATAAAACCAGGTCTCCGATATCTCTCCATATTGGATTACAATGGTCTTTCTAAGACTGAGGGCACACCTCTGTACCTAGAGTAGCTCTCTTTTATACTAGCAGTTGATGTTCCTTGGGAGAAGGTTAAGGTTTGGAATAAAAGGCACAAGACTGTCTCCTAAATCAGAACATGACTTGGTTCATGGAAGGGAAGAGTATTTCTTGGTTACACCATTCAACGCTACCCAACTGAAAAATAGATGTGCAGCTAGCACACGAAGGCGTTCAAGTTGTTGCTTGCCCATTTGCATATCCTTTTTCAAATTGAGACTGCTTCACCTCAGAAGCTAATTTGCGGGTAGTCAGCTGCCAAATGAGATGGAGAATTAGTCGCCTCTGTCCCTTTGTCTTTCTGAAAGGAGGCCCATCCCGGTTCAGCTCACGTTAGGGGTGTTCACCGGGTGGGTTCAAGCCTGAACCCGCCCGAACCCAACCCCAAAAATGAAGGGTGTGAAAACTTAGTAAACCAGCCCAAACTCAAAGTGGGCGGGTTTTAATTTTACTCAAGCCTGCCCAAAACTCGGCCAATCTGAACTGGAAAAGTCCGTACCCGCCCATATGTGCATATAGGACGTCATACTTATCTAAACATACTTATAGGATGTTATATATTCTTACTTTTGTATATGTATATGGGTATATACCATCAATATAATGAATAGTAATTAAACTAATCTAGCAGATTGATACCAAAGCTACATTTTGTAGTGCATATTAATAACTATTACGTGCATATAATGATATAATTAAGAAAAAAAATAGTAAAGTGTATGTCCTTCATGTTTTCATTTATCTTAAATACTAAATGTGCATTTGTATGATATGCATAAGCTCTTATGAGTAATTTTGTAGATTACCCATATAACTAAAATTCTTTTATATGTTTTACATTAATCCGATAAACCCGCCTGACCTGCCTTGAAACTGGACCAAAGCCCGAAAGGGTCGGTTCTAATACTCTTGAAAACCCGCACACAGTTTCGGGGTTAGGGTTGATATTTTCTCAAAAACCTGCCCGACCTGACCCACGAACACCCCTAGCTCGTGTCATTCCAAAAGTGCAGTTGGTTTTGAAACCTGAATTTGTTCTCCTGATGCGGAATGCTCGGATATGGAATTTCTGAAACCGGACTCAGAAACTGACATTGGTCTTCAGTGAATTTCTAGATGTGCAAGGAAATATCTTTTTAAATATTTCTCCAATGATTCAAAAAAATATTAACCCTTGCTTAAATAAGCCTGCAGTGCCAGTTTGGTCTCGTAAGGTCGTCAGCTCAGTCGACCATAAATTTTTGAGAGGGAAAGGTACTTGTTTGGTTGTTCAACTGGACACTGATCATGCAATTGACTGCACAAGCGTGATTTATTGCTTATATGAATTGCTACACTTTCTTCAGTTGAATTATTGGTTTTGAGCTTTGACCAAATCCTTTAATCTTAATCGATATGCTAGAGAAAATTTAACACGGTTGCTTTGGAAGTGTGGGTGCTAGCTATGGAAAAAAGTATTGAAAAAATAGTGCATGGCACTATATGGTGCCCTTCATTCAAGGTATAGGTGAAGTAGTTTTTTTGGAAGAAACCAGTATAGCCAAAAGCCAGTACAGGTTTGAGAACTGAAAATTTTTTGTTGTTGTCATTTACTTGTTTATTTCCGAAAGAGGATTGTCTGTTTGGCTGTGTGCCTTTCCTTATCCCTTCTCATTTTGTTTCTGCAAGTCTTCCTTCCACTCTGCTCCTCCCTAATGTTACCTCACTTTTCAGGACTAGGAAAGAAAATTTCTACTTTGTAATCAGTTCCTGCCAAGATAATGAAATGCTTCCAGTCTTGAATTTCACTTCATCAAGTAACTTCTGAGATGCATATGTCAAAACCAACACCATATTTATGCATATTTGATTATTATGTTGTATGAAATTATCTCCATCGTTCATCTGCTTATGGATATTCGCCATGATCATGGTCCATGTGAGAGGTCCCACACTATATTACTCTTTTTGATGAATTTGCTCTTGAAATTCAGAATGTATATGACGCAGGCAAGGCATGGAACCCGCGCTCCTACAAAAAAAAGGATTAAAGAGATGGACCGGTTGGCAACCCGTTTGGACTCACTTCTGAGTGAAGCAAAACAGGAGAGATCTTTGCAGAAACTTCCAGCATGGTTGTCAGGATGGCAATCCCCATGGAGAGGTAGACAGAAAGGTGGAGAGCTGGTTCCTGTAGGAGAGGATGAACTTTATCAGCTTGGAGTCAGAGTACGTGAAAGATTCCCGGAATTGTTTAAAGAGGAATATCACCCAGATATTTTTACAATAAGAGCTACCCAGGTTGGCATATCTGAAAGCCTGTCTATATTTCTTTGTAAAGCTCAACCTTGTAGATTCATTCAATTGTGTATGAACATAACACTTCAGTCTGATGTACTGTTCCATCAGTCATACCATCCTCTAATTCCTTTCTCAGAACCCTTACATTTTTTTATAAATGCTTTTTTTTCTAAAGGTTACTCGAGCATCAGCTAGTGCTGTGGCATTCGGCATAGGGCTACTTTCAGGGAAAGGAACCCTTGGTCCAGGGAGGCAGCGTGCATTTTCTGTGTCAAGTGAGAGTCGTGCAAGTGATATATGGCTGCGGTTTCATGACAATTGTGAATCTTACAAGGTAGGAGAATTTTTCTAATCATGGTATATAATTGTTGATAGCCACTTGTTCTCACATGATATTTCTTTCATTGTACATAGGAGCGAATTACAATACAACATAATTTAGATAATTCTTTACTCGAGTTTCGTCCTACTGGTACTCAAGATTTCTATGCTAATGGGTAATAAAATCACTTAGGATGGTCTAATTTATGGTTTGTGGTGTTGTCCTGTGCAGCCAAGAGATTCACATTCTAAGTTTCTGACTGGTCCACTTTCTTTGTGTTATCAGCAGAACTGATATTGTTTAAAATTTACAGCATACTATGTAACACCACGTGTTAATAATATATATATATATATATATATATATATATATATATATATATATAAAATTAATTGGAGGTGCCCTATAGAGTTTCCTATAGGGGGGTATTATAGGAATTAATGATTGGTAGGGGGGGCCAGGTGCCCTATAGAGTTTCCTATAGGGGGGTATTATAGGAATTAATGATTGGTAGGAGGGGCCATATCGGGAGTATTTAAGATTGATTAGATATATATATATATATATATATAATTGTCTGGGATTATAGGTCACCAATCAGCTATAGCACCTTTTATGAGGCAAGCCTGTGGTGGGCAGTTGTTAGAAAAATCGTTGTTTCGGACCGGGGTTTTACAAATGGTATCAAAGCCGACTTTCGACACCGATGTGGGTAAGAGTGGGTGTGATGTATTTATATGCCTAAGAGGGAGTCGTACACTGGCGGTGCAGTCAGGGACAGTACGCTAAGATTTGGTTGAATCAGGGTATTCCACTCCCCATCAGCTAGAAAGAAGATCCTGCGCTACGTTGCATATCCCGGCTTCAGCAAGGACACTGAATTCTTAGGGGTGTGTGTGTAACACCCGTGTTAAGAATATATATATATATATATATATATATAATAATTAAATGGAGGTGCCCTATAGAGTTTCCTATAGGGGGTATTATAGGAATTAATGATTGGTGGGGGGCCCACGGGATGGTAGGCTGCATGGTTGCTGCTGTAGTTCTCCATGCTGACGTGGAGGGGATGTGGGGCCCGCCCAGGAGAGAAGTGGGGGTATATATATATATATATAATTGGAGGTGCCCTTTAGTGTTTCCTATAAGGGTATTATAGGAATTAATGATTGGTAGAAGGGTCCACGGGATGGCAGGCAGCATGGTTGCTACTGCAGTTCTCCACGCTGACATGGAGAGGATGTGGGGCCCGCCTAAGAGAGAGAAGTGGGGGGAGGGGGTTCCACTGTGTACCTGCCACGTGTGGCAGGTGGTGGGGACCACCCGGTTTGGCTTCGGCTGTTGTTTCTCTCGGGAGAGAGAGAAGAGGTGTCGGAAATTTATCCCATATCAGGAGTATTGAGATTATATATATATATATAATTGCCTGGGATTATAGGTCACCAATTAGCTATAGAACCTTTTATGAGGCAAGCCTATGGTGGGCAGTTGTTAGAAAAATTACTGTTTCGGGCCGGGGTGTTACATACTAATAATGAAAAGTGATCCCCACAAGGGTCCCTAAGTGGATATTTCCATGATGTAGTTGAACTTGACCAGCATAATGTAAGAGGAATTAAACTTACCTAATGGAATAGGTTATGTGATGACATCAGTCCGAGACGATTTGGGCGTTTTTGTCAGCGCATGCATCATCTGGATAGCTACTCCAGTAGCATAGTTATCTTTATTTTAGCAACTTTTATTTTTTTGGGCATTTTAGCCATTTGTGGTAGTTTTGCAATTTGCACATTTTTTTGTATTAGAATATTTTGGAGATTTGTATTGAGATTTTGTTTTGAGCCTATATATAGGACTTGAGAATAATGAGAATGTATGCTATTATTGATTAAAAACATTATCGTGTATTTAGTTGTTGCTTTTCATTCTCCTCTTGTGTGTGATACCATAAAAGAACATTAGGATTTGTAAGAAATTATTAGAGTTTGTGATAAACCGTAGTTTATACCCCTATCACTCCTTTATCTCTACCGCCGCCTTTCTCTTCTTTATCTTGTTGATCCCGAACCCCCCTACCTCTCTTTTTTTCCTTCCTACAACCCATCATCCTCCTTCGCTACCCTCCTCCCTCACCCGCACCACCACAACTCCTCGATGTCCCCGACCACCACCCCGCAACCCGACGCCACACTCCCATCAACACCGACCACCGTGCCGGCCTTCCCTTCACCCTTCCGACCACCCCTACATCATCCACCATCACAATCGAAACCTTTCCCTACCCCAAATCCTCAAATTCCAAATCCACTTCAAATCCGAAACCCTAATTCTCACATCAAGGACTTGAGCTTTGGAGGAGTACAACACCATAGACGTTGACGATTGGCGTCTTCTTCATCTCAACCCGTGGCGATGACGCTTTCTTCGAACCCGGTAATTTCTTTTCATTCTCCATTATTTGTGATATTGCTTATCATCTCTATAATATTATCTGAATTATCTGTCGTCCACAAATATTGAGTGTGTTCTTCTACTTACCAATTAGTGTACGAATCATTATTGAATATCTTACTTGTTAATAACACTTAAATATTTTTGTTAATTGTTAGGCTTGAATCTTTAATTGAGTTTGTTAAACTTAGTTCATTTCTTGAAAATTCATCAAATCAATTATTAGTTTTAATTTCTAACTTAATCGTCACTATATATTGAACTTAATCTTTTAATATTTTCGGAAAATTCTCTATCTAGGGTTAAGTTTACATCATTTTGGTATCAGACCGAAGGATTTAAGTCCCTAGTGTTTGCATCTTTTAGTCATAATTTTTGCATTCATTTAGGATCATTTTAGGATTATTTTTAGTTCATTTCACATTTATATAAAAAAAATTTAAGTGCATTTAGGACATGTTTTCCCAAATTTCAGCAAACACATGTCCCCATGACCCCTAGATTTCCACTATTGGTGAATGCGTCTTCGCAGCACCATCACGAATCCCAAAGAACCTTTCTTGTTCCTTCCAAACCACCCAATCAGGAACCCTAGAATTCAACGAGCCCCCTTCGAACTGAAATGGACAACTCTGATATTTTCATTACCCATGCTGCCATTCAAGCAACTCTTGCCAATATCAATCAGAGGCTTGAAAAAGTAGAATTGAATCAAAATGTTGTCCCTGAGCTTCATCGTCAGATCGCTTAAGCGAATGATTGCGACGACCGATGTCAAGATTGTGACCCTGATGAATAATACAAGAACATTAAGGCTGACGTTCCCCACTTTGAAGACCATATGGAACTCTAAGCTTATCTAGATTGGATCTGTGTCATGGACCACTAGTTTGTGTGGTTTGATATGAGCGAAGCCCTGAAGGTCAAATTTGCCACGATGAAGTTGATTGGTAAAGCTCAACAACACTAGACCAATCTTGAACATGCCTACAGAGGCCGAGGCCTGACACCCATAACCACTTGGGAGGCCATGAAAGAGAAGCTCACTGAAAGATATGTGTCCTTGTCGTTCCACACCCGATTGCTAGATTCGTGGAACCAACTCTATCAAGGAAGCAAATCCACCCAAGAGTATGTGGATAAGTTCGACGACTTTCTCATTCAGTACAATGCTTTAGGTAAAGAGAATGAAGAACAAATTCTCTCTAGGTTCAGAGCTGGACTATGAGCTAATTCATAGAAATGTGGACTCCTTGGTAGTAGCTTATGTCATTGTCCTCGATATAGATTCCCTTAAATCAAGTTCTCACTATAAGTCTAGCGATTCGAAATATCATTCCTCTAGAATGACCTCCACTGATCCCTCTAGACCTGAGCCCTCCTCTTCTTGGTACCCCAGCAAATTTTATCCAAGCAAGCATACTTCAAATCCCTATCCACTTAGAAATAACAACACGAGTAAGAACACTGAAAGAGACTACTTTAAGATTGATCCGCTCACTAAGTGCTATAAATGTAAGGGATACGACAATGTTGCTGACAACTGTCCCAACCCTAGTAGGATCAAATCGTATAAGGTACCACTGTCATTACTGATGAGCCCGACAATGAGTTTACCTATGAACCTCATGTAAGTGATGACTTCGGTGAAGAAGAGGATGACCAGTCTCTCAACTTTATTCGGTCAATCCAATCACCTCCATTGAATGTATCTGAGTCACTCATTTCTTCTAAGTCACTTGATAGCCCAAGATTTTCTCCCTGTGTTAGAACATCGTAGTCTCAGAGTCTGTATCCATATTTGCATCCCGCACTCATAATTTGCATAAAGAAATTTATAAGGAAATTAATGAGTATAATTTTAACTACAAGTTAATAGCAGATACTAGAAGAAATTTAAAATTTTTGATGTTGGTGACGAAGTGATGGTTCGGATTCGTTCTGAATGATTTTCAGCTGGGATCCGTTAAGAAATTGAACACACATGCTGCTGGCCCATTTAATTTTTTGCATAAAATCAATGATTATGCCTATGTCGTTGACCTTCCTGAAGGTTTTAGCATAGGTAAGACTTTTAATATTGAGGATCTAGTACCCTATGAAGGCCCAAAATTTAACCCTAAAAATTTTCTTATAGATAAGCCTATCCTGCAGCCTACTGGTGAGATTCCCACATTTCTCCCTCTACCTGATACTATTTACCCACCGACAGAAAAATTGAATAATATTTTAGATGATCAGATAATCTCTACTAGAGATGGTATTCATAGGTATTTGGTGAGATGGAAGAAAAAGCTAAAGTCAGAGAATACTTGGATTGATCGTGAAGAGCTCCAGCGCTTGGATCCAGACATTTTGGAACACTATGACATGATCACTGGTTTTGACTCGACTGGGTCTGGCTCTCTTCCACCCGGACAGAATGATGAGAACATCAGTTCGAGACGATTTGAGTGCTCCTGTCAGCGCATGCATCATCTAGGATGGCTACTCCAGTAGCATAATTATCTTTATTTCAACATTTTTTTATTTATTTTTGTGTATTTTAGTCATATGTAGTAGTTTTATAATTTGCATCCTTTATTTTTCGCATTAGAATATTTTGGAGATTTGTATTGAAATTTTGTTTTGAGCCTATATATAGGCCTTGAGAATAAGGAGAAAGTATGTTATTATTAATTAAAAAAATTATTGTGTGTTGAGTTGTTGCTCTTCATTCTCCTCTTGTGTATGTGATACCATAAGAGAATATTAGGGTTTGTGAGAAATCCTATGAAATTATCAGGGTTTGTGATAAACCCTAGTTTATACCCCTACCACCAGTGGCGGAGCCAGGATTTTCATCCATCGAGAGCGAAATTACAACTAAAATTTTTCATCCATAACTGTTTGAATATTGTTAAAAATTAAATTAGTATCAAACAAACGTGTCTTTCAATTAAGGTAGTGAGCTTATAGTTGCATCATGAGTTAGGGTTCATTCTTATTTCCTAATGACGATCCAAACCAAATTCATAAAAAAACAGTCATGCCTAAATGGAAGGATAAGCTACTGGTCAATTAGAGATCAATTATAATAGAATATCAATTTCCTAGTTATTTAAATTGTGTTCTAAAAAATGGCCTAAATGGTCACTCAATTTTCTACTAATATCTCATAAGAAATCATCCGATACTAATACTTGAAATCTCAAGCTTGGTTTTAAGTTTAACAGCCTCAAATCTCAATAGGAATTGCGACTTGCGACTTCAATATCAAATTTTCTTATATTCTCAAATATCAAACTTCAAACCTAGATCCGCAGCATCCGCGCATATTCTCAACAATCTCAATTTTTTTTCTCTTTTTTTTTGTTGAACAATCTCAAATCTCAAATAATTATCTCATTTTCTTAAATATGAAGTATACCTGACTTTGACTGAGGGAGGAGGATTTGAGAGAGGGGTTGAGGGTTTCGAAGCTAGGTTTTGGAGTAGATTGGGAAAAGAAAAATTAAAATGAAGAAGAAGAGAGCAGCAGAAGAAAAGAGAGCGGATCGGGTCGAGTAGTGTGTGAGTGTTGGCATCAGGGGGAGCGGGTTGTATGGGCTTACATTTTAAAAAATTAAAATAATTTTTTTTACAAAGGAAGCCCAGGGGGAGCGGCCGCTCACCCTGAGCTTGGTGTGGCTCCGCCAGTGCCTACCACCCCTTTATCTCTACAGCCGTCATTCCCTTCTTCTTCTTGTTGATCCCGAACCCCCCTGCCTCTTTCTTTTTCCTTCCTACAACCCATCACCCTCCCTCTTCGCTACCCTCCTCCCTCACCCGCACCACTACAACTCCTCAACATCCCCGACCACCACCCCGTAATTCGACACCACACTCCCATCAACACCGACCACCGTGCCGGCCTTCTCTTCACCCTTCCGACCACTCGTACATCATCCACCATCATAATTGAAACCTTCCCCTACCCCAAATCCCCAAATCCCACTCAAAACCTAAACCCTAATCCCAAAATCCACTTCAAATCAGAAACCCTAATTCTCACATCAAGGAAATGAGCTTTGGAGGAGTACAACACCATAGACGTTGACGATTGGCATCTTCTTCCTCTCAACCCGTGGCGACGACGCTTTCTTCGAACCCGGTAATTTCTTTCCATTCTCCATTATTTGTGATATTGCTTGTCATCTCTATAATATTATTCGAATTATCTGTCGTCCACAAATATTGAGTGTGTGCAGTGTGCACTTCTACTTGCCAATTAGTGTACGAATCATTCCCGAATATCTTACTTGTTAATAACACTTAAATATATTTGTTGTTTGTTAGGCTTGAATCTTTAATTGAGTTTGTTAAACTTAGTTCATTTCTTGATAATCCATCAAACAATTATTAGTTTTAATTTCTAACTTAATCAGCACTCTATATTGGTAAACTTTATCTTTTAATATTCTTGAAAATTTTAAATTTACATCATTATGCATTGAGATCAAGTATAGAAATGATCAAAATAAAATTTTATGAAATTCATTTGAGAAGCTGTCATCACTGAACTTTATTTTTTCTCACTTGATAATACAACGCATATGTAACAAATAAACATAAATATCCTAGGGTTCACAATTGGTAGCTAATTTTAAGAACACTTGATTAGTCAAACCCACTGCTATCTCAAAAAAGAACACTGGATAAGTTATCCATCTACAACTTGTTTTTGATAAACTTTTCTGGATATCCTTTCTGTGAAATTGTTCTGTCTATATCAGTCCGTTTATGATGATTCATTAATCTACAAATTCAGAAACACTCCACTCTCACACCCACTTCTAGCTCAACTACCAAAGTTAAACAGCCTTTGAAGCCGTTAGATTGTCCCCCATTGAATATCTTGCAAGGCGATCCAGTGACCTACACGAAGACTAATTTGGAGTTTTTTTTTGTTGAAGAAAGGCTAATTTGGAGTTCTGAATCGCAAATAAAATGTTATTAAATGGAATGATTAGCTAAAAAGAATACTACGTAATCAAATATTTTACAAATAAGGTTTAATTGGCTTTAAATCATATCATCAAATATAATATGCAGAGTCCCTCCTTTATTTTATTTATATTTCAAGTCAGTCAAGGGGAACATACAAGGGGAATACATCTTTAATATATATATTATTCATACTCCAAATTCATTCTCCCTCCAACTAACTCCTAATCCTGCATCAGTTAAGACCTTTCACAACAACAAATGAACTGGGGGTGACCACCAGTGGATATAACAAGAAATCCAACATTTTGACATGCATTTATCATCTCTTGAGCATTCCCCAACATATTAGTCATTCTCCCTCCAACTAACTCCAAATCTACATCAGTTAAGACCTTTCACAACAAATGAACTGGGGGTGACCACCAGTGGATGTAACCAGAAATCCAACATTTTGACATGCATTTATCATCTCTTGAGCATTCCCCAACATATTAGTCATTCTCCCTCCAACTAACTCCAAATCCTGCATCAGTTAAGACCTTTCACAACAACAAATGAACTGGGGGTGACCACCGGTGGATGTAGCCAGAAATCCAACATTTTGACATGCATTTTGAGCATTCCTCAACATATTAGTCACAGTCTAAATTAAACACAGAATGCCGAGATGATCAGTTGTTAAAATCAAGTGATTAATGGAATGATGATTAACTACGAAGCACAAATACTCTCCCGGGAGTGCGTACATCTAGGACGTATCCAGTGGGATATGCATCAGGTACGCATCAAATACGTCCTGGATATGTATCCAAGAATTTAAATGAAAAAGAAAAAAGAAAAAATATGGTCGGATATGTTAGGACACGTTCTGGATACGCACGGGACACATTTTGGATACGAGGGGGCTATTTTCGTTTTTTCCAGCCCAGGAAGAAAAGTCGACCCAAGCCTAATCCATCTTCATAAAGTTCGGACCTAGTTCAACATTACCACCCAACCCGCATCCAACCCACTTACCCTCTCCTACTTGTATTAATAAGAATATGCTACTTTTATTTGAATCTTTTGGTCACATAATATTGGTATTTGTGTGGTTGGAATGGTCCATTAATGTGTTTTGTTTGACATTGACTGCTTGTATTATTTTAATTAGCATGTTGTTATTTCTTAATTTCCATATTTGGATTGAATTGAAAATTTTAGTTTACTATATATATATATATATATATATATATATATATATATATATATATAGATAGAGAGAGAGAGAGAGAGAGAAGAGAGAGAGTCCCCTTCCATTGTGCACTAGGCATCCATGTGCACTCGGCCTTCCCGCCTTCATATTGACGATCCGAACCGTTCACATTGATCTACACATCTAAATTAGTCTAAATATGTAAAATTAAATCATTTGAAATTTATTTGCCCATCCATTGCAGTGATACAAAATTGTATGGCTGAAAAACATTGTTTTTTATAGTCACATGTTGGATGGGCAAATGAATTTTAAATGATTTGATTTTATATATTTAGACTAATTTAGATGTGTAGATCAATCTAAACGGTTCGAATCGTCAATACGAAGGCGGGAAGGCCGAGTGCACACGGAGGCCTAGTGTACAACGGAAGGGGACTCTCTCTCTCTCTCTCTCTCTCTCTCTCTCTCTCTCTCTCTCTCTATATATATATATATATATATATATATAATATTGATTGTTTTTAATTATTTTAATTTAGCGTATCCTAGTTTTTGAGGAATCGGCGTATCTGCATACCGGATACGTACAGTACTGGATACACGTACCCATATCCGTGCTTCATAGATGATTAATACTTAACTGTAGGGGGACTTAATTATAGAGAAATGAGCGATCAGGAGCGATGATCATCATGTAGTTCTTTGTTGCCATTTTAAATTAAATCCATTATCTCAAATTTAGTGATGGCATAATTGCATTTGGCAGAAATATTTTAGTGAAGCCAAAGCTACCTCTTTTTGACAGTTTTCTCTTGTTTGGAATGGAAAGAAGCGTCTCACAGGTATATAGATAGCAAGAGAATTTGATGGATTTATTGACTTGCTAGAAAACTAGCATGGAAGATTCACTATTTTCCCTCTTTTGATGAGGCTACTGTGCTCCTCCCCTGATTTTTCTTGTTTTTTTTGTTGGAATGGTCTTTCTGAACTTGTTTTGTTGCATGCACTCAGAATTCTCAGCCAACTACTGATAATAAATCTCCTGCCCCCTTCCGAGCCATCAAAAAAGTGTTCACCTGATAATCATGCAGTTTATGTTGCACCAAAATACCCTCTCACTTTGGCTAAACTGCGAAAAACCTCCTAGACATTTATGTTTTTTCAATAAAACGCCATGAACTTTCTTTAGTGCATGCAACTATCATGTAGTTTTCACCCAAAACCTTTCTTTTTTCTCTTCACTTCCGGCGAACTTTTATATTTCCCAAACTTCCCAAGGTTCACAATCCACAGGTAGCAGGAATAGATTTTTCTTGTCCTTTTTAGATTTCCAGATATAAAGTACTTGTGCCTAAAAAAAACATTGCAAACTATACAACAGAAAAAGAACATTCCCTACATGTTTTCAGTCGGCAAATGGAGATGCCTGCGAATATGAAGAAATTGTATTTCCTTGAAATAAGTCTTTCAGGTCGTGTTTGAATCATTCCATCAATACACGAGTCTGACGATTTGCCAAATGCTGAAGGAAAAAGCTTGTTTTTTGTGTCGTTCCTTCCCACACCAGCTTCGGGAGCTACTTCCCTATTTGCCGATTTGACCTTTTTAAGATTTTCTTTGGGGACTTTTTGTCAGAAAAATTACTTTGAAGGTGCTATTTTATTCTTTGTTTTTCTCTTTGTATCCTAGAGATTCACATTTAACTAGTGAAATCACAAAGTTTAAAAAACAGATACTAATAATGAAATGTGATTCATAAAAGGGGGAAACAAATGTATTTCTATTTTTATTCATTTTTTGGTGTGCGGATTACTCCTTAACCATTCAACAGCATTTGGAAATTTTGGTTTCCTCATATTAGTTGCTATGCATTATTTGAGGATTCTAAGTATTATTTTGCATTACTTTTGGCTTAGGCACTGCTTTCCTTTTCTAAACTCTAATGACTATGTGCATCATAATCACATTGCATTAAATACTCAAGTAAAGCTACAACAATGAAAAGAAACACTCCTTTTCAAAATAAATTTGCTTCAATTTCAAAAATCAATTTGCTGGTACTCTAGTTATGAATCTATTTATTATGTATTTATCTTACAGGATTATAGGAAAAGTCAGCAACCTGCTGTGAACAAGCTTAAAGAACCAATTTGGGATGAAATTGCAGCTGAACTTGTCACGCGTTACCAGTTAAATTTCACGAGGCAGGATGTTGCTTCCCTCTGGTTCCTCTGCAAGCAGGTATGCCTCTTGGTTCTTCTGACTTGGGCAACATGTGAATTATCTTATGAAGCCTCAATGGATAATATGTTTCCTGTAATTCTTCAGGAATCATCTTTATTGGGTATTCCTGACCAAGCATGTGGCCTTTTCAGTCCTTCTGAGGTATGCAAAGTATGATAGCAGCTTAGTACAATAGTTAGCTTTAGATTATGATTTGAACTTGTTTCCCAGAGGTTTGTATTCATGGAGGGAGAAAAGTAGTAGGTATGTGTAATTGGCAAATTGTTTACAATTTATAGTATTTTGGCTTGCTTGCCTTGGATGGTTATGTAAGGCACTCTCAGAAGGATGTTGTTGACAACTAATGATTGACTAGAAAGAAAATTATGAATTATTAAGCTGCCATGCTTGTATACTTGCTCGTGCTATCAATAACTGTCTTAAAGACCATGCAAAAAGGTTCATGCTTCACCTTTAAGTATAGAGTTAACTTGCTTTAAATTAGGCCACATTTATTGGTGATTGTTTTGTGCAGTTTGAGTCATTTTTATTTTTATGGGAACCATAACGGCTTAATTGAGCATTTGATCAAATTTCCTATCCCTCAGTGTAGTCGAAGGCGTAAGGCGCAACGCAATTTCACTACCCCATAAAAAGCCTGAGGCGCAAGGCGCAATTTGAGGCGTAAGCCTCACTTAATCGAGGCTCATTACTACTTTTGGGGGTTTTTTAAATTTATACATAAGATTATATAAATAAGATAACATCATAGAAACAAAATATATCATATAATGACCAAGATGACTGTATAAGTTATCATTTTTGTAAAACTACAATGTGTTCCTCTGTAATATATAACTACAATGTGTTTCTTGCCCCTACAATGTGTTCCTCAGTAATATATAACTACAATGTGTTTCTTGCCCCAAAGACGAAGTGATACGATGTGTTCCTCTGTAAAACTACAATAATATCATGTTAACCTTGAATTCATAATTTCATGTAGTATTTAGCATATAGTATTACAGTAGTGAGCATACGGTAAAACTTACCATACAGCATACAGTATTAAAGTATTACAGTAATGAGCATACAGTAAAATTACAATAGCATCAAATTACATATTGCAATAATAAGCATACAATATTATAGTATTACAGTCTTAGTAAATGGTAAGGTGTTTTGAAATATTACAGCAATAACAAAAAGTTAGCCAACCATAAAATTTGGTCATGCTCTACACTGAGATATGATGCAATTTTTTGAATAAGATATGGTTTCATGATTAGTAAATTATGGAATGAACTAGCTTCACAATTTTGTTTCAAAGTAACTTGCAAAAATATCATAAGCCAAGATAGACGAAAACCCAAGAAACAAACCATAAAAGTGTAAAATCAGAAAGGAAAGAAACCAGAATAGGAGTGGATAGTCAAGAGACTGAGTAAAAAGGTCGCCGGTGCAGCCGATCTGCTTCCACTGTAGCCGCTAATCTGCTGTATGTTGTTATGCTGCCACCGAGCTGCTTCGCTGTCGCTGTCGATGTTGTTGGGAGGGGAGGAAATTGATCAGGAGTTCAAATTGAGGAGTTAGGGGAGTGGAGATTGGGGTTAGAGTTTGAAATTGGGGATGAGAAGGTGAGAGAATTTGGGGAGTTACGGAATATGAGAAGGGTTGAAGATGGGTCGGGTTGTGAAGACGGGTCAGATCGGGTCGGATCTGTTATGTTCAGGCACGCATTTTGCTTAAGGTTTGCTAAGGCATGTCCAGGCGCAAGCCTGATTGAAGCTTCGAATAAAGGGGGGGGCCTTAACTGAGTCTTGAGACTCAAACTGCTATTAAGCCTGAGCCTTGAGCCTGAGGCTGAGCCTGAGGCGAGCCTTCAACTACACTGCTATACCTTTCATCTTTTAAATCATTCAATAGGTATTTGGCTAACAATACAGACAAAGCCAACTTGATGCACCGCTTTAGAGTGTATATTACGTGTACGACTTACTTGTATTAGGATTAAACAACAAAGTACAAAACAAATATTACAATGAAGTTTAGACCCTAGACCTCCCTGACACTTTGCCTGCATCTCAGTTCTCCTTGCCTCAAGTAAGGGCCACTGCTTTGGGATTACTTAAACTTGCATCATAACAAGTACAATGTGTTATTCTCTCTTGTCTTCCCATAACTTCTGTAAATCTCTGTTGTTATCATTTATTTGCTTATTAATATCCTGTTATTGTCTGCTAGTGCCAAAATATGATATAATCAGTAGCCTTATTTTGTTGCTTTTATATGTTAAACTTTCTTTTCCCTGCCAGGTTTTGTTACTTGAGTGGACAGATGATGTGGATGTGTTCCTTTTAAAAGGATATGGAAATTCAATAAACTATCACATGGGAATTCCTTTACTTAAAGACATTCTCCAGTCGATGGAGCAAGCAATTGTGGCTAAAGAAGGTAAAAGAATTAGTCTGTCAAGCTTAATTTTGCAATTACATGCATCAATGTCTATGAAGCTTTTAATAATTTCTTTTATACCACAACTTTGTATGTCAATGAGTTAGTATCTCATTCCCCAATCATAATGCCTTCTGATTGTCTGCCAGTGTTAGGTTAATGTGTCTCATGGTGTGTTGCAGTTAAATAAAATTTTGTATTGTAAATGATGCTTTACTTGCTGTCGCAAAAAAAAAAAATTAAAAAGGGTGGGACAAGAGAGAAAAGAGAGGCCACGGTGGAGTAACTGGAGTTGGCTTTGGGATAACCTGAAAAGAGGAAGGGGGTAGGGACAACGAGAGGGGAGGTTTGGGCTTATTTACCGGAGAGGGAGAGAGAGAGAATGAGCTAGTAGAGGGGTTTGGATTCACGTGGAAGAGAAAAAATGGGGCAAGCGAATGTGTTTTTCTTTTTGTGTGTGCACGGGTGAGAAGGGGTGTGGGAGGGAGGGGGCGACCATACACAGAGAGAGATGGATGGAAAGACAATTGAGAGGTGAGTGGACAGAGAACAAGAGCAGAACAGTTGACACTGAATGTATGAATCTTAGAGCATTGCATTTCCCTGGTTACTCCGGTTATTCTTGTGAGGTGGATATAGCTCCTACTTCCTAATCTCCTCCATAGTAATATCTGGAGAATAGCATAGTATTTTCATGGGTCAGGTTTAGGTAATTTCCAGAATATACATTATAATGCATATCATGTTTGAGTCAGCTGAGGACTAAGTCACTAACTTCAACTATGATCAAAGGCATTTCGAGTATACAAACCAGTAAAAAATTCCAATCCATCTCTGTCGGAAAGTTTTTGCATAGCCAACTTACAATTGTCAAGTTTTGACTTGATCTCTGCATATATACTCAAAGGTTTTCCTTTTTGCATTTATACTCCTAAAGCTTTGAAACAAGTTCTAGGCCAATTTAAAAGATAATTTTGGCTACGTTCTTCGTGTTTCTCCGTTTACACCTAGATTTATGAATATCAGAGAAATCTTTAACTGCTAAAATGAAACTGCCAATATTGGAAATCCAGAAGGTGGATAGACAGAGAAACTGATTCCCAGTCTGAAACATGTTTCCAAGTTTGGCTCACATTACAGTTTTCTACATATCCAAGTACATCAAACCATAACTCATTCCATCCACCTTCTTTATGCCATTTATTCTTCTCCAGATTAGATATCTAAGTGAAAGAGTATGCGAGTATTTGTATGTATGTATTTATACATACATAAATAACACGCACATACATACATTGCTGGCAGTTGACAGTAAAATATAGCATGATACATACTGGAAATTGTTGCAAGAAGATATACTGATCAATTCTTCTCCCAGAAAACCTTGCCCCTGGAACATTTGAGAAGGCAAGACTCCGGTTTGCTCATGCTGAGACGCTTATACCCTTCATTTGTCTTCTTGGGCTCTTTCTTGATGAATCTGGTAACAGAAAAATTAATTCTTCTATGTGACCATTTTTTATCCTACCAAGAGATACCTTGCAGCTTTTACATTTCCTTACAAATGTTACTGGTGCTTTAGAATTTGGACAAATTTCTCACGACCAACCATTGGCTCTACCTCCCATGCCCCCTCGTAGAAGACATTGGTTGGGGAGTACTATAGCACCATTTGCTGGAAACAATATGCTTGTTTTATTCCACTGTCCGGGGAATGATCGAAATGGAATCACCACAGCTGAAGGTTATAGGAGCAAATATTTTGTGCAAGTTCTTCACAATGAAATTGCAGTTCCCATGCCGGTAAGACAATTGTTTATTTAGTTTTCTCCTGTTTTATATGTTTTTCTTGTTATTGGGTGTAGTAGAAATGGCATTAGAAGGATGCAGAATTAGATTGCAGAGTAATTCCATTCTGCATGGGATTTATGCCAAAATGTTCAATTTTAACCGGCAAAATAGGCTATTGATTATTGAGCAAACTTTTCCATTCAAATTAACCAAATTTTATGACTGATGTTTGATGGCTCTCCCAGAATTTAAATCAATTTAATTCTGGAAATAACAGGTCCTGCGTTTAATTCAGTCTTCTTTTCCCTTGTACCAGAATCAAGCATATCAGTTTAAACAGCCACAGTATTTAGTACTACAGATGCATTAGTAATAGCACGATCTTGCAAATTAGTATTTTGTCTTGTATGTTTCATTATTATTTTTTCTCTGGAAATAACAGGTCCTGCGTTTAGTTCAGTCTCCTTTTCCCTTTGTCAGAATAAAGGTGTATCAGTTTAAACAACCATAGTATTTAGTACTACCAATTCGTCGCAATACTGCAAATTAGTATTGTTCCTTTATTTTTTTTCTTTCTGTTATCACTGCTTGATTTTTCAGTCTATTACTAGTGTATTTGTACAGTTTATATATCCATTCTCATTGTCGTAGGGTTGTGGCAACAAAGACTTCTGCCCTTTCGAAGTTTTCAAGGTACATTTTATTTGAATATTTTTAAGGGCTTGTACTAGCATCAACCTTTTTTCTAAACTTTTTGCTTAATGTATGAAACTTCTTCATAATTTTCAGGAAAGAGTTGTCACTCCTCATCTAAAGCACGAATTCAACTCTATCTGCAAAAAATCCCCGAAGTCCTGTACTTCCCTTTTCTGCAAGCTGTCTAACTGGTTAGACTTGTACATATAATTCTTTCAAAGGATTCCAGGAGGCAGAGCCATGCAGGAAACCGAAAGGAGGAATTGAATAATATATCGGTCCTTTATCATAGACTGATTATACATTCTTTACATTGGCGGTGCTGGAAAGCAAATATAAGCTTCAGCGGGGTCAAATGCATTTAGGGTTCTGTTCTTAATAGAGTTGTAATGACAGGCGACAGCTAACTCTGATTCCTGTCCAGAATTACTTTACTTTTGATTTGGGGGTCCAAAATTTTGGTTTCATAACAGTGATTAGTTTTCTTTTGGCTTCCTGTTCAAATGACATAAAGTGTACACTCAGGGTGTTAATCAACAGCGAAGTAGTGGTGATTTCTAATATTTATTTTATGCTACTAGTAGAATGGAGGATCGATCGATATTAATTTCCTGATATGCTTCTTTTCCCCACACGGATCATAGTTATCATACAGTGTCTCGATTACTTAGATCACAAACTAAGAGATTTGGATTCCCCACACGTTATCCTAGCTGTGAACAAAGTCGTAGTGACACACTCCTTCAACATTTACATGAATAGGGACTAAAATTTCCAGTCTCTTGCTCACTAGCTTATGGCCCCAGCTAAAACAAGTGTCGCTAACTCCCTCTTCTTCGTTAGTTAAGCTAATGATGATTTTGTCATCACCCAAACTCTCTAGACTATTCTTCTCTCTTCGTTTCTCTCGTTGCTCTTCACTACTTTAAACCCTAATTCCTGTTGTCTCACGAACCTAGAGACTACATAGATTAATTTGGAGTTTTAAATTGCAACTTGATTTTTTATTCTTTATCTAGTTATTCTTGCTTTGATACCAGGTTTGCATTTCCCTCTAAATACAGAAAGAGATACTATTGAACCTATAAATTTAATAGCTAGTCTAGCTCAAACGGCAACCAGTAAAGACACATCAAATCCGTTTATGACTGAGGTTTTGCCAAAAAACCTTCATAGAGACATCATTGGGTCTACAATACCAATGGCTAGTCTGGAGCAAATGGCTACTGGTAAAGACATCAAATCCGTTAATGGTTGTGACTTTGCCAAAAAATCAAGACAATGGCAAAGCCCTTATGGACAATCAAGATGTTACGGAACCAAACAAGTATGACCAAATTCTACAGCTCCTCCAACAGATTGAAGACTTCCAGAAACAACCAGAAAGGACACCGATCCAACCCAAGAAAAGCAAAAGAAGAGAATCAATCCGGACCATGATTGTGACTCAGGTGGCAGAAGCAGTAAAGACAACTGTCTCAAAAGAAAATGAGATAATGACAGAAAGTGAAAAAGAGAATCTTGACGAGAAACCAAATCTATCTCAAATAGACAGCATGTCAGAGACAGAGATTAGTGGCGACAACAATCTCATGACTCCAATGTCTTTAAATTCGGTGGCACTACATAATTTGGACACCTAGACTCCACTCAGAAGTACTGCTGCATAATTTGGACACCTATCTAGACTCCACTTAGAAGGATTACGGCCTCCACCCAGAATGGCATGGCCACCAGATAGCCATGTATAAAGGTAATTCCACTCAGAAAGAAGCCACTAGAAAAGTGCAGATTCTCCTTCAAGTGTTTGACATGTTAAAAGGATGCAGATTGTTGACTCTTAGTTTGGTATGCACAAAACGTGTCCATAAATACTAATAAGTTTAAATTGAATTATTCAGATTTTCAGGATCAAATAATATCCATAAGAGATCCAAGAGAGATTCAAGAATATTCAAAGAAGAAAAGTAATAAAGAAAGATTGAGAGATCAAGCAAAATAAGAAGATATTCAAAAAGAGCAGTTGATTGATTAGTGTTCACGAAAGCTATCAAGACCAGTTGCTATCATTCTATATTTGTGAGATTTAATATGTAAGAATATTGATTGATTGATTAGTTTTTTGTAAGAAAATAAAGTGAATTCGGCATGAACAGCGCGATACCGGTCGACCGCACCTAATGACGGTCGACTGCATTGTAGTCGACTGCAACTCCCAAGTATGTAAGAAGCAGTCGACCATTCACCTCTCTACTTTACGTCAGAGAGATGAACGATCGACTGCACCGAGATTGCGGTCGACCGTACTTTGCGCTGTTCACATCTTTGGAATGTATTGTTTCTAATTTTGATCGATACACTTCCCCATTTATTTAATTGGTCGAACTCACTGTGTATTCTTCATCTATTACTTCTAGGAAAAATCTTCTGAACTAATCTTTCAACAATCAATCCGAGTGTGTGTGATAACTATTTTATATTCTTCAGTCAGGATCATTTAAGATCTTGAGTTTTTCTTTTCTTCGACTTTGGTGAGATTGACGGGACTTGTGTTAGAAGTCCTGTGGGTGTAATAGGTTTCTCGGCCTGAATCCGAGAATCACTGTACAATGGTTTTGAGTATAGTGGAACGCTTGTGGTGGAGAATTGCTACAAGTAGGAGGTGTGGACGTAAACCTGGGAGTCGAACCACGTTACATCGCTGCGTCACTTGTGCTATCTGCGTTTGCTCTTCTTAATTTTTTTATTTACTCTGCACTTTATTTTAATTTTTTTTATTCCGCACAATCACCCTATTCAACCCCCCTAGGGTGATTAACAGTGGTATCAGAGCGAGATGCTTATCAAAAGCTTAAAAGCTTAAGCAAAAGGTCCAATTGCCGAAATCCCTCATCCCGAAAATTTGTACTCATCGGAGCCATTCATCTCCAATGGGACCAGTCTTACATGCTCACCATTTTTTGATGGAAAATGCTATGATGTTTGAAAAGTTCGTATGTCTCATTTTCTACAGATGCTTGGAGAAGAGGTATGGAATGTGTGCATCAATAAAATAGATATTCCGGTCAGCGACGGAAAGACACTGTTTACAAAAGCGGAGCTAGCACTCAAGACGGCAAACTCCAAAGCCATGACGGCTCTCTATGCAGGGTTGAATAATGAATAACTAATGCGATGCGGGCGAAACTACAAGACAGTATACGAGATCTGGAACAATATGCTGAAGCGGCATGAGGGAACCGCTTCTGAGGTAAAAGTTAAAGTTAATTTATGTTTCTATAAGTTTGATGTGTTTCGTATGTTGCCAGGAGAAAATGTGGATCAAATGCTCGTCTGCTTCGATATCATTGCCCACGAACTTGAAAGCTTAGGTAAGGGGTTGGATGATGACCGAAAGGTCGAAAAACTCATAAGCTATCTCACACCAGAGTGAGATGTAAAGGCTGCTGCAATGATGGAGACCCTTGAAGAAAAGGAATTCGACCACTACACATTCCAAGGAAAGCTGAAGATATACGAGATGGAGATGACAGAAAACAAAAGTTACAGACAAAACATAGGGATTGAACCAAAAAACTGAAGAGAAAACCATCGCAATGAAAGCAGAAAAATCCCGACCATCAAAAGCAGATTCAGACCGTGAGGAGTCAGACGAGGACATTGCCTTATTGACCAAGCAATTTCGTAAGTACCTCAAACATAAAAGATATTGCAGGTACCAAGGAGAAATGGAGAAAGATAAAGATGACGTGTGCTATAAGTGCAAGAAGCCTGGACACATCCGTGCAAACTGTCCCGTCTTACAAGACAGGAATAGGGACTACTACCGCTCAAACCCAGGTCTGAAAAAGAAGGCGCTAAAGGTAACATGGTTAAACTCTGATTTAAGTGAGGGAGAGCAAGGCTACGATGACGTCGGCTTCATGGCTCTTGGGAATGGTGAGGTGCAATCACCATCTCAAGAAGAGGTAATCGAAGAACCCACTTATGATGAGCTAGTAGATATGTGTAATGGTTTAAAAGACTATGCTAAGAAACTAAGTCGTGAACTTAGGCAATATAAACAAATTCCAAATGAAACACATGACTCTTGTATTACAAAAAATCAAAAACTTAAAAATAAGAATGCCTTGATCAAGGAAAAATTTGAGTCATTTAGAAAAGATCATGATGTATTGCTAGAGGGAAATGAACTTTTAAAATAACAAATTCGAGAATCCTTAGCAACACATGATGATCACTTATGAGAAGTTCATGAGAAATCTGTTTATATCGCCAAACTCACAGATGATTTCAAAGAATGCAAAAGGAAATTTGATGAGGTAGTGGAAGGATGTAATGAAGCTCTTGAACAAAATAGGATTCTTGATGCTACACTAGACACTCTTCGTTGGAATACAAAAGACGATGAGATGACTAGGAAAAGACTATGTAAAAGAGTAATTGAGCTTGAAAAAATTGTAGAAAAATATGAAGGGCCTAGTTACCTCATTACAAAAAATTCAAGATCCTATCATGATAATCAAGGGCTTGGTTACGAAGAACCAATACACCATCAAAAATTTAAATCATCATGTTATACACATTTGCATAGTCACCAATATAATCACAAACCAACTCAAAACTATGCAAGTGTGCATGACTCAAGACATAGTCGTATCACATGTCATTACTGTTGTACACTAGGACATATTTCATATAACTGCTCATTAAAAAGGAACGCTAACTTTGTTTGGATAAGAAAGGATGTAAATGCAGGTTCAAAACAAACTTGGGCACGCAAAATTATACCTACTAATCTTGATGTAGGTAACTCAACGTATCAAGACTAAAGATCGGTGCTACCTTGATAGTGGATGCTCAAATCATATGATAGGAGAAAACAGATACTTTACATCACTATCAAGGAAAAAAGGGAAGGACATCATCTTTGGAGATAATAGTACTGGTTAAACCATTGGTAAAGGTAAAATAAGCTTTGGTTCCTCATGCTCCTTTGAGGATGTTCTATTGGTAAGAGGTTTAAAACATAGTTTAATTAGTGTTAGCCAATTATGTGATAAAGGTTACACCATTACTTTTGATAAACATACATGCACTGTGCTAAATAGCAATAAATCTTTTTTACTTCTCGCTAACCGGTGTAACGTATATGTTATAAATTCTAATGAATTAGCACAGAAAAATATGAGGTGCTTTGTTGCAAGAAATGAGGATGGTTGGCTATGGCATCGAAGACTTGGACACACGGCTATGGACAATCTCAACAAACTTGTAACCAAGGAGCTTGTGAGGGAGATCCCTAAAATCAAATTTGAGAATGATAAACCGTGTGAGACGTGTCAATTCGGTAAGCAAACTAAAAGTTCTCACAAGCCCAAGAAAATGGTATCAACTTCTAGACCCCTTGAACTCTTGCACATGGATCTTTTTGGACCATCACGAACATGTAGTAATGGAGGTGCACGATATGCCTTCGTAATTATTGATGATTATAGTATATTTACTTGGGTTGCTTTTTTGCTATAAAAAGATAACACATTGTATGTGTTTCAAAAATTCTGTCGTAGAGTGAAAAATGAGAAAAGCCTCACCATTGTCACTATTCGTAGTGATCATGGTGGAGAATTTCAAAATGAACTCTTCACATCATTTTGTGACAAAAAGGGAATAAAACATGGGTTCGTTTGTCCTCACACTTCCCAACAAAATGAGGTTGTTGAAAGGAAAAATCGATCTCTTCAAGAAATAGCCCGAACCATGCTTAGTGAAAAAGATTTACTTAAATCATTTTGGGTAGAGGCTGTCAATACAGCATGTTATACAATTAACCAAGTAATCATGAGGAAATATCTCGAGAAAACACCTTTTTAACTATATTATGGCAAAATTCCCAACTTAAGTTACTTTTGTGTTTTCGGATGTAAAGTGTTTATTTTAAATACTCTTGATAATTTGGAAAAATTTGATCGTAAAAGTGATGAAGGTGTATTCTTAGGATATTCTCTAAGTAGTAAAGCACATCGTGTCTTTAATAAAAGAAGATGCACAATTCAGGAATCCATTGATGTTATTTTTGATGAAACTAATTCATATACCAAAGAAATATTGCATGTTGTTGATGATGAGACAGGTGTTCGGGTTAAAAAGAAACTAGTTCACATTGAAGAAGACCCAAATATGAATGCTCAAAATCAAAAGTCTCTTCAAGATGAAGATGCATCCAAACCGCAGATAGAAGAGATGCCTGTACAACAAACTGATGTCATGGAAGATGAACATGTAGAATATCAAATTCCAACAAATGAAAGACGCCCCACATGGAAAATCATGCCTAGCCATCCACCAACTCTTATACAAAGCGATATGTCAAAATGGGTAACTACTCGCACACAAGCTCAAAATTTTATGTGTTTTTCTGCCTTCGTTTCTATACTTGAACCTAAGAATATTAAGGAGGCATTGTAAGACAATAACTGGATTATTGCAATGCAAGAAGAACTTAATCAATTTGAAAGGAATCAAGTATGGAGACTTGTTCCTAAACCCCACAATAGAACCATACTTGGAACTAAGTGGGTGTTCAGGAACAAATTGGATGAATCTGGCACAATCACTAAAAATAAGGTCCGTCTTGTTGCACAATGTTATAATCAACAAGAGGGCGTAGATTTTGATGAAACTTTTGCACCGGTTGTAAGACTTGAAGCCATTCGTATTTTACTTGCATTTGCTGCTTATATGGATTTTACTCTTTTTCAAATGGATGTCAAAAGTGCATTTTTAAATGGTTTTATTTCGGAAGAAGTCTTTGTTGCACAGCCACTGGGATTAATTCACTGATCCTGTAACACCCCGAATTCCAAATACAACTGAATTCGAGAGTTCTACAGGATCTTTTCACTTCTTTCGTACAATTTTACAAGGAATTTAAAACTTTTATTTCAACAATAATTACATCAAAGTCTTTTACATCAATAAGCAGCGGAATTAATAAAATACAACAATAAGGAATGTACAATTGTTACAACTTTAATATTTAAATAATCAATAGCATCATCAATCATCTTTATATCTTCATGTAACTCCATTTCCTGCATATAAAATTGTGGGCGCGTCAGTTGCTTACAACTGACGAAATATTATACACGGCCATCCTCTCTATGCCGGAAACAGTATAACGATTCTTAAATACTTTAGCAAACACAAACTTGATCACAAACAATGCTACAAAGGGACTATCCTGTTGATGTCGTGTGGTGCGGTGCACTTAGTCCTTAATGCATTTTCTTAATTTACATGACACTAATGCGCACTTGTTCGGATTCTATGCATCCCATACTACATAGGTCCGAGGGCAAGCCTCTTAATCGTCTTCATTATTGTAGGGTTCAATCCCTCTCCATGACTTAATCTACTACTGTAACTACGGTGAGTATCCTAGATGATCTATGAGTACAAGCACGTGCACTGGACCCTAGAGGGGAATCCCGTGCCATGTCTTGACTCATCAAGCATGCATTCTGTGGCAATTCAGCCTCCTCCCTGAACACGATCCTCTTGCAGTCACCAAAACACCCCACAAGCGTGGCTAGAGTCCGATCATTACTGAGTTGTGCCCACGCCATGTCTTGACTCATCAAGCATGCATTCTGTGGCTCACACACCCGCACCGTAAACCCTAGTTCTCATACTCGTGTTTTTCTCTCACTTTCATCACATCACCACTATGTATCTACCTGTAATTTCAGTAAGTATCATAGATGTTCATGATTACAAGCACGTGTACAGAAAACCTGGAGGGGAATCCCGCGCCATGTCTTGACTCATCAAGCATGCATTCTACGGTAATTCAGCCTCCTTCATGGCACACGATCCTCTTGCCGTCAGCAAACATCCCACAAGCGTCGCCAAGATCCCGATCATTCTGGAGTATATTGCCCACGCCATGTCTTGACTCATCAAGCATGCATTCTGTGGATCACATCCGCATCGTAGACCCTAGGCTCCCATACTTATGTTTTTCTCTTACTTTCATTACAGCCTTACAATGTATTAATTATTAGAATCATGAATAAAAATCAAAACTCTAGAGTTAGCATCTCCACTCAACCAGACTTATTCATTCATTACAATACCTGACCAACCTTGGTCTTTCAAATTCTCATTTCATTGCCGGGGGAGACTTAGCTACTCTTTAGTTTCAATTTCCCATTCACAATTTCCAATTGAGCATTTCCAGCTCATAATTCAATTTTGAGTCTCACAGACTTTCTCATCATGATCTTAGCCTTTCATATTCATTTAATTCTCAATTCAAATCTATGATTCATCTCATGTAAATTTCTCAATTCAACTTTGATTCATTTCATATAAATTTATGCAGCGACAAATAGAGTTTACCAATATCCAGATTCACAATCTTTACCACAAACAATTCACAAGATTTCAGATATATCAAAAGCACTCTGGACAGTCGACTGGGACTCTTCCAGTCGACTTGTTCAGTCAAATCACATTCTTCATAACCACTCGGGAGAGTCGACTGCTGCACACGGCAGTCGGCTGTTCCGCAGTGTTCCAATTTAATTTCTTTGTCGATTTCATCTTTCATAACCTTGTGTGCATTTCACAATAAAACTCAATCAATCTTAATAATCATAAAATCTTGTATTCAAAACTTATTTAACTTTCATTTGTCAAAATCAATTTCAAACTCAAGAACCATAAACAGTTCCGTTCAGTCGACTGGTGGCAGTATCAGTCGACTGTCCCGCAAATATCTTGAAAACTCAACATCAAAGCAGTAGTCGACTGTAACTGTATTCAGTCGACTGTCCCGCTGATGAAAACCAACTTTTAACACTTACCAGTCGACTGTGGAAGTAATCAGTCGACTGTTAAATCCACAATTTGCATCTTTGCCTACACTTTTCGACCTTTTAATCAATTGGTACTTCCATATACAAAATATAAATCATTTCCAGAATATATTCCTTTTAAAACATTATCATATATACTATCAAATTCTCAAGTTTCTCCTTTTTCAATGAAACCCTCAAAATTCATCAAAACACATATTCAATCGATTTCCCAAAATAGACTGTTTTCTTTTATCAAAATCACTTTACAAAAATAACATTTTGAGGTTATAAAATCATGTCTCAACTTGCATAAATTTCATGTAATCACTTCAATTCTAGCAATTCAACTAGCAATCATAACAAGCATAGTAATTTGCATTTACCACAATCAATCAAAAATGTAACGATTCATTTCTACATTAATTTTGCATGCAATCAATTCAATTTCAACCAAATAAATCATATACCAATTATCATGCAATATCTACTCTTAAATTAGAAAGCATTTAAGAAACACCCACCTAAATTGAAGATTTGTTACCCAAATGAACCCCTAGAATTAGGAGCTCCAATTGCAACTCCTCGAAATCCGTGCACCAAAGCAAGCCTCCAAGCTCCATATCGGCAAGCATCCATCATCAAGAGCATCTCCATCCCCACTCCATTCGGCAACAAAAATGGCAATCTCCCATCTTCTTTCATATACATGTACTATGTATGTACACATGTCTACATATATGTATATGCACACATGGAATGGTATGGTGGATATATATACAAAAGCAATGAGGGGTTTGCTGCTTTTGTTTTCGGAATGGGCAGGAGAGAAGAGAGAAAAGAGATGAGAGAAAGAGAGACTAAGGGTGTACTTTTATAAAAAAGTAGTAAGTAGTTATAGCAACCACCTCCCACATGAACTCCACTCACCCCATTATAAAAATTGTAACTTATTTTCCCTCCCATTTCAAAATCAAAACTTCAGAATTTTCCCTCCTCTAAAATAGCCCGGCCCCAAAAGTGTGCACATCGCACGTGTGCACGTGCACGTGCTTTGTGTACAAAACAATTTATTTATTTAATCCCTTTAAAACAACTTATTTAAATTTGTAATAAATATACAAAAATTAACTTTAAAATTATAATTCTCATGCACAATTAAATGGAGAGAAACATTTCATAAAAATTTATTTTGAAGGAAGAACGCGCTTACAACACGTGCACCAAAACACGTGCGTCGCCCGTAAAATCTCAAAAATACAAAAATTGACTTTATGAACCGAAAAATATTTATAATCAATTGGAATACAATAGAAAGTATATTTAATATACATATTTGATAATATACTCAAACGTACAGAAAACACGTGTATTGCACGTAGAAAATTTATTTTAACTAAAGATAGTCAAAAATTGAATTTTCGTTTACAAAATAAATTAAAACATGTTGATAAAAATAAATGATTGAAATTCATTGAAAAATTTGCACGTAACAGTGGAATACCCAAAATCGACACGTGCATCGATAATACGTAAAAAGCACGTAAAAACTCAAAAATTGAAATTTTGCATTTGAGTTGTCTCAAATGGGATTTTAAGAATACGGGATTGCATAAATAATTGGAATTCAAAATGCATATCAAAATGCGTTATGGATATAATCAATAACAGTACAAAATGCACGTGCGTAACACCCGAGGGCAAAATTGTCATTTAAATTTTGCGGGGTGTTACAGATCCCACACACCCAAATCATGTGTTTCGTCTTGATAAAGCATTGTATAGTTTGAAGCAAGCTCCTCGTGCTTGGTATGAACGACTGAGCTAGTTTCTATTTCACATAGGCTTTTCTAAAGGAAAAGTAGACACTACACTATTTATAAAACATGTCTCTAAAGATATTTTAATCGTTCAAATTTATATTGATGATATTATATTTGGATCCACTAATGAAAATATTTGCAAGGAATTCTCAAAGCAAATGCAGGATGAGTTTGAAATGAGTATGATTGGTGAACTAACTTATTTTCTTAGGCTTCAAATACAACAAAGAAAGGATGACATCTTTATAAATCAATCCAAATATGCAAAAGAACTAGTCAAAAAGTTCGGACTTCAGAATGCAAATGCATACAAAACACCTATGGCCACTACTACGAAGCTTTCTAAAGATGAAACTGGTTATAATGTTGATATTTCTATTTATCGAGGTATGATTGGTAATTTACTTTATATTACTGCATCTCGTCCAGATATAATGTTCAGTGTTTGTCTATGTGCCCATTGAAGTTACTTTCAATCGTGTTAACCCATTGAAGTTTTTTGAAACTTTGTGTCATTTTTTTAAACAAAAAAATCTTAGTGTACTTTTTTTAAACTGGCCCAAAATTTTGTGTCCTTTTTTTTAAATTTTATATTTAGCCTTATTTTTATTTGGTGGGTAACTAACAGATTTTCATAACAAGAAAATAACGGAACTTTAAGATAATTTCAATAAGTAAAATCAAGAAACAAATTACAATAACAATAAGCAAAAATTAATTTGTCCTTCTTTGCCTCAAACAATTTTTCAGATTCTTTTTGTCAAATTACAAAATTTAAAGTGTTTTGTTGGTAATGTTGGCCTATCAAAATTAAACAAATAATTGGAAAAAAAATAATCATTTCATCAAATATTTATGCAAGCTATCTTCTTGATTTTATTCATACTGCAGGTCAGTGGAGGAGAACATACAAAGGGGAGTACAAAGATATATCATATATATATTTTATTCATTTCCATTCTCCCTTTAACTGACTCCAAATCCTACACGAAAGTTTATTAATGCCTGCAGCAACATATATGTTGGGGACGCAAACCCGTAGGGTTCCTAATGCACTTTGATTTTGCCACCACATAACCAGCAGTATAACATGTTGACATGCATTCTTCGTCACCTGAGCATTCCCCAACATAGAAATCACACCCTAAGATAATAAATATATATCAAAATTAAATACATATTAGTCATATTTATACGATCAATTGATTTTAGAAATAGGATTAGTAAACTAATTAAATGACGACTGATACTTAACTGAGAGGGCCAACCGCTGAGGATAGCATGATTAGTGAGAAAAGAATCGTGATCGTTATGAAGTCCTTCATTGCCATTTCACCTAAAACCGAAGAAGAAGCAACATAAGAAATAATTTTTAAAAAGAAGTGGTACGTAGGATAAATATATTAAATAAGATGGGAGAAAAGTCATAACCCCCCCCCCCCCCCTCTCCCATTGTTCAGCCATTTAATTAAGAAATCCCTCGCCGTTTTTTTCCGCTAACTTAGCCCTTCAGCCACCACCTCTGAATTTGTTCGGACAAAAAGTACATGAAAAAAGTCCTAATTACTCCTCTCTATATATTTGAATCTTTTTCATTTCTTTTTTAAGCCTTGTACATTTTTTTTCATGTATAGAGGGGTAATTAGGATATTTTTTATGTACTTTTTGTTAGAAAAATTCCAGGGGTTGCAGTTGGGAGACCAAGTAAGCGAAAAAATATGATATGAAGAGTACCTCTTTGTATGAGTTTTTTTTTTAACTCCCTTTGGTTTGTTTTGTATGAAGAATGGAAGATAGGAACTCATTATATAGAAGAATAATTTATTAGTATTAAATCTTCAATGAATTTGTTGGCTTAGCAAAAAACCAAATCATTTACATGGAATGTTAGTATATCATAAAGGAGATTTATCATTTATCATTTGTTAAGAAGAAGAAGAGGAAGAATCACTTGACTCATTAAAAAGAAGAAGTAGGAATTAATTCACTGGCCTAGTTAGTCATAATTACTGACCAGATAAATACGATAAAATGAATTTACAAGAGCACAGTAATCATTTACAAGAGCGCATTATTCACTGGACAAATAAATTTGAAAAGGTGAAATTTCACTAAACCCATTAAAATTCTCGCAAATTTTTGCTCCAAACTCTACCTCATTTCATTTTTGGTGATTAATTATATTAGCATTATGTTCGAATTGGTGGTGGACGCAAATATTTTTCTCATAGCCGATAGAATAAAATATTTATTTCTATATTTATAGATCGAATATTTATAAAATACTAACAGTGATAAATTTTATATACACAACTTACCATTTTCAATAGGAACCGCTTGAAGCCAGATTCATTGAAGATACTCGTGTGCATTGAAGATTGGATGAATGCTGAAGACATGACTCAAGGAAAATCAACATTTACATCAACAAGTTGAAGTAACTCGCCTGAAGTCCAACAACAAGATTAAGGAATTTAGGGCGATGAGAACCTAGGTTTAGGTTAAGTACAGGTGCACGACAGTAGTCCATTGCTCTCTCTTCAATCTAACTCTAAGCTATCTTAAACTCTAGATTCGGATTATCCGCTCAAACATGTAAATATAAAATCGTAAATCAATAAATACTGTATTTCTTTATGAGTTTCTATACTTGTATTTGTATGTAAAAAACTTGTAAAAAATGCATAGCAGTTGAAATGAATAATATATAAGTATTTTTTCACACTTATAAATTTATAATTGTTGTAATTTTTTTTTGGAAGTGAAGTTGTAAAAAAAAATTTTAAAAAAATTAACCGGGCCAACCTGTGACCCAGCCCGACCCGAAACGGGCTCGACTCGAATGGGTTCGCGGGTCGAAATTTTGGATTTCAAGCCCGGTGTTGCCGCTGAAATCGGTGTGGGGGCAAACAGATAGATTTGTGGATTCTTGGAATGTTGAATAGTCAAACCTGAACACCTTTCCGCCGGAGTTTGACCGTGATCTCCCGCCGCTGACCTGCAAAAAGTGCAAAACACCGGGGTTGATCCTGGTGACGCACCGTTCGACGCTCAAGTCAGTAATCAGAAAGATTATGAAAGAGCTTTGAATGGCAAAAGATTGATTACCTGTTAACATTGGGGGATGGGGGATATTTATAGCCGCCTTAGGGACCAGTTTCGGGATAAGATCAAATCCCTACTTCCCAGTGAATGGATAGAAGGAATCAGGGCCGTTGATTAAGTAAAATCATAAACCCTAATTCTATCCAGCTATGCTGGATTTCTTGCGGGTTAGAACCCGCGCCCAGTTAAGACGGATCCGTTCGTGAGTTGTTGGGCCTTTGGAAAAAGGCCCAGTTCCCATTTCGAACCCGTTTGTAGGTGAAATTACCATTTTACCCCTGAGCTTTGAGATTCGCGCCTGATTTAGACGGTTCCGATTTAACCCTTATTTTTAGCCATATCACGAGCCCCCCACTCCCAAAGACTGAGTGCGATCAATCTTTGAGGAGTAGTTTTACTGTTTTAATGGCTTGTGGAGTTGTATCGGAGTCCGAATGAGGGGTGTCGAATCTTCATATGAGGTATTGTGGTGATTTTCAGAGTGGGTTGCATGCTCAAGGTTGTTCTTGAGCTCTTTTAGACCTTTGGGGATTTTTCTTGATTTTTTAAGTTATTTTTCGGACCGTTTATTCAATTTTGCAGAGCGGTATTCTATTTTTTGGGAGCGCCGATTAATTATTCTAAGCAACAATTATTCACCCAGGGGTTCAAAAATATTTTCCCAAATTTATAATTATTTTTTAGAATTCTTGATCAATTTTCCTGAATTTTTAACCATTTTTCCGCAATTTTTAAATAAACTATTCGAATTAAATAGAATAAAAATAGATTTTTGATTCCCTTTATGACGTGGCATGATTTGGGCTCTCCATCAGCATTGGGCATGAATTTTGGGGAGATCGAATGCCTATGGTTGCTTAAAGGTGTATTTTCCTTCATTCGATGGCAAGTTGCTTCGGCGACGTTGCCGACCCAAACCAATCACATGTTAAGAAGGACGCCGAAGTCTAGGGGGGTTCGGGGTCCCCTGCCGAGGTGTAGAGATACCTCTGCGTGGCTACACGTGTCAAAACAGGGGGTTCGACGAGTCTTTGCGGAAGTCCGGAGTGAGTTTTCTTTCCATGTTTGAGCGTCGGTGCCAAGAGTGCTCGGCAAGGCATGCCGATGTCCAAAGCGAGAGTTTTTTCTCACGTTTGGGAGTCGATGCCAAGAACGCTTGGCAAGGCGTGCCGAAGTCCAAAGCGAGAGTTTTTTTCTCACGTTTGGGCGTCGGTGCCAAGAACGCTCGGCAAGGCGTGCCGAAGTCCAAAACGAGAGTTTTTTCTCACATTTGGGCGTCGGTGCCAAGAGCGCTCGACGAAGCATGTCGAAGTCCCCAAGTGAGAATTTTTTCCATCTTTGGGCGTCGGTGCCAAGAGCGCTCGTGCCGAAGTCCAAAGCGAGAGTTTTTTCTCACGTTTGGGCATCGGTGCCAAGAACGCTCGGTAAGGAGTGCCGAAGTCCCAAAGGGAGAATTTTTCCATGTTTGGGCGTCGGTGCCAAGAACGCTCGGTAAGGCGTGCCGAAGTTCCAAAGTGAGAGTTTTTTCTCACGTTTGGGCGTCGGTGCCAAGAACGCTCGGCAAGACGTGCCGAACTCCAAAGCGAGAGTTTTTTCTCACGTTTGGGCGTCGGTGCCAAGAACGCTCGGCAAGGCATGCCGAAGTCCAAAGCGAGAATTTTTTCTCACGTTTGGGCATCGGTGCCAAGAACGCTCGGCAAGGCGTGTCAAAGTCCCCAAGTGAGAATTTTTTCTATGTTTGGGCATCGGTGCCAAGAACGCTTGGGAAGGCGTGCAGAAGTCCAAAGCGAGAGTTTTTTCTCACGTTTGGGCGTCGGTGCCAAGAGCGCTCAGCAAGGCGTGCAGAAGTCCCCAAGTGAGAGTTTTTTCCTCACGTTTGGGCATCGGTGCCAAGAATGCTCAGCAAGGAGTGCTGAAGTCTAAACCGAGAGTTTTTTCCTCACGTTTGGGCGTCGGTGCCAAGAACGCTCGGCAAGGAGTGCCGAAGTCCAAAGCGAGAGTTTTTTCTCACGTTTGGGCGTCGATGCCAAGAACGCTTGGCAAGGCATGCCGAAGTCCAATGTGAGAGTTTTTTCTCACGTTTGGGCGTCGGTGCCAGGAACGCTCCGCCAGGCGTGCCGAAGTCCAATGCAAGAGTTTTTTCTCACGTTTGGGCGTCGGTGCCAAGAGCGCTCGGCAAGGTGTGCCGAAGTCCAAAGTGAGTCTGACAGCTTGGGGATGACAGCCGGCCTTTTGACCGTTGATCTTCTGACGATTTTGACCGTTAGTCATTAATGCGACGGTACAACTTTTTTTTGTTTTGTGTAAATGGGCCTGACTGTTAGTCTTTTGAAGCCCAACATCCTCGTTTTGTGTGCCCACCTCTATAAGTCTCACCCCCTTCTCAATTTTCACTCCTCCGAATTTTCACTTAGGCGATTATTTTCACTAGAGAAAGATTTCGGCGATCATCGACAGTACTCCGGTGAACTTTCCGACCAAGCGTGTCACTTCAAGGTAAATTATACTTAGTTTATTTCAAGTAGAAAGTGTCTCTTTCCCCTATCTCGGAGCCCTCCCCCTCTGCTGGCAAAGCGCCATCTCCGAGTCAGAGACCTCGTATCGACAATTGCAAGAGAGTTGATGGTCGAGACACCATAGTGGAAGATCCGAAGCGTATGGGGGAGTTCGGCAGACTGCCAGGCGTGTTGACGGGGCTCCATAGGGTTCGAGAGCTTTCGGAGGAGCACACCAAGCGTATAGTATATGGCCGGGGGCGGAGCTTCGAGGAGAACGCAGCGAGAGAGACATCATAAGCGGACGACACAGTCTCCATTCTTAACGAGGCAAACCTGGCAGTGATCCGAGAGTGTTTTCATATCCCAGAGGAGTACGAGTTGATGCTGCCGGGTCCCGGGGTGAGGGCCAACTCGCCGATGCCAGTAATACATGTGTTTCTGTCCGGTCGACGCCTTCATTGCCGGGGCACGTCTTCCTCTCCACCCGTTCGCCGTTCAAATGCTTAGGTGGTTCGAGGTCAGCCCCATCCAACTAATGTCGAACGTGTAACACCCCGAATTCCAAATAAGGACAAATTCGAGATTCCATAGGATCTTTACTTCACTTCGTACAATTTTACAAGGAAATTTTAAAACTTTTTATTCACAATACATCAGAGTTTATTTACACTTGGTTTTTACACAGCGGAAGAAACAAAGATTACAACATTTGAAAACAAAAATATAACTTATACAACTTTATAAATTGAGCCATCGATTGCATCATATTATCCTTTCTCCTTTAAGAATAGTCCATTACCTGCATGTCAATCTGTGGGCACGTCAGTTACTTACAACTAACGAAATGTTATACACGGCTATCCTCTCTATGCTGGGAATAGTATAACGATCTCATACTTTAACAAATCACAAAAAGATTGAATGAACAAGTAAAGTGTCAAAAGTGATTATTCTAAACATAAGTGTATGTCATGCCTTAATGCCTAATGCATACCATTCTACACTAGGATGACACTAATGCACACTTGTTCGGATTCTATGCATCCCATACTACATAGGTCCGAGGGCAAGCGCCTACGTTCTTCACAATACAGGGCTCGATCCCTCGCCATGAAAACTACCCGGTAGCAAAACAGAGTTCAGACTATTCCACGAATTTGAATCCCAGCCTTGGAGTCCACCGCCGGCTGTTATAACAGATTCCACATCGTGCGAACGTCCCGTATGTGACTCTCTAGCCCAGTATATATATATATACATTGGAGACGGTAAACACAAAAACCCATCTGTCCGACTACTAAAGATCCCGGAGTCTACCACTGACCCGTCCTCATAGTCCCGGATTAAAATATAATAATCCGTCTCCCACGGGGCAACCTCAGTCCACCAACTAGGTCTATAGTCTTGGAGTCCATCGCCGACTATATAGAGCACCCCACTTACGTTTCCCTAAGTTTACTACATCTTCACTTATGTGCCTAAATTTTCTTAAGTTCAAGACATGAATAATTTCCACTCATATAATTAGTTTTACCTCCTACCGGACTTAATCAACAAATACGAGATGGCTCCTTAACCATATTTCCAAATCATTTCTCAAATCCTGTCTTTCAATAATGCCGGTACCGAGGTCTTACTAACTCTAAATCATAAACTTTCATGTACAAGAAATATGGGTACATATACCCTTTAATAATCATATCTTAAACCTAGATTTTCTCATTTACAACTTATTCATAATTTGATCAATGTCTCATCTTAGTACTATTCATGGTTCATTCATTCATAATTCAAAAATAGAACAACAATTCCCTTCATGAACAAAAGATTCATCACTTAAGTCTCAAATGCAATTTCGAGCTCAAATAAAATGTTTCGATCCACATCAAGTATTTCTTAAACCCAAACAAGTGTATAATTTCTTCAAATGAAAATTCAACTCACACAATCAATATTTTACTCTTCTTCACAAAAAGAGTCCTATTCTCAATTAATAAATTTCAAATTCAATAATTCATCTTTCTATCTCAATTTCATTTTTAATGTCCCAAATATACATGAAAAATTCCAAAACTATTTTTAAATAATTCCATTTCATTTTATAAGAGTAATAGAATTTTCTAATTTTTTTTTAATTGCACTAAAACTCATCAATAGTGTCAAAAAGAAACCCAAAAATATCACATGGCAGTGGCCATCAAAGAAGTGCCTAAATCCAAAGCAACTAGCCACTTAGCCCAAGTAGGCTAGGTGTCTAATTACCAAACCGTAAACCTATTAAGCCTCTTCCGATTTGAAAAAGTAGTTTTAAAAAGAAAACAAAAAAAAGTTTGGAACGATAAAGTTTGGAACCCGAGCCAACCAGAGAGCCAGAGCAAAGTCATACCACTGGGTCGCCTGCGCACAACGTTTAACACGCAACCCGAAAAGTTTTGTTCCAATTTCGTATTATTTCATTAATTTCGTAAAACTTACTTTTCTCTTTTAATCAAATCTTTCATTAGTCTACAATAATTTAATTAGACTGAAATTTTACAGAAACTCATGTATTAAAAATTCATATTTGATAATACATCTAAAGTTCAAATCTATTTCTTCTCTTTTATTATATGAATTGTAATTCATTTTAATCGAACTAGAAAATTTGTATTCTCTTACAATAATTTAAAATAAGTTATTCATACCCATTTCACTTTGCAAAAACTTCTTTTAACTATAAGGGAAATCTCTCCAAATACTTTTAAAATTACTAGTTTCTATATTAACATGCAAATGAGAAAATACTCATTACTTCTTTTTCTCATGGCATCAATTTGTTTCTTAATTAATAGTAACATCTCTACAATTTAGCATACCTAAAAACATGGACTTGCTCTCTAATTTATCACATCAAAATTTATACTACTCATTAATCATAATAGCATGCATTCCCTATAATTTATAAAGTATAGGATCACCCACCTTAGTTGTAGATCGAACAATTTGCTTGAAGCCCTCCTAGCTCCTCTAGCACTTCCTTGGTTTTCTTCTTCTAGAAAGACTCCTCCAAACACAAACTCTCACTCTCTTTTTTTTTCTTTTCTTTCTTTCTTTCTTATTCTTATCTTTTTTTTTTTTTTGGTGTGGACAAAAGAGAAGAGGATGGGGCTATTTATAGGTCTTTGATAGGGTTCTAATTGCATAATTTCACACCTAATAAATGGGTAATGCTACACCTACTACCAAGTTTACAACCTTTTCATTTACAACCTTAGGTGGCACATTACTATTGGAGGTTTTTATAGAGTAGGTGTAGAGTAGGTGATAAAGATGTCTAATAGAAGTGTGCCACCTAAGGTTGTAGATGAAAAGGTTGTAAAATTGGTAGTAGGTGTAGCATTACCCCCTAATAAATTGCTAAATTTAATTTCTAACCCTTCATATTTCATAACTTCCCAAACTCCCATCTTTTCATTTGTCCACCTCTTCACATTTGTAACTCCCCTAACCTCCCCTACCTCTTCCTCTCCCCTACATGTACAACCGGCCATCTCCTCACCTGCACACGTGAGAGCCCCACTTCTCCTTGCCACGTCATCGGCATGAAACAACATAGCATAACTTTGTTGTTTTTCATCTCCCGTGGGACCCTTCATCAAACATATTGTACCATCCATTTCTAAACATAATCAACAGCAAAGTACACTTACACATTTCCAACATTGTTATATATACCATTTTCTATATATACCATTATATTATATAGTATATTCTTTTTAAAAAAATTATGGGGTGTTACACACTCCAAAATTTATTTTGAAAATAAACACACTCAAATATGTTAGCCTAAAACACGTGCGTTGCACGTAAAATATCAAAATACGAAAATCGACTTTATCAAAAAAAATTATTAAATATAATCGAAAACAATATAAGAAAAATATATTTACTAATATTATGAATTTCATGATGAAATCACTGCACGTAGAAATCACGTGCATTGTACGTACATAAAATCAAAAAATGCATTTTAATCAATATAAGGGGAAAATAAATTTTCGTTTTATAAAATAGATTTAAATACATAAAAATAAATAATTTAAACTTATAGAAAACATTGTACGTAGTGGTGGAAACACATGCATCAAAACACGTAAAAAGCACGTAAATCCCAGGGATTGAAATATTATATTTTAGTTGACTGAAATCAATACGGAAAATGTATAAATAGTACGAATCCAAAATATGTAGTGAAACACATTACAAAATATACGTGCGTAACACCCAGGGGCAAAATTGTAATTTCCAATTTTGCAGGGTGTTACAGAACGCGTGGAGGGTCATCAACGGGTTCGCGCTCTACTGTCAGGCAGCCAAGATCGAGCCGGACTTGAGGGTGCTCCAGACAATTTATCGGCTTCATCAGCAGCACAAGTCCGAGTTCAGATTCTACTTGGCTTCGAGGTATGGTGTTCGGCTCGTCAGCTGCCCCGACTTGATAAAGCACTGGCGAGATAAGTATTTCATAGTTTGGAGTCGCGAACCGTGGCCCATACCCTCGAATTAGGTGGAAGAGGTGACGAAGAGAGTAAGGGAGTTGCTGGTGTTCTACCCCAACGAAGAGGGGATGGTTCAGATTCTCCTTGATCGGCCAAAGTTTGATTGGAGGGATCTGACGGAGGACGCGCTCTTCAGGGGAGGGCTCTGTCACGTAGATCCTAGTATGCGGCTTTATCTGTTTGTTGTTGTTGTTTTTTTTAAATTTCGCCATAACTTGTTTTAACCGAACTTTTCTTTCGTTGCAGAGACTTGGATTATGATGCAATTCTGGCGCAAAGGGCGGCCCTCGGAAGCAAGGCGCCTCGGAAGTGCAAGAGGGTCGCCACGAAGGTGACCGTGTAGAAGCCGAAGACCGTTGACGCCGCCATTCAGGAGGCAAAGGCTTCGACAACTATAACCCCGAGGAGGGTGCCAGCAGCAACCCTGGCATCGGCCGAGGCTGGTGAGTTCCCCATGGCCGCTGCCCTCGGGATGGAGGTGCCCCCGTTGACGGCAGATGTCGAGGTGTTCCTGACTGAGGAGCACAAGAAGATATTCATTCCGGACTGGCAGGTGCGGAAACTTGACGGCTTCCTCGACGACTCGACGTCGAGCATGCAAGCGGTGAAGCACTTGGTGACACCGAAGGATTGGGCTGCCATGGACACCGGCAGCGTGGGCAACGATGCCTTCGAGATCGCTCGCTCGGCGGTATCGGTAAGTATCGATTTCTTTCTTGTAGATAACTTGCATATTTGTTTCTCTAACTTTTTTTTTTGTTGTTCGGTTGCAGATAACCGTCCACTTCGGTCATCTTATGGAGAAGATGACGGAGCTCGAGAAGGACCTCAAGAAGGAGGTCAACCGTGCTCGAGCTGAAAAAGCTCGTCTTGCCGACGAGCTCGAGAAATTGAAGGTCGAGGTCGAGGGGAAGACGATGAGGCTGGAGAAGGCCTCATCACGAAGCTCGAGGGCGATCTGCTTCGGCAGAGGGAGGAGTCGGCCAAGCAGCAGGCCGAGGCTGTGGAAGCTGCCAAGGTTGCGGTGGCGAAGGAGGCCGAAGCTGCAATGATGGAGAAAGTGCAGGGCTTTCTCGCGACCAATATGGCGAAGGCATACGCTCACGCCATTGAGCAAGTGTCGGAGCGGTACCCCGAGGTCGACTGCTCCGGATGGCGACTCTTCTCCGACCACGTCGACGGCTTCAATGACGAGTCCGAAGGGGAAGTAAGGGACGATGAAGATGATGCCGAGGTCGAGATCGTCGGCGAACGCCAGGGGTTCGAGGTGACTCTGCTAGTGATGGTCGCGCCTTCGGGGGAATCTGACCCCGTGCAATCCCGTCGCCCTGGGAAAGATGTCGCCCCTTGACTTCTTCTGCTTCTTTTTTCTTCTTTCTTTTGTACTTTTTGATGTATCGCCTAATTGCGAACTGGCCACCGCACTTTTTTGAAATGAATGAAAATCCATCTTTTTGAGTTCGACTAAGTGTGTGTGAATCTTTGGAAATGAATTTACAAAAATTTTCTTGAAACTTGGCTAAGTGTTTACGTCGCGCTGCCTGAAGCTTTGGCTACATGTTCACAAAATTTTTTTTGAAATTCTGTTGCGTACACGTCGCCTTGTTTAGAAGTCGTCTTTGTGTTAACCAAATTCGCTAATTTTTCAGCTCGTTGAGGTGACATAGCTTGTCAAAGCAACCCATGCGGCGGCGGAGTTACGTTCCGAGGTTGGACTAGGGGCGACGAAGTTGTGCCTCACTGGGTTCCGAGAGCGCCTTTATGAAGTTGAGTTGGGGCTGCGCAGAGCCGAAAGTGAATGAAATCATCTGCAACTAATTGTAAGCCGCCGAGACATCGAGATTCAAAGGCAGGAAGGGAGGCTTGCTGAGATGACCCTCGAGGGCAATGATGATGGCTCATCAACAGCCTTTAGTCTAGGCTTAAGGCTTAGGTGTCTCCGCCACTCCTTGTCGAAGATGACAACGGAAAGAGACGAACTATTAGCTGAAATTCACCACTTGTTGATAGTAGAAGGCGAGCTTTTGGCAGGGAGAGAAGAACTAACAGCAGCGATGGGAAAACTGATGACGGAGCGCGATGAGTTGATGGCGGAGGTCGATGAGCTGAAGAGAGTTACGGTCGATAAGAGTATCAAGGTTACTCAGCTCCGCCGAATTATTGCCGGCAGTTCTGGTGCCGCAGGCTCCGCTGTGCTCCCTCGCTTCAAGATAGTCGTGAAGGATGACTCTCTGAAGCAACGAATAGTCGAGCTAGAGGTGGAGGTTGCTCGCCTCAAGCCCCAATCGAGACAGATCAACGTCAGAAGCACTTCGTGTACCCGTGAAGAGAGCGAGCGAGGAATTTCATTTTACGAGCTTGCGACTCGCTCGCCCGTTGACCGGCGAAGTCCAGGTGATGCCCAAAGTGGGATGGCTATTTCGTCGAGCGGAGCGTCCGTTGGTGCGACTGTCAGAAGCAGCGCAGAAGATACATCTTAGTTTGCCGGTCTAGGGACGAGCTCCGAGGTTAGGCGCCACCGTCCCTGGGTATCTTTAAACCGGAACATCCCTGTGCCTAGGAGGCGTTGAAGTAGTTTTTCGTTTTTCCAAGTTTGGCACCTTGTCTAAGTACAAGCGTCGGTCTTGTAATTTTGTTTTTTTAACTCATTCGTTGTAGAGAAAAGTACAAATCTTGTAATTTGGTTTGTTCCCCAAACTTTATAGAAGCGAAGCATGTTTCTTCTTTTGGACTTGTGTGTTTTGTTAGTCATCTATGGTTGTAGGAGCACTTCCGAACGGCGAACCACTTCTAGCTCGCTTAAGAGCGAGCTTGCGAAGCAGAATCGAACCAAGTTTCGGACTCCGAACACGTCGTTCGAGTAAGTTTCAACGGTTGTGGGAGAAATTCTTAATGGAGAACCACTTCTAGCTCGCTTAAGAGCGAGCTTGCGAAGTGGAATTGAACCAAGTTTTGGACTCCGAACACGTCGTTCGAGTAAATTTCAACGGTTGCGGGAGAAATTCCAAATGGCGAACCACTTCTAGCTCGCTTAAGAGCGAGCTTGCGAAGCGGAATCGAACCAAGTTTTGGACTCCGAACACGTCGTTCGAGTAAATTTCAATGGTTGTGGGAGCAATTCTGAATGGCAAACTACTTCTAGCTCGCTTAAAAGCGAGCTTGCAAAGTGGAATCGAACCAAGTTTTGGACTCCGAACACGTCGTTCGAGTAAATTTCAACGGTTGTGGGAGCAGTTCCGAATTGCGAACCACTTCTAGCTCGCTTAAGAGCGAGCTTTCGAAGCGGAATCGAACCAAGTTTTGGACTCCGAACACGTCGTTCGAGTAAATTTCAACGGTTGTGAGAACAATTCGAAATGACGAACTACTTCTAGCTCGCTTAAGAGCGAGCTTGCGAAGCAGAATCGAACCAAGTTTTGGACTCCAAACACGTCGTTCGAGTAAATTTCAATGGTTGTGGGAGCAGTTCTGAATGGCGAACCACTTCTAGCTCGCTTAAGAGTGAGCTTGCAAAACGGAATCGAACCAAGTTTTAGACTCCGAACACGTCGTTTGAGTAAGTGCAATTAAAGGTCTTAAACAGAGAGATAAAATAATGAGAGAATTATCAGGCGAATGAAGTTCTTTATTGATAACTGCTAATCGGCCGCTTCTAAGTTGCATGTCGTTATTACAATGGGAAAATAAAGAAGCAAATAAAAATAAAAAGATAGGAACGGCTCGACATTTGATGGTACTCGGAGAGGCGTTCAAACACCTTCTTGGTACTTCAGTAAATGGTCCAAGTTCTTGGTATCTCTCTGCCATCAAGGTCTTTGAGACGATATGCTCCGGGCCGAATTACCTTGGAGATCTTGTATGGTCCTTCCCAATTCGGGGCTAGCTTGCTCTTTTGACTGGGGAATGAGATGGCTAGCTTTCTGAGGACTAAGTCCCCCTCCTTGAGATCTGTAGGACGGACCCTTTTGTTGTAGGCCTGCTCAATTCTTCTCCGATAATTTTGCTGGCGAATTGAGGCTCTTTCGCAGAGCTCATCGATTAGGTCCAAGTTCGCTCAGAGCTCTTTGACGTTCTGCTCTTCATCATAAGCAATAAGGCGAGGGGACGGCAAACCAACCTCTAAAGGGATTACGGCATTGGACCCATAGGTGAGATTGAAGGGCAACTCTCCAGTGGGGGTCCTTTTCGTAGTGTGGTAGTTCCACAATACGTTAGAAAGTTGGTCCGCCCATAAGCCTTTGGCCGACTTATCTCGTCTCTTCTTGATGCCGGATAGGATCTGCCTGTTGGCGTTCTCTACTTGACCATTGGACTGAGGATGGGAGATTGAGGAGAAGCGTTGCTGAATGCCGAGGTCTTCACATAAAGAACAGAATGTTGTCCCTGTAAACTGTGTTCTGTTATCTGTTATTAGGACCCGAGGTACACTGAACCTACAAATTACATTTTTCCAGAAGAATTGCAGCACTTTATTCTCAGTAATAGTGGTCAGTGGTTCGGCCTCGATCCATTTAGAGAAATAGTCGATTGCCACGACTAGGAACTTGAGCTGGCCTGGAGCTGGTGGGAACGGACCTAGCAAGTCCATCCCCCACATTGTGAAGGGAATTGGACTCGAGAGAGATGTGAGTTGTGCTTGGGGTAGGCGGCGGATGTTAGAGAACTGCTGACAATGGCTGCATTACCGGACATGTTGCTCGGCATCTCGAAGTAGGGTAGGCCAGAAGTACCCGTAGTTCAAAACTTTCCTGGCGATGGACCTTGATCCCGAGTGGGCTCCGCCTATGCCTTCGTAGAGTTCTTGCAGGGCATACGAGGCTTCTTCCGGGGGGAGGCATCTCAAGTAAGGTCTGCCATCTACTTGGGTATAGAAGCATTTGTACAAGACTCCTTCAATAAGGGTGTACCGCTCCGCTCTCGTTCGGATTCGACGGGCTTCTTTAGGATCTTGGGGAAGGATCCCATCCCTGAGGAACTCTATCAAATACTTCATCCAGTTGTCCCGGAGTTGGACGGACAGCGACTCCATCGAGTCGGGAACTTCTTCTTCTATGCTTGGTCTTAGGAGTGCTTCGATTAGGACGGTCTGCTCGAGGCCTTGGAGGGAAGAGGAGGGCAATTTTGAGAGGGCATCAGCTTGGAAGTTCTCTTCTCTAGGGATCCGCTGGAGCTATGCCTCTTCAAACGAAGCCATGAGACTTTGGACCTTGGCTAGGTACTTGGCCATTCGGTCGTCTCACGCCTCGTAGTCTCCTAAGACCTGATTCACCACCAGCTGTAAGTCACTGAATATTCAAACACGTTGAGCTCCTACCTTGCGAGCCATTCCCAGGCTTGCTATTAGGGCTTCATACTCAGCTTCGTTGTTGAAAGCTTTAAAGTTGATGCGGAGGGAGTATTGGAGAACAAAGTCATCTGGGCCTGCCAGAATGACTCCGGCTCCGCTCCCTTCGGTGCAAGAAGACCCGTCTACATATACTATCCAGATAGGCGGCCCATTGGCCGCTTGACTCACCTCCGGGATGGTGCTTTCTACTATAAATTTAGCTAAGGCTTGAGCCTTGATTGCAGTCTGAGGCTGATAGGATATGTCATGTTGACTTAGCTTGATTGACCACTTCATCAGATGCCTGGAGGTCTCGGGCTTTTGCAGGACTTGCATAAGCGGCTGGTCGGTAAGGACGACCACCGAGTGGGATTAAAAATAAGGACGGAGCTTCCTGGCTGCCATTACCAAGGCGTAGGCTATCTTTTCCAATCTCAGATAGCGGAGCTCGGCGTCTCTGAGAACCTTGCTCACATAATAGATAGGCTTCTGAGCCTTGTCTTCTTCCCTCACTAGTACAACACTGAGGGTTTGCTCGGAGGCAGCGAGGTAGAGGTAGAGGGTCTCTTCGGAAGTAAGCTTGCTGAGGAGTGGGGGGTTGACCAAGTAAGCTTTGAGCTGGTCGAATGACTCTTGCTGCTGTTGGCCCCACTCGAAGCCCTTAGCCCCCCTGAGGGATTTGAAGAAGGGGAGGCCCTTCTCCCCTGACTTGGAGAGGAAGCGCCCTATAGCGGCGAGGCATCCTGTGAGCTTCTGCACTTCTTTCACATTTGTAGAAGGAGCCATATCCAGTATGGCTTTTATCTTCTCGGGATTAGCCTCAATCCCCCTCTGACTGACCATGAAGCCTAGGAACTTACCAGATGAGACCCCGAATGCACACTTATTCGGGTTCAGTCTCATGTTATGCTTCCTCAATACGTTGAAGGTTTCTTGGAGATCGGTGACATGGTCGGACCCCTGGATGCTTTTCACTAGCATATCATCAACATATACCTCCATGTTCCGCCCGATTTGATTCTTAAAGACCTTGTTGACGAGGCGTTGGTAGGTTGCACCAGCAATTTTCAGCCCGAAGGGCATCACCCTATAATAGTAGAGGCCTTGATCTGTGACGAAGGAAGTCTTCGGGATATCCGGGGGGAACATTCTGATTTGGTTGTATCCGGAGAAGGCATCCATGAAGCTCAGCAGCTCATGGCCCGAAGTAGCGTCGATCAAGGTGTCGATGCTGGGGAGAAGGAAAGGGTCCTTGGGGCATGCCTTGTTCAAGTCATTGAAGTCGATGCAAATCCTCCAGCTTCCATTGGCCTTCTTGACCATAACAATATTAGAGAGCCACTCGGGATAGTTTACTTCTTGTATGAACCATGCTTTGAGGAGCTTATCCACTTCTTTCTTTATGGCCTGCTAGCGCTCAGGGGCGAACTTGCACCTCTTCTGCTGGACCGGTTTGGACCCCGGAGCAACACTTAGGTGGTGGGCGAGGAGGTCCTGGGAGATCCCTGGCATCTCGACAGCTGTCCAGGCGAAGAGGTCATGGTTCTTCCTGATGCAATGGACTATGTCAGAACAGAGGGCAGAGGGGAGGGTCTTGCTGATGAAGAATTTGCAGTTCGGATCTTGCAACACTTCCTCCAGCTCATCTACTGGTTCTGACATAGGCTGGGTGTTCCCCTGGGGAATCTCAAGAGTCTCGAGGGAAAGGACAGATCCCCCGGTCGAGGTCATGTAACACTTGCGGGCCATCTCCTGACTTTCCCTTACTTCCCCTACACCTGCCTTGGTGGGGAACTTCATTTTGAAGTGATAAACTGATGGGACAGCTTCTAGGGCAGCTAGGCTAGGTCAGCCTAAGATCACATTATAAGCGACTGGGATGTCGACAACCATGAAGTCCATTGGCTCCGTTCGGGTAGTAGAAGTTTTGCCAGCAGTTACGTCGAGGGTTATCACCCCTTTGATAGTCACTGGCACTCCCGTGAACCCATGGAGTGTATAGCCGGCGGGCTTGAGCCTGTTTCGCGATAACTTGAGTCCTCGGAAGATTGCTAAGAAGAGGATGTTGACAGTACTGCCATTATTCACTAGAATCCTCTCCACTTTGAAGTTAGCCATGTGGAGGTTAATCACCAGTGCATCACAGTGGGATGTTCGGACACCCTCTAGATCTTCATCCGAGAAAGTAACCGGGACTCCGAGACCTTTGGGAAGGGGTATGTTGTGCACCGAATTGACTTTTTGGATGAAAGCCTTTCGAGAAGAGTTGGAGGTTCTCCCTCATTGGGCCTCCATAGATGAGGTGCAAATGTGTTCTTCTTCAAACTCGGAAGTCTCGTCACACCTCTTGGGATGCTTGTTAGCCCTCCTGGGGGGTGGAGGAAGGTCGATTCGGTCCTTTCTTACAAACTTAGACAGCTGCCCTCTCTGAATGAGGGCTTCGATTTCGTTCTTCAGAGCCCGACAGTCATTGGTGTCGTGGCCGTGGTCTCGATGATATCGGCACCACTTCTCCTTGTCCCTCTTCTTCCCGGGGGTATTAATCTTCGGGGCAGGAGGCAGGACTCCTTCTTTCTCAACCTCCATGAGAATAGTTGAAACATTGGTGTTGAGAGGGGTAAACTTCTCAAATCTGGGAGGCGGGCGGCGCTGACCCCCGTTGTCCTTCTGGAGCTTTTTAGCTCCCTCATCTCCGGCTGCCTTTCTCTTGCTTCCTGAGGAAGGCCCCTCGAATGTAGGGCGATGTTCAGCTTCCTCGGCCCTGATGTACTTCTCACTTCTGAGAAGAAGGTCGAAGAAGTCTCGCGGGGGCTTTTTGGCTAGGGAGAACAGAGGCTCGAATTGAGGACATTGGACTGGAAGGCGGCTGCAGTGACCGATTGGTCGAGGGAGGAAATGGACCTAGCTTCCGCGGTAAACTGCTTGACATAATCTCTCAGTTTCTCTTCCTTCTTCTGATTGAGGAAGAGTAGTGAAATACTAGTCTTCTCGGTTCGGCGGCTGCTCACGAAGTGGGTGACGAAGAGGGTCTCAAATTGTTCAAAAGAGAAGATGGAGGATGGGGCGAGGCGGGAGTACCATTCCCCAGCCGGACCTTTGAGAGTAGCTGGGAAGGTCTTGCACAGTAGAGCATTGGAAGCCTGGTGAATCATCATGAGAGTTTTGAAACTCTCGATGTGATCCACGGGGTCTGACTCCCCTGTATATGTCTCGAACTGTGGTGGCTTGAAGTTTGTTGGAACGGGAGCCTCCATGATGGTTCGGTAGAACGGAGGTCTGCTTGGGTGAAGGGTCCTCCCTCTAGCTCCTCTTCCCTGTCTAGTTGACCGAGGTGCCTCTCCATCTCTTGGAGACGGCAATAGACTGCATCATCCCTTCGACGAATCCCAGTGAGCCTGTAGACTCATCTTTGTACGAAGGGGAGCGAGGGCTACGGCGACGGCAGCTCAGAGAATGACAAGGATTTAAGGACCGAGGAGGAACTGGCAGAGGAGTGGGGACCCTCTGAGCATTATTGTTGTCGTTTCGTGGGAGGTTGAGGGCCTGCAAGATTGTAGCCTGGAACTGTTGGAATTCAGCACGTGTGATAAGTCCGTTCTCATCCCTCTGGGGCTGCCGACCAGTGGGAGAATGAGGCCTCCTTCGACGGTACTCTGGGGACTCCCTCCGCCTCCTATGGAGAGGGGACCTCCTGTGGTCGCAACGGCGAGGAGATCGTACATTTGGACGTTCTGAGCGGAAGACTCCCTCACGGGCCCACCTTTGATCCAAACGGTGGTGAAGGTCCTCTTCTTTCTGCCGGTTGATGAAGACGTTGCGGAGGTCTTCTGAGGGCCGAGGGTTATGGGATGCCATGGAGTCGGTTGAAAGGTTATGTATGGAGATATGGTCGCGATGAAGAGGTTGCTTCTGAGGGGGAGGACGAGAGGTCCCTATACCAGCGTTCTGGGGCCCGAGTGGAGCCTGCTGGTGTTGAAGATTTTGGAGAGGAGGCTGTAACTGCTGCAGTGGCTGATCGGGTTAAGGAGGGAGTTGTCCTTTAGGTTGGATGGGTTAGAGGGGAGCCTCCTGTTACGGTTGAGGAGGAGTGGGTACACGGTTGGACCCTCTAGATCTCAGTTTTCTCGGAGGCATGGCTGGAGGTGATCTTAACCAATGGAAGAGGGTGGATTGCTATTCGTTGGTTCCCACAGACGGCGCCAATCTGTTGCCGCTGAAATCGGTGTGGGGGCAAACAGATAGATTTGTGGATTCTTGGGATGTCGAATAGTCAAACCTGAACACCTTTCCGCCAGAGTTTGATCGTGATCTCCCGCCGCTGACCTGCAAAAAGTGCGAAACACCGGGGTTGATCCCGGCGACGCACCCTCCGACGCTCAAGTCAGTAATCAGAAAGATTATGAAAGAGCTTTAATTGGCAAAAGATTTATTACCTGTTAACAGTGGGGGATGGGGGGTATTTATAGCTGCCTTAGGGACCAGTTTCGGGATAAGATCAAATTCCTACTTACCAGCGAATGGATAGAAGGAATCAGGACCGTTGATTAAGGAAAATTATAAACCCTAATTCTATCCAGCCAGCAGGCTGGGTTTCTTGCGGGTTGGAACCCGCACCCAGTTAAGACGGATCCGTTCGTGGGTTGTTGGACCTTTCGAAAAAGGCCCAGTTCCCATTTCGAACCCGTTTGTAGGTAAAATTACCATTTTACCCCTGAGCTTTGAGATTCGCGCCTGATTTGGACGGTTCCGACTTAACCCTTATTTTTAGCCATATCACCCGGTCTAGCCCGGCCCGGTTTAGCCCGCGACCCGACCTGAACCCACCCTAACTTGGCTGTAACCCCGCGCGGGTCCGACCCGACCTGACCCGGTCGACCCGAATAACACCCCAATTTGGAGGTAATTTTATGTTTTTATCCCCATTCTGCTAGAGATAATAAAAATATTCTATACTGATCTAACAACCAGATTATTTGAATGGCTCTCTATATTGTAGGTGGCGCATCTTCAAATAATGAATTGTGGGTGATCTATTTGAAATTAGAATATTTATAGGTGGCTTCTCTGGAAAAAAAAAGAGTAACGCTACACCCACAACCTTTTCTACAACCTTTCTCTTTACAATCTTAGGTGACACAATACTATTGATGGTGTCTACAACATACTCTACAATAACCTCCAATAGTATTATGTCACCTAAGGTTGTAAAGAGAAGGGTTACAGAAAAGGTTGTGGGTGTAGCATTACTCAAAAAATAATCAAGCGAACGAAGCAAGCATTATTACATCATGCGATATGCATGTGGTTAATTATAGAGAAATATAAACCGACCTACTATTCAAGTTCGCAAATTCTTACCCATCCAGTTTCTTCTTTTCTCCAAAGATGAATTTTTTTCCCAAAATGACCCTCTTTCGAAACAAGTTACCAAAATGACCCACTCGTTGTTTCAAACAACAAGTCTAGTTCAAATACGGCGAGTTTAGCTTTAGGGACTGTTTAGTTCAAAGGAGAGGAGGGGAGGGGATGTAATACCCCGATTTTCCTTAAAACATAAAGATTATTTATTTTTCATATGGTATGCTTGTGTAGCATGTGACTATTATTTTCTCCACATGATGAATAAAGTATATTGTTTCCTATAAAGTATTTTTTCTTAAAGCCCAATGTTGATTTGTTTATTTTCTCTTTTAAAATATTTATTTTGGCCCAAATGAACTTAAGCCCATAAACTTAACCTTTTACTTATTTTCCTACAACCTATTTTGTGTAACACTTTTTCTATATATGAAACTTATTATATTTTTGTACAAATTTTATTAGTGTGAGTTGTGCATGCACGTGCATTTTGCACACGTGCATTGAACACACTCTTGGCCGGATAGTGGGTAGGAGATCATGGGTGGTTTCTTAAGGTATGGGTAGTTTTCTTAACTCCCTTATCAATCTCAGCCCTTGATTTTCCAACTTCCTAGTGCATCTCAACCCTCCATCTCACTCTAGTTTATGTATAAATACCCCTTCTCATTCCCCATCTCTTTTACACTAAGATTATTATTGTAAGAGAGTTATTTGTGAATTTGTGTGTGGGAGCTTTTCTGTGGAGACGAGCAGCATTTCTGAGGAGCTCGGTGTGGAACAAAGGAGCAAGGAGTGCAGTACCGTATTGAAGAGTTTTTGCGGGATTTCGTTTATTTCTTCATATAAGGTGGGTGTTTCTCAGGACTTCTAATGTAGGAATGATACCATAATTATTATGATTGATACCATGTTATAAAAAGTGAATTGAATGTAGTATAAATTGCTTGAACATGCTATTAATATTGAGAACGGGACTGTCGGTACAGTCGACTGCCATGTGAGCCAGCCGACTGGTACGAGACACTTTTTATGATGTGTTGATAAACATGTGTGCGAATGGACTTGATGGTATGATTACTAAATTGATATTTTTCCCTATGACACATATGATGGAGGGAAGGTAAATGAATAGAGCTAGTGAGGATTAATAACTTAGAATTGTCGGAGCAGTCGACTGATGTTGTGTTAAGTCGACTGGACCGTGACTATTTGGAAGTTCCATAAATTAAGATATTCCATTATGTAGACCCAGTTTAATGACTTGAGATTTATATCTTCATCATCGTACGAAGTTATGAGCAATGTGAATGCATGTTTAAGCATCGTTTCTAAAGAAAAGAGCATATTAGTAACTTGAATTTTCATGTTTCGTCGTTACTGAACAAATAAGAAATGTGATGTTTATAAAATATGGAATGCGTGTATACTGTAAGGAAAATGCATGTGAGAACGGTTAAGGAATAATGTTTATTTTGAATTATGGAACTGATCAGTCGACCGAATGCGTGTAGCAAGTCGACTGAGCTGAACTTAGAGTTATGTTGTTGGAAATCTCAGGACAGACGACTGATGGATGAACAGTCGACTGTCATGTGGTTGACACTGTGAACATGAAAAGTTGCGGGACAGGCGACTGGTTGTGTACAATAGTCGACTATCCCGAGCATTTATGATGATCCTGTATGTGACTGTATGAGTCGACTGGTGTTCTTTCAAGTCGACTGTACAGAGTGGACTTTGATATATTTGAATTCATGTTATTTTACTGTTGGTAATTGTGAACTTTATGATTTAAGTCGATGGACTCTGTTTATGGCTGTATGAATTATGTGAAATGAATCGTAGATGAGAATTGAGAATTAAATGAAAATATGAAAGGTTAAATCATGATAAGAAAGTCTGTGAGACTCCAAAATGAATTATGAGCTGATGATGCTCAATTGGATATTGTGAATTTGAAATTGAACGAAAGAGTAGCTAAGTCTCCCCGGCAGTGAAATGAAATGATGTTGAGAAATAGACCGAGGTTGGTCATGTGAAATGAAATGATAAGTCCGGTTTGATGGGGAGGCTAACTCTAGGGCTTGATTTTTATTCATGATTCTAATCAATTTAATACATAGTGTGGAGGTGATGAAAGTGAGAGAAAAACATGAGTATGAGAGCTAGGGTACGGTGCGGGTGTGTGAGCCGCAGAATGCATGCTTGATGAGTCAAGACATGGCGCGAGCACAACTCAGTAATGATCGGACTTTAGTCACGCTTGTGGGATGTTTTGGTGACTGCAAGAGGATTGTGTTCAGGAAGGAGGCTGAATTGTCGCAGAATGCATGTTTGACGAGTCAAGACATGGCGCGAAATTCTACTCCAGGGGCCAGGATACATGCTTGTACTCATAGAATCATCTAGGATACTCACTGAAATTACAGAAGTAGAGTAAGTCATGGCGAGGGATCGAACCCTACAAAAATGAAGAACGATTAAGAGGCTTGCCCTCGAACCTATGTAGTATGGGATGCATAGAATTCGAACAAGTGCGCATTAGTGTCATGTTAATTAAATAAATTGCATTAAGGATTAAGTGCACAATCACGACACGACATCATTAAAAGTTCCCTTTTGTTTTTACATGCTTATATTGAACAAGTTGTGATTTGTTAAGAAATGAGATCCATTATACTGTTTCTGGCATAGAGAGGATGGCCATGTATAATTATCATCGGTTGAATAAACTGACGTACCCACAGTTTTGTATGCAGGATGAATTACATGTAAAGAGGAATGGATGCATAAAGATCTCATTATGTTGTTGTTCATTTATGTAAATGTTGTATATTTTGCTTCCGCTGTGTAAATTTAAATGTAAGATGTTGTAACTCTGATGTAAAAAGAAAAGTTTGAATTTCCTTGTAAAATTGTACTCAAAGAAAGTGTAAAGATCCTGTAGAACATCTCGAATTCAGTGATTTGGGATTCGGGACGTTACAGGGGAGGGGAGGGGAGGGGAGGGATTTTTATGGAGGGGAGAGATTTTGTCACGCCCCGCTTCCCAAAAATATGGAATACGAGCGCGTGACGAAGCCCATCGAATGATTTTAATATCATCCATAAGCTGTAGGAACGACTCAGCACCATAACAAGGATATAACAGGATTTATATATAACCAAGCATGCATGAATAATTCATTAAGCAACAGAAAACAATTGAAAACAAATAATAATGTCCAAATAGTTTTCAAATCTGGATCAAAATAAAACTCGGGAACATAAGCCCGTTACAAGTCTTAAGCAACAACAAATGAAATAACTCAATTACAGAACGAAATAATTAAAGAAAGATTTTCCCAAGCAAGGCCTAGAACGTCTGCTCACCGATTCCAACAGGTAGCACGTCTCCAAGTCTGCTTAATAAATATAAAAAGGAAAAATAGAGAAAATAAGAGAAAATGCCCTTAGTGCAAGTTAGGGCCACAAATAGTAAAAATGAGTACAGGTAATGGGGAACAAGAATTGGAATCAAGAATGTAACAGGGATACAACAAGTAGTGAAAATTCAGGAACTAGCTAACAAGGAGGACAACTCAAGTGAACAGGCTGGATATCAAATACTAATAGTGGAGTAAGTGACAAGTGAACATGTAGGGGTATCTAACCTCAAGTGACAGGCATCAAGTACAAGTGTCAGGTAAAAAGTCTCAAGTCTAGTGTCAAGTTGTCAGGTCTCAAGTAACAAGTTGTCAAGTATCAAGTGACACGTATCAAGTTCAAGTTACATGTATCAAGCTCAAGTTTCATGTTTCATGTATCATGTAGTCAAATATCAAGTAAGCATGTATCGAGTTCAAGTCTTATAGTTATTACTATCTAGGTAGCACTTCATGCATCCATACTTTTACTACATGGTTTCCATAGTCAAATCAGTTACGTTTAGACCTAATAATGGATTCTATAGGGTGGCGTACTCAGGCATCAAGTATCAAGTATTAAGTAAGTCATGCTCATGAATCGGGTAATCATATAACTAGTTCATGTGTCGAGTCATAGCAAGACAAGTCATGAATCACATATATATACTAGTTCATGGATCAATAATATACTAGTCCATGAATCGATTTATAATATACTAGTTCATGAGACATGTATCAAGTGGAAAATACAGGCCCCCTTCCGAGTACACTTACCTATATTGTCCACCACTATGGTTTTTCCCTTAACCCCGGCTTATTACTTTTTATTATTTTATCAAGCAAGCATACATGTGTGCGAAACAAGTCAAGAAATCATGGTCATGGATATGGAACAAGTTTAGGGTAATCATATGGCATATTCGAGGGTCGACGTGAATAAGAATAACAAGAACAACGAAAATCCCAAATCTGGACAGCACGATGTTGCTGTACCAAAACTGTGATTTCTGTTGCTATAAAATAGCAAAAGTGTATCCGTCAGGAGATCTAGAAACTAGACTCCTACCCGGTTCCAACGCATATAATTAAGGTACATGGAAGTGGTGGGAACATGTGTCAAAACAGCGAATTTCACAGCTAAAGTGTTCAGGCAGAATTTGAGTATTTGAATTTATACATGTGAAACAGTGTTGAAATAATGTTAATTAATTCTAGGAAAAATTGGGGATGTCCTATAGGATGTCCAACAATAACATATAAAATTTCAAGTCAAACGCTTACTGTTAACATAGTTAAATTAATTCGCAAAGTAGAGGTGTGCAGCAGTTTTGCGAATTTGTGTCTACCGATACAGCTGCAGTAAAACTGCAACAACTCCTAGACCGTAACTCCAAATTCGAAAATTCCGGAGGCTATCGACATCTAGACATCTAGAGCATTTACTATTCAGGGCTCGGGTTCAGATTCTGATGTTAAAGGGGTCAAAACAGTATAGTAAGATCTAGGACAGTAACAAGTGTGAATGTCTTACGTGTACCGGTTACATGAAAATTTGTTATTAGGTGTCTAGGTTAATGTGTGATATAAATACGGGGTAATGGTTATCAAAACAGCAAGTAATAATTGTTTTTCAACTCTAGTGGGTGCAAGTTCAACTCATACAAGATATAACATATGTCTACAAATCTATGGCTCCTTAATTTCATGTGTCCATTGTTGGGGGATAAGATGAGTCCAAGTAGTTGTAATGTAATACAATAAAATTATTGTGACTCTTAAGGTTATGAAATTGAGGAGGTTTAATATTGATCAACAACGACAGTCAAGGAGGAGTCACAATTTCTAACTATTTGTAGTATTTTCAATGAATGCTTGTACTAGAACAAAAATGTGTACAAGAAGAATACTTGCCTTGATTGACGACGATCAGATCCGATTGTTGAAGAAAATGGGATTGAAAATTTCCGGGCAAAGTCTCCCAAAAGCACGTATGAAGCACGCGCAAGAAATCAACAGTAGCGCGAATTTTCCCCACACCAGATCAGCCAAAACAGCGGATAGCAATCTCAGATTCGCTGCGCCAAACAGCAAAACACCGAATGCAGCCAATCAGATTTCTCCTATGCAGCGGGTCGGGGCCAGAACAGCGGACAGCGACTTCGGATCCATTGTGGTAAAACAACGAACAGCGATCAGATCAGGCTTGATTGCACGGATCTTGAAGCGATCCAACGGTCGAGATTCGATCCTGCCAATCCTGCCTTTCTTCTTCCTTCTTCGTCGAAACAGAGAGCGAGAGAGAGAGAGAAGGTGCAGCGACGGCACGGGCGAGCGGCGAGGCAGCGCGACATGGGGCTCGCGACGACGAGATGGACGACGGCGGCGGAATAAGCGGCGCGACGTCGAGAAGCGACGCAGCTCGCGGCTCTGTTCGTGGGTTCGAAACAGAGGAGCGACAACAACGGCTGATCGGGGCTTCGACGGGGCTTGGATGACGACGAGGCGACGTGGGGTTCTCTGGAGGATGAAGGGGGATGCACGGCGAGGGGATGGTGGCTGTGAAAGGTGGTCGGAGAAGCTAATGGGAATGGCAGATTGGGTTTCGAGGTTAATGGCTGTGGAAAAGGAGTGGTGGTGATCGCGGGGTTGACGAGGAGAGGGAGTCAACGGTGGGGGGGGGGGGGTCGTGGCGCGAGGAGGCAGGGAATAGAGGTGACTGGGGATTGGGTTTGGGCGTTGGAGCGGAGAAGGAGTCGGGAGACGATGCGAGGAAGAAGGAAGAGGGTAGGCGGCGGTTGTTAGGGGGTTGCACAGCAATGTAGGGTTAGGGTTAGGGTTAGGGGGTGTTAGGGTTTAAATAGTATGGGTTTTGGGTTATAGGGTATTAGGGTATCCGGTTTGAGTGGGATCCAACTGGAGAATTAATCAAATTGTATTAAAATGGAGAATAAAGAGATGAATGACATAGAACAGTTCATTCTCATGAAGAACGACACCAAGAGCACATAAAATTGAATTAGATAAAAGGACCAAAAATTGAGTCGAAACAAAATAGTGATTTTATTCGAACGGAAACAAAATACAGGTTCACCATTTGAATTTGAGAATACAAGGAATGAAAAATACAGTAGAAAAATGCAGATACGAGAAACAGGAGTTACAAATCCTACCCACCTTACACAAAAATTTCGTCCTCGAAATTTGCTTAGGCGGTACATAGGACAACTTGGGGAAGGGTATCAAAACAGGGATCCAAACGAAGGTCAAATTGGTGCCAATACCAAGATAAAAAAGGAGATTGATAACAATGATGTCAGGCGGAATGCATGGAAGAAGATAGACATTAACAAAATGAAAGGAACAACACTAGACTTGCAAGATAACAAAGCAAGGAGACGAAGGAATAGGTAGGGCTGGAATCGAAGAAGGGAGCGACAAGAGAAAGATGAACCAAGCAACGAGTCAACGGATGAGAACAAATGCAAGAGATCGGGGATAGCAAACAATGCAAGGAAAGAGAAACAACAATAGGATCCTGAGACCTGTGGGTCATGGGTCCACCATGCTTCCATTGCGCTACTCTGATGGTGACGTTCCAAGCTCCAAACATGTCCTTGTAGACCACGTGACACCAAGCGACGATCCGAGCAGGAAGAAAAGAATGAGACCCCGGGATTAAGGAGAGTATGGGCTCAAGATAGATATATTAAATAATGCAAAATGAATATAAGGTTTGGCTTGAATTTAAATAATTAAAAGATATAATATAGATCAAATCTAATGGCTTTAACATAAATAATAATAACAATAATATCAATGATAATAACATCAATAGTAATAGAATAATAATAACAATAATAAAAACTAGTAATAACAATGATAATAATAAAATTAGTAACAATAATAACAAAATAATAACAGAAATCAAAATCATCATAATCATACAGGTAATAATAATATAATAAAATAAAAATATCAACAATAATGATAATACATACATGACATAATAGAATTCAACACACTCATGAAAATAATGCAATAATAATAATAATAATGATAGCATTAAAAATAACATCAATAATGATAATAAATAATATGATAATAGCAATAATAACAATAATATCAACAAAGTAACAGTAATAATAATAATAATAATAATAATAATAATAACAGTAATAAATGCGATGAAAACAATAATAATAACATCAACTGAAACGACAATGATAATAATCATATCAATAATAACGAAAATATTCCTTTACCATCAGTTTCATTATATAAGTAACGAGTCTTGAAATATCAATTAGCAATAGGTAGAAAATCTTGTCTCCTTAACATCAAGTTACATATTTGCCTTCACGACATCAGGTTGCAGGTTGCCGTCTGGATATTCGGTTGCACATTTTGCCTCCCCGATATCCAGTTGCAATTTGCCTCCATTGACATCGAGTTGTATATTTGCCATCTCGACATTAGGTTGCACCGAAGTGGTGAAATATATATAAAACTGAGCATGCTCAGGCTCAAAATAATTAATAATAATAATAATAGTGACGATAAAAATAATAATACCAATAACAATAATAATAACAAAAAGTCCATATTAATAACAATAAGAATAACAATGATAAGAACAATGATCATAACAATAATAATAACAGGAATCGCAGAAAGAATGATAATGATAATAATAATAATAACAATAATATTGAAATATTAACAACACTAGAAAAAGAAAAATATTAATGCAAGACAAAATATAGTTTTAGGTTCAAATTTTGTGGAAGTAATTTAAATTAACAATAATAATAAAATAATGAAAACAACAATAAGAATATCAATGGTAGTAACAACAATAATAATACTAATAATGATAATGAAAATAATAGCAATAACAATAATAGTAGAAATAATAGCATTACACAACAAAATAAGAATTTGTCTTATCAAAATAGTTCGGTAGAAATATATAGTCGATCAAAAGTGAAAAGTGAAGTTAAAATACACCATTGTTCGGGAAAAACAAAATCTTTGTTGAGAACATTTTCATAGAAGACCGAAAATAAATGTAATAATTAATAATCGAAATATAATAATCGAAATATAGAAAGTATTTGGGAAAATAATTATAAAGAAAAAAAGTAGGTAGGAGAAAACGAAGCTATATCCACTAAAGAGTTAAAGAGGAGGATGACTAGAAGGGACAAAAGAAAATTAAGGAATTGAATACGAAGGAAGAAGGACGAGGGGTAAAATCGGAATTGAAGAGAATATAATAGGGAAAATTTTCCAACATGATACTCAATATGGATCAACAAATGAAAATTAATGAAAGGCAGGGAAAGCAATGAACGGCACACGAGCTGAAAATAAGAAGGGATCAACGAGGCAAGCAGAATATCAGAAATTGCTTGCACCGGAATCAAAAGATTATGGGTACGGAAAGAATAAATTGTACCCAATAAGGAATCAACAAATCAGGATGACTGTAAGAGATGGAAGGAAGTACCAAATCAAAGAATTGAATATGAAGGGATCAAAATGGAAGGGATAAGACTACTGTCCAAATCGAGTTGAATATCAAATTATTCATGTGATTGCATGTCCTGATAAATGTTGAGTTAATCCTGACTGAGTCAAGCCTGTCTAATGTATTAGTCAAACTAACACATTAGCCAAACCTGAGCTCCGATACCACTAAAAACCTTGTCATGCCCCGCTTCCCAAAAATATGGAATACGAGCGCGTGACGAAGCCCAGCGAATGATTTTAACATTATCCATAAGCTGTAGGATCGACTCAGCATCATAACAAGGATATAACAAGATTTATATATAACCAAGCATGCATGAATAATTTATTAAGCAACAGAAAACAATTGAAAACAAATAATAATGTCCAAATAGTTTTCAAATCTGGATCAAAATAAAACTTGGGAACATAAGCCCGTTACAAGTCTTAAGCAACAACAAATGAAATAACTCAATTACAGAACGAAATAATTAAAGAAAGATTTTCCCAAGCAAGGCCTAGAACGTCTGCTCACCGATTCCAACAGGTAGCACGTCTCCAAGTCTGCTTAATAAATATAAAAAGGAAAAATAGAGAAAACAAGAGAAAATGCCCTTAGTGCAAGTTAGGGCCACAAATAGTAAAAATGAGTACAGGTAATGGGGAATAAGAATTGGAATCAAGAATGTAACAGGGATACAACAAGTAGTGAAAATTCAGGAACTAGCTAACAAGGAGGACAACTCAAGTGAACAGGCTGGATATCAAATACTAATAGTGGAGTAAGTGACAAGTGAACATGTAGGGGTATCTAACCTCAAGTGACAGGCATCAAGTACAAGTGTCAGGTAAAAAGTCTCAAGTCTAGTGTCAAGTTGTCAGGTCTCAAGTATTGTCAAGTATCAAGTGACACGTATTAAGTTCAAGTTACATGTATCAAGCTCAAGTTTCATGTTTCATGTATCATGTAGTCAAATATCGAGTAAGCATGTATCGAGTTCAAGTCTAGTAGTTATTACTATCTAGGTAGCACTTCATGCATCCATACTTTTACTATATGGTTTCTACAGTCAAATCAGTTACGTTTAGACCTAATAATAGAGTCTATAGGGCGGCGTACTCAGGCATCAAGTATCAAGTATCAAGTAAGTCATGCTCATGAATCGGGTAATCATATAACTAGTTCATGTGTCGAGTCATAGCAAGACAAGTCATGAATCACATATATATACTAGTTCATGGATCAATAATATACTAGTCCATGAATCGATTTATAATATACTAGTTCATGAGATATGTATCAAGTGGGAAATATGGGCTCCCTTCCGAGTACACTTACCTATATTGTCCACCACTATGGTTTTTCCCTTAACCCTGGCTTATTACTTTTTATTATTTTATCAAGCAAGCATACATGTGTGCGAAACAAGTCAAGAAATCATGGTCATGGATATGGAACAAGTTTAGGGTAATCATATGGCATATTCGAGGATCGACGTGAATAAGAATAACACGAACAACGAAAATCCCAAATCTGGACAGCACGACGTTGCTGTACCAAAACTGTGATTCCCATTGCTATGAAATAGCAAAAGTGGATCCTTCAGGAGATCTATAAACTAGACTCCTGCCCGGTTCCAACGCATATAATTAAGGTACATGGAAGTGGTGGGAACATGTGTCAAAACAGCGAATTTCACAGCTAAAGTGTTCAGGCAGAATTTGAGTATTTGAATTTATACATGTGAAATAGTGTTGAAATAATGTTAATTAATTCTAGGAAAAATTGAGAATGTCCTATAGGGTGTCCAGCAACAGCATATAAAATTTCAAGTCAAATGCTTGCTGTTAACATAGTTAAATTAATTTGCAAAGTAGAGGTGTGCAGCAGTTTTGCAAATCTGCGTCTACCGACACAGCTGCAGTAAAACTGCAACAACTCCTAGACCGTAACTCCGAATTCGACCAATCAGATTTCTCCTATGCAGCGGATCGGGGCCGGAACAGCGGACAACGACTTCGGATCCGCTGTGGTAAAACAGCAAACAGTGATCAGATCAGGCTTGATTGCACGGATCTTGAAGCGATCCAGTGGTTGAGATTCGATCTGCCAATCCTACCTTTCTTCTTCCTTCTTCGTCGAAACAGAGAGCGAGAGAGAGAGAGAGAAGGTGTAGCGACGGCACTGGCGAGCGGCGCGACGCGGGGCTCGCGATGACGAGAAGGACGACATCGGCAGAATAAGCGGCGCGACGTCGAGAAGCGACGCAGCTCGCGCGTGGTTTCGAAATAGAGAAGCAACAACAACAGCTGACCGGGGCTTCGACGGGGCTTGGATGACAACGAGGCAACGTGGGGTTCTCCGGAGGATGAAGGGGGATGCACAGCGAGGGGATGGTGACTGTGAAAGGTGGTCGGAGACGCTAATGGGAATGGCGGATTGGGTTTCGAGGTTAATGGCGGTGGAAAAGGAGTGGTGGTGATCGTGGGGTTGACGAGGAGAGGGAGTCGACGGTGGGGGAGGGGGGGTCGTGGCGCGAGGAGGCAGGGAATAGAGGTGACTGGGGATTGGGTTTGGGCGTTGGAGCGGAGAAGGAGTCGGGAGACGATGCGAGGAAGAAGGAAGAGGGTAGGCGGCGGTTGGTAGGGGGTTGCACAGCAATGTAGGGTTAGGGTTAGGGTTAGGGGGTGTTAGGGTTTAAATAGTATGGGTTTTGGGTTATAGGGTATTAGGGTATCCGGTTTGAGTGGGATCCAACTGGAGAATTAATCAAATTGTATTAAAATGGAGAATAAAGAGATGAATGACATAGAACAGTTCATTCTCATGAAGAACGACACCAAGAGCACATACAATTGAATTAGATAAAAGGACCAAAAATTGAGTCGAAACAAAATAGTGATTTTATTCGAACGAAAACAAAATATAGGTTCACCATTTGAATACGAGAATACAAGGAATGAAAAATACAGTAGAAAAATGCAGATACGCGAAACAGGAGTTACAGATTTTAATCATGACTCTGTTTGGTTCAAAGGAGGGGAGGGGAGGAAAAATAATTATCTTCTTGTTTGGTTCACAAGGGGAGAGAAGGGGTTTTATAATAAAATTAGTTTTATACCATTTTACATTTTATAACAAAATTCAAGCACAAAAAAACATCAAGTATCTCTAACAAAACTCATTCAGTAAGCCGTAAGGACATTCATTTGGATTATTATAAAAAATGCTCATGGTTGAGGAAAGCACTTCAGTCATTTATAATAAGAATGGAAGATGCAAAATTTAAAGCAATCAACTAAGTAAGCTTATTATTGGCGTGATGAATGTTTGAAGGAGAGTAAGTTAGAAGTAGATTTGTTCATGAATTTCGATCTTAATGAAATTAATAATTATCTGTTTGCTAGTTCTGCTAATACTTTTTTTTCTTTCTTTTGTGTTTGGTTGTTTGTAGCTGGAGTTAGTTTGATGACCTTTTTTGCATAATCATTAGGAATTTTTGGTCATACTATTGCTATTATGTTAAATACCTAATATGTACTTGTTATTGATGAGAATTTATATTGATTTTTGACTTTTTTGAGGGTGTGTTTTGATCCAAACCTTTCCTATGTCTTATTGGGTTTGGATTTTACTGCTGAAGAGAAAGGATGTTTTGATGGGCTATTGAGGAAGTATGCGTGTGATCAATGTTATCTTCCTTGGATACTAATTTCTTGTTAATTGGTATTTTTATTATTAGGTCTGATAATTGATGAACAATTTATTCAGTTATGATATCCGTTTAATTATGAAGACTAAGAAAATTCCTTATAATTGAGGAAAGTGCTTTGGTATCTTGCTGATAGTGCTTTTTTTCTTCTAAATTTAAAATTTATTTTTTAAATTTAAAATGGAATGATTACAAATTTTAATGGTGTGATTAAATGGATTTAGATCTAGATGGCAGTTTAGTCCAATCACTATATAAAAATTTGACTCAATTTCTCTTCCCTCCAAATCCCCCCAATATTGGAGGGGAACCAAAATTGACTCAAGAGGAATGCTGCACCCTTCCATTCCCCTCCCCTCCCCTCCTAAAAAATGAATCAAACAAGAAATGTTTAAAAAAATCCCTCCCCTCCCCTCCATTCCCCTCCAACCAAACAGGCCCTTAGGGTTTGAGACTTGGCGAGATTTATGCAAGTGTTAGAGAAATTCCTAAGAGTAAACTCGCTGATTCGAACATCGACCAGATTTGAACTAGAATCATTGTTTTAAACAGCGGTTCTAGTTCAAATCTGGTCGCTATTCGGAACAACAAGTTTAGCTTTAGTGTTTTGAAACATGGCAAAATTCCCCCAAGTGTCGAAGAAATTTCTATAACTAATTTTGCTCTTACGAACAACGACCCTTTTTTGAACTAGACTTTCTGTAACAGCGGGTCTAGTTCAAAAAAAAAGGGTCGTTGTTCGTAACAACGAGTTTAACTTTAGTGTTTTCAAACTTGATGAAATTTTTTCAAGTATTGGAGAAATTCCTACAACTACACTCGATGTTGAAACAGCGAGTGGGTCAATTTGGTATTAGTTTCGAAAGTGGATCAGTTGGGTATTTATTTGGCTAAATTCGAAAAAAAAACCTTGAACTATGGCCTTAATGCAGAAACACCCCCTTGACATTTTTTTAATGCAACCCCCCCCCCCCCCCCCCCCCCCCCCGAAGTATTGTTGCAAAGGACTAAATTTGAAAAAAAAAACCTTGAGCTATCCCCTTTATGCAGAAAAACTCTCTAAACTATTTTTTATGCAGACTAGCCTTCTGAAGTATGGTTGCAAAAAACCCCCATGAAGTATATTTTCAAAATCCACATTTAACTTTTAAGCTTCTATTAGATAACCTCATTCATCTTTGCAAGTTGGATCATAAAACATCATGCATCTTTCTCATTATTGTCAAAAACCTCACTCAACTCTAGCAGGAATCTCACACCATCGGAGTGGGTTTTTTGCAACCTACTTCAGGGGGGTTTTATGCATAAAAAAGTTCAGTGAGGTTTTCTGTATAAAGGGGATAGTTCAAGGGTTTTTTTTTCTTTCAAATTTAGTCTGCAAAAAACCCACCCAGCCAACGTGAGACTTTTGCTAAAGTTGAGGGAGGTTTTTGATAATAATGAGAAAGATATATGATGTTTTTTGAAACAACTTGTAAAGATAAATGAGGTTATATGATACAAGTAGAAAAGTTAGATGCGGTTTTTTGAAATACTTTAGGTTTTTTTTTGCAACAATCATACTTCAGGGTGATTTTTTGCATAAAAAATGTCAGGAGGGGTTTTATGCATAAATGACTCAAGGTATATATATATATTTTCTCCTTCAAATTTAGCCTATTTATTTTCGAAAAGTCGGTCATTTTGGAAAAGTATTTCAGGGAGAAGGAGATCAGTCTCGACCAATCAAGTCAGAGCGCGACAAATGACAAGATCCGACGGATCTTGTTCATCTCTTTCCTCTGGCCTCTCCTCTCTCCTCCACTTCCTCCTCTCTCTCTCCCTTCTCTTCTTCCTTTCCACCAGCCAACAAACCCCCTCCTTACAAGGTAATACTCTCTTCAATCCCTTTTATTGATTTCTTTCTTTTACCCGACAAACCCTATTCCCTAATTTTGTGGCAGATGTTAGTTTTGAAAACCCTATTCTTCTCTTGGTCCCATCAAATCGAGATGGGTTCTCTTGTGAGCGAGTCAAAGTAACAGGAACTTCCAGGCTGAACCTCAAGAGCTACCCCAATTCGCTGCGTGTTACGTTCAATGCTTCCGGTACTATCCCCGAAAAGCTCCATCCCAAAATCGAACTTTGCTATCACAGGTCAGAATTAGAAATCATAGTCTGTTATATATTTATTTTGTTAGAGAATTTTCGTGAAGAAAAAAAAAGAAGGAATTTTCATTATGTGCTGCAATTGTTTGTAGAAATGCCTCAATGGGTTTATGCAAATGTGGGGGTGATGAATGGAAGAATCTTCGGAATGGCGAGTGGGGTACGGTCATGTCTCCGTATGAGAAGAGATTTGTTGATGTCAAGTTTAAGGGTCAGGTGTTGGGTGGCGTTACGGTTAGCGTTGAGGAAGGTTAGTTGTTACTTGTTGTTGTTTATTGCTTTTATTATGTTACTAGATTTGCCAGTGGGCACGTGCCTACGGCACGTCTTCGGAACGATATAACATATGAAATGTCTTGTAAACAGTAAAACAACAATTATGTAGCTCAAGTTTGATTAGTATGACAATAATTAGTTGTAAATAAAAGTCCATGTTTCCATTAGTATATGTTGAAAAATAATTATAAATGAGGAGGTAGGGCTATAAATCGGACCGGACGGGACCGGACAACCGTATGTTCAAGCTCGGACCGAAATTCTACTCGGACGGACATATGTCCAGCTCGATCCAAGTCGGACAAAATTTTTGTAGTCCGGACTCAGTTCGGTAAAGCATCGGACCGCGATAATACTCGGACGGACGTATGTTCCGCTCGAGCTCGGTAAAGTATCGGACCTAATAATTTGTTTAAGTTTGGTTCGTATAACAGTTCGGACGGTCCACGGGCGGGCCATTTCTCGAGTCGGACTCGGATGGACGACGGACCGTCTTGTTCATTTTACACCCAAATTTTGAGGGTGGAAAATGATGAAATTTAGCTATTGAAGAAATATTTGTTATTTTCAATGTAACATGAACAATAAAAAAAACATAAAAAATCTGCAAAATTTACAAACCTGAAATCTGAAAATTTAAATTTCTGAGTAAATAAAGAGAGAATGAGAAAGAGAGAGGGAGAGAGAGAGAGAGAGCGAGAAATAATTAAATAAATAAATGAGTTTTTTTTTTTTTTTTGTTTGATTTGAACTTGAGTTTTGGGGTTTGAAATTTTGGGGAGAAAAATGTGATTTGTGAGGTTAGATTTGGACCTTTGATTTTGAGGGGATTGAAGGAGAGCCACTCGATAGCTTCCTTTGTGTTTTAATATATAGATATATGTTAATTTAGTTTGGAATTGGGTTAACTTTGGTTTCTATGAGTGCAGAGTTTCAGCAGTGGCGTTTGGTTTTTCTTGGTATTGGTCTTGTGCTGCTGCTCCTTGCGCCGAGACTTAGTACTTGGGTCCCGTTCTACTTTGGCTCTTCAATGGCTTGCGGGGCCGTGGTTGTTGTGTTGCTCCTTTTGTTTCAGGTATTTGCTCCTTTGCAGATTAGTTTTTTAACTTTTTATTGTGCTTCCGTACAATTGTGATAGTTCCGAACTGAATGATTAACTCAGTGTATTCAGATGGTTATAAATAAGTCTGAACATGTAGTGAGTAAGATAACCCATAAAAAATATAAATCATCATAGAGATTTTTAGAACCTCAATTGCCAGACCTCTCTCGTGAACAATATGTTAGCTTTTTTACTTGTCATATTGCGTATGTGCATAGAGCAACTTTGAAAGAAGGATAACTGCACACTTCTATTTCTCGTTACTTAAAGCGCACAAAGTTATCTATCTCTATGCGAAGCCTCAGGGGTGTTTGGTGAAATTTAGCCTTCTCCGAAAATAGGGTAAAAGCAAAAAACCTCCTTAATATTAAAAAAAATTTAAAAAACCCCTAACGTTAGTTCCGAGTCAAAAGACTCCCCACCGTTTAAAATAGGACAATTTTACCTTTTTCCCTTTTAGGGCAAAAAGCAAACCCCCCTCCCCCCCCCCCTCCCCCGCGTTCCTCTTTTTACAAAATGAAAAACACCCTAAAGTTTGTTTTGAGTCATCAACTAATAATAAAAGGGGAAAGGATAAAATTGTCCTATTTTAAACGGTCGGGGGGTCTTTTGACTCAAAACAAACGTTTGGTTTTTTTTAAACATTAGTTTTTTTTTGTTTTTTGCTTTTTACCCCTGAAATATTACGAACAAACAATTTTCTAGCTCATAATGGTGGGTACTTTGGCAGACAATTTGTCACTATTTTATTAAGATTCTTGAATATGCCAGAAATGACTATTTGAGCTACTGCTGTTGGTAATCTGATATCTTGCAGTGTGATGTATTGCTAATATCTTTTAGTTCATTTGCTACTCATCTATTGTTGTGTAGCTTGTACAGTTTATCTTTGTTATGCTACCCTTGTGTTTTTCTTAACCTCCTTTTGGTTATAATTAATGTTTATGCTCTTATTGTGATTTATTTGTCAATTTGTACACTTATATGTGTTATGGAAATTTTATTTTTGTGTTTCTGTTGAAATGTTTCTTTTAACTGCTATTGTTCGTAGTATTGCTCAGTTTAACAAAATTGAATTCCAAGGCTCTATCTATTCTTTCATTCAATCAAATCTACTGCTGCAGTGAGGAAATAACTTACGTGGATTATTATGGCATAGCCAGTGATTCTTGGGTTGAGCACTGAATTTTGGATTTTGATGCAGGTAATGAAGCTCTTGCCCATGGGCAAGAAGAACATTCTGTACATAACACTTTATGGATCTGTGGTTAGTTATTTTGTCGCATGACTCGCATCATACCTGGAATTTTCAATTTCATTTTTTATATGTTAAAATTCTGTCATTTCCCACCTTCTCTTCTGTGTACTTTTTCAGCTTGGGGTTGGTTCTTATATTGCCAACTATTTTTCAACCGTGGTCAGTTCCATTCTTGTGAGTTTTGGGCTGAGCGAAGAGATGTATAATCCTGTAAGTCATATTCTATTGATGTTTCTTTTATATTGGAAAGTTGTACTGTGTCCTTGTTGGATACCACAGGAAAGCTTTTGATGCATTCTATTTGTTTACTTTATTGTTAGTGTTGCCAAATTCTTTTGACTTTGAGCTTGTGGTACTCAGAATTGAGTCCTTTTGTTGCTTAGAAATTTTTTCATATTGACATAGAGGTCTCTCCTTTATATGATACACTCATTTCCTACATCAGGTTGTTTAACCTTTTTCTAACATTCCCCACAACCACCTTCCTTATGACTAATGTCTTCCTCGTGGTATCACCTATACTTGTTGAAATGGAATTTCCTTATTAGATTTATATGTATCCGAATGGCATACACTAAGTAGCGAAATAGGTTACTCTAACTCTAAGTGGGGACTGCAGAATTGGTGCTTTCTATCTACAGTCCAACTAATTTTAATGAGAGTTTAAACGTGGAAAGCATCTTTCTGATGGCAGATTGAACCTGTTTCTTTGTAACATTGGCAGAGCAAGACCTGAGACAGGTCCATGAGAATGAGTTTTGTGTCTGAATCTGTATAGGGGCTGATTTGATCATCAATATTTGAAGAGGCAAGAAACTGGTGGTGAAGGAAGGTTAGATGTAGTTTGTAAGGCTAATTTAATGAAAAATTCCATATGCTTTCACACATTTTAATCGTAGATAACTTGATATGTTTCACATTAGTGATAAATAACTTTTCTTCTTACTCTTTTTTACCACACTGTACGTAAGAATGATCAAAATGTCCTCATCCTTCTTTGCATTATGATCTAGAAAAACAAAAGTGATAACTAGGAATGTAGGGGAGGAGATTTTGATGGTTTGTTGGTTTATCTAAAAATACTACAACAACAACAACAACAAAGCCTTTTTCCCAACTAGTTGGGGTCGGCTACATGAATTCTGGTTTTCCATTCTGGTCGGTTTAGCACAATATCTTCTGTTGGGTCACAAGCTATCATATATTTTTTCACCGTTTTCACCCAAGTTAGTTTAGGTCTTCCTCTACCCCTAACTCTACTCTCAATACTTATCAAATCACTCTTTCTAACGGGGGCACTACTAGGTCTACGTGGAACATGTCTAAACCACCTGAGGCTATTCTCTCTTAACTTATCTTGGATTGGAGTTACCTTTAGCATGTCTCGTAGATGCTCGTTTCTAATTCTATCCTTCATTGTTTTACCACACATTCATCTTAGCATCTTGATGTAAAACTAACCCTAAAATAGAGAATTTTCAAGATTCTTAATGGATTAATTTTACCAACACGTAGTGCGGATCAAAGTTAGATATTTTAAACAATTAATCGGTTTGATGGATTTTCAAGAACTGAATCACATTAACAATCCCAATTAATAATTCAATTCTATAATCATTAATTAAATTCCTAAGTGTTATTAGCAAATAAAAGATTCAATATTGATTCGTACTCTAATCAAGCAAGTGGAACACTCAATCTCAATTATTTTTGTGGACGACAGACAAATCAGATAATATAATAGATAATAGAGAAGCAGAACACAAATATTTAAAAGTTGGAAAGAGTATACCGAGGGTTCGAAGAATTCAGCGTAGATCTCGGAAGAGCACAACAATAGCAACAACTTCAAGAGCAACGACAGCAAGCGGATCTGGGCTGGTGTCGGCGCTCGGAAGGAGCACAGGGAGAGACCGGGGGTTCGTCTGGCTGGCTGACGCTGAGGTGCAGGTGACAGAGGGAGAGAGGCGAGCGGAAGGGAAGGATGAGTGTCGACTGAAGTGGGTCGCAAGGCGTCGAGTAGCTGAGCGACGGGGCTGGCGCTTAACAGGGCGAGGAGAAGACGGGATGGGGAATTGACGACGGGGGCTGTTGACGTGGCTAGGCGACGCGACTGGAGGAAGAGGGGGAGGGGAAGACGAAGTGGGAAGCGGTTGTGTTGGCGAGGTCGGAGGTTGACGGAGGGTGGCTTGACGGAGAAGGCGACGGGGGTTTGGGGCGAAGAGGCGACGGGGATCTGGGGCGAGGTGGAGGAAGAGGATCGGGAGATGGGTTTCGAAAGGATGGCTAGGGTTTTTTTGAGAATGGGGTAGATGACGATGACGACGGCTGGGTTGTTTAGGTGTATGATTTTGGGATTTGGGAAATTAGGGTTAGGGATTTGTATTTGGGGTAGATTTTAGAGTTAATCACTAACCCTAAAATTATACTAGGATTTATCACAAATCCTAATAATTGTATCTCAATTGTATCACACAAAAAGAGACGAGAAGAGCAAAACTCAGCACAATAATTTTTAATCAAGAGTGGCATATCTTTCTCATTAATCTCAAGGCCTATATATAGGCTCAAAACAAATCAAGATACAAATCTCAGAATATTCTCAAAATCTCACAAATATTCTAATGCATAAAAAAAGATTACATATGACTATAATTGCCAAAAACAAATATGGTACTGAAATAAAATCCTAAACTAAATAAAATTGATATCCTCATCATTCTCTTCGGGTGGGAGAGAGCTCGACCTAGTCGAGCCAAAACAAGCGATCCTATCATGGTGCACCAAAAGATCTAGATCCAGTTGCGGGAGCTCCTCATGATCACTGCAAGTGTCATCCGATTTCGGCCTGTTCTTCCACCTCACCAAATACTTTGTGCATACCACCATCTCTTGTAGAGATTATCAGATCATCTAAAATATTATTCAATTTTTTGTCGGTGGGTAAATTGTATCAGGTAGAGGGGTAAATGTGGGAATCTCACCATTAGGTTGCAGGATGGGCTCATCTATAAGAAATTTCTATGGTTGAATTTTGAACCTTCATAGAGTATTAGATCCTCAATATTGATAGTCTTACTTATGCCAAAGCCTCCAGGAAGGTCAACGACATATGTATTATCATTGATTGTCTGTAGAATCTTAAATGGGCCTGCAGCACGTATGTTCAAGTTCTTAAAGGGTCCAACAGGAAATCGTTCCGGATGAATCCGAACCATCATCTCGTCACCAATATCAAAAGCTAAAAATTTCCTTCTAGTATCTGCTATTAACTTGTAGTTAAAATTATTCTCATTAAGTTTCTTGGAAATTTCACTATGCAAGTCATAAATGTGATATGCAAATGTGGGTGCAGACTCTGTGACTCTAGGATGTTCTAACACATGGATAAAATCTATAGGCTGCCAAGTGACTTGGGATGGGATGAGTGACTTAGGTACACTCAATGGAGGTGACTGGACAGACTGAATATAATTGAGAGACTGGTCATCCTCTTTTTTATCAAAGTCATCACTTACATTTGGTTTATAGGTAAACTCAGTATCGGGCTCATCAGCGATGACTGCGGTATCCTCTACTATATTGATCCTACTTGGGCTGGGGCAGTTGCCAGCAACATGGCCGTATCTGATGTTAAACTAACCCTAAATAGAGAATTTTCAAGAATCTTAAAGGATTAATTTTACCAACATGTCAGTGCGGATCAAAGTTGGGAATTTTAACAGTTAACAGGTTTGATGGGTTTTCCAAGAATTGAATTAAGTGTCACAAACCCAATTAATAATTCAGTTCTAACAATCAATAATTAAATTCCTAAGCGTTCTTAGCAAGTAAAAGATTCAATACTGATTTGTACTCTAATTAGGCAAGTGGAACGCTCAATCTCAATATTTGTGGTCGACAGTTAAATTGAATAATATAATAGTGATGATAAAGTAGTTTAACACAAATATTTGAGAATTGGAAAGAGTATACCGATGGTTCGAAGAACACAGCGTAGATCTCAGGTTGAACACGAAGAGCACAATGATCAGCAACAATAGTAAGAGAAAGATAGCAGCAACAAGTCAGCAATGGCAGCAACCAAGAGAGGGGGCGGTTGAGTAGGGTTAGGGTTTGATTTCGTGATTTGGGAAATTAGGGTTAGGGATTTTGAGGATTAGGGTTTGGCTTAATTTTATTTGGGGATTTTAATTTGGGGGTAGATTTTAGAGTTAATCACTAATTCTAAAATTGTATTAGGATTTATCACAAACCCTAATTAATTGAATTTCAATTGTATCACACAAAGGAGACGATGAAGAGCAAAACTCAATACAATAATTTTTTAATCAATAATGGCATACCTTCTCATTAATCTCAAGGCCTATAAATAGGCTCAAAATACATCTTGTCTTGATACAAATATCAAAATATTCTCAAAATCTAAAAAATATAAAAAAGATCACATATGGCTATAATTGCCAAAAAAAATGGTACTAAAATAAAATCCTAAACTAAACAGGAAAGATGTGCTCATCATTCTCTTCGGGTGGGAGAGAGCTCGACACAGTCGAGTCAAAACCAGTGATCCTATCATGGTGCTCCAAAAGATCTGGATCCAGTTGCGGGAGCCCCTCACGATCACTGTAAGTGTCATCCGACTTCGACTTGTTTTTCCACCTCACCAAATACTTGTGCATACCACCATCTCTTGTGGAGATTATCTGATCATCTAAAATATTATTCAATTCTTCTGTCGGTGGGTGAATAGTATCAGGTAAAGGGGTAAATGTGGGAATCTCACCATTAGGCTGCAGGGTCGGCTCATCTATAAAAAAATTTCTAGGGTTGAATTTAGAACCTTCATAAAGTACTAGATCCTCAATATTGAAAGTCTTATGCCAAAACCTTCAGGAAGGTCAACGACATTGGTACTATCATTGATTGCATGTAGAATCTTAAATGGGCCTGCAGCACGTATGTTCAAGTTCTTAACGGGTTCAACAGGAAACCGTTCCGGATGAATCCGAACCATCACCTCGTCATCAATATCAAAAGTTATAAATTTTCTTCCAATATCTGCTATTAACTTGTAGTTAAAATTATTCTCATTAAGTTCCTTGAAAATTACTTTATGCAAGCATGAATATTATATGCAAATGTGGGTGCAGACTCTGTAACTTTGTGATGTTCTAACATAGGGGTAAAATCGATGGGTTGCCAAGTGACTTGGGAAGGAATGGGTGACTCAGGTATACTCAATGGAGGTGACTGGACAGGCTGAATACAATTGAGAGACTGGTCATCCTCTTTTTCATCAAAGTCATCACTTATATTAGGTTCATAGGTAAACTCATTGTCGGGCTCATCAGCGATGACTGCGGTACCCTCTACTATATTGATGCTACTTGGGCTGGGACAGTTGCCAACAACATGGCCATATCCCTTACATTTATAACACTTAGTGAGAGGATCAATCTTAGAATAGTCTCTTTCAGTGTTCTTATCCGTGTTGTCATTTCTATGTGAATAGGAATTTGAAGTATATTTATTTGGGTAAGACTTGTTAGGGTACTGAGGAGAGGAGTGCTCAGTTCTAGAGGGATCAGGAAGATTCATTCTAGAGGAATGATCCATCGAATCGCTGGACTTGTAATGGAAACTAGCTTTTAGGGAATCCATATCGAGGGCTAGGGCGTAGGCTGCCGTTATTGAGTCCACATTTCTATGAATTAGCTCGTTCCTCAGATCGGCTCGTAATCCAGTCCTGAACCTAGAAAGAGTTTGTTCTTCACTCTCTTTACCTAAAGCATTGCACCGAATAAGGAAGTCATCAAATTTATCAACATATTCTTGTGTGGATTTACTTCCTTGATAAAGTTGGTTTCATGAATCTAGCAATCGGGTATGGAACGATAACGGTACATATCTCTCAGTGAGCTTCTCTTTAATGGCTTCCCAAGTGGCTATGGGTGCCAGGCCTTGGGCTCTGCGGGCATGTTCAAGATTGGTCCAGTGTTGTTGAGTTTTACCCATCAATTTCATAGTGGCAAATTTAACTTTAAGGGCTTCGCTCATGTCAAACCACACAAAGTAGTGGTCCATGACACGGTTCCAATCGAGGTAAGCTTGGGGTTTCATGTGGCCTTCAAACTGGGGAACGTCAGTCTTAATGTTCTTATATTGTTTGTCAGGGTCACGTTCTTGACGTTGATTGTCACGAACATTCTGACGATTGGCATGAAGCTCAGGGACAATGGTTTGATTTAACTCCACTTTCTCAAGCCTCTGATTGATATTGGCAAGAGTTGCTTGGATGACAGCTAGGGTAGCGGAGATATCAGGGTTGTCCATTTCAGGTTAGGGAAGTCTAGGGTTCCTAATTGGGTGTTTTGGAAGAGATAAGAAAGGCTCTTCAGGATCTGTGATGGTGCTGCGAAGACGCATTCACCAAAAGTGGAAACTAGGGGTCGTGTGTCCTAATTTTTTTATTTTATTTTATTTTTATTTTAATTTTTTTTAAATTAATTTGAAATGACCTAAAATAAAAGAAAGAAAAATAAAAGACTACACAATTTTAAATGAATGCAAAATTGATCCCTACGATGCAAGAACTAGGGTTTTAAGAACCTTCGCTCTGATACCAAAATGATGTAAAACTAACCCTAAATAAAGAATTTCCAAGAATCTTAAAGGATTAATTTTACCAATATGTCAGTGCAGATCAAAGTAGGGAATTTTAACAGTTAACAGGTTTGATGGGTTTTCCAAGAATTGAATTAAGTGTCACAAACCCAATTAATAATTCAGTTCTAACAATCAATAATTAAATTCCTAAGCGTTCTTAGCAAGTAAAAGATTCAATACTGATTTGTACTCTAATTAGGCAAGTGGAACGCTCAATCTCAATATTTGTGGTCGACAGTTAAATTGAATAATATAATAGTGATGATAAAGTAGTTTAACACAAATATTTGAGAATTGGAAAGAGTATACCGATGGTTCGAAGAACACAGCGTAGATCTCAGGTTGAACACGAAGAGCACAATGATCAGCAACAATAGTAAGAGAAAGATAGCAGCAACAAGTCAGCAATGGCAGCAACCAAGAGAGGGGGCGGTTGAGTAGGGTTAGGGTTTGATTTCGTGATTTGGGAAATTAGGGTTAGGGATTTTGAGGATTAGGGTTTGGCTTAATTTTATTTGAGGATTTTAATTTGGAGGTAGATTTTAGAGTTAATCACTAATTCTAAAATTGTATTAGGATTTATCACAAACCCTAATTAATTGAATTTCAATTGTATCACACAAAGGAGACGATGAAGAGCAAAACTCAACACAATAATTTTTTTAATTAATAATGACATACTTTCTTATTAATCTCAAGGCCTATAAATAGGCTCAAAATACATCTTGATACAAATCCCAAAATATTATCAAAATCTAAAAAACACAAAAAAGATCACATATGGCTATAATTGCCAGAAACAGAAAGAAACTGAAATAAAATTCTAAACTAAATAGGAAAGATGTCCTCATCAGTATCCCTTACATTTATAGCACTTAGTGAGAGGATCAATCTTAGAATAGTCTTTTTCAGTGTTCTTACCCGTGTTGTCATTTCTAAGTGGATAGGAATTTGAAGTATGTTTATTTGGGTAAGACTTGTTAGAGTACTGAGGAGAGAAGTGCTCAGGTCTAGAGGGATTAGAAGGATTCATTCTGGAGGAATGATCCATCGAATTGCTGGACTTGTAATGGGAACAGTGTAGTCGAAGGCATAAGGCGCAAGTAATTTCAATTCCTTGTAAAAAGCCTGAGGCGCAAGGCGCAATTTGAGGCGCAAGCCTCAGTTAACCGAGGCGCACTATTACTTTTTGGAATTTTTAAAATTTATAAATTAGATTATATAAACAAAATAACATCATAGCAACAAAATATATTATACAATGAACATATACTTAAAAAGTAAGGTATGGAAGACGTACTTTGTAAATATAACTTGGAAGTGTAACCGTGTAACGGTGTAAGTGTAATTTGTAAGTTGTAACTGTGTAAGTTATAATTTTTGTACATTCAACAATTTTTGTTGTTGTTGACAATATCACAGTGCAGTATTAGTATTACAATATTACAGAGTATTACAATATTACAATTAAATATTAAGTATATTCAAGTATTCAACAATTAATTATTACATCAAGTTTCATTTAAATAGCCTAATAAAACAGTAAAGCAAAAGCAGCCTAATAAAGCAGTAAAGCAAAAGCATTGCATAACTTAAAAAGCAAGAATACTATTAAAAAAATAAAATAAAATAAAAAGAATAATTTAAATAATAAAAAAGAATATAAATATAAAACCTGTTAAAAGACTCAAAACTAAAAAAGAAAGAATACTTAATAAAGAAGGGAAAAAACAAGGAAAAAACAATGTTGAGGCGCGCCTTTCGTCGAGGCGTGCTCAGGCGCACGCCTCACCAGCGCTTCGAACAAGGGGTGCGCTTCAACTGAGGCTTGAGGCGCACCCTGGGATATCGGCGCCTGAGGCGCGCCTTCAACATCACTAAATGGGAACTTGCTTTAAGGGAATCCATATCGAAGACAAGAGCATAAGCTGCCGCTAATGGGTCCACATTTTTATAAATTAGCTCGTTCTTTAGATCGGCTCGTAATCCAGTCCTGAACCTAAAGAGAGTTTGTTCTTCACTCTCTTTACCTAAAGCATTCACCGAAAAAGGAAGTCTTCAAATTTATCAACATATTCTTGTGTGGATTTACTTTCTTGATACAGTTAGTTCCACGAATCTAGTAATCGGGTGGGGAACGATAATGGTACATATCTCTCAGTGAGCTTCTCTTTCATGGCTTCCCAAGTGGTTATGGATGCCAGACCTCGACTTCTGCGGGCATGTTCAAGATTGGTCCAGTGTTATTGAACTTTATCCGCCAATTTCATAATGGCACATTTAACTTTCAGGGCTTTGCTCATGTCAAACTGCACAAAGTAGTGGTCCATCGCACAGATCCAATCAAGGTAAGCTTGGGGTTCCATGTGGCCTTCAAAATGGGGAACGTCAGCCTTAACATTTTTCTTATATTGTTCGTCAGGGTCACGTTCTTGACGTCGATCGTCACGAACATTTCCTTAAGGGATCTGACGATCAGCATGAAGCTCAAGGGCAATAGTTTGATTTAATTCCACTTTCTCAAGCCTCTGATTGATATTGACAAGAGTTGCTTGAATGACAGCTAGGTTAGCAGAAATATCAGAGTTGTCCATCTCAGTTCGGGAAGGTCTACGGTTCCTAATTGGGTGATTTGGAAGGGATAAGAAAGGCTCGCCAGGATCTGTAATGGTGCTGCGAAGACGCATTCACCAAAAGGGAAAAACTAGGGGTCGTGTGTGTACTAAGTGCATTTTAAAAAAAAATAAATCTGACGTGATCTAAAAAAACGAAATAAAATAAAATAAAAGACTCCAAAAGAATGCAAAAAAAATGCATAAATGATGCAAGAACTAGGGTTTTAAGAACCTTTGCTCTGATACCAAAATGATGTAAAATTAACCCTAAAATAGAGAATTTTCAAGATTCTTAATGGGTTAATTTTACCAACACGTAGTGCGGATCAAAGTTAGAATTTTTAAACAATTAATCGGTTTGATGGATTTTCAAGAACTGAATCACGTTAACAATCCCAATTAATAATTCAATTCTACAATCATTAATTAAATCCCTAAGTGTTATTAGTAAGTAAAAGATCCAATATTGATTCGTACTCTAGTCAAGCAAGTGGAACACTCAATCTCAATTATTTTTGTGGACGACAGGCAAATCAGATAATATAATAGATAATAGAGCAGTAGAACACAAATATTTGAAAGTTGGAAAGAGTATACCGAAGGTTCGAAGAACTCAGCGTAGAACTCGAAAGAGCATAGCAATGGCAGGAACAACGTCAAGAGCAACGACAGCAAGCGGATCTGGGCTGGTGTTGGCGCTCGGGAGGAGCACAGGGAGAGACCGGGGGTTCGTCTGGCTGGCTGACGTTGAGGTGCAGGTGACGGAGGGAGAGAGACGAGCGGAAGGGAAGGATGGGTGTCGACTGAAGTGGGTCGCAAGGCGTCGAGTAGCTGAGCGACGGGGCTGGTGCTCAACAGAGCGAGGAGAAGACGGGATGGGGAGTTGACGACGGGGGCTGTCGACGTGGCTAGGCGACGCGACAGGAGGAAAAGGGGGAGGGGGAGGGGAAGATGAAGATCGAAGCGGTTGTGTTGACGAGGTCGGAGGTTGAAGGAGGGTGGCTTGACGGAGAAGGCGACGGGGGTCTGGGGCGAAGAGGTGACGGGGGTCTGGGGCGAGGTGGAGGAGGAAGAGGATCGGGAGATGGGTTTCGGAAGGAGGGCTAGGTTTTTTTTTTGAGAATGGGGTAGATGAGGATGACGACGGCTGGGTTGTTTCGGTGTATGATTTTGGGATTTGGGCAATTAGGGTTAGATTTTAGAGTTAATCACTAACCCTAAAATTGTACTAGGATTTGTCACAAACCCTAATAATTGAATCTAATTGTATCACAAAAAAAAAGACGGAAAGAGCAAAACTCAACACAATAATTTTTAATCAAGAGTGACATATCTTTCTCATTAATCTCAAGGCCTATATATAGGCTCAAAACAAATCAAGATATAAATCTTAGAATATTCTCAAAATCCCAAAAATATTCTAATGCATAAAAAAAGATTACATATGGCTATAATTGCCAAAAACAAATATGGTACTGAAATAAAATCCTAAACTAAATAAAATTGATGTCCTCATCACATCCTCATCTCCGCTACACTCATTTTTTGGACATGTTTCTTTGTTGTCCAACACTTTGCTCTATACATCATTGCTGGTCTAATGGCCGACCTATAAATTTTTTTCAACTATAAAGGTATATGTTTGTCACACAAAACACCACTGACACTTCTCTACTTAAGCCACCCTGCTTGGATCTTATGTATAGCATCTTCACAAATCTCCCCATCTCTTTGTATAATCGAGCCTAAATATCGAAAACGGTCTCTCTTAGGTATCCCTTGGCCGTCAAGCTTTACTACTTTCTCAGTTGTGTTCCGAATATCACTAAAATTACACTCCATATACTCTGTTTTAGTTCTGCTTATCCTAAAGCTTATAGCTTTCAAAGTTTCTCCACACAATTTTAATTTAGCATGGACTCCTGCTCTAGTCTCGTCCACTAAAACGATGTCATCGACAAAAACTAAAAATAGTGAAAGTTAATTTGGGTTTTTAAAAAAAATGAATTTATAAATTTTGGGAAAAAGAAATAAGGGGACTGTGATACTGATGCTAGAGATGAAGATGATGATGCTAGAGATGATGGGAGGAAATTCTTGGGATGATCGTGGTGGTGGAATGGTAGGAGTTTCTGGGATGATTGTAGGAGTTTCTGGGATGATTATGGTGATGGGATGAAGGTTTTAAGATTATGGGAGGGGATTTTCATGGTAGTGATGGAGATGGTTGGTGAACTGAGGCTTGAAAGTGATAGTTGGGAGAAGCTTTTGGTGGGGATGATGGTGCTGAAGATAGGAGGTATGTATTGAGGGTCATCGTATGGTGAGATGGTTCTATGGTGATGGTGGGAAGGAGATTTTCGACATAATGTTGGTGTTGGGGAAGTTGAGGTTTTGAAGTTGGTGGTGGTACTAGCAGGGAGGATGTGGCATTGATGGAGGAAGAAAAAGAGTACGCTAAGGGTAGAAGAGTTTTTGATTTAGGTGAGAGTAAAATTGTGTACATGCAAACTTTATAGAATATTTCATCTATATCTCGCAATGATCTGGTGTATCTTCCCTTGCTGCGTAAGTCAAAGGAAACAATAGATAGAGCTAACATAGTCAAAGGAAACAATAGATAGAGCCAACATCTGGACCTCTAAATGTGGAGTTCAAAATGTGTATAATTTTAGCTTACCCTCTATCTAGTTTCCACCTTCCACCATTGTTAACATTAAATAGACTAGGATAAAAGAGAAGTTGGGAATTAGTGTGTCCTCACACGTGCTTTTACGTAAAATGAATTATATGCCAATTGCCACTGAGAATGGCAGAATGCTTAAATTTACAATACATCATATGTACATAATACATGCTTTACTTTATAAAATGGTACCCTCAATAATCCATATCACAGAAAATGGCAGTTTAAATTTACAATACATCATTTGTACATAATAGGTGGTTTACCCCATATATGTTTGTAAGGTAATTCATGAAATCACACCCTCAATAGTCCATGCATATCTTAATTTCTATCTTTCGTCTCATCCAAATAGAGAATCATGTTGATGAGGACATCTTTCCAGTTTAGGATTTTTATTTTATTTCCATTTTTTTTTCTTTCTGGCAATTATAGCCATATGTAATTTTTGTAATTTTTAGATTCTGAGAATATTTTGGAGACATGTTTCAAGATGTAATTGAGCCTATTTAAAGGCCCTGAGATGAATGAGAAAAGCATGCCATTATTGATTAAAAATTTGTGTTGAGTTTTTGCTCTTCCACTGTCTCCTTTGTGTGATACAACTGAGATACAAATTAGGGTTTGTGATAAATCCTAATCTAGTTTTAGAATTAGTGATTAATTCTAAAATTTATCCCCAATTAAAAATTCCCATAAATTTCCCCTAATCCCCAAATACAAAAACCCTAATCATATCCCACATACAGCCGCCACCTTCACCGTTATCTTCTTCTTCTCCCTTTCCTTTTCGTTTCCCAAAACCCTACCCGATCCCCATCCCGCACCCACTCCCGATCGAGATCACCAACTCCAAATCCCCCCTCGTCGTCAACCCCGAAATCCCCCTTCGCCGTCACTCCCGACCCTCGACCCATCACCGCCCTACCATTCACACCCACCACCACTACAGCCTCCACCCCTCTCCTCCTTCCTCCTCCAATCCCGAATCCCACCACAGTTCCCAAACCCATTAATCATCGCCCGCTGCCTCCCTCCCTCACCGTCGCCCCAGTTCCCTGACCCAGCGCCAGCCCTTGCCGCCGCCGCCGCCGCCGCCGCCGCCCCGCTCGCCGTCTCCCATCAGCGCCGACGGTCAGATCTGCCCACCACGTGGGCTTCGTTGCTGCCTTTGCTCGCTGCGTTGCTGAGATCCTAGTTGCTGCCCAACTCCGAGATCTCTATTGGTTTTCTTCACATTCGGTACTCTTTCCTTTATTAAGTATTTGTGTTTTACTGCCATATTATCTAGCATATTATCTAATTTGCCTGTCGACCACAAAATACTGAGATTGAGTGATCCACATGCTAGATTAGAGTACGAATCGGTATTGCACTTTTTACTTGCTTAAACACGTAGGGATTTACTTATTGATTAAGGTTGAATTATTAATTGGGATTGTTAGCATAATTCAGTTCTTGAAAATCCATCAAACCAATTAATTGTTTAAAATTCCTGACTTTAATTCGCGTAACGTGTTGGTAAAATTAACCCATTAAAATTCTTGGAAATTCTCTATTTTAGGGTTGGTTTTACATCATTTTGGTATCAGAGCAAAGGTTCTTAAAACCTTAGTTCTTGCATCGTAGGCATCATTTTTTGCATTCATTTAGTATCGTTTAGTCTTTTATTTATTTTATTTTATTTTAATTTTATTTTAGTTTAGTTCAGAATCATTAAAAAAAAAAAAGACACAACCCATAGTTTCCACTTTTGGTGAATGCGTCTTCGCAGCACCATCACAGACCCTGAAGAGCCTTTCCTAGCCCTTCCCAATCACCCAATTAGGAACCCTAGACTTCCCAGACCTGAAATGGACAATCCTGATATCTCCGATACCCTAGCTGCCATCCAAGCAACTCTTGCCAATATCAATTAGAGGCTTGAGAAAGTGGAGCTAAATCAAACAATTGTCCCTGAGCTTCATGGCCATCGTCAGATCCCTCAAGGGAATATTCATGACGATCGACGTCAAGAACGTGACCCTGACGAACAATATAAAAAGAACGTTAAGGCTGACGTTCCCCAATTTGAAGGCCACATGGAACCCCAAGCTTACCTCGATTGGGTCCGTGCCATGGACCACTACTTTGTGTGGTTCGATATGAGCGAAGCCCTTAAAGTTAAATTTGCCACTATGAAATTAACGGGTAAAGCTCAACAACATTGGACCAATCTTGAACATGCCCGCAGAGGCCGAGGCCTGGCACCCATAGCCACTTGGGAGGCCATGAAAGAGAAGCTCACTGAGAGATATGTACCGTTCGTTCCACACCCGATTGCTAGATTCGTGGAACCTATTGTATCAAGGAAGTAAATCCACACAAGAATATGTGGATAAATTCGATGACTTCCTTATTTGGTGCAATGCATTAGGTAAAGAGAGTGAAGAACAAACTCTCTCTAGGTTCCGAGCTGGACTACGAGCTGACCTTAGGAACGAGCTAATCTATAGAAATGTGGACTCAATAGCGGCAGTCTATGCCCTAGTCCTCGATATGGATTCCCTTAAAGCTAGTTCCCATTACAATTCCAGCGATTCAATGGATCATTCCTCTAGAATGAGTCCTTCTGACCCCTCTAGACCTGAGAACTCCTCTCCTCAGTACCCTAACAAGTCTTACCCACATCAATATACTTCAAATTTCTATTCACATGGAAATGACAACACGGGTAAGAACACTGAAAGAGACTATTCTAAGATTGATCCTTTCACTAAGTGCTATAAATGTAAGGGATACGGTCATGTTGCTGGCAACTGTCCTAGTCCAAGTAGGATTAATATAGTAGAGGGTACCGCAGTCATCGCTGATTAGCCCGACAATGAGTTTACCTATGAATCTAATATAAGTGATGACTTTGATGAAAAAGAGGATGACCAGTCTCTCAATTGTATTCAGCCTATCCAGTCATCTCTATTGAGTATACCCGAGACACCCATTCCTTCCCAAGTCACTTGGCAACCCATAGATTCTACTCATGTATTAGAACATCACAAAGTCACAGAGTCTGCACCCACATTTGCATATAATATTCATGACTTGCATAGAGAAATTTCCAAGGAACTTAATGAGAATAATTTTAACTACAAGTTAATAGCAGATACTAGAAGGAAATTTATAACTTTTGATATTGGTGACGAAGTGAAGGTTCGGATTCATCCGGAACGGTTTCCTGTTGGACCCGTTAAGAACTTGAACATACGTGCTGCAGGCCCATTTAAGATTCTACATGCAATCAATAATAGTACCTATGTCGTTGACCTTCCTGAAGGTTTTGGCATAAGTAAAATTTTCAATATTGAGGATCTAGTACTTTATGAAGGCTCAAAATTCAACCCTAGAAATTTTCTTATAGATGAGCCTACTCTGCAGCCTAATGGTGAGATTCCCCCATTACCTCGACTACCAGATATTACTTACCCATCGACAGAAGAATTGGATAATATTTTAGATGATCAGATAATCTCTACTAGAGATGGTGGTATGCACAAGTATTTGGTAAGGTGGAAAAATAAGCCGAAGTCGGATGACACTTGCAGTGGTCGTGAGGGGCTCCCGCAACTGGATCCAGGTCTTTTGGAGCACGATGACATGATCACTGGTTTTGACTCGACTGGGTCGAGCTCTCTCCCACCCGGAGAGAATGATGAGGACATCTTTCCAGTTTAGGATTTTTATTTTATTTTCATTTTTTTTTTCTGGCAATTATAGCCATATGTAATTTTTGTAATTTTTAGATTCTGAGAATATTTTGGAGATATGTTTCAAGATGTAATTGAGCCTATTTAAAGGCCCTGAGATGAATGAGAAAAGCATGCCATTATTGATTAAAAATTTGTGTTGAGTTTTTGCTCTTCCACTGTCTCCTTTGTGTGATACAACTGAGATACAAATTAGGGTTTGTGATAAATCCTAATCTAGTTTTAGAATTAGTGATTAATTCTAAAATTTATCCCCAATTAAAAATCCCCATAAATTTCCCCTAATCCCCAAATACAAAAACCCTAATCATATCCCACATACAGCCGCCACCTTCACCGTTATCTTCTTCTCCCTTTCCTTTTCGTTTCCCAAAACCCTACCCGATCCCCATCCCGCACCCACTCCCGATCGAGATCACCAACTCCAAATCCCCCCTCGTCGTCAACCCCGAAATCCCCCTTCGCCGTCACTCCCGACCCTCGACCCATCACCGCCTTACCATTCACACCCACCACCACTACAGCCTCCACCCCTCTCCTCCTTCCTCCTCCAATCCCGAATCCCACCACAGTTCCCAAACCCATTAATCATCGCCCGTTGCCTCCCTCCCTCACCGTCGCCCCAGTTCCCTGACCCAGCGCCAGCCCTTGCCGCCGCCGCCGCCGCCGCCGCCGCCCCGCTCGCCGTCTCCCATCAGCGCCGACGGTCAGATCTGCCCACCACGTGGGCTTCGTTGCTGCCTTTGCTCGCTGCGTTGCTGAGATCCTAGTTGCTGCCCAACTCCGAGATCTCTATTGGTTTTCTTCACATTCGGTACTCTTTCCTTTATTAAGTATTTGTGTTTTACTGCCATATTATCTAGCATATTATCTAATTTGCCTGTCGACCACAAAATACTGAGATTGAGTGATCCACATGCTAGATTAGAGTACGAATCGGTATTGCACTTTTTACTTGCTTAAACACGTAGGGATTTACTTATTGATTAAGGTTGAATTATTAATTGGGATTGTTAGCATAATTCAGTTCTTGAAAATCCATCAAACCAATTAATTGTTTAAAATTCCTGACTTTAATCCGCGTAACGTGTTGGTAAAATTAACCCATTAAAATTCTTGGAAATTCTCTATTTTAGGGTTGGTTTTACATCACATGTTGAAATCTTTAAATGTCATAAAGAATTAGGTCTTTAAAATTGTTTCTTTCCTTCTTGTTTGTACTTCAAACATTTGTGACCCTTTGCATCATGTTGTATATTTCTGATCTGCTTTATGTTCTGTATGGCCTCCATATCCACCCTAACCAGTACCCAATGTTAAGGAGAGAATTGAATCCAATTTCTTCTTTCTTTCCATTCATTTTCGTGCTTTCAATATATTTTTTATTTTAATGCCTTTTTGCGTTAAGTTGGACTCCCATATTTTGGACTTTCTTCATTGTCAGTTACAATTGTACATCTGGATGTTGTTCTTCAAATTGTTTTGGTTTGTGCACCTAAAAGTGCAATACTAGTTGTAAGTATGTAAATAGACTTCCTAGTTGTTTTATTTACCCAAGAATCATCATGTTAGATTGGATCAAGGTCAGAGGGTGAAGATTTGAGTTCTAAGTTCTAACCATATTGCTCTCACAGCCTGGCTTCTCAATTTAGACTCTGAGCATCATTTTTTGTAATGAGGTATAATAAGCTTGGTAGTTAAGCTTTGACCTCGACCATATAATCTCAAAGGAGCCATTGCCATTTATGTTAACCTCTCTTGTTGAGAAGGATAGATGCGGTTTGTCAATTATCATCATTTACATGGGAGTTGAATGTGTGTTCCATTGGGCTGATTAGCTTTCCATTAGACATTGGATGCATATTTAATATCTATATACTGTGAACCATCTGCACTTGTGCAGATTGATTGATGTAGCCAACGGCTGCCAATATTCTCCACCACACAGACTAGATGATTGCACCTGGCTTTTCAAATGCGAGTCTCCACCAAAAGGCCGCAGTAAACTCCAAAGAAGTCAAAAGCACATCTACGTGCAAGTCCATAGATTTATACTTTATGCATGTGCGATAGCAATTCATAGTTCGGTTGCGGTTAGGATAAAGTTTGTCTGTTTTTTCTAATTAAGGCAGAAGCTCATGATTTTTCTGATTAAGAATTTGCGATTTCAGTTAGGTTTAGTTAGAGTTAATTGGTTAGTTGGTTTGCTTTAGTATTTGTTTTTATTGTTTATTTGGAGCTAATAGTATCATAGGCTAGGCTGAAAGTTTGGACAGTGATAGGATATTTATTTGTTTATTTAAATAGTTGTTGCTTCTTCATCGTAACATTTTAGAGTTTATTGATAGGATATTTATTTGTTTATCTAAATAGTTGTTACTTCTTCATCGTAACATTTTAGAGTTTATTATTAAGTTCATAGATTTTTGAGATTATTTTGAGAACTAATTTGGCTTCTGCATAATTTTGTGAGAGTATCTTTTCTGAATTTTGTGCAATCTGATTCAAGTGTCCATTTTGGGTGCTTCATTCATGTAATCTATGGATAAACTCTTCCATAGTTTATTCATAGGCTTTGTTTGGTAATGCTCATGGAGAGCCCAAAAACACTTTTGAGGCCTAGAATTGTTTTTTATTGTAAAATAGGTGTTTGGTAAAATGTAATAAAATTATGTTGGGGTCAGAGTGCTTTTAAAAATTGTTCTTTTTTAAATTTTATCTCAGAAAACCTAATGAGATGTTTTTGGAATTTGGGAGAAGCGCTTTTTGCATCTTAAAATCTCAACAAAAAAGGATTTGACTCCAAAATATTATAGAAACGTATTTATATTTTTTCTAGCATCCTTCCTCCTTTCCAATCATTGCCCCCCTTATGTCCGTTCCACGTGTCATTACCAACTGTCAATAACTGCCACTATCCGATCAGTGGATCCGACCAGTAGATCATCATTTGCTTCGGTGGACCATAGCCCTCCCCAGTGCCTGCAACCTTTCGCTTCCCTTAAAAAGATCTCTGAGTGAATTCTAGATCAAGGTACAAAGCAACAAATTAGATAGCCCATTTGGTCAGACCTTGGTAGATTGAGCATTTTGAACCGCGCCTTTTCTCAAACCTTCCGCCAGTCATAATTGATTGAGATAGTTGATTCAAATTTTTTTTGGGAAGAGATAGTACGAAGTGATATTGCACATGATTTTACAATGTGATATGCTCGTATTTATAGATTGATAAAGCCAGCTCATTTGCATTTTCCATTATATTGTTAATATTAAAGATCCAAGATTTTCTCTCTTTTTCTAATTTTCAAACAAACAAGATGAACGTTTGATCTGCTAATAGTGAAAAATCATTAATATTATAGTTATACTAGAAATGCTTATAATGGCAATTTTATGTAATTGAATGTAAAACTTTTTGTTTGGTAGAGTTTGTTAGAGCATCTCCAATCGTTTGCTATTTTGTCATTGATGTAAATCGTAATCCTAAATAGAGAATTTTCAAGAATTTTAAAGGATTAATTTTACCAACATGTAATGCGGATCAAGTTAGAAATTAAAACAGTTAATCGGTTCGATGGATTTTCAAGAATTGAATTATGTTTAACAGGCCCAATTAACAATTCAGTTCTAACAATCAATTATTATATCTCTAAGCGTTCTAGCAAGTAAAGGATGCAATATTGATTCGTACTCTAATTAGCAAGTAGAAACGCTCACTCTCAATATTTGTGGACGATAGATAAATCGAGTAATATAATAGAGATGATAAGGTAGTAACACAAATATTTGAGAAGTGGAAAGAGTTTACCTGGTTCGTAGACCGTGATGCAATGTGTTAGATTTGAGTAGCAGATGGCACTTGAGTTGCTGTGTTGGCCTCAGGGGTGACACAGGCAGCAAGGAGAGGGCAGTGGCAGTAGGCTGCAGTCAGGGAGTTACGGGATCGGGGTAGCAAGCATCGACGACTATCGACGGGGTGCTGCTGTGGTGTGTGGCGGCGAGAGGAGGACAGTTGGAGGTGGTGCTTGGGGATGAGGGCAGGAGGGCTCAGGTGTTGGCGGTGCAGCGGGAGGAGCGGCGACTGTGAGGATTTCGGGGATGGGAAGCGATGGTGAGGTGGCCGGGGTGCAGGCGGAAGGTGGTCGTGAGGCTGCGAGCGATGGTGGGTAGCGGGGTTCGGGTGCAGGCGAGGAGAATGGCAGCGAGGCAGGAGGTCGGGGATGGGTTTTGGGAAGGAGATGACAAAGAAGAAGGGAAGAGGGGTTAGGCGGCTGAAAGAGGTGATTAGAAGTAGGTTTAATTAATTAGGGTTAGGATTTTTAAGTTGGAAATTTGAGGGTAGTTTTAGAGTTTATCACAAACCCTAAAATTTTATTAGGATTTATCACAAACCCTAATAATTCTCTCAATTGTATCACACAAAAGAAGAGGGATGAAGAGCAATAACTCAAAACACAATATTTTTTTATATCAAGAATAGCATAACTTCTTATTAATCTCAAGGCCTATATATAGGCTCAAAACAAATCTTGATACAAATCTCAAAATATTCTAAAATGTCAAAAATATTCTAATGCATAAAAGAAAAGGGTGCAAATTGTAAAACTACTACATAGGGCTAAATCTCAAAATAAACTAGACAAAATTGATGTCCTCATCAGCGATTTTGGCAAAAAGTTTGGCAAAATAGCGCTACAATCGTTTGCTATTTTGCCAAATATTAGCAAACGAGGAACACTAACGTCTCAAATTTGAGAAACAAATTTGGCAATTGTTAAATATAGTAGACGATACATCATGTTTCGTCTCAATTTTTTGAATTTTTTTTGAGGAATCGGACGCATCATCTTGTTCCGTCTTTAGGATTTTTTTAAAAAAAACATAGAAACTATTTGACGGTACATGATGTACCGTCCCCAAAAAAATAAAATTAGAAAATAAAATGAAGAGCACGGACACAACATGTTGTCCCGTCCGAAGCAATTTTAGCCCGATGCTTGGTTTAAGACATTAATCTCATGATTAATGTCTTAATCTAGCACTTTTAGGGTATAATTTAATATTTAATTTAATTAATCATGCTAACTTAATAACTAATACCTAATTTAATAATCTTATAAACATTAAAAAAAAAATCCAGACATGTTCCGTTCGATCATCCCTTTTTTCCCCCTCAAATTATAGGAAACGACGACTGCAGCGAAACACTCTATTTGCCATTTGCTATTTTGCCAAATTGGCAAAATAGCAAAAACGATTGGAGATGCTCGTAAAATAGATAAGTTAATATTTCGATAGAAAATTTTAATGGTAGATAGCACTATTCTTACATCCTCACAACAGTTTATAAAGTATATATTACCAAACAGTTAGTGATCGAACAATACTTTTGTACTTTCATACAACATTTTTACGGTGCTGTTTACAAACACTCGTGCTCATAAAAAAAACATCTGCTCACAATGCTATTGCTCAGAACACTTTTTGCTCACAATTTTGACTAACATTATTAGAGAGCCTTAATTTGTATTTGCATTTAATCTGTCATCACCAAAGCTTTTGATTGCTAGGTGGATGTTTGCTTGTTTTTTTTTCCAGCAACATTTTTATCCATTAAGTACAAATCTTCCTCATTTAACTTATTTTTTCTTTTTTTTAAAAACTTTTTTTATCTACAGGTTTCTGTCTTTCTTCTGGTAGGCATAGTTCTAACTGGAGCTGCTCTGGGGTATTGGATTGTGCGAAAATATGTCCTTTCTGACAATGGAAGTGTACATGCAGGCATATCCTTATTTGTGAAATGGGCTTTGCGTGTTCTTGCTGTTGTATTTGTTCTCCTGGTATGTTCCATTGTTTTTGTATGAGCCATTTGTGAATACTTCATTTTTCCGCCTTGTTAAGAGCCTTTTGCTCACAATGTTCTTTTTTGTGTTGAATGTGCGTGTTAAACAAACTTGCCAAATAAATAATTAGTTCAATATCCTTAGGCTTTGATTTGGGAAATTCAGATGTTCAATCATTGCATGTTCTTGCATCCTGCAACCTATATGAGCATTGACGGTAGCAATTCATAGTTGAAACTATGTCCTTAGTTGGTTGCAACGTTGCATAGTGGCAAAAAAAAAAACACCGAAGTGGTGCAGAATAGCACAAGATCATTGTTGCTATTCACTAACTTGAAAATAGTGTATGCTACGCTATACTATTTAAATTGCATCGTTAGCCTACACTAGTCAGCTGATGAACATTAATTTAATATATAATTCTGATTGATAAATCTGGTCTAATTTTGAACTCAGAATTTACGGGAAAACAAGTTGGAATTCGATTTATGGGCTAAACTAACGAGGGGAATCTATAGCTTGCATATTCATGTTCATTGAATATATTAATTTAAGCACAGAGGAAGTAAGACAAATGTTCACGTCTATACTCTAATTTCAAAAGGAAATAACACGTTCAATTCAAAGTATGAGTTCCATTCTTTGTATTCTTAGTTTAAAGTGGACCTAAAGAGATAAGAATATGTATTTATATTTATTAGCTCCTACGTGAACATTCTGTTCTTGAGCTATTTGGTTGCAATGTCTGCTTAAATTCTTGAGCTTATTTTCTGTCCCATTTCTTGTTATTACACTCTAAAAGTTATGTTATTCTTAACATTTTTTTTGGCATCCTACTTTTCAGAGCTCTCAAGATCATCTTTTGCCTGTGGTTGCATTGGTTATTTGGTGTATATCCTCTCTTGTCATGTCAAAGTTGTTGGCGAATCGTGAAAGGTTGTAAGTTTCATATGCATATACTTCTATGATTTTTTCTTTGTCTTACATACTAATTATCTTCTCCTTTATTTTTTCAATTAGGTTACACAGACATCCAAGAAACAGAAATTTGTGGCTGCAAAACAGAGGGCAAACATCTACAAGTATCCAACGTGCTGAATTCTTGACGCGACCATCTTTTCGGCGAGGTGCTGGTGTTTCGCGAAGTCCAAATAGTCCATATGCTTCTTTGCCCAACCCACGCCTAAGAGGTAAAGAATTGATTTTATATAGCTTTCATAATTAGTTGATTGTTATTACTGGTGAATACACAGTTAGGAGTAGCTCTTTATCTTTAAAATATTTGTTTTGGACACTGACAGCAAGGTTCTGATTGTGCTTCTTGTAGTCTTAAAGGTAATAATGTTAGATTCATGGCTTTAGTGATTTTTTCCCGGTAAAGGTAAGAAAATGCAGGGTAAGATAAACTTCAAATTATTTTTAAAGAATCAGAGAGAAGAATATGTATTGTGCTCCCTCCCCGAAGTGCTTTGTGAACATTCCCACTCTGAAAATTCATTAGAAATAGGGGTGGCCATTGACCCAAGCCCGACCGGAGTCCGAAGAGTCCGACCTACTTTTGGGCAGGCTTGCGCCATAATAATGTGATATCTAACCGGGCTTGGTTTTAGCTTTGGACCGGATTTGGGTTTAAAATACCCATGGGCCGGTATACCCAATGTATATTAGTTTTTTCCTAGATGTAAAAGGCTAATAATTTTCCATGGAGCTATCAATTATGTTATCCATTAACTATTATTAAATACAAGTCTTCTTTTTTTGACACCTAAATTACATTCTAAAATCCTTTAACTAGTATTCGATACAATTCTTCTTTTTTCACGAGTCTTGCCCCCCTCGTAATGCTAATTAATTCGTAGAATTATATATATATATATATATATATATATATATATATATATATATATATATATATATAAAGTAAAAGGATCCTAGAGGTTGGACCTTCTAGAAAAAGTCTTAGAGGGAGGCTGATGTGGCATGCATTTTTTTGTTGGGAAAACTACATTTTACAATATTGCCTGATTAAATGGAGGGGGTATTATACAAAGTTGGTGGTCCTAACCTATAAATGCATGCCACATCAGCTTCCCTTGAGGATCCTTTTACTATATATATATATATATAGGAAAATCTTCTATTGTGCGCTACCCCTCCGTGTGCACTCGTGTGCACTCGGCCTTCCCACCTTCGTATCGACGATCCAAACCGTTCACATTGATCTACACATCTAAATTAGTCCAAATATGTAAAATCAAATCATTTGAAATTCATTTGCCCATCCATCATATGACTATAAAAAACAATGTTTTTCAGCCATACAATTTTGTAACACTTCAATGGATGGGCAAATAAATTTCAAATGATTTAATTTTACATATTTAGACTAATTTAGATGTGTAGATCAATGTGAACGGTTCGGATCGTCGATACGAAGGCGGGAAGGCCGAGTGCACACGTCGTGTACACCATAGGTGGTGCACAATGGAAGACTTCCCTATATATATATATATATGGGGATCTTCGGTTGCAAATGCAGTGCAGCATGCAAACGCGTTCAAACCACTGCAGCCAGGCTTCATAGGGCGTTTGAACGCAACAGTTGTTTGCAACTGAATATCCCTTCATATATATATATATATATATATATATATATGTTCAATAAGAAAGTGTGTTATGAAGAGTCAGATTTTGGTCTGAGCCTAACCAAGTTATCTTATATTTAGGCTTGGGCGTATATCAAGTCTGATTAATATATGGGCCGGGCTTGGACTCTTGAAATTTAAATGGACTCGGACCCGGGTTTTCATGAGTCTGACCCGAACCTAATTAGAAAAGTTTTCTTTCAAATGAAAAAAACATAACCATCTTCCCGAGAAATTTTAAAAGTTGCAAATTAAATGAATTAATCGCTTGGTTGAACTGCTTATGCCAATGTCTTGAAAGAAAAGGTTAAGTTAGAAAATAGGAAAAAAAATGGAAAAATGTATTTTTGTGTGTAAAAGGAGTAAATTATAATCAAGTGAAACTATAAACAAGTGTGATGAACTGAAAGAAAAACAAGTTAACAGCGGGGAAGGAAAGAAGCTATTAGAAAGATGTTAAAAACATAATTGAGAAGAAATAAGTAAAGACTAGATTATTTGGGATGTCCTTGGTCTTGAAGGTCAAACATCTCCCTCCTATGTTTCCTTCCTCAACTTTGATAAGTAGGGATAGCAAACGGGCCGATTCAGCCCAAAACCTAAGCAATCTAAATCCCCAATTATGCCTGATTAATCCCCAATTAATCGCTAATTGGAGGCTAAACAATTATTTTTTTTAGCGATTGATAATATTTCAATAGTTAGCGATTTAATCCGGAATAATCAGCCCATTAGTGGTTAATCGGCCGATTTTAAGTGACCGATTAACCGATTAAATCTCCTCTAATTTTCGTGATCGTTTGCATTATTTAGGCTTAATCCATCCCAAATTCAAAATTCAAACCCCTTCTGGTCCTCGCGCAAACCCAAATCTGACATATCTCCGCTCTCTTTTTCCTCGTGCAAACCCAAACCCAAACCCAAACTGTTTCTCTTCTTCCTCAAGAAAACCTAAACTCGACCCGCCGTCGCTTTCCCTGTACCATCGCATACTTGACCCGGCCCGCATTTGCACCTCCTCTTGTTGCTTGCACTGCTCTTCCTCCACGATTATTTTTGTTTGTTGGAACCGACCAATAAACCCGACCCAACCCACATCTAGAATTCAAACTCAGTTCAAACCAAGTACCTTTTTTTGTAGAACTATATGTTCCTATTTGATCATCTCATAATAGTTTTTTGTTAGGTTTTAGAGTTGCTACATAACGAGGATATATCTTTTTTTAATTATATATATAACAATTTTTCCGATTTTATCCTCGATTATTTTCCGATTAACCGATTAATCACTAATCGCTCCTAGACCGATTAGTTCCAAAAATCGATTTTAACTGCCTAGCCCAAAACCGGACCAGGCCGGCCCGTTTTGTAGCTTGGACCGGACCAAACCGCTACTGTAGCGGTACGGTCTTTCCGTTTTGGGACCGCGTCCTGGTTGGATCTGGATCGCTAAGGCTTGGGACCCACCGGGTCGTGAATTGGATCAGTTTGGGCCGTAACTGGGTTGCCAGCAATATATCTATATATATGTCATTTTTACCCTTTCCAACGGCTATAAATGGCTAGTTAACTTTTTACAATAATAATTATTACTGATGTATTTTTTCAATATTACATGTTTTTTTTATTTTACATGTCAAGAGAAAATTACAATAATTCAAAAACTGGCCCAGACTGCGCCTTAGCTCGGAACCGGGGGATCAGGCTGGAGGGCCGGTCCGAGCTCGACTTCTTCCCCTTGGAACCAGACCGGCCCAGACAGGTTCTGACATGAACCAGCATGGTATAGTGTCTAGCCTGGCGGGCCGTGAACCAAACCGGCCAGCTAGACCCATTTGCCATCCTTGTAGATTAGTCTTGAGCCCCCTACAAGCTTAGATAAGTCTTCTCCCGTCTTCACCTCCCGCAGTGCTGGACCCAGAATTGTTACCGTGTGGGGTCAAGTTATAACAAAAAGGAAAAAAATTCAGACTAATACATATAACTTATATGTACTACATTAGCTTCCAACTTGTACGATGTTGTGGGAGGCTACTTGTTGTAACGACATCCATACAACAGGCCCAAGATTATAGCTATAAAAAAGTTATTTTAATCTTAAAATTTAAAAGGGTACATTTTGTTTGGAAATTTGTTGTCTTAACGAAACAAAGCATCTAAAGAAAATATAGTACAAATTTATTAAAAAAACAATGCAAGGAGATTAAACATATTTTTTAATAGAAACAATCTGCATTACAAAAAAAGGAAAGCAAGAACAACATGAGAAGAAAATTTTTCTCCCAACTTTTTCTAAAATCTAGTATTTATAATGTAAAATGTTCCTAGATAATTTTTTTTTTAAAGGGCATAAAAATGGTGAAGAACTCTAATGATAATTGTGCTAAAAATGAGGGTCTAATTTCAATTTTCACTTTATTTTGCATAGAGGATGACCTTTCTAATTCAAGAGGGTGGGGCCACTGGTACATTTTTCTCATTCTATGGCTTAATGAAAATGGGACCCATTATTTTTCAATTTATAGGGCTTTGAATGAAATCTGATCCCACAACTAACATACTCCTCCATGAACACCGCACACAACATCTTTCTTTCAATGGTTTAACATTTTTTGAAATGTTATGTATATGTCAGCCGACCCTAGTCCACTCTATGTGGGTTTGCCCTGACCCTGTCTCTCTTCTTTAATGACCCAAACTGTCCTCTCTTCTTCATGATCACATATCCCTCATTGCCACTTGCTGACACTAGATACTTGCCTTCTGTATGTGTTCTTAATTTAAGGAGAATCCAAAATGCATTCAATATTAAAATTTTCGAACTATTAAAGATAAGTTAATATATACCTAAGAAGAGTTTCATAGTATTTAGTCATGTCCACCTTAGTTACAAAGAGTGACGTGCTTCATAATCCATACAAAAGTATAATAATTTCAAAAAATGATATAGAGCTATCCTAATTAGTGCTAATTTCCATGGAGCCATCCTCAACGCTATCTTCAATCTCATCAACATACAAGTATGTTTCCAATTCTGGCTCATCAAAGGAGAGAGTTGCCACCTCTAAGATATCGGTATCTTCAAGTGAATTGAAGTCAACGTTGCACTTTTTTGTCTCTCCTATAAGATATTTCAAAGATTTCCTTGGAAGGAGGCGAAGATTGATATGGACATATACCAAATCTTTGACCCGTTTTGGGGTCATTTTGTTCCTCTTAATAGAATGTATTAAATGGGTTCCAATTACTTTCCAACATAAGGATGAATATGGATGCCGGAGCTACCTTAAAGCCAGCCTTTGCAAATCGCTATCAAAGCCCATGGATAACCCACCAAACTTTTGGATCTATGAAACTCCTATCATGCAAGTACTCATATTCCCAACTGCACGAAGACCCCCAAAACATCGTCTGAATTCTGTATTGACAATTTTCTGCACCTCGCCTCTTTACGTTGCTCGTTAGAGATATCCATATTTTAGAGCATCCACTATCGTTGCTGCTAAAATATGGATATTTGGCATTTGGCAAATTGCAATAGACGGGTAGCGCTGCTAACGTGTAGAGCCAAATTTGGCCGATTGAAAATAATAAAATATTCAAACAGAAGATCATCCTTCGTCTAACCTCTTTTAAATTTTTTTTAATATTAAAAAATTGTGCGACGGAATATCATCTTCCGTTTGGTCAAATTGTTTTTATTAATTTTTTTTTAAAGCCAGACGGAAGATGATCTTCCCTTTGATTTTTTTCCTTCTTTTTTTGAATTTTTAAATTGCTAAAATGGCATTTTCATAAATATTTGGATGGCAATTTAGTAGACAGCGAAATTTTTTTTTAGAGAAAGTGCAGAACGGTGTCATTTTCTCTTTTTTTTTTTGATTTTTTTATTTATTTAAATGGCATTTCGGTAATTTTTTTATGGCATTTAAGTAATTTTTTAAAAAAAAATATTAAAGAATTTGGTGGATGGAAGATCTTTCGTCCGTCTTCTTTTAATATTGAAAAAATTCACAGACGGAAGAAGATCTTCCGTCTTCTATATTTGGCAATTGCCAAATTCTGCTACTATATTTAGCAATCTACTATTCATTATTTTTTTATAAAAAAATGACTTTTTAGCGAACGATAGTGGAGGCGCTATTGCCAAAATATGGATTTTTTGACTTTTTAGCAAACAGTAGTGGATGCTCTTAATATGGAGCAAGCCGACTTGTTCTTCCGTTCAACCAATTCACATTATAGTACCTAAAACACAAAAAATGTTTTTTTTAATATGCTGCCGATTAACCCGTTACCAAATAAACTTGCAACTTGAAAAGATAAGTCTAGGAATTACTTCGGGTTTAAAGAATGAGTTAAGCAATTTGAAGCGGTATTGCTTACGTTCCAATGCCCAACCAAGATAGCATGCACACCATTGTAGAATGAAGATTCTTCAATATCCATATGCCTAAAAGTGGTTCTTTTCACCTTCTCATTCATGCTGTCTCACATATCACATAGTGAATGAAGATATATTTTTTTATGTCGACGAATTGGTGCATATATAGGCTCGATGGAGGGAATGATTTAGTTGATTTTGTTCCCACCAGATTTCTTGTAAAATATTTTCCTTCACAAATTGTGCTTTACCCACATCATCATATCTATACAAACTCCAACTTTCTCTAACAACCAAATCTTGAAGATAATGCCCCAATCATTTGAAACCTCTTCAACATAACAATAACCGATACAAACCTCGTTTGACTACGGAAAGTTTCTTCAACTTCACAAATTAGTTGAACATAGATGAATTTTTTCTATCACCAACAAAGCATTATAAATTTCATGATCCCGCATCATTACGTAAACAACCTTCGTTAGCCTCCGTTTTCTTTGCCACACAAATATTCTTGAGTGTAAGATTGAGAGAATGGACTACACAAGAAGTACCAAAAGTTTGAGGATATTTCACCTCCTCCATAGCACCCGTCATTGCCTGACATACTTGCCTGACATACTGACATACTAGTGCAATAGCGATTTCAACTTGCACTAATTTTTGGACACCAACTTCTTTGATAGCTTGGATCAAGAATGTTGAAGATTTAGTATCTATCTTTGGCGCATTCCTCCGCATTCATGTCATTTAGAATCATAGGTCCCACTTTCGGTAACCGCGATCATATTGATTTTTAATACCTCTTTCTGCATCCAACCATCTATCACTCGTGATGGTCACACCCTTTTCTTCCCATGTATTCTTTATTGGCTCCAACAAGTTCTTGATAATGTGGTTTATCATGTTCTGGCATTGCAAGAGAGTGGTCCTCAAAGAATCGTATCTGTATTGTATCTCAGAGGTTTGTAACCAGCAATTGCATTGTTGGCAGTGTAAGTGTTGGATTAAATGAAGTGAAAATTCCTTGCCAAGTTATAAGATAAGGCTGCTGAGTGGAACATTCTTCCAATCTAGTTATCCATTTTATCCCTAGCACCAAAAATAAAATCTTTCTATAGTACCAATACCCTTACTTTTCTTCTTTGTGTCTTGCACATTTGTTCAAGTCAGGGCCGACCCCACCTTGAGGCAGGTGAGGCGGCCGCTTCAAGCCCCCGGATTTTTTGCAATTTTTGGGGCCCCCAAATTTGTATTCCCCTTGTTAATGTAGACATGTATTTTGCACGCAAAAAATTATATTGTTATTAGGGCCCCCCCCCCCCCCCCCCCCCCCCCCCCCCAAAAAAAAAATATTTGGGCCTTTCGCCTCGGGCCCCCGCGAACTCAGGGCCAGCCCTGGTTCAAGTTAGAAGAAATCAGTGGTAAAAGGGTAATCGTCCTCTTGGACATCCTTGCCTTAATCCTCAGCTTTGCTTGCATCACTACATTCTTCAGCTCTCGCACATGTTGATGCTTAGTGGACATGCATGGTTTAGCACCAAGACCGGGAAAATGGGAAAGACATTGAACCCTCTGATGTAAAGCCTTTGAAAAATTCATGACTGTAGTTACTTTGCTAACTCACATTCTTTTGATCACCCGATGCCTTTCCAAGGTTGAGTACATACTTCCAAAGAGGGGCATTGTCATCCTCATGAGGCATATTCATACCCTTTCTACCGTCACCAGTCGTAGTAATTGCAAGTCGTTTAGCCCATAGGGTTGAGGTGGCATCCACTATATATATTGTAGCTTAATTGCTCATTGAACAATAAAATCTGTCTTGTTCTCTGAACTCTTGTCTCACAATGGGCTAATAAGCTAAGTTGTAGATTTTCTTACAAAAAACTACCCAATACTTTGCTAAATCATAGAACTTGGAATTCGATGATGGCCATATTAAAATATCAAGTTTTTCGTTGTTATTTTAATAAAAAAAGATGGATATTTTTTTAGCAATATCAAAAAGAGGAGCTCAACGATATGGTTTTGCATCAGTTGAAATTGATAAAATGTGTGTGCATGTATGTGCACTTATTTTCACATGTTCTGTTCCTCAGCAAATATCTGCTTATATTTTGTACATTATGCTGTTAGTCCTAGGGTAATATGAAGCTGCGTAATTTATTTCTCAGTGGTGTTTGTATTCTTGCAGCTAATAGCTTCTCATCACCTAACAAGCAACGTTCACCTGAACCAGTGGAATACTACTCTACCTTCCACAAGACACCTACTCAACACAAGTTCTCAAAAACGGAATGGGAAGATTTCACTCGGGAATCAACACGGGAAGCTCTGTCTGAATGGGCCTCCTCTCCTGATGTCTCCAAATGGATTGCTGATAATGCTCAGCGCATGCGGCTTGAACCAGAGGACAACTCAGACGACAGCATGGATAGCTCTTCAGGTTCTTCAGAAGAAACTGTAGTTGAGAATGGAAGTGGGCTCCGCCTCTTCAATTGGTATTGAAGTCACTTTTATTTATGTATATTTCTTTGGTGTTGTGGTAATCATGAAGGTGATGAGTCACGAATGGTTTAATCAGCCTTTCTCAGCTTAGTTTGTCTTAGGTTTGCAGTGTTTTTATTTTTTCTTGCCTTGGATAGAGATCAATTAAGTACTGAGATAAAATTAGGTGGATTCTCCAACTCTTGTTGCATTTGATGTCAGTTAGCGAACTTTTCTTGCATTCGATGTCAGTAATGGTGTAACAATAGTTGATAGCTCTGATAAGGGTAGAGTTTCAGCTGTCTGATACTCGTATTTTCATTTAAATATAACCCTGTTAACATGAATTTTCCAGTGAGCAAATTCTTTGATATTTGTAAATATTAGATCAAATTTCAGAATATCCCGTTATTCTTTGGTTGTTGGGTATTGATGGGATTGACAGCAAACTATACATATCAAATTTGTCACAAAATAGTTTCAGTTTGCTTTCTCTGAATCAAACTTTAAGAATGATGAATGGTACTGATGCCTTGCCTTCTACTGTTTGGAAAGTTCAAGTAATCTGAGAGTTCTACACTCACCCAGGTTCTTTCAACAATCCATAGGAGTGATTTGGGCAGCTGATAGTGGTGGGCCTTTGGGTTGTCTTGCCAGTCATCAACCTTGTTTGGCAGCTTCTTGGGATGCAAAAATGGCAACCTACATTGTCTGACTACGAGGACGATTAGAAACAAGGGGCAACTTGTCTCAACCATCTTAAGAGACCACCCAGGACGTCTTTGTTTCACAAGGGTAGGTCTTTGTTTCACAAGGGTATTTATTTGAGTGTTTGGATATAGCAAACCCTCCTGATATGCTTTTGATACATTTACTCTCATGACTGAGTTTTATTTTTGATGAAAAAAAGGAGGGGACCTTATGGCATGGAGAATGCTAGGGCCACAATTTTTTTTCACTCTAGTTTGTTTGGCTTCTGCAAGTGTTGTTGGGGCTCCAATCTCTGATCAATTTGGTGCAGAAGTTGAAGATGTCCGACACTAGAAACATTATTATTCATCTTTTTTCTGAACACAGTAGCTGTAGGGATGCTTTCGGATTGGATACGGATCAGATATTGGCTATACCAACATATGTATGTTGTACTGCATTCCAAACACGGATTCGGATACGGATACGGATATGACTCGCGGAAAAAAATAATATCTGTATCCGCAAATTTTGGATACGGATGCGTATCAGATACGGTCTACCGGATAACGGATACGAATTCGGATATTAAACATATAGTTTTCGCTATATTTTATTTTCTTAACTAGTTCTTAGATATGTATATCACTGAATTACGGGTATCAATTGACATATCTAATCTTTTCAAAGCTACTAGGATTAATCTTTTAACATAAACTAGTTTCTATATATACCATCCGATACTATAGATTGCAAACTTATCTTTTCAATTACCATAATCTAGTTAAATTGTGCAGTCTCGTTATGCTTCTTGCATTACAAATAAAAAAAATTAGTTTACCACAACTATAAGAATAGCATCATTACCGGTTCCTCGGACTCGTTTTTTTTATCTCAGTCATGTGGACTCCTCTAATATACAATAATTAGGCATAAAAAGGTAACTAACAAGACAGAAAAATAAGTTACTTTAGAAAGGGAGCTTACCTGTTTTGCTTAAGCCACTGCGAACTAAACTTTATATAGACTGTGCCTATAAAAACTTCACACTAAGCTCATTAATATCCTGAAAAGTAAATAGATGGCTATGCGAACGTCATAATAATAATAGTTACTAAAGTAAATTTGGAATAAAAGCATTACCAATATTATTGTTAAATCACTCATATATGCAAAGAACAAAGTTGCTATACTCCCACTCATGGATTTGTAGTTGATCCCCGTGACAGTCCACCTTGTAGGTAAAAACAAAATAATAAGTCCTCATACTAGAAGGGATCTCTATACACTGCAACATAAATGTGTCACAAGTGAATTCTATAATGAAGTATATGGAGTAAACATATCTTGTTTCCCTTAAATCAAATATATGGAGTAAAATGTGAAGTTTAAGGAATGATGCAATAGTTACTAATAGAAACAATAGGAAATAGAAATCAAGCTAATTATATAGGATAGAATACATAATATCTTTCCAAAAAAACTTGGTTAAAGAAAAACTAAGAATGGATAATATATCATTAGAATCTGCACTTCGAATGCAACCGGTAAATCTGTCAAATATATGTAACCCCAACGTTAAGTGAGGTAAGTCCTTGTATAATTATACTCAAAAAAATTTGTTAAAAGAATATTTTTGACCTTCACTGACCACAAAACTTTATATGGAACAAATATTAAATTTAGTATTCATATAAACATGACTTATTCAATATCCGAGCATCATGACTCGTGAACATATACGGCACAAGAAGATCCACTTGATAGCTTTCTTTGTGTTTTATTATATATATATATATATATATGTGTGTGTGTGTTTTTTATTATATATATATATATATATACAGATCATGATATATATATATATATATATATATATATATATATATATATATATATATATATATATATATATATACTAGATATGCCCGTGGCCACGTGTCTACGGAACGTCTTCAGAACGATACAGCATATGAAAAGCCTTGTAAACAGTAATTCAACAATTATGTAGCTGAAGTTTGAATAGTATGACAATAATTAGTTGTAAATAAAAGTCCATATTTCCATTAGTATATGGTGAAAAATAATTATAAATTATAAATTGGGGGTATAAAAGTCCATGTTTCCATATATATATATATATATATATATATATATATATATATATATATATATATATATCTAATATTATAATGGGAGAGTTGGGGTTGTCATTTGTCAACATACAAATCCGTGCATTGCACGTGCAAAACAATTTTATAATATGTTATTAGCACTAAACATATGCATATGTTACACGTACAACTCAAATTTTACTTATAAAAATGTGCATTGCACGTACAAATTGTAGTTTTTTCTTCAAAATATTTTTTCCAATTACGTGCAACGCACATCCAACTCCAAAATTATTTCTTAACACGTACATCGCACGTGAAAATCCTCCAACTCTTACCAAAACGTGCATCGCACGTGAAAAATACTAGTGTATGTGTGTGTGTATACTAGTAATTTACACGTGCAATGCACGTCTTAATAAATATAGTTTTTTAAAATAAAAATTTAGACATAATCTGGATTTGAACTTAGAACCTCATTTATAATAGTTATGCACGTGTATTGCACGGGTTGGTAGATTGACAAAATATTTACATATGACACTAAGACCTTCTCCCATTATAATATTAAAGATTAGAGATAGGAGTATTCATCGTTTTTAAAAATAGTGGGGGTATATGCTAGTTTTCACATTTTAAATGGGGACATTTGCTAAAATATCACTTTTTTAGGGGCTGCACGTGCATCACACATGTATGTTTGGTGGATTTAGTTTGGCCGTATATTGTACGGGTTTGCTCAGTTACAAAATTAGGATTTGTTTGTATACAACCCCAAATCTCCCATTAAAATAGTGTATATATATATATATATATATATATATATATATATATATATATATAGGATATGGTTCGGGTGAGAACCATGTCCTGGGGTGAGATCTTAAGGGCCTATCCCAGCCACTCATCTGCTTAATCTTAACGATCAAGATTTTTTTCAATTAAACAATAAGATTAATTAATATTTGCATTAAGATGAGAATCCCTTTAATTAAGCGTTGTTGACCGCGAAATAAAAGGAATGAACAGCAACTGTAATAATTATATATTGCCTTTTTTATTTTATTGCCTTTTATTGCCTTTTTTATATACACAACATATATTGCCTTTTTTATTTTATTTTCAGCCGAACCACAATCTTCATCAGGATGAACAGCAACTGTAATAATTATAAATAGCAACTGAAATAATTATACAGCAATACCTGACCACTTAAACAACAACTGTAATAATTATAAATAGCAACTGTAATAAACAGTAACTGTAAGGAACGAATTGGTGAATGATTCTGCAGTTGCTATTAATTTGGGATACAAAATCTTCTCCAATATTTTACGGGAATAAATTATTTCTCTCTCCAGTTTGACCAAATTTGCCTTAACCGTCACAAAAAAAAAAAATTCTGTACAGTATGATCTATTACCTTATTATGTATTTGCATAATCTCAATCCTACAAAATGATTTGATGAGTGGTTGGGAGAGGCCCTTAGGTTCTCACCCCAGGGTTGGTTCTCACCCGAACCAACCCTTATATATATATATATATATATATATATACACACACACACATTGTGATACATTGGACAACTAACCCTTTTAATAATTTTCCAATCATATGTATGCCACATCATCAATTGCTTATTTATTAAATGAGCAAGTTGCTCATACCCTTTTTTTCCTATATATATAGAGAGAGAGAGGGAGAGAGAGAGAGAGAGAGAGTGAGTGAGAGAGAGAGATAATAAAATAAATAAATGAGTTGTTTTGGGGGGAGGGAATTTGAATTTGAGTTTTGGTAGGAAACTTTTGGGGGGAAAGTGTGTTTTGTGAGGTTATATTTGGACCTTTAATTTGGGGGGGGGGGGGGGGGGGGGGGGGGGGGGGAATTTGAATTTGAGTTTTGGTAGGAAACTTTTGGGGGAAAAATGTGTTTTGTGAGGTTACATTTGAGTCTTTAATTTTTGGGGATTGAAGGAGAGCCACTTAATGTGTTTTGTGAGGTTATATTTGAGTCTTTAATTTTTGGGGATTGAAGGAGAGCCACTTGATAGCTTTTCTTTGTGTTTTATTTATATATATATATATATATTTGCGGATATCCCTATCCAAATCTGCTTTTTTAAGGGATATCCGCATCCGTATCCTCATCCGAATTTTTTTAGATTTAGATATCCGAATCCGTATCTGTATCCGTATTCGTCTGGATATGAATTTTTCATATTCGTATCTGCAAAACTTTCGAATTTGGATACTGATCGGATCGGATATATCCTTATGAGCATCCTTAAGTAGCTGACTCTAGTTGACTAGGAACTTCTACATCACGACTTGCTACTTGCTAGATTGGATCGAAAATTTTACACAGTGAACGCCTCAATGATTAGGATTGAACACGAAAACATCAAGTTGCAAGCAACATATGTTGGAAGGTGGTCCATATCCGTATTGGAAAAGTTTTACAACCATTTCCTACAGATCCAACAACCTCCGAGATAGCACCCAGTCAGGGTTGTGTTCGACAATACCTAGGAGTGAATTGGGCAGTTGATAATAGGGCTTAGTTTCTCCTTACCGATAACCTACTATGTTGTATAGAGTAAATGTATAAGGCAACCCGACACTCTTTCTCCACCCAAATTTTGAAATGTAATTATACGCCTTAATCAAACCTTAAAAAGCATGCAATATTGGATAGATGTTATTAGATAATTTTTTCAAAAATAGTTTTATTATTTTCTTATTATTTCAAAAAATTATGCAATCCTATTTCTTAATCAAACCTTAAAAAGCGTACAATATTGTATAGATGTTATTAGAGAATTTTTTCAAAAATAGTTTTTTCCCTCATTTAAAAAAAAATTATTATGTGCAATATATTGTACATGGTTATACTAGTTTCTAGACAGTATATTATGCTCCGACCACTTTTGATCCAAGATTTTTTTTTTCTTTTTAAAATGAAAAAAGAAGAGGAAATATAGGAGGCAACCACCAACACTTTCTTCATCCAAATCTTGAATTGGAATCCTATCTCTTAATCAAACCTAAAAGATCATGCGATACTGTATAGATGTTATTAGATGAATTTTTAAAAAATATTTTACATTTTTTTAACAAAAAAATTGTGCAATATTGCATAAGATCAGTTACAACTCTATCTATACAATACTGCTAATTTACACGTGCGATGCACGTCTTCATAAATATATATATTTTTAAAGTAAAATTTACGATGTTGTCTGGCATCGAACCTAAGACATCCTTTATATTAGTTATGCACATGCATTGCACATGTTTGTTTGGTTAGAAAGCACGTGTTTATTTGGTTATACAACCCAAACTCCCTCATTAAAATATTAGAGATTAGAAAAATTATGCTAAGACCACCTTTACTCAAGGATTTCTCTCATTTTTTCTTTAAAATGCTAAAAGAGAGCAGAAGTAGGGCTTCCCCGTTGAAAATTACAATTCAAAATTCAAAACCAAGTTGTTATCCTCAAACACAATTAAAAGAACAAATCAGTTTTGAAAATTGATGTTAAAAGGAAAAATAAAAAAGAAAACCACGATTTCTCTTTCTTTCCACAACCTCAGCTTAAGGCCTCAACTCCCACTTCACACCTAAAACCCCAATAACCATCGTTGTCTCTCCTCTTCCCTAATCCTAGGGATGGCAACCGGGCCGGGCAAACTCGAGACCCGCTCGCCAAACCCGGCCCGTTAAAATACGGTTCGAGTCCGGGTCGAACTCGCGAGTCTAAGCGGGTCGACCCGGGTTTGCCAAATAACGATTTCCAATCCGTTGAACCCGGCCTGTGAACTCGATGAACAGTGTCAAACCCGCCCACCAACCTGCAAATTTCGAACCGTTAGATCCGTACGGGCCAAACGTTCGACCCGTGCGGGTCGACCGTTCGAAAAATGCCAACAGCGGGTCGACCGTTCGACCCGCGGGTCCAAAGGCAGAAAACATGCCAACGACTGTTATAGCTGTTTTTTTGGTTTTTTTGTCCCCCCTATAAATACCCCTTAAACCCAATCTAAAAATTTTACACTTTATTCTCTTACTCTCTCTACTACTATTACTCAATTCAATCTCATTTTTTTTGAAATAGTGTCAACAAAGAAGCTAGCAACATAGAAGCGATAAATTTCAATCGTATCGAATTCAACATTCAACTACGTCTTCAAGTCTTCAACTCCTCCAAGACTCCAACAAAGAAGCTCTCTTTCTATTTATATACGCGTCCGGACTTCTACTTCTACTTTTATTTTCACTCTCATTCTATATACAAGTATCCGCGAAGTACAATATCAAAATTTCACAACTCTCTTATTGTATTGATATTTTTTTTTTGTAGTTATATATATTTTTTATCATATTTATTTGTTGGTTTTTTGATCTTCTCTCTCACAGCCCTATTATTGTTTTCTAGTTTTTTTTTAAAACTTATCTCTACTAGATTGTATTTAATTTTTTCACATACACAACTATATAAATATGTCTAGATCACGAGGTAGCGGCCGTAGCCAAAGTGGACGAGATTTCACCGGCACTTCTCGCAGGCCTCCAATTGTCCTACAAAATGAGCCCGCCGAAGAGTACCTTATGACCCAACACATTGGTACACATGATGAGTTTGTAGGAGACATATATAGACATAGAAGAAGAATAAAAAACACAAGCAACCGAAACAACACAACCGGGTAGTAGTAAGAAAACTAGTGATTGGCACAAATTTTATGATAATATTCCGAATGAAGAATATTCGGGTGTAGGTATAAAAATTTGTAAAACATGTTCGAAGCCATACAAATGGAAGAAGGGTGAGGGGACGAGTACAATAAAACGACACATCCAAAATATACACAAAGAATTTCTTGTAGACCTACCCGGCCAACAAAAAATCTACCATAGGACTGGTGTAGTTGATAGCCATTCTTATGATCTCGAACTTGTTCGTCGGGAAATGGCCCATCTAGTAATCAAGAAAGAGTTACCATTTTCCTATTCCGACAGTAGGGACTTAGAAACTTTTAATCAAACCGCCTTAAACCCGCATTTTAAAAGAATCCATATGAATACTTTGAAGTCTGATTGTTTTAAAATGTTCAATGAAATGAGAGAAGCTTTGATTTTCATTTTATGGAGTTTAACTTGTAGAGTTTCTTTAACTTCCGATTGTTGGACGGGTTGCAACAATATTCCAATAATGGGAATAACTTGTCATTGGATCAACAGTGATTGGATTATTCAAAAAAAGGTTCATATCACTTGCCGCGTTGCCCTATCCCAATAGTGGTAATGAAATTGCAAATCGTATTTTAGAAATTTGTGATGTTTTTCATATTCGTGATAAAATTATGTGTATAAGTTTTGATAATGCATCTAACAACAATGCATCAATTAGCATATTAAAAATCGCATTAAACCCTCCACCTGACAATATTTTTCATGTTAGATGTGCATGTCATATTTTAAATTTATGTGTTCAAGATGCTTTAAAAATAGCCGAACCATATATAGTTAACATTAGAAATTGTGTACATTTTATTGCATTAAGTGGCCCTATATTATAAGAATGGAAAGCTTGGTGTAGGCTTAAAAATGTACATTTTAGAAAATTTCTAAAGGATGTTAAACACCAATGGAACTCTACTTTTGATTTGCTACATGTTGTTACTGAATATAAAGCATGTATAAATGATTTTTGTATGGCAAAAATATGCCAAATTTTGAATGACTCTCCAAGCTTGGTTTTATGCTGAATCTTTGTTAAAATTTTTAGAACCTTTTAAAACTGCAACTTTTAAATTTTCAAAATCTTATAAATCTACTTCTAGTAGTATTTTTATTTCAATAGTTACTATGATGCAAACTTTCAAAGAAATGATCGATGATGCTTTTATTGGTCATATTGTGAAACCTGCATATACCAAAATTTTGAAGTATTTTAATCCTCCGCCTATGTTGTATTGTATTGCTACTGTGATGGATCCTCGTATCAAATTAGAAGGTACAAAGAGTTTGATTGAAATATTTTTTACTTTACTTGGGGAAGATGAATCTGAAATTGATTGCGGAACATTTTTAGCTAAATTAGAAGCGACATTAAATAACTTGTATGATTTTTTATGATAGAAGTTTTTCATCTAGTAGTACTACTACTTTAGTTACTTCTTCTTCTGCTACTTCTACGGGTAAATGTAAGAATAAATTAGATGATCCCACATTTAATTTACTTGCAAAAATTCAATAAAAAAAAGCTAGGACTAATCAACCAAATAAATTACATTGGTTTAATCAACAAGATTCCGAAAGTTTTACTTCTTCACTAGATATTTTACAATGGTAGAAAGACCATGAACATACTTATAGTATTCTTAAATATATGGCTAAAGATCTATTAACTCCTCTTGTCTTTACAGTTGCTTCAGAAAGTGCATTTTCTACAAGTGGCAGGATTCTAACTGATTACAGGAATCGCTTGAAGCCCCAATCGTTGGAGATGCTCGTATGCACGGAAGACTAGATGAAGGCCGAAGATAGGACTCAAGGAAAAGGGTTCGACACATTTACAAGTGGAAGTAACTCGCCGGAAGAACAACAACAACAACAATAGCAATCAACATGAAGAATTGAATACCAACAACAACAACAACAAATTGAAGAACAAAAAATTGAAGAAAATTGTAAATGTATAAAAATTGTATAAAATCTTTGTTTGTTATAAAAAATTAGGATAATTGAAGAAAATTGAAATTGTATCGAAGAAATTTGTTATTGTATAAAACAAATTTGTAGAAAATCTTTATTTCTTAATACAAAATTGAGAAACTTGTATAAGTTGAAATCATATTAATAATATATACATTTTTTTGGCAATTTCACTATTTGATTATTATAATTATTATTACATTTTTTTATTATTATTAAAATTACATTTTTTAAAGTTAAAAAAAGAAGAAAATTAGACGGGCCAAGCCGCGACCCGACCTGACCCAACCCGACCCGGGTTGGACCCGAATGGGTTCGCGGGTTGGGCGGGTCGAGTTTTTGCTATTCCGACCCGGCCCGGACCGGTTGCCACTCAGACCTGACCCGAACCTGCCCTAGTTGGGTTCCAACCCGGACGGGTTCGACCCGACCCGGCCCGATCGACCCGTTTGCCAACCCTACCCAATCCCACCTCTCTTCTCTATTTTATCTCCACATCTCTTCTCTGTTCCACAATCACAATCTCACATCTCCATTGTGGTTTATGTGGGGGTATTAGTTTCAGTTGCATTTGAGTTGATGGTGGGGGAGTATGCAGTGAATGATAAAGGGAAGAGAGCATGGTCTCAGTATGTATGAGCTGAAAAAGATGATGCACCATATTGAACCTTTGTTGCCAATTTATACTCTTAATTTGTGACCAAGCATTAGGTAAACAGTTTCCTATATTTTTGTTTTTTTTGTTTTGATCTTAAGAATTCAATTGAGATTGCATTCTTGTTTCTTTTGAAGTGAACCTTGTTAAGCGATTAAGAATCGAGTCACGACATCATGGTGCAAGTATCAGATTCAACATTATTTTGAAGAATTTTCTTTGTCACTTTTCGAAATTAGGGTTTACAATTGGATATTGTCCTTTCTCTTTCTTTTACTAATGAATTTGATATGGGGGGGGGGGGGATCGAGAATCAAATTGGAGGTGGTTTTGTTTATTTTTACAACTCTATTAGCCAGAGAATAGTTAAGTTCTGGAGGAATCATGTATGGTTATGACTGATCATCTACTTTAATTTCAATTTTGTTTTTAAATTGTTTGATTAATTTTTTATTCTCAGACATAAATAGAGGAAAAAAAACAAAGATTCAAAGGATGAAGGTTCTCAAGCATCAATTTGGTTACTGTCTTTTACGTCAATGTATTGAATGGATACTTTAGAATACAAAAGCCACTAATTTAAATCTAACTACTTACCCTTCTCTTAGAAAATTAATTAATATGTATGATTTTGTACCAAAGACCAATGACTAGAATTGATATATATATATATATATATATATATATATATATATATATATATGATTGGCTATTAACTTTGCTCAAACCTCATAAGACCTGATGGGCTTTCAACAATTATAATGAGATTTATGTGTTCTACTATAATTTTTGTTGTTGTTATTGTTGTGTGGGTTTTACTTTATAGAATTTCATGGAAAACACATACGATCTTTGGGTGATTCCTACTATTTAGAGCTTTTATGTCTGCCTTTTTTTTATAGTAGAGTTTAGGGAAAGGATCATTATTAAGATTTTAATTTAAAGTAATGAAAAATTAATAACACCATTTTGTCATTTAAATTATGATTGGTTTCATATGATATTATTGAATTGTTGTTCTAGTTTTCTATATGTTTTGTTCAAGGGGTTCCCAATCCCTCACTCAAAATATACAGTTTCAGTGTTTTCTTTTCTGAAAATTTTGAAGTTTCTTCTCATGCCTTTTAGTCTTTTCTCTTGGGCTCACAGCTTAAGATGAAATTCGTACTTTTTGGGGGAGAAAAATTGAGACATTGTCCTATGGGTCTGCCCAAAGGAGCATTATGACAAGATGTGTGTTTCTATCATCATCAGACGTCATACACTGTTTTTGTTCTCTTCGTTAGACTTTTTGTTTCCTTTTACTTACTTTGTGACATTATTTTTTGTTTCAGAAGAAGAAGGGTGATGACAGAGAAAACATTACATGAAACCCATGTTTCCATTATTGTATTTTCTTCAGTATATTTATTCATTGTATTCCTCGTTGTTCGATTCTGAACCCTTGTATCTGATTTTCTCTTAATGAAATTTATTTTTATCTTCAACTCAAATTTTTATCCCTCAATTGGTTTGATTCTATTTTCTGTTGAGCCTAAAATTTGTTGTTTATCTTATTCAAGTCTTGCTTATTGTCTCCCTTAAATTATCTCATTAAATCCTAGTTATTAATCTTTCTTTTACCCTATTGGATCCCAAAGCCCTTTACCCTTTTACCCATTAACCCGTTTACCCTTTTACCCATTAACCCGTAACCCATTATCCCATATATATATATATATATATATATATATATATATATATATATATATATATATATATATATATATATATATATATATATATATATATATATATATATATATCCTATTAATCCCTATTAAACCTAATTTAACATTAAACCCTAATCCTTCCAAAACATAGCCGTCACCTTTTCACCTTTCACCTGCACCCATCGCCCTGGATCCTCTGATCACCCTCCACCTTCGACCCTTCCTCAACTGCCTGCAACCTCGCAATCCTCGTCTCTCCTTCCCGCCTCCGTCCTGCACTGTGGCCCCCCAAAACCCATTCGGCTGCACTCCACCCCATCGCCGAGCCGCCCTCCAACCCCGTTGCCAGTTGACCACCGCCCTATCTTCGACCAACACCACCCCGAGCCTCCAGTCCCCATCATCATCCCACTCGACCACCACAGCCGAGCCTCGCTTGCATCACCATCCAGTCGCCTCCACTGCCACTGCTTTGCCTCCTTCCGCCGAGGCTGAACGGCCCCTGCTGCCCATCGACAGCCCCAGTTGTCACCACCGCCGCGACTATGCACTGCCTCCGCCCACCACTGATCATTGAGGCTCTGCCGTTATTGCTCTCACCATCCTGTGGCTGTCATGATTTGCCGTTGTGTTGTTGCTATCCCATTTGCATGTGTATCGCACGTGTTGCTACACTTCTTGCACGTGCTTCCGCCTCATTCGTCATCGTTTTATAATCCAATCAAGACAAGTATTCTCTTGTACGAATTTTATTGTATCCCGTACAAGCAATTTCTTGAAAATTCGCAAGTAGGTTCATCGTAGTTCAACTCCGTTCTCTTGTTATTTGTGTTGAAATATTTTGATCCGCCGATATTTGATCTGATTCGATCCTAGCAATTTTACATCATAGAAATACCATGTTTAGCCTATTATCGCATGCATGACACGACACATGACAAAACAACAATATATATATATATATATATATATATATATATATATATATATATATATATATATATATATATATATATATGAACTATTAGAATTGATTATATAACTTGGTTGTATGTGATTATGTCGAAATGTTGAAATATGATAGCATAGCCATAATAGCAATTTCCCCATCTTGATAATGTTGAAATCATGCTTGAGTTGCTGATGTGATAATTCAATTATTTCTAGTTAAGATTTTATAATTGTTTGAACAAAAATCAAGTTATTATGAATATTTTAGTTTGGAATACTGCTGTCCTGACCTTGCTTGATGGTTTCGACCCTGTTAATGACAAAATATTGAGTTGGTTTCTGAATATAAATTGTAGCCCCATGTGTCTAGTTTTTAGAACATCTGACGGAATCAAATTCCGAGTTATATTTTGTGAGATATTGCTATTTTCGTACTGCTGTATCTGGATTTCTAGATTCACAATTTCACGATTCCACCTTGCCGTGCAATTTAATTTAAACATGTTATCAGTAATATAATAATATGAAATTTATCTTGCTAAAACTGGACATGCTAGGGAATCACCCTTAATTTTCCTGGATTTATTTGATAAGCTTTCAGAGCTGATTCATGCATGTAAACATAACTTTAAGAATTCTAGCTGAACACATAATCTGTGTATAATGTTGATTTGAACCCAGTTGCTGTAACTTTAATATATCGTGTGTATGTGCGCTGGAACCAGCAGAGAGTCTAGTTTCTAGGACTTCCGACGGATCTAAATTTGCATTCCTGTAGCAACGAGAATTTTAGTTTTGGTGCAGCTATGTCCTGCTGTCCAAGATTGAAATTCTTGTTGTTTCTAATAGTTATAAGTTATTTTGACATCCGAATATATTTTCTATCCAGCCCAAACTTATTTCCTGTTTTCTATCATGTTTACTCGCCATGTTTGTGCACTTTTATGCCTGTTTTGATAATAATAATAAGTAACAGGCCGGGGTTTAAGGGAAAGACCTAGTAGTGGACAATATAGGTAAGTGTACTCAGAAGGGGACCCGTGTTTCCCACCTGTTACTTGATTCATGAATTTTTTATATTATTATTGCATTCATGAACTCGTTATCACTTGATTCATGAACTTGTTATATTATTATTGCATTCATAAACTCGTTATTACTTGATTCAATGACTTGTTATATTATTATTGTATTCATGAACTCGTTATTACTCGATTCATGAACCAGTTATATTATTATCGATTCTTGAACCTGCTTGCTTGTTACTTGATGCCTGAGTACACGGCCCTATAGAATCCACCACTAGGCCTAACCGTAACTTGTTTGTATGCAACAACCATGTGGTATATATATGGGACGCATGAGTCGTGTATTAGATAGGATTAAACAATAGACTTAAGAATAACATGTTTACCTGTACATGCCTGTTACCTGTCTCGCATGCTACTTGATACCTGTTACTAATTACATGTTCACTTGTTACATGATCTTGTTATCCGATTCAGTTTACTTGCATGCTAGTTTCATTGGACTCTATTACTTGTTACATTCCTGCCATAATATGTTGTACGATCTCAATTCCAGTTCCCTATTTTAAACCTTCTTGTATTTGTTCCTGTACACGTTTTCTTGTACTACTTGCGGCCCGTAGCTTGCACTAACGGACATCTTGTCTCTTGCTTCTCTATTTTCTTCTAAATGTTAAATATACAGGTTTTGAAGATCAGCTACCTGACGGAGTGAGTGATCAAGTATTTTGTGCTTGGGCTGGATAATTTTATTCTTTAGTTTATTTCATGTATTGAATTTATTTTTCCTTTGTTGCTACTTGAACTTGTATTGGGCATGTTGTCCCAAACTTTTATTATTGTTTCCAAATCTTATTTCTATTTAAGGATCATGTAATTGTTTTCAAATATTCTGTTGATTATGAGTTTTGTTTCGTGTATGCGTGGTTGTATATTTCTTCTATATTCCTATTGTATTGTTGAGTTGATCCTTACAGCTTATGAATAGTGAAAATCATTCGCTGGGCTTTGTCACGTGCTCGTATTCTGCATTCTTTTAGGAAGCGGGGCATGACATTACATATATTCCAATTGGCACACGACAAGTAAGTTATCTGTATGGCAGTACTTTTGTCCATTTCATTGCCCTTAGTTCTTTAGCTGTTTATTTGTAGCATTAATATCGGCTTCTGACTTTAACATGAAATGTACTTTACTTTGATTCTGCAAAAATACTCGAAGACCATTTTTATGGTATTTGCTTGGAATGTCAATATACATTAAATTTCTAAGGTAGTTAGTTTCCTAGCCAGGTTCATTTCAATAAGTATTTTATTGACTAGATCTTTATTTGGTTTACATTTTGTGTTTAGTGTTTTGATCCAATATTATATCATCTTTTAGATGACTGATTCTAATTCTTGGATCTTAAGGCCGTTGTCATCTCAAGGTTTGCACTCGAGCACAAGTTTAGTCGAATACTACTTTGGGATTACAAATTGGTTTAAAGCGTCGGGGGTTTGATAAATCTTGGCTATGGCCTATGGATCCATATGCAAATATTTTACATTCATATTATTCAAGAACCAACTTGGAACTGTCTATAAATAATTTGCAGTAGATTGAAGTGAGATATATGCTATGTAGAACCATGTAAATGAAGAAAAAAAGTGTTAGTGTTAATGGATATGAATTTTTGCAATGACAAGTTTGATTATGAAGCTTTTAAATTACATGTGCTTATGTATTATGGATACACATTGTCGCTATATTTAAGTTACAAGGGTATAAGCATGAAAGAACATTTATAGTCTTTTTATTATTTAATTTGGGGTAATATGTATAGCTATAGTTAAGATTTATATTTTCTCTGCACTTCAAGCATGTCATGCAATTTCATTTAAATTATGGCAAAGTTTCCAGGTGATATGTATAGCTAAGGTTTTGATTAATTTTTTTTTTGCAGTTCAAGCATGTACAATGTTGGCTGAAGAACCGTGCAGAGAAGGCAATGACTGTATTTGGATTAAAGATAGCTTGAGAGAGTTCGATGGAGGACTTAAAAAATGTGAACACAATCTATTCTTACGGAGGAGGGCTATGACAATCACAGTGAGCCTCAAATGTCCAAGGCGTCATGAATATATCTGTTAGAATTAGGGATGAGAAGAAATACTTTATTGATTGATTATTGATTGAGTAAACTGAGTACAATATGTCTCCTATATATAGGAGAGAAGGGAAGACTAAACCAATACATTATTCGATATGGGATTAAACTAATCTCTCTCATAATATAATATCTATATAATATCTAACACCCCCTCTCAAACTCAAGTTGGTTCAAACAACATGAGTTTGAAATATTAACGATGTTCATGTGGCAGGGACAACAAACTATGATGCAGAAATGTCGCTCAAGTAGATGCTGCAGCGAAGGCGCTCGATGGCGCATGTGTTGGGATCTCACCACAGACTTAAGAATAGTAGTAGTAGAGGAAGGAAGTAGTGGTGGAAGGAAGTAGTGGTGACGCATTGTTGGGATCTCGATATCCTGAACAGTGGCGGGATCTCCAAATCCTGATATGTTAGGATCTCACCCAAACTGAGAAGTCATAGAAGTTGTTGACTCTTAGTTTGGTGGGCACAAAACGTGCTTACAAATACTAATAAGTTTTAGTTGAGATGTTCAGATTTTCAGGAATAAAATAAATCAATATGAAGCTACCAAAATTGAGTATCAAGCAAAAGAAAGAAAGTAATAAAGAAGAATTGGAAAATCAAGCAAAACAAGAAGTTATTCAAAAAGAGCTCATGATGATTAGTGCCCAAGAAAGCCAGCAAGATCAGCTTCTGTCTTTCCGTATATGTGAGGATTTTATATGTAATTGATTAATTCTTGATTGATTAGTTTATGGTAAGAATATAAAGTGGTTTCGTCACAATTAGCACGATTGCGGTCGACCGTACCACATTGTCAGTCGACCGCACCACAGTCGACCGCTCATCACTATTAAAATGATGAGACAGTCGACCATTCATTTTTTGACTTTCGATTAAGAGTTAAACGGTCGACTGTCCTTATTTGTGATCGACCGTACTTCGCGCTGATTACTCTTTTGGAATGCATCGTTTCTATTTTTGAGAGATACACTTCCTCGTCTATATATTTGGACGAACCCACTGCATATTCCTCACCTATTCCTCTAAGAAAAAATCTTCTAAGCTAATCAATTCAACAATCAATCTGAGTGTGTGATATTTATTTGTTTTCTTCACTCAGGATCATTAAAGATATTGAGTTTTTCTTTTCTTGCACTTCGGTGAGATTGATGGGGCTTGTCTTAGAAGTCCTATGGGTGTAATAGGTCTCTCGGCCCGAATCCGAGAATCACTGTATAAGGATTTGAGTATACTGGAACGCTTGTGGCGGAGAATTGCTACAAGCAGGTGGTGTGGACGTAGACCTGGGGGTCGAACCACGTTATATCATTGTGTCACTTGTGCTTGCTGTATTTGCTTTCTCCATCTCTTCTCATTTACTTTGCAACTTAAATTTAATTTTTAATTTCTACACAATCACCATATTTACCCCCCTAGGGTGATTAAAAGTTGAATCAGAGCGAGGTGCTTACTAAAAGCTTACAAGCTTAAGCAAAAGGTCTAATGGCCAAAATCCATCATCTCGAAAACTTGTACTCATCAGAGCCATTTATCTCAATGAGACAAGTCTAACACGTTCACAATTTTTTGATGGAAAATGCTATGATGTTTGGAAAGTTCGTATGTCTCTACAGATGCTTGGAGAAGAAGTATGAAATGTGTGCATAAACAAAACAGATATTCCTGTCACCAATGGAAAGAAGGCTTTCTCAAAAGCAGAGCTAGCACTAAAAACCGCAAACTCCAAACTTATGACAGCTCTTTATGCAGGTTGAACAATGAAGAATTAATGCGATGTAGGCAAAATTACAAGATGGCATACGAAATTTGGAACAACATGTTGAAACGGCATGAGGGAACCGCATATGAGGTATAAGCAAAAGTTAATTTATGTTTTTATAAGTTTGATATTTTTCGTATGTTGCCAGGAGAGAATGTAGATCAAATGCTTGCCCATTTCGATATTATCTCACATGAGATTGAGAGCTTAGGTAAGGGGTTGGATGATGACCGAAAGGTCGGAAAACTCATAAGCTGTCTCACACCAGAATGGGATGTAAAAGCTGCCGCAATGAGGGAGACCCTTGAGGAAAAGGGATTTGATTACTACACCTTCCAAGGAAAACTGAAGACATACGAGATGGAGATGACCGAAACCAAAAGATACAGGCAGAACATCGGGATTGAACCAAAAACTGAAGAGAGGACCATCGCCTTGAAAGCAAAAAAATCTTAATCATCAAAAGCAGAGTCAGATCATGAGGAGTCAGATGAAGACATCACCTTGTTGACTAAGTAATTTCATAATTATCTTAAACATAAAAAATATGGCAGGTACCAAGAAGAAAGAGAAAAGGATAAAGACGACATATGCTACAAGCGCAAGAAGTCTGAACCATTCATGCAAACTGTCCCATCTCACAGGACAGGAACAAGGACTACTATCACTCCAATTCAGGATTGAGGAAGAAAGCATTAAAGGCAACATGGCTATATTCAGACTCCAGTGAAGAAGAGCAAAACCACAACGACTTTGGTTTCATGGCTCTTGGAAATGGTGAGGTGCAATCATCATCTCAAGAAGAGGTAATCGAAGAACCCACTTACAATGATTTAGTCCACATGTGTAATAGATGAAAAGACTATGCTAAGAAATTGAGTCGTGAATTAAGACAATATAAACAAATTTCAAATGAATCACATGACTCTTGCATCGCTAAAAATCAAAAAATGAAGAATAAAAATTCTTTGATTATGGAAAAATTCGAGTCATTTAGAAAAGACCATGATGTGTTGATAGAAGAAATGAGTATTTAAAATAAAAAATTCAGGAATTCTTGGCAACACATGATGAAAACCTAATAGAAATTCATGAGAAATCTGTTTATATTGCTAAACTCACTGATGATTTAAGTGAATGCAAAAGAAAATTTGATGAGGTAGTGGAAGGTTGTAATGAAGCTCTTGAACAAAATAGAATACTTGATGTGGCCCTAGACACTCTTCGTTGGAACACAAAAGACGATGAAATGACTAGGAAAGGACTTTATAAAAGAGTAATTGAGCTTGAAAAAATTGTTGAAAAATATGAAGGGCCTAGTTACCTTATTACAAAGAATTTAAGATCTTATCATGATAATCGAGGGCTTGGTTACAAAGAGCCAATACACCATCAAAAATCTAAGTCATCGTGTCATACACATATGCTTAGTCACCAACATAATCATAAATCAATACAAAACTATGCATGTGAGCATGACCCAAGGCATAATCGTATCACATGTCACTACTGCTGTAGAATAGGGCATATTTTTTATAATTACTCTTTAAAAGAGAATACTAATTTTGTTTGGGTAAGAAAGAATGTAAATTCAGGTTCAAAACAAACTCGAGCACCCAAAATTAAACCTACTAATCTTGATGTAGGTACCTCAACGTATTAAGGCTAAAGATTGGTGGTACCTTTATAGTGGATGCTCAAACCATATGACATGTGATAATAGATACTTTGCATCACTATCAAGGGAAAGAGGGAAGTACATCATCTTTGGAGATAATAGCACTGGTTAAACCATCGGTAAAGGTAAAATAAACTTTGGTTCTTCATGCTTCATTGAGGATGTTCTATTGGTAAGAGATTTGAAACACAATTTACTTAGCATCAGCCAATTACGTGACAAAGGTTATATTGTTACTTTGATAAAAATGTATGCACTGTGCTAGACAGCAATAAATCATGTTTACTTCTCGCTAACAGATGTAACAATGTATATGTTATAAACTCAAATGAATTAGCACAGAAAAATATGATGTGCTTTGTTGTTAGAAATAAGGATGGTTAGTTATGGTATCAGCGACTTGGACACACGGCCATGGATAATCTCAACAAACTTGTTACCAAGGAGCTTGTGTGGGTGATTCCCAAAATCAAATTTTAGAAAGATAAACCTTGTGAGTCGTGTCAGTTCGGTAAGCAAACTAAAAGTTCTCACAAGCCCAACAAAATGGTATCAACTTCTAGACCACTTGAACTCTTGCACATAGATCTATTTGGACCATCACGAATACGTAGTAATGGAGGTGCACGATATGCCTTTGTAATTGTAGATGACTATAGTAGATTCACTTGGGTTGTTTTTTTGTCACAAAAGGATGACACATTGTATGTTTTTCAAAAATTCTGTCGTAGAGTAGAAAATTAGAAAGCCTCACCATTGTTACTATTCATAGTGATCATGGTGGGGAATTTCAAAATGAACTCTTTACATCATTTTGTAACAAAAAGGGAATAAAACATGAGTTTGCTTGTCCTCGTACTCCCCAACAAAATGAGGTTGTTAAAAGGAAAAATCGATCTCTTCAAGAAATGGCCCGAACCATGCTTAGTGAAAATGATTTACCTAAGTCATTTTGGGCAGTCTGTCAATACAACATGCTACAATTAACCAAGTAATCATTAGGAAATATCTTGAGAAAACCCCTTTTGAACTATATTATGGCAAAATTCCTAACTTGAGTTACTTTCGTGTCTTTGGGTGCAAAGTGTTTATTTTAAATACCCTAGATAACTTGGAAAAATTTGATCGTAAAAGTGATGAAGGCATATTCTTAGGATATTCCCTAAGTAGCATGGCATATCATGTATTTAATAAAAGAAGATGCACCATTCCAGAATCCATTGATATTATATTTGATGAAACTAATCCCTACACCAAAGAAATATTACATGTTGTTCATGATGATAAGACAGGTGTTCGTGTTGAAAAGAAACATGTACACATTGACCAAGAACCAAATGTGGATTCTCAAAATCATAAGCCTTCTCAAGATGAAGATGCATCCAAATTTCAAATAGAAGAGATGCATACACAAAAAATTGACGCCATGGAAGATGATCACATACAACATCAACTTTCTACCAACAAAAGGCACCTCGCCTGGAAAATCATGTCTAGCCATCCACTAAATCTTATACAAAGCGATATGTCAAAAGGGATAACAACTCGAACACAAGCTCAAAATTTTATGTGTTTTTCCGCATTCGTCTCTATACTTGATCCTAAGGATATTAAGGAGGCCTTACAAGATAATGACTGGATCGTTGTAATGCAAGAAGAACTTAATCAGTTAGAAATGAATCAAGTATGGAGACTTGTTCCTAGACCTCACAATAGGACCGTACTTGGAACTAAGTGGGTGTTTAGGAACAAGTTGGATGAATCGAGCACTATCACTAGAAATAAGGCTCGTCTTGTTGCACAAGGTTATAACCAACAAGAAAGTGTCGATTTTGATGAAACTTTTGCACCTGTTGCACGACTTGAAGCCATTCACATTTTACTTGCTTTTGCTTCTTATATGAACTTTACTCTTTTTCAAATGGACATCAAAAGTGCTTTCTTAAATGGTTTTATCTCAGAAGAAGTTTATGTTGCACAACCATCAGGATTTACTGATCCCACACACCCAAACCATGTATTCCATCTTGATAGAGCTTTGTATAGTTTGAAGTAAGCTCATCGTGCTTGGTACGAACGACTAAGTTCGTTTCTAATTCACATAGATTTCTCTAAAGGGAAAGTAGACATTACACTATTTATAAAACATGTTTCTAAAGATATTTTAATTGTTTAAATTTAAGTTGATGATATTATATTTGGATATACTAATGAAAATCTTTGCAAGAAATTCTCTAATCAAATGCACGATGAGTTCGAAATGAGTATGATGGGTGACCTAACTTACTTTCTTGGACTTCAAATACAACAAAGAAAGGATGACATCTTTGTAAATCAATCCAAATATGCAAAGTAACTAGTCAAAAAGTTCGGCCTTGAGAATGCAAATGCTTACAAAACACCTATGGCAACTACCACTAAGCTATCCAAGGACGAATCTGGTAATAATGTTGATATTTCTACCTATCGTGGTATGATTGGTAGTTTGATTTATATTACTGCATCCCGTCCAGATATCATGTTTAGTGTTTGTTTATGTGCGTGTTTTCAATCGTGTCCCAAAGAATCGCATTTGGTTGTTGTTAAGCGTATCATTCGTTATCTTAAAGGCACAACAAATATTGGACTTTGGTACCTAAAAAATAGAAACTTTTCTCTTGAAGGGTACTCTGATGCAGACTATGTCGGAAGCTTAACAGACAGAAAAAGTACTAGCGGCACATGTCACTTCTTGGGAAATTGCCTTGTCTTATGGGCATCCAAGAAGCAGAATTCTGTAACACTCTCCACTGCTGAAGCCGAATATATCGCCGCAGGATCTTGCTGTGCACAGGTATTATGGATGAAAAACACTTTATAGGACTACAAGTTATTCTTTGATCACATTCCGATTAAATGCAATAATACTAGCACTATTCATATGACTAAAAATTCTGATCAACATAGTCGTACAAAACACATAGATATTCGGTACCACTTTATTAAAGATCATTTTCAAAAAGGGGATATTATTCTTGAATATGTTTCCACTGATTCTCAACTTGCTAATATCTTTACTAAACCTTTAGATGAAAAACGATTCCATTTTTTAAAGGGAGAATTAAACGTTATTGATATTTCTGCTTAAATTTGCGTTTTCGGTCGACTGTTAGCCTGTAAAGGTGTACAGTCGACTGGGCGGTCGACCTGTTCGCTCTTGGGTTTTTTTTTCATCGAAATTGGTTTTAGTGGATTTGCAGTCGACCGTGCGGTTGACCGGTTCACTCACAGGTTTTATTTTTTCGACAACTGGGCTTTCAATTGGCATTACGGTCGACCGATTCGCTCACTGTTTGCTTGACTAGATTTTAAAATTCTTTACGGTCAACCTTGCGGTCGACCGATTTCGTCTCTATTGTTCTCAACATTTTGGAGTATTTTTTTTCGTTATTTTTCATACTTTTGGTGTGTAAGGAAAATCTATTTACAATTTTTCTATGGTTTCTAATTTCTTGAAATTTATTTTTAATCTTTTGCTCTATATCGCTCGTTTGTATTAGGAAAATCTCAAATCTATGATACCATGAAGAGCTCTCACTATATATCAAAGAGTCTCACGATCAACGGTATCATGTAAGTATATTTTCCTTCTATTTTTCAAAAATGCAATATTCCCCAAAATTGTTTATTCTCATGTTTGCTCTTCACTCACATTTTTATTGTATGTTCATCTATATTTTCCATGCATGAATTTAGGGGGAGTACTAAATTTACGGGGAGTATGTTATACACCTTGTTTATATATCATTTATCATTTCTAGTCCCCTCTTGGTGTGTTCCAAAAAGGGGGAGAGTCTTTTTGAATGTTTTAAATGAAAATAAATACTGAAAATCTCTCTTGAATGTTTTAGTCTACATCTTCTTTCTTCATATATACTATATATCTCTTATGAAAATCTTTGATACAGGAAGTATTGAATTAAGGGGGAGTATTTATATGCTTTATTTTAAACATTCAAAGGTATGTTTTGTTCACACCAAAAGAGGGAGATTGTTGACTCTTAGTTGGTGTGCACAAAATGTGCTTACAAATACTAATAAGTTTCAGTTGAGATATTCAGGTTTTCAGGAATAAAATAAATCAATATGAAGCTACCAAGATTGAGTATCAAGCAAAAGAAGGAAAGTAATAAAGAAGAATTGCAAAATCAAGCAAAATAAGAAGTTACTCAAAAACAGCACATATTGATTAATGCCCAAGAAAGCCAGCAAGATCAACTTCTTTCTTTCCGTATATGTGAGGATTTTATATCCAATTGATTGATTCTTGATTGATTAGTTTATGGTAAGAATATAAAGTGGTTTCGTCACAATCAGCACGATTGCGGTCGACCGTACCACATTGTCGGTCGACCACACCATAGTCGACCGCTCATCGCTGTTAAAATGATGAGACAGGAGACCATTCATCTTTTGACTTTCGATTAAGAGATGAACGGTCGACTGTCCTTATTTGCAGTCGACCGTACCTCGCGCTGATTACTCTTTTGGAATGTATCGTTTCTATTTTTGAGAGATACACTTCCTCGTCTATATATTTTGATGAACCCACTACATATTCCTCACTTATTCCTCTAAGAAAAATCTTCTGAACTAATCAATTCAACAATCAATCCGAGTGTGTGATATTTATTTATTTTCTTCAGTCAGGATCATTAAAGATCTTGAGTTTTTCTTTTCTTCCACTTTGGTGAGATTGACGGGGCTTGTCTTAGAAGTCCTATGGGTGTAATAGGTCTCTCGGCCTGAATCCGAGAATCACTGTACAAGGGTTTGAGTATAGTGGAACGCTTGTGGCGGATAATTGCTACAAGTAGGTGGTGTGGACGTAAACCTGGGGGTCGAACCACGTTATATCGCTGTGTCACTTGTGCTTGCTGTGTTTGCTTTCTATATCTCTTCTCATTTACTTTGCAACTTAATTTTAATTTTTAATTTCTGCACAATCGCCCTATTCACCCCCCCTAGGGTGATTAAAAGAGTATGTGGTGGCGCACTATTGGAGCATATTGAGATCTCACCCCTGACGTGAGACGTAGTAGTATGTTGTGGAAGGAAGTGGCGCACTATTAACGTATGTTGGGATCTCACCCCTGACTAGAGAATTGTCCCTGAGCTGAAAACTTTGATGCGGAAGATGGTGGACGTCGACGGAAGGTGAGGGAGACGAGAACTGTGATGATGTTGATATCTTCCCCTTTCAAACTCATAATGGATAAATCAATGTGAGGTTGCAGTGGTATCTGGAAGCGAAACTGGAAAAGTTGAAGAACCTGCAAGAAATATATATATATATATATATATATATATATATATATATATATATATATATCGGTAGCTTGGATTCTGTCCTCGGTGCCAAACATGAACACCAACAATCAGCCAATAAGACTCTTGTTGGTCTGATCTGGGTCAAAGCAGCAATAGTTGAAGATCTGATGTGGTGCCCAATCACCAAACTCCAAACTCCAATTCCACACAAGAATTAATTGGATCTGAATAGATCCAGACCCGATCAAAACATAGAGCAGGGAAGAGGAGAAGGGGTTTCCTGGGGGGGGGGGGGGGGGGCTAGGACCGCCGATGGAATCAATGACGCCGATGGCGACGACGCCTCTGGTGAGATCTGACAATTTCTCTCTAATCTAAAAATTAATTTGTTGGGTTTAGGAGGCTTCAATGGAATTCGGAGGTGGATAGGGATGAAGGCGGCTAGGGTTTCGATAGTGTCAGCGATGAGGGTTTGCTGAAGTGGGTCCATCGGGAGGTGGTCGAAGTTGATGGTGGCCGAAGTTGATTTAAGTGGGTTGCTGATGAAGCTTCAAGCTTCTGATGGATCTCGACGATGACGATGACGACAACGGTGATTGGAGATGTAATCGGTGAGAAGTTGATGTTGGAGTTGTTGATGCCGGAGTTGTCGAAGTTATTGTTGTAGATGGCGACCAGGGTTTTGGTAGAGGTAGTTGATGACAGCTAGGATTTTTGGATCTTGTTGTTTGTTGACGGCTAGGATTTTGGAGACTTGACCGGGAGAGAGATGTTGGGAGGTGGAGTGATTCCGATGAAGGCGAGAACCACTCCACATCAACTACGATAATAAAATTAGTATAGGCCTTATAGGAGTACAGACTCTGATACCATGTTAGAATTATGGATGGGAAGAAATACTTTATTGATTGATTATTGATTGAATAAACTGAGTATAATATGTATTTTATATATAGGATAGAAGGAACGACTAAACCAATACATTATTCGATATGAGACTAAACTAATCTCTCTCATAATATAATATCTAACAATATCAACTATCTATTTTAGAAACTTATTGGTTTCTCTTTTCTATTGTAATTCATTGAGTTGTACATGATGTACAAAAAAAGTATTAGTTAGCATTATTGTAAACCGAAATAATTTAAAGATTTTTTTTTTGTTGTAAATTTTGTAATTTACACTAGCAGATTTCATTGATTTCGAAGTTTGTGGGTTAGTCTTATGTTTAGATGTAATACATCAAAATTTTCAAATATTGAAGCTGAGTGGCATGTAGTTATTTAGGATTTAGACGTGGATAAATATGATATATTATCGAAAATTTGATGGTTTAGATATAAAATAAAAAATGTTAGTATTCAGGAAAAAGCTTCATGCACAGCTGAGACTTTGTCAGTTTTAGAAATTCGGATATGGTTTCAGTTAATCATTGTCATTTCTATCAAAAAGAAATATAAGATAACAATTGTCATTGTAAAAAAAAATCCATTAAATGTTCTTATATGAAATCATTTACTTAGGTTTTAAATTGTTGTATATTTCATATCTATTGCAGTATTAATTTTTTGGATAGTTTTATTATTCTCTGATATTTTGAAAAATCTGTGCTATATTGCACAGGTGTATACTAGTAGTATATTATGCTAAGATCACTTTTAGCCCAGTAATTTTTATTCTTTTTTCTTTTCAAAACAGACAAAGAAGAACAATTGTAGGAGGAAATCCTCCACCCTTTCTCCATCCAAATTATAAACTGGATCCTATCGCTTACTGAAACCCAAAAAAATGTGCAATATTATATATATATTATTAGATAAATTCTTCAAAAATAATTTTGTTAATTTCTCACTTTTTGATGTTATTAGATGAATTTTTAAAGATGGTTATGTTATTTTCTCATTTTTTGAAAATGTTGTGCATTATTGTACATGGTTATACTAGTAATAATTATTGTAATAGATTCAATTGAATATAACAAATTAAAATTTTAATAGTGTGAAAGAATGATATGAGTTGTTTGAAAGGAGTTCGTGATGGGTAAATCCCCGACGGTCATAGGCTCAGCCCTTGCAATTGGTCAGCTACACGCGTCGCTTTCATTTCCTATTTTGACTTACTTTATGGGAGATTAAATTCAGTTGAAACTAGAGTAGTAAAGTTTATTATTTTTTTTGAGATTGCAGTTTTTATTTTGTTTTGATGCACGTGCTAGTTAAATAGGAATCCATACTTTATTCTCATTTCTCTTTCAAAATAAAGAAAGGAGAGAGGGGGTAGAATCTCTCTCTTATTAGTACAAGGTATAGATATAACTAGTAAATTTAGTTCAAATTGGGGATTAAATTGATGAAAGAGTTCTAATTGGAAACTAAATTGCAACTGCTATAATTCATAGAAAAAATTGCAAATATTCATTAATTGAGGGACTAGTCATTGCTTACTGGAAAATATCACAGGAAGGTGCATTATTATCCTATGGGTTTGACTTCTACCATCATCAGTTCAGATTAAAAAAGTTCATCATAGGCATTAATTCCATATGGAGAACAAGAACGGACCATTTTGATCATGGGAAATCAAAAGAGTAATGCTACACCTACTACCAAATTCACTACCTTTGGTGTCACACTATTATTGGAGGTCTCTACGACATATTTTACACATACTCTACAATAACTTCCATTAATAGTATGCCACCTAAGTTAATAAAGAGAAATGTAGTGGATTTGGTAGTAGGTGTAGCATTACTCAAATCAAAGTTATCTTGCAGGGTCCAAAATTTCTCATGCATTAGAGCAAGGCCAATGATTTTGCCTCTTGTGACATCACAAGCCATACGACACAAGATTTTTTATTTTTTCTTAAATGGTAGGAGGCCATGCAAGGAAAGTCACACTTAACATAAATTAAATAATGCAAAACCACACTAAACATTAAAAATAAATAATGACGATCAATTATCTTACACCCTATGTCCTTCCTTTTCCCACAAGTGTGCAACTAGATCACGCTGAAACCGATTATGAATGACATCGGATCTCAGTCTATTGTAATGGTCAATAATTTCATCATGTTTGGCCTTCATGTTGTGATTGCACTTGAGTCATAGGGAAGACAGTCATATTTTCTTGCTTTCCTAGAGTTTTGTGGGTCATCAACCATGTAATAATTATTGTTTTTATCTTCTGCTATTTCATCTTCAACAATCATATTATGCAATATGATACACGCCATCATAAACATGATCAGTGTTTGTAGACTCCACGAGCGTCTAGGCACTTTAATGATATCCCAACGAGCCTGAAGTATGCCAAAACACCTCTCAACATCCTTTCGACACGACTTGTCTTTTAGCAAAATGTTGAGTTTCAAGTCTTGGAATAGTTTAGACGAAGGTGGACCACCTGAGGTATATTCCATCTGCCAAATAATAGCGAGTGTTGTACCTAGTACCATTAACTGTATACACAACATGAGGAGCTCTTGCATTTATAACGTCGTCGAACACAAGTGACTTCCCAAGAACATTAATATCATTTTGCGCACCTGGAGTTCTGAAGAATGCGTGCCAGATGTAGGTGTTGTAGGATGCTACAGCTTCAAGAATTATGGTGGGATGCTTTTGGCGACCGGATTTGTAACTTCCTTGCCACTCGGTTGGACAATTCTTCCACTCTCAGTGCATGCAATCAATACTCCCAGCATTCCAGGAAATCCTCGTGACTCTGCGATTGTAGTAAGCTTATGAAGATCATCATAAGTTGGTCTTTGAAGGTATTCTTCCGTATATATAGCATTTATTCAAGTTACGAACTTTGATAGACATTCAAGCATAGTTTGCTTTCCCATCCTCATCACATCATCGAATTGATCCGCCGAAGCACTGTAAGCAAGCATTCTAAGTGCGGAAGTTACCTTCTGTCTAGATAAAAAACCGAGCCTCCCTGTGGCATTTCTTTTATGGGCAACATAATCATTGTATGCGACTACATCATCCTGAATGTTATTGAAGAGGGGCTTGTGCATTCGGAATCATGTTGAAATTGTGCATCCGTGTACGTTGACTCATCGGCGAAGTAATCATCCTCAAGCAAGCCGTCGTATTGCTCTCGAAGTCATTCGATGAATGCGACCTGGTTGTGAGCCAGACTACGTGCTTACCTCTTCAAGTCTCTGAAATTCGATGGCTACAGCAATGACGACCACAATTTCTTCTCATTTTTTTTGTTTTTTGATTTTTTTGTTTTTTTCTTTAGCCGTTTGTAACAAAATATCCCGAAGTCTCTTCATTGAATTTATACTCGGAAGATTTTTTTTTTATAGGAGATGAAGAAACAGAAGAAGATTTGTGAAGAAAGATATGAATGTGGGGTTGTATTTATGAGGGAAAAGGAAAATATAGCCTTTGGGGATTTTGTGATTTTTTTTTTAAAAGTGTCCAAATATGGCCGTTGGAGGGGAAAAAGGAATATGACCATTGGTTTTTTTTTTTATTTACTGTGTCCTGATGTCAGCACACAGTGGGTGAAATATCTGACTGTTGTGGATCAAGAAATAAAAAATAAAATAAATTCGACCGTTTAAAAAAAAGGAAAAGATTTTTTTTTGTGCGCTGACGTCTGTGATGATGTTAGCGCACATTGGCACACGTGTCCTCTCTATCTCTCTCTATTATATATATATATATATATATATATATATATATATATATTCCCTCTTTTTCTTCCCGGCCGGCAAGATGGGCAGCCAGCCTTGCTGCCCTTCTTACTGTTAGGAATGTGTCTTGAATACTCGTGGTTCAGATTAGAAGAAGGTAAGATGAAGCACGAAGGTCGAAGCATCGAAGACAGTAGAAGAAAACAGAGCAGCAATAGTGCATGCATAGTTGCGGTTGACTGTCCCAAGTTGCGGTCAACCGCACCCCCCGACCGCGGTGCTGTATTCGTTTTGGGACTCGATTTGTTACGTCGTTTTAGCCCAATCTTCAACTCCAAGTTAGATCGTACGACTCCTATTCGGTTACTTCTTTTCCAGGTTATATCGGACGACTGAGAATCAAGATTAGACCTAGGTTTCTCTATATTCTTCTATATATATTGTAAACTCCTCCAATATGAGAGAGAGTACTTCATAGATTTTTTTCTCCATTACAAAGAGAGGCTCGAGAGAGAGATAGTTCTTGGTGGGTGATTTTAATTCCTTGTATTGAGTGAATTAATAACTCCTTGTAATCTCTTCTAGTTGAATATCAGATCTCCCTATATTTACTCCCGGATTAAGCAAAAGCTAACCGGGATAAGTCAACGTTGTGTTTGTGATAGTTTGGTGGATCTACTTGCTTGCTTTATTGGTTAGTCTCATCTACTTCGACTTCCTCATTGCTCTATTTAGTTCCGCTGCGACAACGAGCTTTGGTTGACGCCCCAATCCCAACAACTGGTATCAGAGCTTCAGGTTGCCGAGTCTCTTGGTTAAGATGACAGGCCACAAATTTTGAAGATCAAACAGTTCGTCGGAAAGATCAATTTCAATCTTTGGAAGAATGACATGTATGATGTCCTTGTTCAAGAACGTTTGCAGTTAGCTGTTAAGAAGAAAGAAAAGCCAACTGATATGAAGGATGAAAGTTGGGAACATATTCGTGAAAGACTCATAAGTCTGATCCGACTATCCTTGGCGGACAAGGTCAAGTGCAGATTTCTTGAAAAAACTGATGCGGCGAGTTTGTGGGAAAAACTCATAGCTGACAACTCTGGTTTATCGTTATTAGATCGGATGCATTGGAAGATGAAGTTATTCCGTTTATCTATGAAGGAGGTACCGATTTCCAAGACCACATTACAGAGTTCAATAAGGTATTATCTGAACTGTAACCCCCATTCCCGATAATTAGTATTTTCTGTGTATTTTCTTTAATTTGATTTTTTTATAAATTTATTTTGTGCTAAAGTCATTTTGGATATTGTATTAAAGTGTTTTCTAATCGATATTTTATTCATTTTGAATAATGGTATATTTTAACTTGTTTTGTATCCCTAATTGACCGACTATTCATATTATTAATTTTCGAATTTTAATAAATTGTTAAACTCAAATCCTATTGTGAAGCATATTATTATTATTATTATTATTATTATTATTATTATTATTATTATTATTATTATTATTATTATTATTGCTATTGGTATTAATATTTGTTATTATTGTTGTTATTATTATTGTTATCGGCATTATTATTTTTATCATTATTATTAGCATTACTATTATTATTATTTTGTTTTAAGCCCGAACATGCTCAATTTTATATGCATTTAACTATTTGATTTAATATATATATATATATATATATATATATATATATATATATATATATATATATATATGTATGTATGTAGGTATATTTTAAATATCCTATTGTTCTTTCTTGATTATTTTCTTTTTGATTAAATTTGTTCATGAAAATTTTTCATTCATCTTGATTGAGCTTTTCTTGTTGAACCTATTATCTTTTATTTAATTGTGGGTATTTTTATTTGAACCCCATTGATTTTGATCTATCTCTTAATTGAACCATAAAACCCAATTTGAATTGATCTTGACCCAAAACCGCTATTATTGGATCCTAAACAACTAACCCAATACCCTATTTTTGCCCTATAAATACAACCCTAATGCAAACCCTAAAAATTGCACAATTTTGAAGCCCTAGCCTCTTATTCTCTTTCCTATCTCCTCTCTCCTCTCTCCTCCCGTTCTCTCTCTTCCGCTTCCTTTCGCGCCAAATACCCCGAACCACATCCGTCATCTTCTCCGGCGTGACCCCCCTACTCCGGCGACTTCCTCCTCGTTGCCAAGTTCGGCACCGCTCTCCTTGAGCCGCCAGCCAAGACCCCGAAACCCCCTTGCTCTCCTCCCTCCTTTGCTTCCCTCGACAGCGCAAGAACCCAAGGCCCGACCTCCTTCTCTGTGCGCCGACCACAGCCACCAGCGCCACCCAGTGCGTTGCTGTAGACGTCGACCTCGCCGCCAGTGCCGCCGCCCCCTTGACCAGCCCTGCTATCGTGGTTGCTGCAGTCTCTTTGTGTTTGCTATGTTGTGGTTTTGTTTCTCTGTGCGCACGTGTATTGCACGTATTTTCTTCGTGCTAGTTCGTGTGTTCGTGAGCTCGTTGCTTCGGAATTCTTATCCCGTTATTCTTGGTATTCGTTTTCATCGTTTATAAGGCAAGTCACCGTCCACTTGAATTGTTAATTATTTCAAATTCAAGTTTTGTTGAAATTCTTGCAAGTAGATCCCTTATTTATCGTATTATACTTTGTTCATCTCTTCGTTGGGTCTATTGAGGGTTTACACGAGCTAACCCCAATATTCTTGATATCGTGCCACTTTTGACTCTAAAGATTGGATCTTTCATGCATTCATGTAGAATTGATAATAGGGTTAACCGCATAATCATGACACAATTAATTATTGTAGAAACAACTACTAGGTTGTATGTTTGGTTGATTGTTTGTTGTTTGATCGAAGATAATTTAGTGTATGTATATGATTTTATTCTAATTTATCATGTTATTGCATCCATCATATTAATTACACAATTTATTGACTAAAGAATCGATACCCATCATGTTTAATTAATTTATTTTCATGAAAACTACCTTAAAATCTGTATCTTGCTTGCTAGCCTGTATGTTGACTGCTATTTTCAACCCAGTAAATGATATTTAAATGAATTACTTTCTGAATAAGAGTTGTATCCTTATTTTTCTAGTTTCCAGAACATCTTGAATTTTTAAATTCCGAGTTGTGTAGCAAAAGTTATGCCCGTTTTACTACAGCTGTGTTTTACTTTCAGTTTTTTCAGATTCTTGTATCTTTCATATTTAAACAGTGAAAAGGCTAATCAAATGAAATAGTTTTATTCTGAAAATTTTCAGATTGTTGCTTAACATATTTGGGAGTCAAGAAAATATTTTTAATGAATTTTATTTCGGGTTTTTGCTGTTCTAAAATTATAATAACATAATGTTGAATTTTTCCTGAACATGAAATATGTAAAGAACAATGTGATTGACCTAGCTACTGTGTTGGAATTTGAACTTTAAATATGCGTTGGAACCGTGTGGAATTCTAGTTTCTAGAATTTTTGACAGATTCCGTTTTTGAGTTCTGGAACAGCGGGAAATTGCATTTTTGTACAGACCACTATTGTTGTCCAGAACTTCACCTTCCAATTTTTAATAGATTAATTATTTCTATATCGTACTATTGTATGAATTAATGTATGTGTGTTGCATTGCATGATCCTAATGAGTTATTGTCACCATTCTAATCGTCCTATCCATATTATCATCCTATTGTTCCCCTATTAATACTATCGTTCATCGAAATATCTAATAATTGCATACTATATTGTTGCATTCATAAAATAATTAATAAGCCGGGGTTTAAGGGATTGACTTAAGTAGTTGATGATATAGTGACTGTACTCGGAGGAGGGGCCCGTGTTTTCCTAAATATTGTTCCAGATATTGTTTTATCGATTGATTATGGAGCGCTGACTACGACACCCCAATCTATCGTGTATTGTATCGTTGCTGAAGACCGTTACCGTGAATTGAATATTGATTATCGTTGCCGAGTACATAATCTATAGAATCTTCTACTTAAGTCTAAACGAAATTGATTGTATGTACCGAACCTGTAGTATGAGATACAGTAGTATGTGCATTAGTTAGGATTAAAATGACTAATAGACATAAGGATTGACACATTACCGACACTGCATATTGTTCCTCATTGTTCCTATTGATATCGAATCTTGGCTAAGTGTTATTGATATTGATCATTGATTATTGTTACCGAATATTGAATCATTGTTACACCATTGTATCGATTATCGTGATATTGATTAATGATTAATAGACATAATAATTGCATATTGTCCCATGTTATTGATTCCTATTGATCCATTGAATTCATTGTTATACCATTATTCCATTGTTCCCTGCTTTCTCTACTTGCTGTCCGCGACTTGCTCTAAGGATAATTTTTCTCATCTTTTTAGATGAAGTGTTCACAGGTAATGAAGGAGAATAGTCTGCTGGGATTGGAGAACAAAGATTCTGAAGTTTTAATGCTTTTAATTACTTATTATTTTATCAAACTTAATGTATTGAGACTTATTATCTATTTGGGATTGGGTTATTATTGTATTGGGCTTATGTTCCGAATATTTTTATTATTGTTCCAGACATTGGTTTATTGTATTTGGATATTTCATATTATTTATTCCAAGTATTATTGTTCATGAGATTATTATTGCCTGCGCATTTGTTCTGTATTGATTACATTGTTGAGTTATTTGGATAAACAACTTATGAGTGACGTTAGTCATTTGCTGGGCCAATGTTATGTGCTCGTATTCCGTATTTTTGGGAAGCGGGGCGTGACATGAACTTAAGGTGATCAATACGGATGTTTGTGAGGAAGATAAAACTTTCAACCTAATATATTCACTGCCGGATTCGTACGAGCTGTTGATCACTACCAAGCTACACGGTAGATCTGCCAAGGAGAGTATTTCGGTAGATGGTGTAATCAAAACATTGAAGGAAAATTAACTTAGGAAGGAGACTCAGTAATCACCGTCCATTCCCACAAGTTGTCTAGCAGTGGATGGTCCTTCAGGGGGAAGACAAAGTGCTTTGCAAAATAATTCGATTCGTTGCCGATATTGCAAGAGGCCAGGGCATATCAAGAAAGACTTTTGGAAATTGCAGAATCAGGAGAGCGCAAAGAATGGGAATTCAGCCGCTAATGTGGTTAGTGGCTTTGATTCAGGTGATTCGTGTCTTCTTGTTTCAAATTCTTTAGAAGTAGATTCTAGTTTGTTTCTTGACTCAGGGAGTTCTTCGCACCGAGAGGGAGTTGTTTTCTACTTATAAGTCTACTACGGGACATTGTGTGACAATGAGAACTAGGGAGATTTGTGAAGTAGTAGGTGAAGGGACAGTTGAGTTGAAGATACCAGGTCTAAATATGTTCACTTTAAGGGATGTTTTGCATATTCCTCTGCTGAAACGGAATCTAATTTTCTTTGGAACTCTTGATGCACGGGGTTGTAGGTACACAACTCGAGATGGAGTTCTGTCTGTTTTTCAGGGTCGTCGTAAGGTGATTAGAGGTATGAAAGTGGTTGGGCCAAACCAAAACAATCTCTACAAGCTTTGGAGAATCCGAAATACCTGCGCAAGTGTTGCTCCTTTTTCCATTATTCCCGCAAGCTATGCTAGTTTGCCGCAACTAGATTCATCGAGACAAGACCTTTTACTACTGTTGTATTTATGATTTCAGATTTACAAAATTTCTGTATCTTGTTGTTTTCTGATTTTCTTTGAGTATACTATCTATGTTGAAAAATTATGAAACTTTATTTTCTGTTACTAAACATACTAGGGAATACCCCAGATTTTCTTGGATTTAATCAATATGTTTTTATACCGTTTTCCTGTTTATGAATACAAACTTCTGATTTCTGGCTGAACACGTTTTCTGAATACAAGTCTGTTTTGAGTTCTATTTTTGTGAAATACTATATGACTTATATATATTTGCTGGATTCGACCAAGAGTGTATTTTCCACATTTTCTGACGGATCCAGATTTGCATATTTGTGGCAACGGAAATTCCAGATTTGGTGCAGTACTGTCTTGCTGTCCTGAACTAGAATTTTCATTGTCATACCCTGTTATGTGTTGCCTTTCACCTGTGCATGTTTATCTTTCGACCTGAACCTGTTACTTATTCATACCATGTTATTCTTGCTCTGTTTTATGCACGTATATGCATGTTTAATAATAATAACAAGTCATTAAGCCGGGGTTAAGGGAAAGACCATAGTAGTGGACAATATAGGTATGTGTACTCATAAGGGGGACCGTGTTTTCCATTTTTATATTTGATTCATGTTGATACATGAACCTGTTGCACTTTATGTTTGATTCATGAATCTATGGATTCGTGAACCTGTTGTACTTTATGCTTTGATGCATGAACATGTTGGTTCGTGTGCCTATTACCTGTTAATTCATGAACCTGTTGATGCATGAACCGGTTGATTCGTATACTTGTCTAATTCATGAACCTGTTTCTGTTACCTGTTACATGAAGCATGAGTACACGGCCCTATAGAAATCCACCACTAGGCCTAAACATAATTTGCATGTATGTAGCAACCATGTGGTAAAAACCTGGGCGCACGAAGTGCTACCTAGATAGTAATAAACATAAGACTTGACATGACATAATAACTGTTACATGCTTACCTGTTACATGATTACCTGTACCTGCTACTTGACACCTGTTACATATTTACCTGCTTGCATGTTACCATTACATGTCACATACACCTGTTATCTCACCACATTACTTGATTCTATTCATGATTCATGCTAGTTGATCTATTTTGTTGCCATATCTATTTCATGCTATGTTGCTTCTGCTGTTACTCTATGTTGTTTATTCTTTTCCTGTACTTGTGCCTGCACTACAAGCGGCCCGTAACTTGCATTAACGGGCGTTTTGTTTCTCTTTCTTTTCTCTGAAATTTATTAAATTGCAGATTATGGTGATCAGCTGCCCGATGGAGTAGATGATCTGAGATTCAAGACGCTGGAGTTTCTTGTTGCCTATTTTGAATAAATGTATCTGTTACTTGGATTATTTTGTATTAGGCAATGTGACCTGAAATTATTGGCTTGTTCAGATCTGGTTTATTTGAAATTTATTAAGCTTTATTTCAAGTAAATTCTTGTTGGTGTATTGATTCATATATGCATGCGTGATTGTCTTCTCCTCGCTTCTTACTCTGTTATTCCAGAGAAATATTGTAAAGATCCTGACAGCTTATGGATGATGAAAATTATCGCTGGACTTAGTCACATATCCATATTTCGTATCTCCTTTTTGGGAAGTGGGGCGTGACACACCTCCACCCATTTCTACACCCTCTTCGACACCCTCTATGTTGTCGATGAGAGCGCAAATTCGAACCAGCCCCAGTGCCAGCTTCGCCTGTCACCAGCCCCGTCGCCCCGCAACCCTAATCCCCTCAGCCACTGCCTCATCCTCACCCTCAAACCCTCGCCTCTCCCTCTCCTCCAACACCTCTCCATCGCCAAAAACAACCCCGAATCCTCACCGGCAACCGTCAGAGTTGTCGACAAGGGCTCAAACGCCGAAAGAACCCAATGACCGAAGTCTTCTCCTCTACGGGCGGCGTTGTTCCCGCCGTTGACCTTGCCCTCTTGAAGCCGAACATCCCCGCCGCGCCGTCCAATCCACCGCGCACCTAAAAGACCCAGCCGACGACACCGACCAAATCGACAACACCCCCCGCGATCGAGCTTCGTTTTCTTTCTCTCTTTGCTTTTTGGGGTTCTTGGGGAGCTTCTCTCTCTAGACAACTACACATCTATCCTAATGCTGGTAAACGATGTTGCTTTATATTTTATTTTGTAGGAAATTATTTTTCCCTCTAGTTCACCTAACAAGTTATTCATAACAGATTTTCATTAACAAGAAAATAACAAACTATAAGATAATTTCGCTCCTGGTAATATTTTCCAATCAAAATTAAACAAATAATAGGCAAAAATAATCATTTCATCAAATATTTATGCAAGGCAGCTTCTTGATTTTATTCATTTTCCAAGTCAGTGGAGAAGAACATACAAAGGGGAGTACAAAAATATATAATATATATGTTTTATTCAAACCCATTCTCCCTTGCACTGACTCCAAATCCTCCATGAAATTTTATCAATGCCTGCAGCAACATATATATGGCGGGTTACGCGAACCCGAAGGGTCCCTAATGCACTTTGATTTTGCCACGGCGTAACCAGCATTATAACATGTTGCAATACATTCTTCGTCGCTTGAGCATTCCCCAACATAGAAATCACACGCTGAAACATTAAAATATAATTTAAATATATATCAGTCATATATATATGATCAGTTCATGTTAGAAAGATGATTAGTAAACTAATTAAATGATGACTGATACTAAACTGTAACCGATGGCCGAGGATAACATGATCAGCGAGAAAAGAATCGTGATCATTATGTAGATCTTCATTGCCTTTTCACCTAAACCTGGAGATGATGAAGAATTTTTTTTCGAAATAGTGTAGGATAAATACGTAAATAAGATAAAAAGGGTGAAGCGAAGAGTACCTCTTTGTATGAGTTTTTTGAAGTCCTTTGATTTGTTTTGTAGGAAGAATGGAAGATAGATAGTCATTATATACAGGAAGAATTTATTAGTTTTAAAGTTTTAATGAATCTGGTAACTAACAAAAAACCAAATCATTGACATGTACACATCATTTAGTAGATTTATCATTTATAATTTGTTTTTTGATGTGATCGGATAGAGTCTAAAGACTCCAGCCACAGCAAAAATATATTAATAATAAGAGAATGTACAAACAAAGGGTTTTACAAGCTGTAAAACAAAATACAGACAGATCAAATCCTAATAGATACAAGAATAATAGCTACAAAAACACTCAGCAGCCCAAACAGCCGCTCGCAAAGGAGAAGCAGCGAGGAGATACACCCTTGAAAACTGCGCCGGGGCAGCTAACGGGGCACCCGCACGGCAATTCCTCCCCCGAAAGTCGAGCACCAGAGCAGCTCGAAAGACCAGTCTCGAGAACCAACCCGTCAAGCCAACAAGAGCCATAAAAAGGAAAGCAGCGTCAACAGCTGCAAAGAAAAAGCTCACAAAAGGGATAGCGAACCACAAAACCAGACCAGAAAGTACTCTACCGCAGGTCACCCCCAACATAGGACAGAAAAAAGAGACAAGATAAGTGCACTGAGAAACAAACAGCCCGAAGGACAGCGTCTAGCCGGAAAGGCAAAAGCTACAGACCGCCCCAACATAATGAATCATCCATGGGCATAAAACAGAACCAATCAACCCTCAATCGCATAACAGTTATCATACAACCATACAACAATTAGAAAGGAGCAGAGCAAATCAACACAACCATACCACAAATAGAAAGGAGCAGAGCAAATCACAGATAACAACCACATAGACTCATAGAAAATTAAGCAGAAATAACTACTAAATACGAGTAGATAAGTAGAAGATAAGTGAACAAAGGTGAGCATAAAAAACCATCAGCTGGCTGAGAGCACCAGAACATAGGGGACTAAGCCCACAACATATACACAATCAACCCCAAAATGCTAACAGATCAGCAAGGAAACATAAGAACCACCGAGGCAAAACAGCAAAGCCACCAACAAGCCAACGAGAACCACCAGAGCCAAAAACAAGGCCAGGGGACCAAAAGAGACCCTCAGAACCAGAGCCAAGAGGGTACAGAAAGACTCAACCAACCTGCGATAGGATAAAACAGTAAGCATTAAAGCAAGAAAGAAGCATCAAAGCGCATTAAGACTGCGAAGAACAAGATAAGAATCATGTAAACGACACCCATTATAAAGCTCACTATCAATGTGAGAAGCATTAGAGGACCAAAAATTAAAAAGGAAGAGGAATTCATCAATCAAATGAGCGATAATGGACGAACGGTGAGAGAAGAGTCTACGGTTCCTCTCCAACCAAACGAACCAGATGATAATGTGAACTGATAGATTCCAACTTTTGCGAAATCTAGGGTGTGAAGGGGAAGCTCTCCAACATGATTCAAGATAGAGAGGCAAAGCTGGATTTTCCCACGCAAGAGAAACTAACTGCCATAGAGGGGAGATGAAAGAGCATCCCACAAAGAGATGATTAACATCTTCAGAAGCCTCTGAACACAACGGACAGCGTTGCCCCCACGCTAAATTACGTTTATTAAGATTCTCGACCGTCAATAATTTATTGTGGATCGCTAGCCAAGTATTAACTTGAACCTTAAGTGGAGCACAAGAGCTCCAGATGAAAGAGGCGGATGAGGATGTAGTACCGCGAAAATTAAGAAAATTATAGAATGATTTAACAGAGAAGATCCCGGATGAATTCCAGTGCCAAACGATTCCTTCATCAGGATGCCATTCAAAGCGGTTAAGGGAAGAAATAAGCTCTAATAGTTCAGAGATCAAGCACGGGGGAAGAACGATCTCGAAAGGAATGATCCAAATCCTGTTGGAGTTAATAAGGTGGTAAGACTCGAACACAGATGCGTCTGGGATAGAGGCCAGACGGAAGAGGTTAGGGTAGGCCGAAGATAGTTTAATGTTGCCTAACCAAATGTCGGACCAAAATTTAGTTCTGGAACCAACAGAGCACCTATGGAAAATACCACACTGGAACGCCGAAGCCGCTTTCCACACACCTTCCAGAATGGAGACGCTAAGCGATGAGTGGAAGACGGGAAAGCCCACCAGGGGGAAACAGGGAAATAATGACTTTTGATGCACTGGACCCAAGGGAGATGTTCATAGTGATGAAATCTCCAAATCCACTTCCCCAGAAGGGCTAAGTTCTGATGCCTGATGTTGAGCACACCCAGGCCCCCGCTAGCCTTAGAGGAACAGATCAAGTTCCAATTGCAGAGGTGAGACCCAATTTTAAAATCGGAAGATCCGGACCAGAAGAAATTACTTCTAATTTGGTCTAATCTCTTGATGACCCACGAGGGGAGAAAATAGAAGGACATCATATAAAGGGGAATGGTCGAGAGGACAGAATTGATCAAAATTAATCTGCCCCCGCGGGAGAGGAGCTTCCCCGTCCAGACGTTAAGTCTGGCCTCAATTTTGTCAATGATTGGAAACCAATCCGATCTATGAAGCTTGCCCCATCTCAGGGGAATACCCAAATAGGTGATGGGAAATGAGGCAATAGGACAATTAAAAAATTGGGAGACTTCTGTCTGACGGCCGGAATCACCGCCAAGCCATGTCACCGAGGACTTTTGGAAATTAATGGAGAGACCAGAGGCCATCTCGAAACAGTAGAGAAGAAGTTTAAGGTTGCGCAACGACGACTGATCAGGTTTAATAAAAATAATAGTGTCGTCAGCGTACTGGAGATTAAGAATACCGTCAAAACATAGATTGCTACCTAGGCCCTCTATGACATGAGCCTCGCGGGCGTTGCGCAGAAGCCTACTGAATACATCAGCAACAAGGGAAAAAAGGTGAGAGGAAATGGGGTCCCCTTGACGAAGACCGCATTTGACCTTAAACTTGTGGCTTTCAGAGCCGTTGACAATGATAGAGGAAGTACCAGCTATAAGGCTGGATTTAATCCAAGAAATCCATTTAGTGCCAAAACCTCGATGACGGAGAATATCAAGGAGAAAGTCCCAGCTCACGTTATCATAAGCTTTTTGAAAATCCAACTTGAGGAGAATGCCCTCAGATTTGGAATGATGGCAGAGGGAGATAATCTCCTGAGCTGACGCTACACTGTCGAGGATGAAACAATCCTTGATAAAACCGGATTGGAGCGGATCGATAAGGGGCGATGTATGAGCACTAAGCCTCGCCGCTTAGTGCTCTAATATTATAATGAGAGAGTTGGAGTTGTCATTTGAAAACATACCAACTTGTGTGTATCGCGTGTACATAACTAATATGAAAAAGCTCTCAAGTTAGAGACCTGACTACCTGTAAGTTTTTAATTCTTTTTTTTATTTATAAAAATATTAAGACCGTGCATTGTAAATTAATAGTAAGAACAAAAGGGAGAATTACTTGACTCGTAAAACGGTAGTAATTAATTCACGAGTAATGCTACATCCACTACCAATTTCACTATATTTCTCTTCACTATCTTAGGTGGCACACTCCAATAGGTAGGAAAAGATAGAGTAGGTGTGGAACTTTCCAATAGAAATATGCTACTTAAAGTAGTGAAAAAAATGGTAGTGAAATTGATAGCAGCTAAAGCATTATTCTTAATTCACTGACCTAGGTAGCCATAACTGCTGACTAGGTAAACAAAAAAGAATAAACAAGAAATTCACGTCTCATTCACTTGATTAACTAAAAAATTAAAGGAGAAATTTCACTAAACAATAAAAAAAGGTATTATTTTAATAAGAAAATAATAGAATTATGCAATTGAGTTCGGAAAGACAAAAGTGTGGGATTTATTGACTAAAAATATGTTAAAATTGTGATGAAAGATCACAATTCAGAAAAAAAAAAAAATTAAAATAAGAATGCACAACCTTGTATTCAAACATAATTGTAGGTTGATAAAACAATTTTAAATTGTGTTATACTAGTGATGGCAACCAGGCTGGGTTGACCCGCGACCAGCCCACTCGAACCCGGCCTGCAATTAGGCGGTTCAGGTTCGGATCAAACCCGCGGATCGATCCGGGTCGACCCAGGTCACCATATTTGACTACCCAACCCACTCGACCCGACCCGCGAACCCGTTGATCAGGTCAAACCCGCCCACTCGACCCGCGGGTTGCACCCGAACAGGTCAAACGTTCGACCCGCGGGTCGAGCGGTCAGAAACAGACCGTTGGGGTTGGGTTTTTTCCCTATAAATAAACCTTCAATTCAATCTAAAAATTTCCATACCTTACTCTCTTACTCTCTCTACTACTACTACTCAATTCAATCTCAATTTAATCAAGTTTTTTCAACAAAGAAGTAAGCAACAAAGAAGTGAAATTTTTTTCCCATATGAGCAGCTCGGAACGCCTGTCGCTCGGATTGGGATTCCGAGTGACGTGGCGTAATCTGAGTCATCCATCTGAATGCGGCACGAATTTTGAGGTAATCTGATGGTAGATCTTGCACTTGGCCACGTGGTCGAATCAGGGACGTCCATCAGGTCACGGCACGAATTTCGAGGCAATCGACGGCTCTCATAGCTCGGTGATATTTTCTCCGCATGAAAAGCTCGGAATGCAAGTCGCTCGGATTTGATTTCCGAGCGCCATGGCATGATCTGGGCCGTCTGATGAAGATCAGGCGCGAATCACGAGGCAAGAAGGCATGGATCACGAGAAAACGTGATTTTTGTCGACATGGCTGAATCAGGGACATCCATCAGTCACGACACGAATTTCAGGGCGATCGGACACTCTCATAGCTAGGCGATATTTTCTCTGCATAAGCAGCTCGGAATGCAAGTCGCTCAGATTTGATTTTCGAGCGACGTGGCACGATCTGGGTCGTCTAATGAAGATTAGGTGCGAATCACAAGGAGAAAGTCGGTTTTCCCCAATTCGTAGCTTGGAATGCAAGTTGCTCAGATTTGGTTTTCGAGCGACGTGGCACGATCTGGGCCATCTAATGAAGATCAGGCGCGAATCACGTGGAGAAAGTCGTTTTCTCCCAATTCATAGCTCGGAATGCAAGTTGCTTGGATTTAGTTTCCGAGCGACATGGCATGATCTGGACCGTCTGATGAAGATCGGGTGCGGATTATGAGGCATGGCAGCATGGATACGAGGCATGACGACATGGATCACGGGAAAATGTGATTTTGGTCAACGCGGCAAGATCTGAGCCATCTGATGACGAGCAGGCGCGAATTACGAGGAGAAAGTCGTTTTTCTCCAATTCGGAGCTCGGAATGCAAGTTACTCGGATTTGGTTTCCGAGCGATGTGGTGCGATCTGGACCGTCTGATGAAGATCTGGTGCAGATCATGAGGCATGATGGCGTGGATCACGAGAAAATTTGATTTTGGTCGACGCGGTGAGATCTGAGCGGTCTGATGACGATCAGGTGCGAATTACGAGGAGAAAGTCGTTTGTCTCCAACTTGCAGCTCGGAATGCAAGTTGCTCGAATTTTGTTTCCGAACGACGTGGCGCGATCTGGACTTCTAATGAAGATCATGTGCGGATCACGAGGCATGATGGCATGGATCACGAGAAAACATGATTTTGGTTGACGCGGTGAGATCTGAGCCGTCTGATGACGATCAGGCGTGAATTGCGAAGAGAAAGTCATTTTTCTCCAATTTGCAGCTCGGAATGCAAGTTGCTCGGATTTGGTTTCCGAGCGACGTGGCGCGATCTGGGCCGTCTAATGAAGATCAGGCACGGATCACGAGGTGAGAGACAAGGATTACGAGGATTTCGACGCTTGGGCTTCTGGTGAGCCGTTGTGGGGGCCAAATGCACTCGAAAGCCCACCCGAATCCGCTTCAACACTTATAAGTTTTTACCGCCTCTCTTTCCCCTCATTTCTTACTCTCTCATTTTCACTTCACTTTTTACTTAAGTCACTTTTGCTCTCGAGCAGCGCTGTTAGCATTCGTGACCAGGCGGTTCTATTCTCCGGCAAACTATTCCGACCATAGATGTCACTTCAAGGTAAATTATCTCAACTTAACTTGAAATGTCCAGAGCATTGTCGGGGAATGAGACGTCCACTTCGGACCAAGAGACCAATCGAGCTCTAGTGGTACCCCCGAGCAAGGGGATGGAAGTGGCGAAGTCCATCGTTGTAGAGATGATAGTGGAGAAGGTGAAGGGGGCTAGAGCACTGGGTCAGCTACCGTCGACATTATCGAGCCTCGGAAAGGTCAAAAGCTACTTCAGGGATTTTGGCGAAGGCGGTGCACGGGAGGTCATTCGTCTATGAGGAGAACAGTCCAAGGGACCCTTTCGAGGTAGACGAGATTCCTTCGGTCATGACCAAGGCAGACCTCCACCAGATTAGGAAGGGGTTCCGCATCCCAAAGGAGTTCGCCCTACTCCTTCCCAGCCCCGGCTTCCGATGTGCACGGGGACGTCGTCAGACACGTGCGTCTTTCTGCACGACGCACTAAATGCCGGGCTTTGGCTACCTCTACCACCTTTCGTGGTCGAGGTGCTGCAGTGGTATGGCTTGAGCCCGGTGTAGTTCATGCTGAACATGTGGTGGTACGTCATTGCCTTCATCCTCCAGTGCCAAGCGGTCGGAGTGCAGCCCCAGCTCGTCATCCTCCGCAGTCTCTACCGGATCTACCGAATGAGCAAGATGGAGTACCGGTATTATCTGTGGCCGAAGAAGGGGGTCAAGTTGATCGAGAACCCGTACTCCATCAAGTATTGGATGGAGAAATATTTTCTGATCCGAGGTCCTGAGCCGGGGGGATTTCCAACGACGTGGAAGGAGGAGGTTCCGAAGTAGGCGAAGGTCGAACCGGTGCTCACCAAAGAAGAAGAGGAGGTTGTGTCAAAGATCCTCGGTCTCCCAACCTTCGGTTGGAAGGATATTACCGAGGAGGTCTTGTTTGGTGGGGGTCTCAGTCCGATCGACCCCAGTATGCTCCGTTATTTCTTTTTCTTTAGTGTATATGTATTTGCTTTTAGTGTTTGCGTTTATTTCACTAACTATTTTGCTTGGCTTTTTGTTGTTCAGAGGCCCCCGGTATGGATTACCGAGCGCTCATGGCGAAGAGGACTACAGTCACGACGAAGGGGGTGGACAGTAAGAAGAGGAAGAGGATGACAACGGGGCCCCTTCCAGCCGAGCAGTTTAGGTGCCCTCGGCTCCTGGGGCCGTCGTTGACTTGGTCGGCGACTCCCCCTCGGTGCCGCAGGTCGCACTCCCCTCGACCGATGCCCCCGGATCTTTGAGTGGGATGTTCTCGGTCGGTGCTGCTCTGGCCCTTGAGGTGCCGCCGCTTACGGCCGAAACGGAGGCCATTCTCACGAAGAGCACAAGAAGCTCTTCATCCCTGATTGGCGAGTGTTGAAGCTCGACAGCTTCCTCGGTGAGGTGGGGATGTGCATGCAAGCGGTGCGCCTTTTGTCTACCCTGAAGGATCATGCAACACTGAGGGCTGGTACGGTCGGTGACGATGCACTGGAGATCGCTTGGTCGACGATGTCGGTGAGTAATACTACTCTGCTCTCTTAAGTTTTGGAGTTAGTGATTTTGGGTTCTCACTTTCTTCTTCCCTTGCTTTCAGACCCTCTGCCACTTCAGTCATATGCTCGAGCAGTTCGCCGAGTAGGAGAAGGAAATGAAGGCGACGAACGACCGTGAGCGAGCGGAGTGCACCAAGGCGGTGAAGTTGTTCGAGACCGAACAACAGCTCTCGGCATCACGAGCTGCCGAGGTTGGGGCCCTCGAGACTAAGCTTGCCGAGGCACTCGAATGCTCGGCGACCGAGGCGGCTAAGGTCGATGCTCTGGAGAAGGAGAAAGCCTGGCTCAAGGAGGAGCTGGCGAAGGCTCGGAAGGCATCTGAGGAGGCGTTGAAGGAGCAGGAGGCGAAGGTGGAGGAGGCAAGGAAAGCCGTTCAGGACGAGGCAGAGGCCCACATGGTGACGAACATGGAGGAGGCCTACGCTCGGGCTTTGAAGCATGTGGTGGCTCATCTCCCGGACTTCGACAGTTTGGGGTACTACTTCTACGACCCGGTAGAGGGCGAGGAGTTCCTTCCTCTGGCTGAGGTCGAGCCCGGAGGGGAAGGCGACAAAGGTGAGGGCGACAGCGAGGAGGAGGGGAATCCCGAAAGGGCGCTCATCACTGTGCCGAGCGAGGGCGCCTCGGAGCAGCACCTAGAGGTGGCTCCTTGACCTAGTCGCTTTTCTTTTCCTCTTTTTTTTTTGCTTCTCCATGTATTTTCGTACTGCAGACTGGCCACCGCTCTAAATTCGAAGTGAATAAAATTCTATCTGTTTTCGTCTAAGTGTTGAAAATTTTCTTTTCTTTTGAACTCTTTTTTGGCTAAGTGTTGGAGAGATCTTCGAGCACTTTTTATTTGAGTGTTGTTGCAATCTTCGAGCACTTTTTGGCTAAGTGTTGGAGGCATTAGAACTCAATAGCTCCATGCTCTCGCTCTTTTTAGATTGTCAAAGCGCTGTAGATCGCCGAAGTATCTCGAGTAGCCGAATTGGCTCGTCTCAAGGCTAGTCTAGGGACGACGAGATTGGGGCTCGTGAGGAACCAAGAGCGGCTTCGCGAAACGGAGTTGGATCTCCATAAGGCGAAGTATGAGCTGAATCACCTGAGATCGACCCTGGTTCGTCGAGACATAGAGAGGAGGCGATTAGAGGAGCGGATCAAAGAGAGGACCCCCGAAGGTGATGATGTGGGCTCGTCCGCCGAAGCCAACCTCGGCCTGAAGCTTAAGCGCCTTCGCGACTCTCTATCTAAGGTGACAGCGGAGAGAGACAAGCTAAAGAAGGTGACCCTCGGCAAGAGCATGGAAGTTTCTCACCTTCGGTGGACGATCACCGATGGCTCTCGAGGGGCAGGCTCGGTGCGACTGCCTCATCTGAACATAAAGGTGAGAGTTGACTCACTCAAAGAGCGAATTGTCGAGCTCGAGGCAGAGGTCGCTCGTCTTCAATCGCGATCCGAGCAGAGCAATGTCAGATCCAATTCTTGCACTCGGGAAGAGCACGATAGAGGGATATCTTTCTACGTGCTTGCGCGTCGCTCGCCGTCAATGCATCGAAGCCCGGGCGATGCACAAAGTGGGGTGGCAGCTTCGTCGAGCGGAGCATCTGTTGGAGCCACTGTTAGAACGGGTGCCAATGATGCTTCTCGACTTGTCGGCTTAGAGACGAGCATTGGGGGGGGGGGGGGTTGGCATCGGCAGTACAACATTCATCGCTCCCGGGTGTCTCTCAACCGAAGTGTCCCTGTGCCTAAGAGGCGTTGAAGTAGATCTCTGTAGTCTTGTGCTTTAGGCTTCGCGAGTTTTGTATCTCGTTGTAAAGATGAGTAGTTGGTCTTGTAATTAGACTTGTTACTCAAACATTAATGAAATAATACTTGTTTTTCACACTTGTGTGTTTTGTTAGCATTTGTAATCGTCAACAGTTGTAGGAGCAATCTTGAATGGTAGAATGCTTGGCACTTACTCGTTCGCGAGTAGCAAAAAGTTGGTGTTGGACTCCGAACTTGTTGTTTAGAGGGTACCAATGGCTGTAGGAGCAATTTTGAATGGTAACCCGCTTTTTACTCGCTTAGAAGCAAGTAGTTGAAGTGGAATTGAACCAAGTGTTGGACTCCAAGCACGTCGTTTTGACGATATCAACAGTTGTAGGAGCAATTCCGAATGGTGATCCGCTTCGTACTCGCTTAGAAACAAGTAGTTGAAGCAGAGTCGAACCAAGTATTGGACTCCGAGCGTGTTGTTTAGAAGGTATCAACGGCTGTAGTAGCAATTCCGAATTGTGATCCGCTTCGTACTCGCTTAGAAGCAAGTAGTTGAAGCGGAGTCGAACCAAGTGTTGGACTCCGAGCACGTCGTTTTAATGAAAATTTTTTGTAAGTAAAGTTAGACTACCCAAAAAATAAAGAATTTTCTAAGTAGAGTTAGACTACTCAAAAGATAGAAAAGTTGTGGGAAAAGATTTCCTTTTATTGCAAATAACTGGGCGACCGCTTCTAAGTTGCGAGCCGCCTTTACATTTTGATAAATAGAAAATACAAGTAGGGAGTTTGGACATGTCTTCTGGAGCTCTTTTGGGGAAGTTGCTTGGAGCGGCGTTTAGACACTCTCTCGGTACTTCATCAAGTGCTCTGAGTTCCATGTCCTTGGTATCTTCCTGCCCCCCGGGTCTTCGAGTTAATACGCTCCCGGGCGAATAACTCTGGAGACCCTATATGGTCCTTCCCAATTGTGTACCAACTTGCCTATTTTGCTTGGATCGGAGATGGATAACTTTCTGAGCACCAAGTCACCCTCTTTTAGGTTGGCGGGCCGTACCCTCTTATTGTAGGTCTGCGTGATCCTACAGAAGTAGGTCTCTCGCTGAATCGCGACTCTCTCGTGAACCTCATCAATGAGGTCTAGGCAGTTGCAAAGCTGGGTCGCATTCTGCGCTTCACTGTAAGCTATGAGTCGAGGTGAAGGCAGACCCACCTCCAAAGGGATGAGAGCTTCGGATCTGTACGTGAGGTTGAAAGGAGACTCTCCCATTGGAGCTCTTTTGGTGGTGTGATAGTTCCAATGCACATTGGGGAGTTGTTCGACCTATAGTCCTTTAGTGGACATGTCTAACCTCTTCTTCAAGCCAGAGAGGATTTGTTAGTTCGTGTTTTCCGCTTGGCCATTGGACTGGGTGTGCGCTACTGAAGAGAACCGTTGTTGAATCCTGAGGTCGGTGCAAAAGTCACGAAAGGTCACTCCCATGAATTGGGTCCCGCTGTCGGTTATGAGGATGCGAGGTACCCCAAACCGACAGACGATGTTCTTCCAAAAGAACTTCTGCACCTTGTGCTCGATGATTGTTGAAAGAGGTTCAACCCTTATTCATTTTGAGAAGTAGTCTATTGCCACCACTAAGAATTTCAGCTGGCCTGGTGGTGAAGGGAAGGGTCCGAGCAAATCCATCCCCCACATTGCGAAGGGAATTGGACTTGCCAAGGAAGTAAGTTGTGCTTGGGGCAGGTGACGGATTGAGGCAAACTTCTGGTAGGAGTCGCACTGGCGGACGTACTCCTCGGAGTCACTGAGTAGTGTGGGCCAGAAGTAGCCGTAGTTCAAGAGCTTCTGGGCAAGGGATCTCGCTCCTAAGTGCGCACCACATAAACCATCATGGACCTCCTTTAGGGCATAGAGCGCTTCCTCCAGGGAGAGGCACCTCAGATAGGGTCAACTATCGATCTGGGTGTAAGAGCATTTTTACATGACCCCGTCCAGAAGTGTGTACCGCTCTGCTCGTGTCCTGATTCTCCTTGCTTCTTTCGGATCTTCGGGAAGGACTCTATCTCAAAGGTACTTGAGGAGGGGCTTCATCCAGTTTTCCCCCAAGTGTTAGGGGGTAGACTTCCATTGGCTCCGAGCCGTCTTTGTCAATACTTGGTTTGAGAAGGACCTCTATTCAAGACGGTCCATTCTAGACACTGGAGAGACGAGGAGGCGAGCATAGAGAGGACATCCGCTTGCGCGTTTTCCTCTCGGGGAACCCGCTGGAGTTGAATATCTTCAAATAGAGCTAGAAGCTCCCTCACCTTTGCCAAGTATCTGGCCATACGGCTGTCCCTCACCTCGTATTCCCCGGACACCTGGCTGACTACTAACTGGGATCTACTGAAGACCCTTACGCGCTTGGCACCTGCCTTGCGAGCCATGTAGAGCCCCGCTATGAGGGCCTCATACTCTGCCTCATTGTTTTATGCAGGGAAGTTTAGGCAGAGGGAGTACTGGAGGACGAAAGCACGGGCCAGTTAGGATGACACCAGCCTCGCTTCCATCGGCGTGAGAGGACCCGTCCACATAAATGGTCCAGACGAAGGGGTCGGCAGACGACTCGCATGAGTCGGGGATGGTGTTCTCCACGATGAATTCGGCCAGAGCTTAGGCCTTTATTGCCGTTCTGGGCTGGTAGCTGATGTCATGCTGACTCAGCTCGATGGACCACTTCGTGAGCCGCCCGGAAGTCTCGGGTTGTGGAGAACTTATTTTAGCAATTGGTCGGTAAGGACGACCACAGAATGGGATTGGAAGTAGGGCGGTGCTTTCGGGCCGTCATGACCAGGGCGAGAGCCATCTTCTCCAGCTTCGGGTATCGGAGTTCGGCTTCGCGGAGCACCTTGCTCACGTAAAAGATGGGCTTCTGTGTCTTCTCCTCTTCCCTTACAAGGACCGCACTGAGCGTTTGCTCCGAAGCTGCGAGATAGAGGTAGAGGACCTCCCCAGGTGCTGGCTTGCTCAGGAGCGGGGGGTTAGCCAAATATTCCTTGAGCTTGTCAAAGGACTCCTGTTGCTGCTATCCCCACTCGAATCCTTTAGCCCCCCTGAGGGCCTTGAAGAAGGGAAGACACTTCTCCCCAGACTTGGAGAGGAATCGCCCAATCGCGGCGAGGCGCCCCGTGAGCCTCTATACTTTTTTGACATTGGAGGGGGGAGCCATCTTGAGAATGGCTTGGATCTATTTGGGGTTGGCCTCTATGCCCCTCTGGCTGATCATAAACTCCAGAAATTTTCCCGATGAGACACCGAACACACTTGTTTGGGTTTAGCCTCATATTGTGCCTCCTGAGCACCCCAAATACTTCTTGAAGGTCGAGAGTGTGCTCCTGCCCTCGAGTGCTCTTGACTAACATGTTGTCGACGTAGACCTCCATGTTTCGACCAATCTGGTCTCGGAAGACCCTGTTCACAAGGCGCTGATAGGTAGCTCCTGCATTTTTTAAGCCGAAAGGTATAATACGGTAGCAATAGAGGCCTTGGTCCATCACGAACGAGATCTTCGGGATGTCGGGAGGGAACATCCTGATTTGGTTGTACCCTGAGAAGGCATCCATAAAACTGAGGAGCTCATGCTCGGAGGTTGCATCGATCAGGGCATCGATGTTGGGAAGAGGAAAAGGATCCTTCGGGCAAGCCTTATTGAGGTCGGTGAAGTCAATTCATATCCTCCAGCTCCCATTTGCCTTCTTCACCATTACCACATTGGAGAGCCACTCAGGGTAGGTTACCTCCTGGATAAAGTGGGCATTGAGGAGTTTCTCAACCTCCTCCTTGATCGCTTATTGCCTTTAGGGAGCAAAATTCTGCCTCTTCTGTTGAACAGGCTTGACCCCAGGGGCGACGCTCAGACGGTGCATTGAGAACTCCTCTGAGATCCTGGGCATATCGGCTGCAGTCCAGGCGAAGAGGACGTGGTTCTCCCGTATGCACCAGGAGATGTCTTGCTTAATGGAGGGGGAGAGAGCCTTGCTGAAGCAGAACATCTTAGTGGTGTCTTCTTCGGAGAAGGCCACTTCTTCCAATTCATCTACGGGCTCGGAGATAGTTTGACCGCCTTCCTGAGGAAGTTCAAGCGCTTCCAAAGAGAGAACTGGACCCCCCTTCGAGGTCATATAGCACTTTCGAGCCGCTTCTTGGTGTAATACCCTGATTTTTCAAATTAATGAAAAATTATTTATTTTTGCACGTAGTGTGCACGTATAATATTTTGGCTATTATTTTCATCATGATGAGTAAAAATATTTAAACAGGTGCCTTTGATTGTTTTCTATAAAGCCTTTTTCCTAAAGCCCAAAATTTAGTTTATTTATTTTTCTTTTAAAATAATTATCTTGGCCCAATCAATTTAAGCCCAGAAATTAATTCCATTTTTACAACTTGTAATGTGTAGCATTTTTTAAAGACTTTTTATTTGTGTACAAGTTGGGGGGACTAGTGCATGCACGTGTAATTCACATACACGTGCATGAGAACTTTTTCTTGGCCGGATTGGGAGAGAGTGGATCTAGTCATGGGTGGTTATTTGGAATGTGGGTAGTTACTTCAACTCCCTAGTTCATCCTAGCCCTTGATCCTATAACTATCTACTAAATCCTAGCCCTCCATCTCACCCAAATTGGTGTATAAATACCCCTCTCATTCATTTGTTTCTTTTACACTAAGATTATATTGTAAGAGAGATATATTGTGAGAGAGTTGTGTGTGACTGCTCTTTGGAGGCCGGTTATCACTTCTGAAGGTTTTCGGTGGGGAGCAAGGAGCAAGGAGTCGTGCATTGTATTAAGGAGCTTTTTTCTGGATTCGGTTATTTCGTCAATAAGGTGGGTGTTTCTCAGGACTTCTAATGTAGAGAATATGTCATGGTTATGAGAATTGTTATCATGCTTATGAAAAGTAAATTCAAACATATTAGATTGCCCTGTGTATGTTATGCTGAAGGCTGTAAATAAGACTGGAATAGGTCGGTACAGTCGACTGTCACATGAACAAGTCGACTGGTACGAGGCAGATGTTTTCTCATGATTCGTTAGAAAGTTTCATGATGTACATGTGTACGAACTAAAATGATTTAAGGAATGCTAAATTCATATCCTCCTTGTTGCATATGATTGAGGAGACGTGAATGTATGAAAAGAAACTAATGATAGTTAGAAAAACTGGGAATAACTTGTGCAGTCGACTGCTAATATGAACAGCCGACCGATGCATTGAATTAAACTATGAATAGTCCAGTAATTCCATAAAATGAAATATTTTTCTTTGTGATGTTCTAGTGTGCTAAATTGAGATTTAGTATTCATTTCTACAAGTAAATGACTAGTAAATGAAAACGCATGCTTAACATTTCCCTTGAGGAAAGAAAATATTAGTTATGTGAAATTATATGTTGTGATGTTAGTGAACAGCTAAGAATATTACATGTTTATGTAGTATGAATATATTGTAATGTGACACAATGATGTATTGTGAATGGAAGAACAAAGGGAAGATAATTCCTTAATATGAAATGTTAACTTGTTCAGTCGACTTAATGCAAGCAGCAAGTCGACTGGGCTGAGTATAAAAATTGTAATTAAAACCCCCAGGACAGACGACTGATGGGATGACAGTCGACTATCACGTGAATGATATTTTGAACATGGAAGATTGCGGAGCAGCCGACTAGCCATGTGCAGCAGTCGACTCTCCTGAGTAGTTATGAAGAACTTGATCTGACTGAACAAGTCGACTGTCCAGAGTATATTTTGATATGTCAGAGATTTCATTTGATTTCTGTTAAAAGTTGTGAATCTTACGATTGATGTTGGTAACTCTATTTGTTGTTGCATGAATTTACATGAAAGAAATCGTAGAATTGAATCGAGAAATTAAATGAATATGAAAGCTAAGAACATGATATGTTGAGGCAATGGAATTGAATTCATGAGTTGGAAATGCTCAAATTGGAAGTTGTGAATTGTAAATTGAAACAAAGGAGTAGCTAAGTCTCCCCCGGCAATGGAAATGAAATGAAATGAAATTTGAAAAGAAAGACCAAGGTTGGTCGTGTGTGAATGAAATGAATAAGTCCGGTTTAGTGGAGAGGCTAACTCTAGAGCTTTGATTTTTATTCATGATTCTAATAATTAGTACATAGTGGTGCGAGAGTTCTCCAACAAACTAGACAAACTAGACACAAATTAAAAACCTCGCAAGTGCACGAATCGTTTATAGAAGCGTAGCAATAGCAAGGGTCGATCCTACAGAGATTGTAGACTTTAACTTACTAATCAATAAAAAGAATAAGAATCATAAAGGGTTGGTCTAAAGATCTAAAAGAGATAAAAATATTAAAACTAAATTAAGAAGTGTTGAATCACAAATATTTATGAAGTAGTTGGGTTTAGATTTTCACCAACAGTCAGTAATGCTAAGTCACCTTCTGAACTTCTTCTTATTACTCATGTTTGTTCCCTTCAAGGGCATGGTATCTACTCCTTAAAGTACTGTTTCCCTAAGCCAAGAATTAGGCATGGTATCTACTCTAATCCGTTTCTTTCATTAAGTGTTTAGCATGGTATCTACTAAGTTGTACTTAAAGAAAACATAAGATCAGTGGAAACGAACAAACACTCAAGGTTCTAGAAATTGGTATCAGATCTAGATCTCTTAAGTTGATTGAACCAGGAACCCCTAAAGATTTCCTTGTTACAAGTTATGAACACGAGATACGGGTCGTCTCAATATGCTCATCTAACAGATTCAGATGGATGATAATGCAAACTTGATATTCTCAAGTTATGTTCGTCAGTCGACTGGCTCTCACCTCAGTCGACTGCTCTCAGAGCTTTGAGAACAAGTCTGATTACCATCAATCTATACCAATACAATCGGGTTCAATCAATAAGTAAAATAGAAGAATTCAGAAGACTATAGCACTACATAACTACGGCTTCAATCTACCCAACTATGAAGTTTAGTTCCACATAATAATACTTTTATTAATCAACAAGTTCGAATACATGATCAACATAAAAGAATAGAAGGAGAAGAAATAAACTAATGAAATCCGGCAATGAGGTCGACTGGCTGTCACACAGTCTGCTGCCTTTGAATACTTGATCTCCTATCTCCTTCCTCGATGCTGGTAGAATAATACCCCTGTTGATGACTTGAACGCTCAGACTCTTGTGATTCGGTGGTGGGTGTTTGTGGAAGATGATGATCAAAAGATGGAGTCCAGAGAGAGAGAGAGAGAGCCCCTTTCATGCTTCTTGGTTGGTATTTATAGAACACGGCTGAGAAATTAGGGTTTCTCCTTTTTCAGGAAAGTCCCTCTCTTTTTATTATTTCTTTCCTTATTTGATCGGCGATTTATATCTTTCTCTTTTCTTCTTTTATTCCTTATCTGTTAACCACGTGCTTTTGCCAATCCCCTGTCTCTGGCTTTGATTCGTTGGGGAAGTTATTATTCACATACAGCCTGGGTTTGGATAGATTTAGATTTAGATTCGGCTGCATCTTATCCTTTCACTCCGCCGCATACCAGTCGACTGCCTTGGGTGTAAGTCGACTGGTATGCAGACATCTGTAGTTTCACGATTTCTCGGTCAAGTCGACTGGTGTTTGGGGAAGTCGACTGTGCCTCTGCTGTAGTCTGTATTGGTCTGGAATCTGCTTTGTTTTGCTGTTATCGGCTGTTTCCTATGGAAAAGAGAAAATAAGAGTTAAATACCACATATAGAGCTTTTAAATGTGCATTTACTATAAGATTATTGCTTCTAAATGTGGATAATAATGTGTTCATCAAATACCCCCAAACTTAGATTTTTGCTTGTCCTCAAGCAAACTAGAATTATGAACAAGGGTATAATAATAATGACAACCTCAACCACCAAGAGTTCTTATTATGTGGGTACCAACATAGAAAAGTATAAACAATTTCAGATAAAGTAAAATTAAACATACCCACTTTCTCTAGTGCAATTGTTTCTTCACAACTCCAAACTCAACCACACTTGTCATGCAATTAATTATAGTTATAGTATGCAATTACTCAATCTGTGATTATCCCCTTTTCTCTACTACAAACCGAGTAGCAAACTAGAGTTTTTTTTTTTTTTTTTTTAGTCTCTTCTCTAAAGTTGTCACTTGCCTTTTGACGCGAATGCGAAACATTGGTGATGAATCCACCCGGTTACTCAGCAAGTCACAAACTCTAAAGTGCTTTGCATACTCATATTTCAAGTTGCCGTTTGACGTAAAGGTAAACATTGGTGATGAATACCCCTAGTTACTAAGCACTCAAAACATTGGAGTAGATTGACTTTATTCAGATATATATATATATATATATATATATATATATATATATATATATATATATTTTATCACTCTATTTACTTAAACTCAATTTAGGACTAGATTTAAAGGGAATGATCACCAGAAAATGCATCACATTTGTTTATTATGTATAATTGCATGACTCATATAATTTTGTATGGAATTTATGAAACTCAACAATCCTAAAGTAAATAAGTATCCTTCTTCTTACTTTATAAGAAATTATTTATCCTAAAGAAAAATTCAAAAAGATGATAAATATAAATAACCCTAATAACCTTAATATCCCCAAACTTAGATGGAACATTGTCCTCAATGTTCGAAAGAAAATTTAAAAAAAAATAGGCATGTGTCACCATCTAGTAAGGAGCGACTGAAAATAAAAGATGAAAATAAAAGATGAATAAAGAAAAGAAAATAGAGGGAAAGTGTAAATACTCCCCTGAAAGTTGGGTTGCCTCCCAATAAGCGCTGTGTTTTCTGTCTTCAGCTAGACTCGATGAGGTCATGCCATGTATTGGATAGTTTGAAGATTCACATCTTCCTCTTGCGGTTCTATGCTCATCTCTATGTATGGCTTCGCTCTATGCCCGTTCACCTTAAATATTTGATTCGTCTCTTTGCTATGAACCTCCAATGCACCATGTGGAAAGACTTTTGTAACAATGTATGGCCCATACCATCTTGACATAAGCTTGCCTGGAAAGAGTCTTAATCTTGAGTTATATATCAATACCTTCTGTCCTTCATAAAACTCCTTCCTTGCTAGCTGTTTGTCATGGTACAACTTTGTCCTTTCTTTGTATAATTTTGCATTTTCATAAGCGTCATGCCTCAACTCTTCAAGCTCGTTCAGTTGCAATCGTCGTTTGTCCCCTGCTTGTTTCATATCGAAATTGAACCTTTTAATGGCCCAATAAGCTTTGTGCTCCAACTCTACTGGTAGATGACAGGCTTTTCCAAAAACCAAACGGTATGGTGACATGCCGATAGGTGTTTTGTATGCTGTTCGGTAGGCCCATAATGCATCATTCAAGCGCAGCGACCAATCCTGTCTCCTTGTGTTGACTGTCTTTTCCAAAATGCTCTTGATTTCTCTGTTGCTAATTTCCACCTGCCCACTAGTTTGGGGATGATATGGGGTGCCCACTCTATGTGTGATACCATATTTCTTCATCAAAGAAGCAAATGGAAAATTATTGAAGTGGCTTCCTCCATCACTTATTATTGCTCGAGGTGTCCCAAACCTAGTGAAAATATTTTCCTGCAAAAACTTGACAACAACTTTGTGGTCATTAGTTTTTGAGGGGACAGCCTCGACCCATTTAGACACATAATCCACACCAACAAGTATATATAAATAACCAAATGAGTTAGGAAAGGGACCCATGAAGTCGATTCCCCAAACATCAAAAAGCTAGATTACTTGGATGTTTTGCAGTGGCATTTGATTTCTAGAAGAGATGTTGCCTGTCCTTTGGCATTTGTCACAAGTCTTGCAAAAAGAAAAAGCATCTTTGAATACTTTAGGCCAATAAAATCCAGATTGCAATACCTTGAGTGCTGTTCTTTTTGGTCCAAAATGGCCTCCACATGCATATTGGTGGCAATGTTGTAGAATATTTAGTTGTTCTTCTTCCGCCACACATCTTCTTATAATTTGATCAGGGCAAAATTTGAACAAATAAGGATCATCCCAATAATAGTGCCTGCACATAGCCACCAGTCGCTTCCGTTCCTGACTTGTCATACCTGGAGGGAAAACACGAGCAGTGAGATAATTTACAATGTCAGCAAACCATGGAAAATTGGAGCAGTGAGATACCAGTTGACTGGTCCTGTTACCAGTCGACTTCCCCGAGCATAAGTTTATTTCAAAGAGATGTTCATCTGGGAAAGTTTCATTAAGTGGGGGCACAATTCTCTCTTCCTCCTGCAGGAGCCTGGACATGTGATCTGCAACAACATTGTCGCTTCCTTTTTTATCTCTAATCTCAAGATCGAATTCTTGAAGCAACAGCACCCATCTGATTAACCTAGGCTTAGCATCCTTTTTAGCAAACAAATATCTCAAGGCAGCATGGTCAGTAAAAACAATAACTTTAGAATCAATCAAATATGATCTAAACTTCTCTATAGCAAAAATAACAGCTAACATTTCTTTTTCAGTAGTGGAATAATTTAGCTGTGCATCGTTTAGAGTTCGAGAAGCATAGTAAATAACATGGGGTTTCTTATTGATTCTGTGACCTAAAACAGCCCCTAAAGCATAATCACTTGCATCACACATGAGCTCGAAAGGGTGGTTCCAATCTGGTGCCATGACGATAGGTGCAGAAATGAGAAGATTTTTCAATGTAATAAAAGCATTTGTGCACTTTTCTGTCCATACAAACTCAACATCCTTAGCCAACAAGTCACAAAGGGGTTTGGAGATTTTTGAGAAATCTTTTATGAATCTTCTATAGAACCCTGCATGTCCAAGAAAACTCCTAACACCCTTAACTGTAGTGGGAGGGGGTAGTTTTGATATTATATCGATTTTTTCTTTGTCTACCTCTATGCCTCTTTTTGACACCACGTGTCTCAAGACAATACCTTGTTGTACCATGAAATGGCACTTTTCCCAATTCAGCACTAAATTGCATTCTTCACATCTCTTAAGTACAAGCTGCAAATGGTTAAGGCATTCATCAAAACAAGATCCAAAAACACTAAAATCATCCATAAATACCTCAGTGAACCTTTCCACCATGTCTGAAAATATACTCATCATGCATCTTTGAAATGTTGCTGGTGCATTGCACAATCCAAAGGGCATCCTCCTGTATGCAAAAGTACCAAAAGGACATGTAAAAGTAATTTTTTCTTGATCTTCTGGAGCAATAGCAATTTGATTATAGCCACTATAACCATCTAAAAAACAATAATGACTATATCCTGCTAATCTTTCTAACATTTGATCAATAAAAGGAAGAGGGAAGTGATCTTTCCTGGTTTCGTTATTCAATTTTCTGTAATCAATGCAAACCCTCCATCCTGTGGTTATTCTAGTCGGGATAAGCTCATTCTCTTCATTTGTCACCACTGTGACTCCACTTTTCTTAGGCACTACATGTATAGGACTTACCCATTTACTGTCTGAGATGGGGTAGATGATGCCAACATCTAGTAGCTTCAGAATCTCTGCTCTTACCACTTCCTTCATATTTGGGTTAAGCCTTCTCTGTGCCTCCCTGCTTGGTTTTGCGTTGTTTTCAAGGAGTATTCGATGCATGCATTTGGATGGACTTATTCTTTTGATATCTGCAATGGTCCATCCTATTGCACTCTTGTGTTCTCGTAGTACCCTCAGCAACTTCTCTTCTTCCTGTGCACTCAAATTTGCAGCAATTATCACTGGTAGTGTCTGGTTCTTACCCAAATATGCATGCTTCAAATGGTCGGGCAACTGCTTAAGCTCTATATCTGGAAGTATCGGTACAGTCGACTCACACTGTCCACCAGTCGACTTATCCCTTCCATCAGTCGACTTGTTTAGTCCATCAGTCGACTTATCTGCAGAAACAAAAATGTCATCAGTCACCAATTTTTCAAACACAGGTGCAAACTTACCTGAGTGTGACTTTGGAGTTTCAAGGTGATGTACTGTCTCTGCAATCCCCCAGTCATCGTATTCCTGTTCCACATTAGATAAAGTTAGAGATTGTGTAATTGTGGCTTGTAATGGTTCAACGCTATGTACCTGAAACGTTTGGTCAACAATATCCTGCACCACATCAACATTATAGCATTCATGATCGTCATGTGGAAATTTCAGTGTATCAAACATTTTAAATTCAACCTTCTCTCCATTTATTTTCATGCTTATAGTACCCTTTTTAACACAAATTTTTATATCAGCCGTACTCATAAAGGGCCTACCTAAAATGATTGGTAGAGAAGATGGCATTGAAGAGTCCTCCATGTCTAACACAACAAAATCAGCAGGCAAAATAAAATCGTTTACCTGAACTAGGACATCTTCCAAAATACCTCTAGGTCTTTTGATACTGCGATCCGCCAGCTGCAATGTGATGGATGTTGGTTGGAGCTCCCCCAATCCTAGCTTTTCATAGATGGTGTATGGGAGAAGATTTATGCTTGCCCCCAAGTCTAGTAATGCTTTCTCAAAGAAGTGCTCACCAATCCTGCAAGGAATAGTAAAACTACCTGGGTCTTTTAATTTAGGAGGTAATTTTCTTAATAAGACAGCGCTCACTTCTTCTGTCAAAGCCACATCCTCCCTAACCTGAAATGTTCTTTTGTGAGTGCAACATTATTTCAAAAATTTAGCATGAGAAGGAATTTGTTTAATAGCATCAAGTAGAGGGATATTAATTTCTACCTTTCTGAGAGTTTCAAAGATGTCAAATAAATGTTGATCTTTCTTTTGCTTGACTAACCTTTGAGGGAATGGTGACAGAATTGTTCCTTCTTTTTCACTTACCTTGTTGGAACCCACAATTTTTGATGGTTGTGTTTCTGCTTCTTCTGCATGTGTTCCAACTTTGTTGTCAATTATCTTACCACTTCTTAATGTTGTGACTGCCTTGAGCTGTTCTTGGCCTCCAGGGTTTGGTATAGTTTGCGATGGAAGTTCCCCTGCCTTTCGTTCGCTTAATTCTTTAGCAATTTGGCCAATCTGTGTTTCCAACTTCTGAATTGCTTGCTCTTGTTGGTTGGTTGTTTGATGTTGTTGTTGGAGCAATTGAAGAACGGTCGATTCAAAATCCAACTTCTTTTGTTCTTGGACTGGCCGATCTAACCTACTTCCCATTTGGAAGTTCCGTGCATGTCCTTGTGTGAATTGAGTCCCTTGATTATTCTGATTATTGCTCCAGGAGAAGTTTGGATGGTTCCTCCATCCTGGGTTGTATGTGTTCGAGAAGGGATTGTTCTTTTGTGGGAGCACTCCTCGACCTACATAGTTTGCATGCTCCTGATCTGTGAAAGAAGACATGGGACATGTATCAGTGGTATGATCTACATGAGAACAAATTGCACAGATTTCATTTGTTTGATTTTTAACTCCACCCATCATCGACATTGCATTAACAAGCATATCAATTTTCTTATTCATGTTTGCCATTTCTAATTGAATGTTATTGCTATTAGAAATTTCGTAAACTCCCTGTTTTTTCGAAGGGGCCCTCCTTGTTGAGAATTGTTGTGAATTCTCGCTGAGTTCTTCAAATAGTTCTATGGCCTCTTCACCGCTTTTCCTCATTAAGATCCCGTTGCAAGCTGAATCCACAATTGCCTTGTTAGTATCATTTAAACCTTCATAAAAAGCATGTACCTGATCATCCTTAGGCATGTTGTGCATAGGACACTTGAGAAGTTTGTTCTTGAAATCTTTTCATGCTTCGAAAAATAAATCTCCATCCTTTTGTTGGAAGAGTTGAATCTCCCTTTTCAGCTGTTTGGTCTTTAGGGCTGGAAAGAATTCTTTTAAGAACTTTGTCGCCAATTGCTCCCATGAGTTTATTGATCCTGGTTCCAAAGAATTACACCATAGTTTAGCGTTAAGTTTTAAGGAAAAAGGAAACAAAATTAACCTGATTTGTTCAGGGGTGAGCCCTTGGACGCTTTGTGTCCTGCAAAGATCGAAAAAATCTTGTAAATGGAGATGAGGCTCTTCATCTGGTCTGCCACTAAAGTGGGGAACCATACTAAGTAACTGAGGAGATAGATGCATGTTCCTTGTGACATTAGGTTGATATGCAATGCAGGAAGGTTGCTCGATGTTTTTAGGCGTGAACTTGTCCTGCATTGGCACTCGATTTGGCATTTCCTCAGCCATTGCTGTATGTGAACTGGATTTCTGGACAGTCGACTGGTTCGTGTGGACAGTCGACTGGTGCGCTGCAAATAACTTACCTAGTCTGTGCAAAGTGCGTTCTGTTTCTGCGTCAATAGGTAGTAGTTCTGGACGAAGTGATCTCCTTCCGTGCATCCACCAAAATTCTGTAACCTAAAAGAAAAATACTTAATAATAAAATTAAAAGAAAGAAAGAAAAATAAAAACTTTCTACTGATCTGTAAGTTAAAATACTAGACAATCCCCGGCAGCGGCGGCAAAAACTTGTTGTGCAATCTAGTCTCCTAAATAAATAGACAAACTAGACACAAATTAAAAACCTCGCAAGTGCACGAATCGTTTATAGAAGCGTAGCAATAGCAAGGGTCGATCCCACAGAGATTGTAGACTTTAACTTACTAATCAATAAAAAGAATAAGAATCATAAAGGGTTGGTCTAAAGATCTAAAAGAGATAAAAATATTAAAACTAAATTAAGAAGTGTTGAATCACAAATATTTATGAAGTAGTTGGGTTTAGATTTTCACCAACAGTCAGTAATGCTAAGTCACCTTCTGAACTTCTTCTTATTACTCATGTTTGTTCCCTTCAAGGGCATGGTATCTACTCCTTAAAGTACTGTTTCCCTAAGCCAAGAATTAGGCATGGTATCTACTCTAATCCGTTTCTTTCATTAAGTGTTTAGCATGGTATCTACTAAGTTGTACTTAAAGAAAACATAAGATCAGTGGAAACGAACAAACACTCAAGGTTCTAGAAATTGGTATCAGATCTAGATCTCTTAAGTTGATTGAACCAGGAACCCTTAAAGATTTCCTTGTTACAAGTTATGAACACGAGATACGGGTCGTCTCAATATGCTCATCTAACAGATTCAGATGGATGATAATGCAAACTTGATATTCTCAAGTTCTGTTCGTCAGTCGACTGGCTCTCACCTCAGTCGACTGCTCTCAGAGCTTTGAGAACAAGTCTGATTACCATCAATCTATACCAATACAATCGGGTTCAATCAATAAGTAAAATAGAAGAATTCAGAAGACTATAGCACTACATAACTACGGCTTCAATCTCCCCAACTATGAAATTTAGTTCCACATAATAATACTTTTATTAATCAACAAATTCGAATACATGATCAACATAAAAGAATAGAAGGAGAAGAAGTAAACTAATGAAATCCGGCAATGAGGTCGACTGGCTGTCACACAGTCGGCTGCCTTCGAATACTTGATCTCCTATCTCCTTCCTCGATGCTGGTAGAATAATACCCCTGTTGATGACTTGAACGCTCAGACTCTTGTGATTCGGTGGTGGGTGTTTGTGGAAGATGATGATCAAAAGATGGAGTCCAGAGAGAGAGAGAGAGAGAGCCCCTTTCATGCTTCTTGGTTGGTATTTATAGAACACGGCTGAGAAATTAGGGTTTCTCCTTTTTCAGGAAAGTCCCTCTCTTTTTATTATTTCTTTCCTTATTTGATCGGCGATTTATATCTTTCTCTTTTCTTCTTTTATTCCTTATCTGTTAACCACGTGCTTTTGCCAATCCCCTGTCTCTGGCTTTGATTCGTTGGGGAAGTTATTATTCACATACAGCCTGGGTTTGGATAGATTTAGATTTAGATTCGGCTGCATCTTATCCTTTCACTCCGCCGCATACCAGTCGACTGCCTTGGGTGTAAGTCGACTGGTATGCAGACATCTGTAGTTTCACGATTTCTCGGTCAAGTCGACTGGTGTTTGGGGAAGTCGACTGTGCCTCTGCTGTAGTCTGTATTGGTCTGGAATCTGCTTTGTTTTGCTGTTATCGGCTGTTTCCTATGGAAAAGAGAAAATAAGAGTTAAATACCACATATAGAGCTTTTAAATGTACATTTACAATAAGATTATTGCTTCTAAATGTGGATAATAATGTGTTCATCAGAGATGTGATGAAAGTGAGAGAAAACATAAGTATGAGAACTAGAGTTTACAGTGCGGGTGTGTGAGCCACAGAATGCATGCTTGATGAGTCAAGACATGGCGTGGGCGCAACTCAGTAATGATCAGACTTTAGCCATGCTTGTGGGATGTTTGGTGACTGCAAGAGGATCGTGTTCAGGGAGAAGGCTGAATTGCCACAGAAAGCATGCTTGATGAGTCAAGACATGGCGTGGGGTTCCCCTCCAGGGTCCAGTGCACGTGCTTGTACTCATAGATCATCTAGGATACTCACCGTAATTACAGTAGTAGATTAAGTCATGGCGAGGGATTGAACCCTACAAAAATGAAGAACGATTAAGAGGCTTGCCCTCGGACCTATGTAGTATGGGATGCATAGAATCCGAACAAGTGCGCATTAGTGTCATATAAATTAAATAATTGCATTAAGGATTAAGTGCACGATCACGACACGACATCATTAAGATTTTCCCCTTTTCTTTATTTTGATATGTGAACAATGTTTGTGATCTGTTAAGAAATGAGAATCGTTATACTGTTCTGGCATAGAGAGGATGGCCATGTATAATTATCGTCGGTTGAATAAACTGACGTACCCACAGTTTTGTATGCAGGATAAATGGCATGAAAAAGATTAAAGAGGAACAAATGCTTAAAGATTCATTCAATGTTGTTGTACATTTGTTTCTTTGTTGTAAAATTTTACTTCCGCTGTGCAATGTAAATATAATAAATGATGTAAACTCTGATGTAAAGTGAAAGGTTTTTATTTCCTTGTAAAATTGTACTAAGAGAAGTGAAAAGATCCTGTAGAACATCTCGAATTCAGTATATTTGGAATTCGGGGCATTACAGAGTGGTATCAGAGCCAGGTTTCTACGCTTTCCATATTGGTACAAATTTATAAGGAACGACACCCTAGAAGTGGACATTAGAGTGTGTGTCTGAGTTTAGAGATTTAAATGTAAGTGACTTACATTTGTGTTGCTCTATGACTTATGTTTCTTCCTCTCTATTTCTAAGATGGCTGATCACTTCGACCCTACTGGAGACGACGACTGGCATATCATTGAAGAAGAGTACCATCCTGGACAAGCTGATTTCGAGGACGAGTACCACCCTGGGCAAGCAGATTCTGATGAGGAGGAGTGGCCTGAATCTCGAGAGATTACCCCACCTCCCGACTCGTCTGACGATTCTTCTTCTGATGAAGAAGAGGGACCAGTTTTGAGTAGTCTTGTGGCTTCTCTCCAGTGGCAAGTTGAAACACTACGAGAGAGAGTCGGATTATTGGAGGCTCAGCTGGCGAAGTGCAATGACGACTTTTTAGTTCTCAGTCACCGGGTATGGAAACTTGAGAAGAGGAAGAACCTGACGGATGTGCTGAAGGATAAAGTTGATGAACTACGGGGAGAACTTTGAGAAGCGAAGAGGAACCGTAGGAGTTAGATTGTTGTAGCTTCTATTTCTTTCATTCTGATGTTAAGAAATGTTTTAATTCGAATGTATAAAGTTTGGAATTCAATGAAATGCAAGTTGATTTAAAATTCATGTCTTATACTTCGAATTTAATGGATCTTTTGCATCAGAATATGTCGAGAAGAGGAGCTAGAAATGGTGAAGGTTTGGATTTGGAAACGGAACTTGCGAGGGTCTATCAGATGCTCAATGCCGTGGCTATGAACCAAAAACAAGGAAGAGGGCCTGCGAATCCAGTGCCCGAGGCGATTAAGCTAGTGGAATCATTCAAGAGAATGAAACCACTTGTATTCGAGGGAAAGTCAGACCCAGATGCGGTTGACAACTGGATTCGGCAAGTGGAGACAATCTTTGAGATGTTGGAGACCCCTGAGGGCAGTAAGGTCAAGTTGGCGACTCTGCAACTTGAGAAGGACGCGGCTGTGTGGTGGCAGTCGATGAAGAGGACCATGGGAGGTATAGTGCTTGGCTGGGAGGAATTTCTGGAAGAATTCCGCAGTCACTATTTCCCCTCCGATGTTCAAGAGAAGAAGGCTATGGAGTTTCTGTCGCTACAACAAGGCAACATGTCAGTGAGAGAGTATGAGACTAAGTTTACTCAGCTCTCTAGGTATGCTCCAGAACTGGTGATGGATGAGGCGAAGAAGGCTCGTAAGTTCGAGCATGGATTGAGGCCAAGCTTGAGATCCCAGATGATACCTCTTGGTATCAGGCGATTTGACAAGTTGGTCAAGAGGGCAGCAGCGACGGAAGCAGATATGGAGCAGTTCCATGTTGTTCAGAACCGGAGGAACAACTGGCAGTCTGGAAAGAGGCCCGCCAATTTTGGGAGTTTCAAGGGGCAACCATCTGCACAAAGGTTCAAACCGACAGGGGCGAACACTGATAGTGTGGCTGGAGGACCTGGAAACAATGTGGTGAGACCGCCTGCGGTGACTTGCTTCTACTGTGGTGAAATGGGACATTACCAATCTCAATGTCTCAAACCATGAAAGGAGAATCGCAATGCACCAGCGCAGTAGACTGGGAAGAGGCCGTACCAACCAGGGCGAGTATTTGCCTTGACGGAAGCTGATGCTGATGAGGTTGATCATGTCATCACTGGCGAACTTTATGTGAATGGAATGAAAGTTGTTGTGTTGTTCGATACTGGATCCTCTCATACTTTTGTGTCTCCTAAATTTGCTAAAGTGTTGAGAGTTGAACCGAAGATTTTTCCAAGCAAGATCTTAGCAGTAGCTACTCCATCAGGGGAAACTTTAATCACTGATCGGTATTATGCTGATTGCGAGATTGTGATTGGAGATCAAATCTTTGGCATTGATCTGATCGAGCTGACTATCTTGGGAGTCGATGTTATCATTGGCATTGATTGGATGTCGGTGTACAATGCAAGCATCGAATGCAAGACCAAGACGGTAACAGTGAAGGCTCCAGGTGGACCTGAAGTCACTTTCCAAGGGAAGCAGAAGTGTTCTAAGCTGGTGGCAGCTATCCGCAAGGAAGAGACTCCTGTGGAAGTGCAAGGGATTCCTGTGGTTCGGGACTATCCGACTGTGTTCTTGGAAGATTTTCCTGGGTTACCCCCGCATCGTGATGTAGAGTTCAGCATCACCGTTCAACCGGGAAGTGCACCCATTTCTAAGGCACCGTATAGGATGGCTCCAGTGGAACAGGATGAGGGAAAACGGCAGATTGAGGAACTATTGGAGAAGGGCTTTATTCAACCTAGTGCGTCACCTTGGGGAGCACCAGTGCTTTTGGTAAAGAAGAAGGATGGATCGATGAGAATGTGTATCGATTACCGGGAGCTGAATAAGGTCACTGTTCAGAATAAGTATCCTATTCCTCGAATTGATGATTTGTTCGATCGTCTACAAGGAGCAGCTGTATTCTCCAAAATAGATCTTCGATCAGGATATCACCAGGTTCGAGTGAAAGCTAAAGATGTGCACAAAACTGTATTTAGAACTCGACATGGGCATTATGAATTCTTAGTTATGCCATTCGGAGTGACGAATGCACCCGCAATCTTCATGGATTTGATGAACAGAGTTCTGAGGCCGTTCATTGATTCTTTCGTCGTGGTGTTTATCGACGATATTCTCGTGTACTCCAAGTCAGAGGAGGAGCACACCGAGCATCTGGCAGCAGTTTTGAAGAAGCTGGAAGAGCAGAAGTTGTATGTCCAAGTGTGATTTCTGGAAATCTGAAGTGCCATTCCTAGGTCACATCCTTTCTAAGGAGGGAGTGGCAACTGACCCTCAGAAGATAGAGGCAGTGAGAGATTGGGCTAGTCCTACTACAGTGAAGGAAGTCAGAAGTTTTCTTGGAATGACTGGATACTACAGGAGATTCATTCAAGGTTATGCTCAGATAGCCGTACCGCTTACTGGTCTGACCAAGAAGAATGTGAGCTTCAAGTGGACTGAGCAATGTGAGGCGAGCTTTCAGGAGTTGAAAGAGAAGCTGACTACTGCACCTATTTTGGCTTTGCCTAGAGCAGGTGTTGAGTATGATGTTTATAGCGATGCTTCACATCGTGGGCTTGGTTGTGTCTTAATGCAAGAAGGAAGAGTAATCGCTTATGGGTCTAGGCAACTACGATCACATGAGAAAAATTACCCGACTCATGATCTGGAGTTGGCTGCGATTATCTTTGCCCTGAAGCAATGGAGGCACTACGTGTACGGTGAGAAGTTGAACATGTACACAGACCACAAGAGCTTGAAGTATATATATCAGCAGAGGGATCTGAATCTGAGGCAGCGGAGATGGTTGGAAGTGCTTGAGGATATGCGACCTGAGATCAAGTATCATCCTGGGAAAGCTAATGTTGTTGCTGATGCACTTAGCCGCAAGAGCAGTTTAGCTAGTTTGATCACAACTCAGAAGCATCTGATTGAGGAATTGGACTGAGCAGGTATTGAGGTTGTCTTGCAAGGATTGGGAGTATCTTTGGCTCAGTTGAGGCTTCAGCCTACACTGAATGGAAGGATCATTGCAAGTCAGGAGGTTGATGCTGATATTTTAGAGATGAAGGAGCAGGTTGGTGCTGACAGGTTGTCCGGATTTCAAATCAGGGATGGAGTGCTGTGGTTCGGAGATAGGCTATGTGTTCCAAATCAGGCAGACCTGAAAGAGAGTATTCTTCAGGAGGCACATGCTACTCTTTTGTCGGTACATCCTGGGAGTACTAAGATGTACAAAGACATCAAACGACATTTCTGGTGGCCAGGTTTGAAGCGGGATGTGGCTGAATTTGTTGCGAAGTGTGAGGTTTGTCAGCAAGTCAAAGCCGAAAATCAAAGACCCGGAGGTCTGCTACAGCCGTTACCTATTCCGGAATGGAAGTGGGATAACATCAGTATGGATTTCATTACGGGATTGCCTAAGAGTTCTAAAGACAATGATGCGATTTGGGTTATAGTCGATCGGCTAACCAAGTCCGCTCACTTTTTGGCGATGAAACTCATTATTTCGATGGACAAGTTGGTTGAGTTGTATGTTGGCGAGATCGTCCGGCTTCATGGTGTTCCGTCAACTATTGTGTCTGATCGAGATGCGCGGTTTACTTCGTATTTCTGGAGGAGTCTTCAGACAGCTTTGGGGACCAAGATAGATTTCAGTACTGCTTTTCATCCACAAACCGATGGGCAGACCGAGAGAGTCAACCGTATTCTTGAGGATATGCTTAGGTGTTGTATACTAGACTTTGGAGGCAGTTGGGAAAGGCATTTACCCTTGGTAGAGTTTGCCTACAACAACAGTTTTCAGGCTAGCATCGGGATGGCACCGTACGAAGCTTTGTATGGCAGGAAGTGCAGGACTCCTGTTTGTTGGTTTGAAGTTGGAGAGCGTCAGTTGTTTAGTCCTGAGCTCGTGCAGCAAACTTCTGAGAAGATTGTTCTGATCAGGAAAAGGTTGGTAGAAGCTCAGAGTAGGCAGAAAAGCTATGCAGACAACCGGAGAAGGGACCTTGAGTTTGAGGTTGGTGACTTCGTCTTTCTGAAGGTATCACCCAGTAAAGGTGTGGTTCGATTTGGCAAAGGTGGAAAGTTAGCCCCGAGGTTTATAGGCCCGTATAAGATATTGAAAAGGATCGAAAAAACTGCTTACCGGCTTGAATTACCGGGAGAGTTATCTCAGGTGCACAATGTCTTTCATGTGTCTATGCTGAGAGGTTACATTCCAGATCTGAGTCATCATTTGCCTGAAGTGCCAGAAGGTTTGCAGTTGGATCTGAACTACATCGAGTCTCCTGTCGAGATTGTTGACTGTAGGGAGAAAGTCTTGAGGAATAAGACGATACCGATGGTCAAGGTAGTCTGGAGAAACCATTTGGTTGAAGCAGCTACTTGGGAATCTGAGGAGAGGATGTTGAAGGACTATCCTGAGCTTTTTGTTTGATTGTATCTTTGTATCTTTTGTTCTTGTGTTGTGTTGTATTTTGTTTCTCACTCTGAATTGTAGTTCCGGGGACGGAACTATTCTAAGGAGGGAGTGTTGTAATACCCTGAATTTTCAAATTAATGAAAAATTATTTATTTTTGCACGTAGTGTGCATGTGTAATATTTTGGCTTTTATTTTCATCATGATGAGTAAAAATATTTAAACAGGTGCCTTTGATTGTTTTCTATAAAGCCTTTTTCCTAAAGCCCAAAATTTAGTTTATTTATTTTTCTTTTAAAATAATTATCTTGGCCCAATCAATTTAAGCCCAGAAATTAATTCCATTTTTACAACTTGTAATGTGTAGCATTTTTTAAATACTTTTTATTTGTGTACAAGTTGGGGGGACTAGTGCATGCACGTGTAATTCACATACACGTGCATGAGCACTTTTTCTTGGCCGGATTGGGAGAGAGTGGATCTAGTCATGGGTGGTTATTTGGAATGTGGGTAGTTACTTCAACTCCCTAGTTCATCCTAGCCCTTGATCCTATAACTATCTACTAAATCCTAGCCCTCCATCTCACCCAAATTGGTGTATAAATACCCCTCTCATTCATTTGTTTCTTTTACTCTAAGATTATATTGTAAGAGAGATATATTGTGAGAGAGTTGTGTGTGACTGTTCTTTGGAGGCCGGTTATCACTTCTGAAGGTTTTCGGTGGGGAGCAAGGAGAAAGGAGTCGTGCATTGCATTAAGGAGCTTTTTTCTGGATTCGATTATTTCGTCAATAAGGTGGGTGTTTCTCAGGACTTCTAATGTAGAGAATATGTCAAGGTTATGAGAATTGTTATCATGCTTGTGAAAAGTAAATTCAAACATATTAGATTGCCCTGTGTATGTTATGCTGAAGGCTGTAAATAAGACTGGAATAGGCCGGTACAGTCGACTGTCACATGAACAAGTCGACTGGTACGAGGCGGATGTTTTCTCATGATTCGTTAGAAAGTTTCATGATGTACATGTGTACGAACTAAAATGATATAAGGAATGCTAAATTCATATCCTCCTTGTTGCATATGACTGAGGAGACGTGAATGTATGAAAAGAAACTAATGATAGTTAGAAAAACTGGGAATAACTTGTGCAGTCGACTGCTAATATGAACAGCCGACCGATGCATTGAATTAAACTATGAATAGTCCAGTAATTCCATAAAATGAAATATTTTTCTTTGTGATGTTCTAGTGTGCTAAATTGAGATTTAGTATTCATTTCTACAAGTAAATGATTAGTAAATGAAAACGCATGCTTAACATTTCCCTTGAGGAAAGAAAATATTAGTTATGTGAAATTATATGTTGTGATGTTAGTGAACAGCTAAGAATATTACATGTTTATGTAGTATGAATATATTGTAATGTGACACAATGATGTATTGTGAATGGAAGAACAAAGGGAAGATAATTCCTTAATATGAAATGTTAACCTGTTCAGTCGACTTAATGCAAGCAGCAAGTCGACTGGGCTGAGTATAAAAATTGTAATTAAAACCCCCAGGACAGACGACTGATGGGATGACAGTCGACTATCACGTGAATGATATTTTGAACATGGAAGATTGCGGAGCAGCCGACTGGCCATGTGCAGCAGTCGACTCTCCTGAGTAGTTATGAAGAACTTGATCTGACTGAACAAGTCGACTGGACTTTCTCCAAGTCGACTGTCCAGAGTATATTTTGATATGTCAGAGATTTCATTTGATTTCTGTTAAAAGTTGTGAATCTTACGATTGATGTTGGTAACTCTATTTGTTGTTGCATGAATTTACATGAAAGAAATCGTAGAATTGAATCGAGAAATTAAATGAATATGAAAGCTAAGAACATGATATGTTGAGGCAATGGAATTGAATTCATGAGTTGGAAATGCTCAAATTGGAAGTTGTGAATTGTAAATTGAAACAAAGGAGTAGCTAAGTCTCCCCCGGCAATGGAAATGAAATGAAATGAAATTTGAAAAGAAAGACCAAGGTTGGTCGTGTGTGAATGAAATGAATAAGTCCAGTTTAGTGGAGAGGCTAACTCTAGAGCTTTGATTTTTATTCATGATTCTAATAATTAGTACATAGTGGAGATGTGATGAAAGTGAGAGAAAACATAAGTATGAGAACTAGAGTTTACGGTGCGGGTGTGTGAGCCACAGAATGCATACTTGATGAGTCAAGACATGGCGTGGGCGCAACTCAGTAATGATCGAACTTTAGCCACGCTTGTGGGATATTTGGTGACTGCAAGAGGATCGTGTTCAGGGAGGAGGCTGAATTGCCACAGAATGCATGCTTAATGAGTCAAGACATGGCGTGGGGTTCCCCTCCAGGGTCCAGTGCACGTGCTTGTACTCATAGATCATCTAGGATACTCACCATAATTACAGTAGTAGATTAAGTCATGGCGAGGGATTGAACCCTACAAAAATGAAGAACGATTAAGAGGCTTGCCCTCGGACCTATGTAGTATGGGATGCATAGAATCCGAACAAGTGCGCATTAGTGTCATATAAATTAAATAATTGCATTAAGGATTAAGTGCACGATCACGACACGACATCATTAAGATTTCCCCTTTTCTTTATTTTGATATGTGAACAATGTTTGTGATCTGTTAAGAAATGAGAATCGTTATACTATTCTGGCATAGAGAGGATGGCCATCACAACAAAAGATATTGGTTTTACCGGCGAAAGTTCCCCGACGTTTTACTAGTAGCGCCGGGGTAGGGAGCGAATAGGAATTGGGCGCCAGTTGAGATGGTTATACACCGCGGTCGATTTAAAACGCCGGTGTATGTTAGTAATCACCGGCGTTTTACTTAAAAACGCCAGTGAAGTGTATTATTCACCGGCGTTTTTATTATAAACGCCGGTGAATATACGGACACATTCACTGGCGTGTCTAATTGAAACGTCGGTGAATAAGCGGGGATAAAACCCGCGAACCCTAATCCTTCGCTCGCCATTACCCCAGACCCCCCCCCCCCCCCAAAAAAAAAAGGGCGCTTCATTTCCCTCCTTCCTCGCTCTCTTCCCGCGCGTTTGCCTCCGCCGCTTCGTCCTCTTCGACGGCCTTCGACCTTTCGAAATCGTCCCTTCTTCCCTTCGTCATTTTCGATTTCCCTCTTCCCTCTCTCTATTTGGAGGTGAATCGGCGATCGCCCCGCTCTCTCTCTCTCCTACGCTGCCGCCCTCGTCGCCCCGCTCTCTCTCTCTTCGGTATGATCTCTTGATTTCCCTTATTTTTCAAAAAAAGCAGCTTTTTTCAGATTATTCATCTTGATTTCCTTAACATGAATGGTTTAGTTGAGATGAAGAATTAATAGAATAATATATGCTTAGATACTGGAAATTTTCATCTTCTTTTACTGTTAATGAAGCTGATTTCATGCATCTGATGGTCTTCATGGCATGCTTGTTTTTTACCCAAAATGGGTTCACTGTGAACTGAGGATGCTCTAGGTACGTATGCCAAAAACCTCCGGCCGAATATGCACAACAATTGGATTTTAGATTTAGTTGGGCACAGTGAATTAGTAGAGCAACATATAAGCTCAGATAATGGAAATTTTCATTTTCAGATACTGTTAAAGTTACCTGTTTGCCCTCGTTGGCATGATTTTTTAACAAAAAATTGGTTCACTTCCAAACTAAGTATGCTGCTAGCTTACCCATTTTCTTTCACAGTTAATGAAGCTGATTTCATGCATCTGATTGTCTTCTTGGCATGTTTGTTTTTTTACCCAAAATGGGTTCACTGTGAACTGAGGATGCTATAGGTACGTATGCCAAAATCCTCCGGCCGGATATGCACAACTAAACTAAACAAATCTAATTAATAGCAGAAACAGATCTAGCATGGTATACTAATATGTGTCAAGGGTAAATGTCAAAAGGCATGCAAACAGATATACAGATAGTGTCAAATAATAGTGTCAAGTGATAATGTCAGACAGATAACAGGTAATCAGATAATCAGATCACAGATAGCCAGATACATATAACAGATTCAGATTCAAATTTTAGATACAGATACAGATGTCATGTTCTTATAAGTCTAGTGTGATTACTACCTAGGTAGCACTTCATGCACCCCAAAAGCATAATACATGGTTGCTACAACAAACAATTTCGTCTTAGATTTCGTAGGGGATTATATAGGGTCGTGGGTTCAGGCAGATATCAGATAATAGATCAGACAGATAGAACCTAGTGGTTCTCTTCTTCTCTACACCTTCCTATAAGAAGCAATGTACACAGGGTCAGATAATAGATTCAGACAGACAGATAGAACCTAGTGGTTCTCTTCGCCTCTACACCTTCATATAAGAATTAATGTAGATAGGATCAGATAACAGATAACAGATAACAGATAATCATATGGGAAACACGGGCCCCCTTCTAAGTACACATTTCTATGCTTTCCCATTACTAGATCTTTCCCGTAAACCCAGGCTTGATTACTTTTATTATGGTCATCAAAAAGGCATGAATGTGTGCGGAATAATGTAAAATTAACATGGTATAATCAGTATTAGGTTCAGGGAAATAAATAAACATGCATAGATAATTTACAATCACATAAACGAGCAAAACAATGTATGTTCCTATTCAGGACAGCAAGGCAGTAAAGTACTAAAACAGTGAATCCTGTCGCTACAGAAAGGCAAATCTGGATCCGTCGACGGATATGGAAACTAGACATAAACACGAATCCAGCGAATATAATTAAGTCGTATAGTGTTTCAGAAGATCATAACTCAAGACTGATTTGAAAACAGAAAACATGTTCAGCCAGGAATCAGGAAAACGAATTCAAAGTCAAGAAAACAGAATCAAAACTCATCAAATAAATCCACGAAAAATCTGGGGTATTTCTCTATATGTCTAGAATCAAAATATAAAGTTTTATAATATTCCAAAAAACTTTGTTCAGTCATTAAAAATAAGAAAACATCAAGAACCGATAGTTTGGCAAATCTGGAATTCTCAACACTGCTGTACGAAAACTGAAATATCTCGCAAGCCGTAAAACGAAATCCAAATCTGCCAAAGAGAGATGAAAATAGACAAAATAATATAACTTTTATATTCACAAATATTTTTCATACAGTAACAGGAAATAGGGGAAAAATACGATTCTTTAGAGAACAGCGAGCAAAATACAGTAATATAGATTTCATAAACGAGCATGAAACATCACATAAATCTCATCAATAAAATTCACCAAAAATTCTAGGTAATCCCTAACTAGGTAAAGAAATACTGACCATAGTTTTGGATAAAAATAATATATGTAGCATAGTTCTTTAAAATGATTTGTCATCAAAATTACCGAAAAAAGAATCTGGAAAAGATCGACACCTCTGTAGTAAAACAGTCATAACTCACTCATGCGAAAACAAAATTAAGCAAGGTCAGAGGGATTTGAAAATAGACAAAATTATCTAACTCATGTTTTATACCAAATTTAAGATACTGACTTCAAGACAATCCAAAACAGCAAACAAAACATATCAGCGACAAAATACAGATTTTTCCCTTAAAAACAAAATCGACATAGATTCAAGAAAATTGATCCAAACACACCCAAATATGAAATCGAGTCTACCAAGTGTCTAAATATTATGATTTAGGGTTATTAGCATGTCCACATCAAATATATCACATGAGTCTCAACCAAAATACGAATTCTCACAAAAGTCTCGCATATATGATCAAAATCAAGAACGGGTAAAACCTAAGTTAATTCATGTCAAGATTGTGTCATGAGGCAACTATGGTCAAGTTATCACAATAGAGACAAACCATCAAATAAAACATAAAAAAGAGTCGTCTCTAGACCCAACTACACTATAGGTGAACTTTTTGACTTGTATCAAACAAATGAATTGGAGTACAAGTTACTTGCCTGGAAGACGACGAAAACGACGATCCAACAAACAAAGAATAACGGGAATAGATTCGCAAGGCACAAGCACGGTCGAACAATCACGAGCCAAGAACGAACGACGGAATAACCAAAACTTCACGTGCACGAGACACATGTGCACCCAGAATCAATCGAACAAGAACCCAAAAATGAACACGAATAAGCGAACAACGAAACCACGAACCGACTCAAGAACACACAACCAAGAACGAGAACCAATGATCAAGAATAACGAACGAACAAACAACCAAAAACACGTGCATGGAGAACACAAGTGCACACCATGGACCAACAACTAAACAACGGCAAGAACGGCGAGAGCACACACTCCAACGGCAAGGGCAACACCACACACAACGCACTTGCACACAAGGAGTGTGAGGAAGTAAGAGACGGCCACAAAAATTGTAGAGCATGACGGAGAACTGGCAGCACTTCTGCCGAAGAGCACCACGCGCAGGGTGGCGCTCGAGATGGCGCTGCCCTGGTCGCTGCTGGTCACAACACCGAGAGGGAAGGCCAGCGCAGGCGGTGCTGTATCTGCTGTCGTGAAGGTGCGACTGGAGGGAGAGCAGAGTCAGAGAGGGGTCACTGCAGGCTGTGGAGGTTGCGGGACGACGCCACAGTGCACAGGGCAGGGTGGCACCTAAGGTGGCTGTTGACGTCACCTGGTTGTCGGCACTGCAGTCGCGCAGCGCGTAGCTCAGGAGGAGCTGGGTTGCGATGGGCAGTCGCGGAGGGTGGTTGGGCTCGCTGCAGGCGGACGGGAGCGAGGGAGAGGTGAAGAGTTGGGAGGGAGAGAAGGAGAAGGTGAAGTGGCAGTACAGTTAGAGATGAAGAACAAGTAATATGGATTTTATATAGGTGTTATTAGGGTTGGGGTGAACAGCAATAAACGGGTTGGGGATTTCGGGTGTGGGTAGAGTTTAGGTAAATGGGTTTGGGTATTAATAGGGTTTTAATGGGTTAATGGGTTTAAGTTAATTGGGTTAAAAATTAAAAAGGAAAATTAAATAACAAATAAAAACATTGTTTACAAAAAAAAAGTAATTTGCATTACAAAATAGTGTTTATTTAAAATAGATAAAATATAATTAGCACATAGAAATGGATTTTCAATAACCTGCCAAAATTAGTAATAATAATAACAATAATAACAATAATAACAATAATAATAATAAGAGAAATAATAACAAAACTAGGAATTGTATTTCAATATAAAATCATAGAAAATAGTTACAATTTAAAATTATTGATCGAAAACAGATTTTAAAATAGAAGATCCAAAGAAATACATTTTGACAAAAGAATTTGAAAACCGAAAAAATAATTTGCGAAAATTTTTAAAATACAGAAAATACTCAAAAATACATTTTTGGGAAAACAGAAGTTATAGAAAATTTATTTGGAAAATCTAATTTTTATTAGTAGAAAGTAATTCTAAATTTTCTGGATTTTTATGAATAATTTATTGCACATTTGCAAATATTTCAAAGTGAAGGGTTTTTTTGTAAAATTACCACTCAGACGCAGATTTTTGAAAAGTTGAAATTTCTGGGCTGCAGTGAAGTTCGACCAGGTTGGAGGTGTTAGGGGGGTTTGATTTTTACTCTAATTGATTTGATTTGACCTAACTAATTTATTTGGAAAGACCTAGTCATATAAAAATATATTTTTCTTAAGTGTTTTTTGTAAAATATTCGTAAAATTCCCAAATAATCAGCCTGGCCTATAATAGGTAAAACAATGCCCCCTGCTATTTTGAGCAAAAATCTTTCCTCTTTAATCACTTTTGAGAGTTTGGAGCTTTGGATATCTCAATTTCGCTAGGAGGAGTCTCTTTTCTTATTATTATTATCTTTCATTTGGTCTTCATTGAGGTGGGTAACCTTTCAACTCTCTTCATGTGTTTTTCTTTCTAATTCTCATGAACAATATGGAATCATCCTAGGTTTTTTATTTTGTGAGATTAGGATTATTGGCATGAATATGATGTGTTGTTGATGAGATATTGTAGAGATGGATTGATATATAAAAAATTGTCTATTTACATAATAAAATTTTAATCTTGATGGCATGATACTCTTATTTTTATTCCCTTTGAATGATGAATATTTGATGTATGAAAGATCATGTTTATTTGTGGAAATTTTATCGGAACCCATGTATTATTGTGAATGATTAGAGTTGCCATACGATCTAAATATTCATGTTGATCTAAATAAAGTTGCTCTTGAATAGTGGAAAATTTTATGCATGAAAAATCCAATTTTGTTTGTAGAATTAGATCTAATAAACCTATATGTAATTTTGGTTGTGTAGATCTATATGCATGATTAAAAAACCTATTTTGACTAATTAAAAGTTGAATTTTGGGGAATTATTCTTTGTTTTCATATGAACTTATGATGGGTTAAAAACTAGAATTTTTATACAATGTTTCTATGTTAAAAATCCATTGAAAATATGCAGGATTGTGTAAAGAACCTAGGGCTAGGGTTTCGGGGTTTTGACCTAGACCTAGGTTTCAGTTTTGGGTGTTTGGGCCTCGAGTGAACAGTAACCCGAGGGTTACTGTTCAACCCGCAAGGCAGTAATGCTACTGTTTTGGAGCGTTTGGCCGCGAATTTCGAGGTTTTTGCGTGTGGGGATAGTGTGCTATGGTGGGAAAACTCTAGTATACATATAGAACTGCATATATATGTATTTAATCTGATATTTATGTGATATTCGTTGGAGTTTTGGTTGAGTTTCGAAATTGTTAAATTTCAGTTTTTTACAAAAATCTAGTTTCAGTTTATTAACAGTTTAGAGAGCTTCAAATTTTGTATGAATGGATTAGAAATTTGGTACATGATCTATGTTTATGAAGTAAATATTGTTGACTCTTAGTTTGGTGTGCACAAAACGTGTCTATAAATACTAATAAGTTTAAATTAAGTTGTTCAGGTTTTCAGGATCAAATAATATCCATAAGAGATCCAAGAGAGATTCAAGAATATTCAAAGAAGGAAAGTAATAAAGAAAGATTGAGAAATCAAGCAAAAGAAGAAGATATTCAAAAAGAGTAGTCGATTGATTAGTGTCCAAGAAAGTTATCAAGACCAATTGCTATCATTCTATATTTGTGAGATTTAATCTGTATAAAACTGATTGATTGATTGATTAGTTTTTGGTAAGAATATAAAGTGGATTCGTTATGAACAGCGCGATACTGGTCGACCGCACTTCACGACAGTCGACCGCATCGCAGTCGACTGCAACTCCCAAATATGTAAGAAGCAGTCGACCCTTCTTCTCTCTACTTTACGACAAAGAGATGAACAGTCGACTGCACCGAGATTGCGGTCGACCATACTTTGCGCTGTTCATATTTTTTGAATGTATCATTTCTAATTTTGATCGATACACTTCCTAGTCTGTTTAATTGGACGAACCCACTGTGTATTCTTCACCTATTACTTCTAAGAAAATCTTCTGAACTAATCTTTCAACAATCAATCCGAGTGTGTGTGATAACTATTTTGTATTCTTCAGTCAGGATCATTAAAGATCTTGAGGTTTTTCTTTTTCTTCCACTTCGTTGAGATTGACGAGAATTGTGTTAGAAGTCCTGTGGGTGTAATAGGTCTCTTGGCCTGAATCCGAGAATTACTGTACAAGGGTTTTGAGTATAGTGGAATGCTTATGGCAGAGAATTGCTATGAGTAGGAGGTGTGGACGTAGACCTTGGGATCGAACCACGTTACATCTCTGCGTCACTTGTGCTATCTGTGTTTGCTCTTCCTAACTCTTTTTATTTACTCTGTACTTTATTTTAGTTTTTTTTTATTCCGCACAATCACCCTATTCACCCCCCTAAGGAGCTTTACAGTGGTATCAGAGCGAGGTGCTTATCAAAAGCTTAAAAGCTTAAGCAAAAGGTCCTATGGCTGAAATCCCTCCTCCATTTTTTGATGAAAAATGCTATGATGTTTAGATAGTTCGTATGTCTCATTTTCTACAGATGCTTGGAGAAAAAGTATGGAATGTGTGAATCAATAAAACAGATATTTCGGTCAACGACGAAAAGACAGCTTTCACGAAAGTGGAGCTAGCTCTCAAGACGGAAAATTCCAAAGCCATGACGGCTCTATATGCAGGGTTAAATAACGAAGATCTAATGCGATGCAGGCAAAACTGTAAGACAACATATGAGATCTGAAACAACATGCTAAAGCGGCATGAGGGAACCGCTTCTGAGGTAAAAGCTAAAATTAATTTATGTTTTTATATGTTTGATGTGTTTCGTATGTTGCCAGGAGAAAATGTGATCAAATGCTCGCCCGCTTTGATATCATTGCCCACGAACTTGAGAGCTTAGGTAAGGGGTTGGATGATGACCGAAAGGTCAGAAAACTCATAAGCTATCTCACGCCAGAGTGGGATGTATAGGCTGCTGCAATGAGGGAGACCCTTGAAGAAAAGGGATTCAAATACTACACATTCCAAGGGAAGCTGAAGACATACGAGATGGAGATGACGGAAACCAAAAGATACAGACAAAAAATCAGAACTGAACCAAAAACTGAACAGAAAACCATTGCACTGAAAGCAGAAAAATCCCGACCATCAAAAGCATATTCAGACCATGAGGAGTCAGACGAGGACATTACCTTATTGATCAAGCAATTTCTTAAGTACCTCAAATATAAAAAATATGGCAGGTACCAAGGAGAAAGGGAGACAGATAAAGATGATGTGTGCTATAAGTGCAAGAAGTCTGGACACATCCGTGCAAACTGTCCCGTCTCCCAAGACAGGAATAGTGATTACTACCACTCAAACCCAGGTCTGAAAAAGAATGCGCTGAAGGCAACATGGTTAGAATCCGATTCAAGTGAGGTAGAGCAAGGCTACGATGACGTTGGCTTCATGTCTCTTGAGAATTGTGAGGTGCAATCACCATCTTAAGAAGAGGTAATCAAAGAACCCACTTATAATGAGCTAGTAGACATGTGTAATGGTTTAAAAGACTATGCTAAGAAACTAAGTCGTGAACTTAGGCAATATAAACAAATTCCAAATGTAACACATGACTCTTATATTACAAAAAATCAAAAACTAAAAAATAAGAATGTCTTGATCATGGAAAAATTTGAGTCATTTAGAAAAGATCATGATGTATTGCTGGAGGAAAATGAACTTTTAAAACAACAAATTCGAGAATCCTTATCAACACATGATAATCACTTAAGAGAAATTCATGAGAAATCTGTTTATATCGCCACTCACAGATGATTTAAAAGAATGCAAAAGAAAATTTGATGTGGTAGTGGAAGGCTGTAATGAAGCTCTTGAACAAAATAGGATTCTTGATGCTACACTAGACATTCTTCGTTGGAATACAAAAGATAATGAAATGACTAGGAAAAGACTTTGTAAAAGAGTAATTAAGCTTGAAAAAATTGTGTAAAAATATGAAGGGCCCAGTTATCTTATTACGAAAAATTCAAGATCCTAACATGATAATCGAGGGCATGGTTACGAAGAGCCAATACATCATCAAAAATTTAAATCATCATGTCATACTCACTTGCACAATCACCAACATAATCACAAACCAGCTCAAAACAATGCAAGTGTGCATGAATCAAGACATAGTCGTATCACATGTCATTACTATTGTAGATTATGACATATTTCTTATGACTGTCCATTAAAAAGGAATACTAATTTTGTGTGGATAATAAATGATGTAAATGCAGGTTCAAAACAAACTTGGGCACGCAAAATTATACCTACTAATCTTGATGTAGGTACCTCAGCGTATCAAGACTAAAGATCGGTAATACCTTGATAGTGGATGCTCAAATCATATGAGAGGTGACAGCAGATACTTTACATCACTATCAAGGGAAAAAGGGAATGACATCATCTTTGGAGATAATAGCACTGGTCAAACCATTTGTAAAGGTAAAATAAACTTTGGTTCCTTATGCTCCATTAAGTATGTTCTATTGGTAAGAGGTTTAAAACATAATTTAATTAGTGTCAGCCAATTATGTGATAAAGATTACACTGTTACTTTTGATAAAAGTTCATGCACTGTACTAGATAGCAATAAATCTTGTTTACTTCTTGCTAACCGATGTAACAATGTATATGTTATAAATTCTAATGAATTAGCATAGGAAAATATGATGTACTTTGTCGCAAGAAATGAGGATGGTTGGTTATGGCATCAAAGACTTGGACACATGGCCATGGACAATCTCAACAAACTTGTAACCAAGGAGCTTGTGAAGGGGATCACCAAAATTAAATTTGAAAAAGATAAACCGTGTGAGTCGAGCCAATTCGGTAAGCAAACTAAAAGTTCTCACAAACCCAAGAAAATGGTATCAACTTCTAGACCCCTTGAACTCTTGTACATGGCTCTTTTTGGACTATCACGAACTCATAGTAATGGAGGTGCACGATATGTTTTTATTATCGTTGATAATCATAGTAGATTCACTTGGGTTGCCTTTTTGCCACAAAAAAATTACACATTGTATGTGTTTCAAAAATTTTATTGTAGAGTGGAAAATGAGAAAAGCCTCACCATTGTTACTATTCATAGTGATCATGGTGGAGAATTTCAAAACGAACTCTTCACATCATTTTGTGACAAAAAGAAATAAAACATGAGTTGCCTTGCCCTCGCACTCCCTAACAAAATGGAGTTGTTGAAAGAAAAAATCGATCTCTTCACGAAATGGCCCGAACCATGCTTAGTGAAAAAGATTTACCTAAATCATTTTGGGCGGAGGCTGTCAATACAGCATATTATACAATTTACCAAGTAATCATCAGAAAATATCTTGAGAAAACTCCTTTTGAACTATATTATGGCAAAATTTCCAACTTAAGTTACTTTCTCTTCTTTGGATGTAAAGTGTTTATTTTAAATACTCTTGATAATTTGGGAAAATTTGATCGTAAAAGTGATGAAGGTGTATTCTTAGGATATTCTCTTAGTAGCAAAGCATATCGTGTATTTAATAAAAGAAGATGCACAATTCAGGAATCCATTGATGTTATTTTTGATGAAACTAATCCTTACACCAAAGAAATATTGCATATTGTTGATGATGATGAGACAGGTGTTCGGGTTGAAATGAAACAGGTTCACATTGAAGAAGACCCAAATATGAATGCTCAAAATCAAAAATCTCTTCAAGATGAAGATGCATCCAAATCGCAAATAGAAGAGATGCCTGCACAACAAATTGATGTCATGGAAGATGAACATGTACAATATCAAATTTTCACAAGTGAAAGATGCCCCGCATGGAAAATCATGTCTAGCCATCCACCAACTCTTATACGAAGCGATATGTAAAAAGGGGTAACCACTCGTACACAAGCTCAAAATTTCATGTGTTTTTCCGCATTCGTTTCCATACTTGAACTTAATAAGGAGGCCTTGCAAGATAATAACTGGATCATTGCAATGCAAGAAGAGCTTAATCAATTCGAAAGCAATCAAGTATGAAGACTTGTTCCTAGACCTCACAATAGAACTATACTAGGAACTAAGTGGGTGTTTTGGAACAAGTTAGATGAATCCGGCTCAATCACTAGAAATAAGGCCCGTCTTGTTGCACAAGGTTATAACCAACAAGAAGGTGTAGATTTTGATAAAACTTTTGCACCTGTTGCACGGATTGAAGCCATTCATATCTTACTTGCCTTTACTGCCACTTTCAAATTGATGTCAAAAGTGCATTTTTAAATGGTTTTATTTCAGAAGAAGTTTATGTTGCACAACCACCGGGATTCACTGATCCCACACACCCAAACCGTGTATTTCTTCTTGATAAAGCATAGTATGGTTTGAAACAAGCTCCTCTTGCTTGGTATGAACGACTAAGTTCATTTCTACTTCACACAGATTTTTCTAAAGAAAAAGTAGACACTAAACTATTTATAAAACATGCTTCTAAAGATAATTTAATCGTTCAAATTTATGTTGATGATATTATATTTGGATCCACTAATAAAAATCCTTGTAAGGAATTCTCAAAGCAAATGCAGGATGAGTTCGAAATGAGCATGATGGGAGAACTAATTTATTTTCTTGGGCTTCAAATACACCAAAGAAAGGATGACATCTTTATAAATCAATCCAAGTATGCAAAGGAACTCGTCAGAAAGTTCGGACTTGAAAATTCAAATGTTTACAAAATACCTATGGCCACTACTACTAAGCTTTCAAAAGATGAATCTGGTAACAATGTTGATATTTCTACTTATCGATGTATGATTGGTAGTTTACTTTATAATACTGCATCTCGTCCAGATATTATGTTTAGTGTTTGTTTGTGTACAAGTTTTCAATCGTGTCCCAAAGAATCGTATTTGGTTAACGTTAAGCGTATCATTCGATATCTCAAAGGCACACCAAATACTAGACTTTGGTACCCGAAAAATAAAAGCTTTTCCCTTGTAGGATTCTCTGATGCAGATTATGCCAGTAGCTTATAGACAGAAAAAGTACTAGCGGCACATGTCACTTCTTGGACAACTTTCTTGTCTCATAGGCATCCAAGAAGCAAAACTCTGTAACTCTCTCAACTACCGAGGCTGAATATATCGCTGCAGGATCCTGCTGTGCGCAGGTATTATGGATGGAACATACTCTAGAGGACTATAAGGTAATTTTTGATCATATTCCGATTAAATGTGATAACACTAGTACTGTTCATATGACAAAAAATTCTGATCAACGCAGTCGCACAAAACATATTGATATTCAGTATCACTTTATTAAAGACAGTTTTCAAAAAAGGGATATTATTCTTGAATATGTTTCCACTGATTCACAACTTGCTGATATTTTTACCAAACCTTTAAATGAAAAACAATTTTATTTTTTGAAAGGCGAATTGAATGTTATTTATATTTCAACTTGAAAACGTGTTTTGGTCGACTGGACGGGCGACTGTACGCCTGTGAAAGTGTACGGTCGGCTGTGCGATCAACCGGTTTGTTCTCAGTTTTCGCTTTGATTGACTTTCAGTATTTGCGGTCGACCGGTTCATCCTCTTTGATTTGTTGTGTTTTTGGAAATAGGTGTGCAATCGACCGATTTGCTCACGGGATTTTTTTTTTCTTATATACTCAATTGGTTTTGCGGTCGACCAGTTCTTTTTACTAATTCTTTTTTCTATACTATCGGTTTCTTGAAATTCATTCTTCACTTATTTTTCTTATCCATGCTTCGCATTTGTATTGGAAAAATCTCAAATGTATGATACCATGAAGAGCTCTCCCTGTATATCAAATAGTCTCTCTATCAACGGTATCATGTAAGTAGACTTTCCGCCGTTTTTAGAAAAATTATTATCTTTCCAAACTTCATCTCTCGTGTTTTGCTTAATGAAAGTTCATTTCATTTACAAATAGTTTTCGGGGGAGTATATTAAATTTTTTATATACTTCTCTTTTTTCCCTTATTGGTGTGCTCCAAAAAGGGGAAGAATTCTTATGAATGAAAGAAAGTAAATTTTTTATCTTCTATGAAGTATTGAATTAAGGGGGAGTATTTACAAATCTCTCTTTACCTATGAATTACCTATGAAAATCTATGTTACAGGAAGTACTGAATTCAGGGGGAGTATTTTTATGCCAAATTGTTTAATTTTTACATTCAATATCCAAAGGCATGTTTTGTTCACACCAAAAGAGGGAGATTGTTAACTCTTAGTTTGGTGTGCACAAAACGTGTCTATAAATACTAATAAGTTTAAATTAAGTTGTTTAGAATTTTAGGATCAAATAATATCCATAAGAGATCCCAGAGAGATTCACGTATATTTAAAGAAGGAAAATAATAAAGAAGGATTGAGAAATCAAGCAAAAAAAGAAGATATTCAAAAAGAGCAGTTGATTGATTAGTGTCCAAGAAAGCTATCATGCTCAGTTGCTATCATTCTATATTTGTGAGATTTAATCTGTATAAAATTGATTGATTGATTGATTAGTTTTTTGTAAGAATATAAAGTGGATTCGGTATGAACAGCGCGATACCGATCGACTGCACCCCACGACGGTCGACCGCATCGTAGTCGACTGCAACTCCCAAGTATGTAAGAAGCAATCGAACCTTCGTCTCTCTACTTTACGTCAGAGAGATGAACGGTCGCCTGCAACGAGATTGCGGTCGACCGTACTTTGTGCTGTTCACATTTTTGGAATGTATCATTTCTAATTTTGATCGATACACTTCCCAGTCTATTTAATTGGACGAACCCACTGTGTATTCTTCACCTTTTACTTCTGAGAAAAATCTTCTGAACTAATCTTTCAACAATCAATCCGAGTATGTGTGATAACTATTTTGTATTCTTCAGTCAGGATCATTAAAGATCTTGAGCTTTTTCTTTTTCTTCCACTTCGGTGAGATTGACAAGACTTGTGTTAGAAGTCCTGTGGGTGTAATAGGTCTCTCGGCCTGAATCTGAGAATCACTGTACAAGGGTTTTGAGTATAGTGGAACGCTTATGGCGGACAATTGCTACAAGTAGGAGGTGTACGTAGACCTTGGAGTCGAACCACGTTACATCGCTGCATCATTTGTGTTATCTGCGTTTGCTCTTCATAACACTTTTAATTTGCTCTGCTTTTTATTTTAGTTTTTTTTATTCCACACAATCACCTTATTCACCCCCCCAGGGTGATTTACAAATATGAACTCAATTTTCCAGATTTTTATATTCATTTTTGAAAGGGCTGCTCTTTAGGATAAGAAGGTGTAGCTTTCAGATTTTTGATAAAAAATAGTTTTAAGAATTTGTTGAATTTAACCCCTTTAATTTAATTTGTTTGAGTCTAGATTTTTATGGTGGGTTCCTTGATATGTGTTGGATTTAAATTAATTTTTTCAGAATTTAATATTGATTTTGGAGTGTACTGTTTTGAAGAACAAAATCAGATAACTTTCAGGTTTTGGTGAAAATTTATTTTCAATTTTTGATATATTCAAGTAACAGTTTGGGGGAAATAAATCTATGTTTTTGTAGATGAAATTATCAGTTTTTAAGGGTTATATGCTTTAGTTTTGAAGGATAATTATTTCAGGATTTTAAGAGTTGTTTTTGGTTTTAAAAAAGGTAAATTTCATATTTTGGAAACTATAAAATTTCAGATTTTTGGGATGAGATCCATATATTTTAGAGATTTATTTTAGTTGAGATTGAATGAATTTATAGTTGAATTAATTGGACTTTAGAAATGAATTGGAAGTGAGATTCGAAAAGGTGAGTTTAAAGAATTTTCATAAGATGAATTTGTCTCCATATATGAAAGAATATTTTTGTATTATTGAACCAAGTTGGGTTGATTTGAGATTTATGGTTATGTTGTGGACCCTAGAATGTTAGTTGGGAATTTTTGTGTTGTGAGCACTAGAGGTTGAGCAGGACCCAGAATTATCGGCAGTGAATTAATTGATTGTGGGAATTGGCCAGGAAGAGCTAGTGTTCCTAGTTTTGTGGGTTTAAGTTCGGTAGGGTGGGGCTAGCTCTAGGTGGCTTAGGTTACTTATATGTATGTATAAGGACATGCACTAGATGATGATATGATGAAATAATAGCAAACGTAAGTTATGGACTCCAGAATGATCTGCGGAGTGAGATAATTCCCAATATTCCTGGATGATGAATGAAATAGGCCATAGAATGATTCATGGAGTGGGATTGGTCTCCAGTATTCCGGGACGAGAGCGATGCTCATGAGATATTTGTGCAATGAGGGCTCCAGAATTACAAGCGGAGTGAGAGTCTCCAGTGTTCCAGGATGATAGATGAAATAGGCCACAAAATGATCTCCGGGACAATGGATAAAATATGCTACAGAATGATCTGCGGAGTGGGATTGGTCATCAGTATTCCAAAGGAGAGAGCCAATACATTCAGAATGTCTAAATCTCATAGTAGTCATGGGAGTAGGTTGGATAAGTAGGGATTGAATCCTATAAAGTGAAGAACGATAAGGGCTTGCACCGGACCTATGTCGAATGAGATGCATATAATCCGACAAGTATGCATTAGAAATCATTGTGTGCATTGTGTTTTCTTGAACATTGTTTTAATGTATTTCTCTTTTATTTTTCTTTGACACACACTTACTTAGTATAGTTTCACTTGTTGTTTATTGAATCTTTTATAGTTATTTCATTTCATGTTATGTGCAAGTTTGTGATTGTGAGACTTTAGAAGGTTGCTATTACTATCGTATTACGTCAGTTGCCTTCAACTGACGTCCCCACTTTTCAGTTATTTTGCAGGATTTGCAAGTGACTTGCTGATGTGATTTATTTGCAAGTGTACAAATCGCAACAAGTAGTATAGATAAGTAAAAAAAGTGTCGAACCCACAAGGACTAATTATTTTATCGAGTACCAAAATTCACTAGATTACTATTATTTGAAAAATCGAAAATATGATAAATAAAGCAACTAAGTTAAATTAAACTAAGGAAAGAAATAAACTAATTAAAAGGAATGGAATCCAAAATTTGGTTATATGTTAATAGCAAAATTAATTCTTGGGCTTTCGATTTCACCTAGTTAATCTCACACAATTTATAATTCCATGTGAATAAAAATATTATTTTTTCAAGTTGTGGACAAAATTCCCAAATTATTCATTATTCTCTCTAAAGCAATATAAAAAATATTCTCAACTAATTATTTGTCATAATTCATGCACAAATTACTATTTGAAAATTCATTAAGATCTATCGATTTCTTAACGGTCATATTAACAGCGGTTCTCTCTCATAACGGTGTCTAATTTTATTAATTTGAAATCACAAATTATCAGTTCGGTCTCTCCATAATTTAATAAATCATACAAAAGTTGGCCAAACAATTGTAAGCATTAAGAACAAAAATCAAACACACAACCATGGAAAAATAGAAAAATAATATGGAATTAAAATTATGTTCTCAAAACTAGGCTACATCAAAGCCTAGAAAAATAAAATTAGTTCATAATAAATTTGCAACTAACAAACATGTTTTTTGATTGAATAATAAAAATTAGAAGAGAAGAAGAAAGAACTCGAATGTTGTTGAAGACCGAAATTGTAGAGATCTGCGCTACTCTCTTTCTCTCTCTCCTTTTCTCCTCTGTTTCATTTCTGCACTCATCGAAATCTGTGCCGCCATCTATCTCTGAGTTGCAAACCTCCAGCTTCTTTTCCGTATCTTTTTTTTTCCTTGGATCTGGCGCCGCATGCCAGCACACCTGAGCCCTCCTGGCCTTCACATGCTGCCATTATATAGAAAAAGTATAATTAGGGTTAGATTAGTTTAAAAATTAGGTTTAGATAATTATTATTAAATAGTTAATTAGAATCTTAGGATTACAATTAATCTTAAACTAATAATCAATTTTAAAAAACCGGTGCATTCTTTCGTTTTTTATTTATTATTTATTATTTTTTTAATTACAAAATTTTATTCTAACCCTTAATTAATAATATTATTTCTATTTTGCGTTTCACATGGCCAAATTATAAAATTAAAAATTCAACAAATAAATAAAAATTAACAATCATTCTCTTTGTTTTCTTTGTTGTTTTTTTACTAAAAATATTCACCTTTTGCATTAATAAATCATATTCCTTCAAAAAAATAATTAATTAACTGAAACCTATGGAAATAAGATAAATTATTAACAAGATAAATGAATACAAGCAATTTTTAGGGGTAAATGAGTACAAAATATTTATATAAAAAATAGACACATCAAATACCCCCAAACTTAAGATTTTGCCTGTTCTCGAGCAAAAAGTAAACTCATAAATCAAGCTCAACTCATCACACCAAGAGATTTTATCATGCAAGCATCAAAATTTCAGCTTAAAACATAAACAATAGCAAATAAAAAAAAATTAAGCATATTCACTTTATCCAATGCAATTATTCAAACATAATTCCCAACCCAATCATATTTGTCATGTAATTAATATAATTATATCATACAACAACTCTAGTTGTGATTACCCCTTCTCACTACTACAAACTGAGTAGCAAATTAGAGTTTTTTTTAATATATATTTATCTCTCTCTAATTTGTCACTTATCTTTTGACACAAATGCAAACATTTGTGATGATTTCACCTAGTTACTCAACAAGTCACAAATTTAGAGTGCTTTTGCATACTCATATTTCAAGTTGCTGTTTGATGTAAAAGTAAACACTGGTGATGAACACCCCTAGTTACTAAGCAACTAAAAATATTGGAGTAGATAGAACTTTATTCATTCAATTATTTGCTCATTATCACTCTATTTACTTAAACTCTGTTTATGACTAGATTAAAGGGGATAATCATAAGAAAAAATATCATATTTTTTCTTTTATGTATAATAACATGACTCACAATTTTTTGAGGAATTTTGAACTTCAATAATCCTAAAGTAAATAAGTATGCTTGATGTTGCTTTATAAGATATTATCTATCCTAAAAAAGTTATTTCAATGCTTTAGCACAATAAAGAACTCAAAAGTGTAATGGTAAGCCTAATTGAAATCCCTTCTATTTTGTTTTTATTTTCAAATATAGATTAAAAATATATATTAAAACCCCTTTCCCCAAACTTGTATATCACATTGTCCTCAATGGTAAAGGAAAAAGAAAATCCAAAGGAATGCGAAAAGTTCATAATTGCTCCCCTGATTTGTGTTAAAATTCTGGATGCGCGACGTTCATTGTTTCAGTGATATATGGAGCTGTAGATGTCCAAATTTCCTGATTCTTTTTTTCTTCTGGAAAGCTAAGACAATTTCTTTCGAACGGTATTTTATACACTTTTCCAGATTCGGACTGTATACTGCTAAAAAACAGCCATTAATGTCAGTCCAGAAAACAGCTCCGCCCGGCGACTTCCAAACTTATGCAATCCTATAAAATAAAATTGAAAATCAAAATTAAAGTAAACTAAAAGAAAATTCAAATCTAATGCAGTAAAAAGAAAACATGGGTTGCCTCCCAAAAAGCCCCAAGTTTTAAGTCTTCAGCCAGACATGGCAGCTGAGATGGTTATGTAACGCCAAGATCCAACAACATACGAGCCTCTTTTTCAATAATTCTCTTCATATGCGGATTAGATTTTTTTTCTATGCATCCCTCAAGCTTGATGGTAGTGGCTCGAATTTCAGTCATTTCTTTCTTGACAATGGTGTCTTTGATATTCCCACCTCTTTGAATTTCAGCTGAGAAAATGGATGAATAAATGGTGCAGCATCCAAATACATAACATATTCAAAAATATTTTCTTTCTCAGATTCAAGAGTTGCTAAATTTCTTTCTTAAATACATAACTTTTCAATTTTTGCCTTATGTTTCTCGCCGACAATTAAATCATTTTCACTTACATGAAAACATGATTGTACTTCAGCAGGAAACTTCATTGATTTAAAAACATCAAACGTTACTTGCTCATCATCAACCCTCAAAATAATTTTTTCTTCTTGGACATCAATCAAAGCTCTTCCCGTAGCTAGAAAAAGTCGCCCCAAAATCAACGGAATTTGTTCATCTTCCTCCATATCTAGCACTATGAAATCAGATGGGAATATGAACTTCTCTACCTTTATCAAAATATCTTCAATTATTCCTCTTGGATACTTGATAGATCTATTCGCCAATTGCAAAGAAATTGTAGTAGGATTTGCTTCTCCAATACCAAGTTTCCTGAAAATCAAAAAAGACATAAGATTAATATTTGCTCCTAAATCACATAAAGCTTTATCAAAATAAAAATTTTCAATAGTACAAGGTATCGTAAAACTCCCTGGATCTTTCAGTTTAGGAGGCATATTCTTTTATAAAATTGCACTACTCTGTTCAGTTAGCATAACTGTCTCAAGTTCCTTCGACTTCCGCTTGTTTGATAAAATATCCTTAAAATTTTTAGCAAATTTAGACATATGTTCTAAAGCTTCAATAAGAGGAATACTAATATGCAATTTCTTAAAAATACATAAAAATTTAGAGAATTGATTTTCAAGATTATTCGTTTTAAGTCTTTGCGGAAAAAGAATCGGTCGATCATAAGGTGAATTAGGATAAGTTTCATATTTAAACTCCCTAGAAACTGTGAGGTTTGAAACTCCTTTGCTTTTCTTGGATTTCTCAATTTGGTGGTTGGCCACTTGCTGCGTTTGTTCCTTCAAAATTGATTCGTACTCATCTTCCTTTTCAACCACATTTTATTCGGCAATCTCTTCTTGTGGTTGCTCAATTGTTCGCCTACTTCTTAGTGTTATTGCTTTGACATGCTCTTAAGGATTAGTCACTGTGTTACCGGGAAAGGTTCCGGCTGTTCTCTCTGAAAGAATATTTGAAATCTTACCAATCTGAGCCCCAAGGTTGTGAATTGAAGCTGTATTATTTTTGAATCACCAAATCTGTCTTCTGCATGTATTGCTCTATCATCTGCATGTATTGCATAAACATCTCATTGCTCCTTGGTTGTTGTTCCATGAAAAATTGAGGTAGTTTCTCCATCCTGGATTATACGTGTTCGAGTAAGGATTGTTTTGATGTTGAAAATTGGACACGTAATTTGCTTGATTGAAATTTGATTGAGCAAAAGGATTTTCCACTTGGCAATCAATACTTGGGTGATTTCCTGCACAATGATCACAAATAATATTAGTTTGAATATAATTAACATTCATATTACCTAATTGTTTAGATAAAATATCAATTTGTGCAGTCAATGTGGCAATAGGATCAAGCTCAAAACCTTCATCTTCTTTTCTAGGCATTGTTCTCTCTGAAGACCATTGGTAATTGTTGGATGTCATCTCCTTTAAAAGTTCATAGGCTGCTTCGTGAGTTTTGCTTATTAGTGCACCTCCAGCTGTTGCATCTACCATAAATCGATTTGTAACTCTCAAACCATTATAGAATATTTGAATCTACAGCCATTTTGGTAGTTCATGACGAGGACACTTTCTTAATAACTCTTTATACCTTTCTCATGCATCATATAAAGACTCGATCTCAAATTGAGTGAATATGGTAATGTCATTCTTTAGCTTCGCTATTTTTGCCGGCAGAAAATACTTAACTAGAAATTTTTGTGCAAGTCCCTCCCAAGTAGTAATAACACTCGGTGGTAGAAAATTTATCCAAGTAAAGCCTTATCTCTTAGTAAAAAAGGAAAGAGTCTCAATTGAATTGCATCATCTGATACTCCATTATGCTTGAAAGTGTCACAAACTAGGAAGTTTGCAATGTGAACATTAGGATCCTCGTGCGATAGTCCCACAAATTGAACAGTCTATTGAATCATTTGAGCGATTGTAAGTTTAATCTCAAAATTGTTAGCTTGTATAACCGTTCTCTTTATACTTGATGTTGCTCCATTAAGCGAGGGCATAACATAGTCTCTCAAAGCCTTGTTTCCATCATTGTTTGCCATCGTGATACACTTCTATGTCCTGAAATATAGCTATTAAAAAAAACAGAAAATCTAAAATAGAAACTAAAAAATAAAAAATAAAAATAAAAATAAAAATAATAAGAAAAATACAAATTAGTAACAATCTAGCAATTATCAATATCAATAAAAATAATTAGTCCCCGACAACAGCGCCAAAAACTTGATGTGATTTATTTGCAAGTGTACAAAATCGCAACAAGTGGTATAGATAAGTGAAAAGAGTGTCGAACCCACAACGACTGATTATTTTATCGAGTACCAAAATTCACTAGATTAACTACTATTTGAAAAATTGAAAATATGATAAATAAAGCAACTAAATTTAATTAAACTAAGGAAAGAAATAAACTAATTAAAACGAACGGAATCAGAAATTTGGTTGTTTGTTAATAGCAAAATTAATTCTAGGGCTTTCGATTTCACCCAGTTAATCATACACAATTTATAATTCCATGTGACTAAAAATATTATCTTTCCAAGTTGTAGACCAAAATTCCCAAATTATTCAATGTTCTCTCTGAAGCAATATCAAAAATATTCACAACTAATTATTTGTCATAGTTCATGCACAAATTACTATTTGAAAATTCATTAAGATCAATGGATTTCTTAACGGCCACATTAACAGCGGTTCGCTCTTATAACGGTGTCTAATTTTATTAATTCGAAATCACAAATTACCAGTTCGGTCTCTCCATGATTTAATAAATCAAACAAAATGTTGGTCAAACAATTGGAAGCATTAAGAACAAAGTATCAAACACACAACCATGGAAAAATAGAAAAATAATATGGAATTAAAATTATGTTATCAAAACTAGGCTACATCAAAGCCCCACAAAATAAAATTAGTTCATAATAAATTTGCAACTAAAAAACATGTTCTTTGATTGTATAATAAAAATTAGAAGAGAAGAAGAAAGAACTCGGTTGCTATTGAAGACCGAAATTGCAGAGATCCGCGCTACTCTCTTTCTCTCTCTCCTTTTCTCCTCTGTTTCTTTTCTGCACTCGCCGAAATCCGGGGCGCCACCTACCATTGAGCCGCCAACCTCCAACTTCTTTTCCCCTTTTTTCTTGGATCTAGCACCGCACGCCAGCACACCAGAGCCTTCCTGGCCCTCACATGCTGCCATTATATAGAAAAATTACAATTAGAGCATCCACACCAATGGCCATTTTAGGTTGCCATTTTCAAATTTGGCAAAATAAATGGCAAACCCCCCCCCCCCCCCCCCCCCCACACACACACACACACACACACACACACACCAACCTTCCATTGGGGTTGCCAAATTTTGGTAATGCCATTTTTTCTCTCAAATTTGGCAACACAATTGGCATTACCAAATGTCCCATTACCACACATTTTTCTCTTTTTCTTTTTTCCTTCCAAATTTGAATAGCCATATTATGTTGCCAAAATTCAAAATGGCAACCCATGGGTGTAGAACGACCTCTCATTTTTTAGAAATGTTGTCATTTAGATTGCCAAAATTCAAAATGGCAACCCAAATGAGAGGTGCATTGGTATGGATGCTCTTAGGGTTAGGGTAGTTTAAAAATTAGGTTTAGTTAATTATTATTAAATAGTTAATTAGAATCTTAAGATTAAGATTAATCTTAAACTAATAATCAATTTTTAAAAAAACCGGTGCATTCTTTTCTTTTTTATTTTATTATTATTATTTTTTTAATTACAAAATTTTATTCTAACCCTTAATTGATAATAATATTTCTATTTAGCTTTTCACATGGCCAAATTGTAAAATTCAAAATTCAACAAATCAATAAAAATTTAACAATCATTCTCTTTATTTTCTTTGTTTTTTTTACTGAAAATATTCACCTTTTGCATTAATAAATCTAATTCCTTCAAAAAAATAATTAATTTCCTGACATCTATGGAAATAAGATAAATTGTTAACAAGATTGACGAATACAATAAATTTTTATGGGTAATTAAGTACAAATATTTATATAAAAAATAGATGCATCAGTTGCCCAAGTAAAGTAGAAGCTTGGATTTGAGATGAATAAAGTTTAAGTGTTGGGTTGTATTGTAATAAATGTAATCAATTTTTTGTTGTGCAATTGTAAGAAAGAACTGATTTAATAAAAAAGTTTTTAAATTTTTACTGTATTTGATACGACATTTGGATTACACTGAAGTTGATTCTAGAAATTGTGCCATTTATTTCTAATTTTTATTTATTACAGATTCGGGGCGCTACAGTTATTGTATCAAGTATAGAAAACTAAGGTTTCTCTGAATCTCTATATAATCAATATAACAGCTTCAAAAATGATATTATTCTATTGAGTGCTGAACAGAAGAAGAGGGTATTTCATCTGAGAGGTAGGTGAACCATCCATTGTAAACATCAAGTATTTCCAGTTAGGCTTGAGAGAGGGTCGTGGTGAGAGTTGTAACTCTTATATCTTCTCTAGTTAAATAATATCTCGGTTTTTCTCCGAACCGAGACAAAATGTGTGTGTTTTATGTGTTTTGTATGATCTTAAATTTTCTTGGCGGTTTGCATTAATCATGTCTAAGTCTCAATAAAATCCTAGGACATAAATCTCTACCATAGTTACTAGACCCTCAAAGCAGGGTCACTGGTTTCCGCCTTTTCGGGGAGACTATCACACCCACTGCATCTAAGGCTAGAAGAACTTTGACTACACATCACTAAATCATGGCAAGATGTGGGACATGCACGGACAGTAGAACTTGGGAATTGGAAAGAGTGGTTCCTTTTCGATCTAGTCGCTCTATTCCTAAATACACTTCAAAGATTGCAACCGCTGTAACACCCCGCAAAAATGAGTTATGACAATTTTGTCCATCGTCTATTACGCACATGTATTTTGTACTGTTACGTGTAACATTAGTAACATTATAAAATTTTCTACGTATTTTGTATTTCGATTCTTATATATATTTTTCGTTCTCTCGAATTCAATTATGTATTTGATTTTTTTTATCTTTTATTTAAATTTTAACTTAAATATTTTAATTTTTTGTTTTTACGTGCACTGCATGTGTTGACGACATTTTTTTAATATCTAAAATTAATGAAGTAAGTATGTTAAATATTATTATGCTTAATTTATACATATGGGAGATTGGATTTGTAATAATCTTTAGCATGGTTAATTTAACCTATTTTAACTAATAAATGATGTTACTTTTGTAATAATGTAAACATATACTTAATTAAACACATTCATAATAATTAGATATTGTATGCACATTTGAAACCCATGCATTTCCCACAACTTTGGCTGGCCAATTTCAATAGGAGGGGAAAAAGAAAATTTTTGAATTGAGTTAAGGAATTGTGGATAGTTATTTGAATTATGGGTTGTTTTAAAAACTTCCCCACCAATCTCTCCTTTTATAAACTTCCCATCCGGCCAAGCTTAAAAAAAGCTTTTATTTTCCATTTTCAAAAATCCATACTCTGATTTGGAGATCTAGTCTTGGGAGGAGGAGACTTGGAGATTTTTCTAAGAGTTTTTATTGCAGGTTGCATCAAGAGGTGGGTATTTCCTTAATTTCTATTAGTTTTTTTAGTAGAAATGTTATATAAATATAAATCATGTTATTTGTAGCTTTAAACTTTCTTTTAATTGTAAGTTATTTTTTTAGAATCGAATGCATGCCGATTGATTTAAGTTTAATGAGATTATAATAAAAGAAAAGAAAATTCCGATATCATGTGTTAAAATTATAAAATTTTAGTAGTTAGTTAGTATGAGGATGCCATGTTTAGCTAGCCAAATTGTTAAGTAGAAATGAACACACTATATTGAGAAATTGTAGGAGATGTCATCGTAGAAGTTTCTTGCTTGTATTGGTGTGAATGAATTATGTCGATGTCTCATGTTGATGATTAATTTAGATAGGTGTAATTGTGAATATTTTGAATATTGAATTTTCAGGTTATTATTCTTTGTAATATAGAACTCAAATTATACAAGTTAAGAATTGGTGATTCGATGTTAAAATAATGAAAACGTGGTAAAGAGTAGTAATTTATATTCATATTCTTGAGTAGATTTCGATAGCTTTAGAGGCTTGAGAGCCTGGTTGTCGTGTTTGGAGTTGGGCGTTGTGTATAGTACTCAGATTGCGGGTTCAATCCTACCTGAGTGCAAATTGATTTTTTTTCTTTTTATTTTAAAACTATTCGGAGTGATGGTTGATTCACATTAATTAATTGCGCGCAAGTTGATAGAATTATAGGACTGGAAATTTGGTGTGTGTGATTTGATTGTAGGTGGTCTGGGGTTTGAGTCCTTGGAGATTCTTTTTCTTTTGAAATTTTTACAAACTCTTACAATCAGTGAGTAAAAACATATAGGAAATTTGGTGCAAAGTTCTACATGAACAACAAGTTTGAAACTTGGTTGTGGGGTGCGATTTGGGGCGCAGCTCATGCTCGAGTTCGATTCTGGATGGGGCTATTTGGTTTGGGTTATTATTATTTTACATTTATTTGCATGTATTTTTTTTAGGAAGGGTGTAAACTAATCTAGTATATTAATGGAATATTTTAAAATAACTATATATGAATTTAAGATTCATCTTGTGATTAAATTACATTACAAAGTTATAAGATATGTTTAGTTGATTGTTTGGATACATTCCAAAAAATCGTTTGATTTTAAGGCAAACTTAAATTTGGAATATTGTGAGATGACTATATAAAAATTTGGAGATTTATTGTGTAGTAAAAATTACATTGTAAATTGTTTATTGGAGAATGAATTAAGTGTTATTTCGGTAAATCTTTATTAATGTGAAAATCTTATTGAAATTTTCATTATAATGTGTAAGAAGTGATCTAGTTATTTAAGACTGATGAATTGAAAGGAATAAATAAGAGAATAAAATGACTTATAAACGAATGAATGAAATTTTATATTTTGAGGTTAAGAATAACCTAAAAGATCTGTGAATGTGAGATGTATGGATTCTAGAGGCTGAGCAAGACCCAGGGTGCCGGCAAATTTGTGATTTGAAAGTTTGAGAAGTGGCTAGTATGGGATATTGTTCTCAGTATATTGATTTAAGTCTGGTAAGAGGGTAAGCTAGCTCTAGGTTGTATTATTTATGTTTGAACTTAAGGATAGGAACTAGAAGAAGATATGATGGAAACAATGAAAAATATGTCTGGTAAAGAATTTGCAGTTCCTAGGGGTTTGAGATCGAGGAATACGCCTAGTAAATACATATATATGGGTTAGGGGTATGTTTTTCTGTCCACAAAAAGGTCGGTAAAGAACTTGCAGTTCCTAGAAATGGTCGGTAGTGAGGATACGCCCAGTAAATCCCAGATGTGTAGGCTAGGGGTATGCTGGTAAGGTCCGTAGTTACGGAAGATTGACTTGCTGGGGATCGCGGATGAGGATACGCCCGTAAATCCACGATGTGTGGGATAGGGGTATGCTGGTAAGGTCCGTAGTTATGGGAGATCAACTTACTGGAGTTTGTGGCTGAGGATACGCTCGGTAAATCCCTAATGTGTAGGCTAGGGGTATGTTGGTAAGGTCCAATATCCTGGGGATGCAACTCACACGTGATTACGCGTTGGAGTATATTCATTGGGTTTAGGTATTGCTTAGCAAGGGATTGAACCTTATAATGAGGAGTACGTTAAGGGCTTGCCCTCAGACCTAGGATGCATAGAATTCAAACAAGTATGCATTATAGTTGCATCTTAAGTATAAGTGTCTGCATTAGTCATTAGGTTCATAACATACACAAACATATTTAAGGTAGTCACATCTCACATTTTATTTTGTATTCAAGCTTATGATTGTTAAATTGAGGAATCGTTGTATTATAGCATTACGTTAGTTGCATTCAACTGATGTACCCACAGTTCTGAAGTTGCAGAACACAGATTAGCGAGCAACGGGGGCACGAGTTTAAGGTCGATAGATGTTGCTGGATTGAAGATGTTTGATGTTATAAATTGTATTTTTTTTTTGTAATTTTCCGCTGCGTATTGTAAAGAATAACAATGTAATGAAAAGTTTTTAATTCCTTATATTTTTGTACGAAATTAAAATAAAGATCCTGGTTGTGCTACTAATTATCTGTATTTGGAATTCGGGGCGTTACAACCACCGTGGTCATCCATGATCTAGAAGGCAAAGACACCTCTCGAAGTAAGAATTTCTTTGGATCGTGCTTAACAATGCGATCCTAACCCGTGAGGATGTGGCAAAGAGGTAGCCAAATATTGCCATAAACTGTGGGTTCTATAATGTCGAACTCAAAACGAACGAGTGCCCAAGAAGCAAGTTTGTCTATGTTGAAGCTCTACACACCTTAGGTTCTGATGACTGTCTAACTAACTACGATGAGTTGTTGGTTGGTACGCGATTTGCTAGACATAGTGACAACATGAAAGAAGTTTGATACATAGAAACTAGAAAAAAAACAAAATTTTCATTTCGTGGAAGAAGTTGTTAGGATTTGCCGAGTTTTGTGACAACTGATCCAATAAAAATTCAAGCAAGTAGACCAAACCAAACACACAAAGCAGATAATTTTGTCCCTATTCGGCTTCGCCTAATTTGGGAGAGAAATAACCGAGATATTATTCAACTAGAGAAGATAAAGAGTTACAATCACTTTCACCAAGAACCTATATATCTTTCAAGCCTCCCTAGAAGATACTCTTTGTTTACAATGGAAAACCCTCAGATAAAGTACTTGATGTTTTTGGCACATATCTCATTGGAGGCCATTACAATATTATATAGAGATCTAGAGAAACCCTAAATTGTTATCTTGATACAATAATAGCCCGATATGCCCTGAAGAGAAAGCCACACGATAGGAGCCGTACGACCTAACTTGGAGAAGAACCTGGGATAAAAAAGATTCACCCAGAACCAGCCCCAATTAGCTACTACGCCGTTGTCGGTCGACTGCTCTCAAGTTAGAGAACAACCCGAGAGCAGTTGCGGTCAACTGCAACCCCATACAGTCGACTGCTCCCTGCTGCTGCTTCTTCTTGTTGTTGTTTCTCCTTTCCTCTTCAATATTTGCTTCGAACATCTTCTCGGTTCACCTTCTTCTATTCACAACGAACCTAGAATGGAAGATATAAACCCAACGCAAGTAATAATAGTATTTTGGGAAGATTAACTCAGATTATGCATTTGATTTCTTTCTGAGCAGAGACGGTTGCGACAGGAGTTAGGGATGACATGATAGGTACCTTCCAGCTTGAAAGTTACGAGGATAAGAGATCGAGATCAGAGCTACTCTGAACTAGTTACCTATATGTCAACATTGTTTTTTTTAAAGGAAAATATGGAATATGGCCACCTTATTTCATTAATAAGCATACGCCAACATTGTTGGAGGGACTTTTACTTCATGTCGTTTCTTAATCTTTCTTTTAGGGATAAATTGCAAGAAATTGCCCTATATGTTCTCTATTTTTTTTATAAAACCACCCCAATTATGCTTTAATGTGCAAAACTGTCCATTTTATTTTCAGGAAAGTACCCCGCCTCTTCGCCCCTGTTGACCAAGTGTTTACACGCACTGCATGTGCTCATCTTGGACCAAAATATTTCTATTACCTAATTATTTCCAAATTTGCACTCAATTATCCCCCATTCGTATCCCTTTTCACCTTCTTCCCTATATTTTCTCAAACCCAAACCCATATTTCTTCCCAAATTGTTAGCAATTTTTGACTCCATCTTCTAGACTTCATCTTCAATTTCATCTTCGACCCAGAGGGTAGGCGTGGTTAAGTTGCTAAGTTTGGAGGAGAGACTCGCAGTCAACTCAACAGTGAGTTCCTTTTGAAGCTTTCTTCTTTTATCTTTCTTTTAATACTCGAAAAAGTTGTTGGCTAGGGTTTGGGCTTGAAGTGGCACCGACTCAACTGTTGGGTTTAGGGTGTGGGTTTGGATGTTGGTATTTTGAATTTTTCTCTCACCATTTAACTGAAAGGTGATGTCTTTTATAAATTAGGGTTTGACTTTGGAGAAAGTGGGGGAAGTAGGTGAAATGGGGGATTGAGTAAAAAGTTGGGATAAATGAGATAAAAAATAAAAATTGGGGGTTGTTTTAGTCCAAGATTTGCAAGTGTAGTGCTCGTAAATGCTTGGTCAATAGCATGCAAAGGGTAGGGTACTATCTTGAAAATAAAATGACAGTTTGGGGAGTTACGCACAAAAAAACATCATTGGGGGTAGAGAGAACATCATTGGGGGTAGAGAGAACAGGTAGGATAGTTTTTTGCAATTTAGCCTCCTTTTATATATTTCCACCCTTACGAGGATGTTAAACGTATTATGTTACTTTTCTGTACTTGCTTGTTTGTTTTCCTAATATTTGTTGGATTTGTTTATTATTATATCTCAGTGAAACAACGTGCTATATTCCGAATTTTCTTCAGAGGGAAAAAATGGTGTTTTAGATCATTCAAATTAGAATACAGAACATGTGACAAGCACAACTTTCTTTTAGCTTCAAACTAGACCTGCCATCCCATAGGAATAATGTAGAATTATTTGCACAATCTGCTAGTTGAGATTGGTTACCTACAAAATCTTAGGTTGAGTTTGGTCTGTTGTTTTGAAAACAGTTTTCTAAAAAAACCTTTCTGAAAATAGTTTTCTGAAAATAAGAGTGTAAAAGCTGTTTGGTAATAATTTTTTATGAAAATAGTTTTTTGAAAATGAGAGTATAATGTTTGTATAGGTTTGGTTGTATGTATATACTGTATACAGTATATATACTCTGATACATACATGTTGTATACATATACATACATACTGATATATAATAATATAAAATATTTTATTATAATAAACATATTTAATAATATACATATATATAATAATATATAATAATTATAATAATATATATGTTTTTTTATGGGTAAAAGGTAGGGTTGCCCTACCTCACCGATTTCCTTCGAGAGACCCGATCATAGCAGATATATATATAAAAAGAGAAGTATAAGCACTATTACAAAAAATCTGAATAGAGGTTTCAAAAGAACGAGTCATTTGATGAGTCCAGGTTTGAGATAGCATGCATTTGTGTCGTAGAGAGGGCATTGTACTATTGTCGTACTCCTCTACTAGTCACAAAAACATGATCTCATCCCCCTTCTCCATCAACTACTAAGAACTCGTTTGATAAAAGACCCCTATCAGATATCCCAAAAATTAATACTTAAGAGTTACATTAGCAAAGTCTTAAACTATGTTTCTGATATGGCTAAAAATGAGGTTAAATCGGAACCGTCCAGATTGGGCACGAATCTTGAAGCTCAGGGGTAAAACGGTAATTTCACATACAAATGGGTCCGAAACGGGTACTGGGTCTCCTTCTCACAGATCCAATAACCCACAAACGGATCCACTCCAACTGGGTACGGGTCCCGACCCGATACCGACCCAGATCAGCAAGAGAAAATCAGGGTCTCTGATTTGACTAAATCAACGGGTCTGATTCGCGGTTATCCTCTCACCGGGAATCAGGGATCAATTTCCTAAACTGATTGTGAGGATTTTACTCCTAATAGAATCACAGGAAATTAGGTCCCTAACCAGACTCCCTTCGCGACTATAAATACCTCCTACCCACCTCTGTGACAAGGTAATCACTCTTTTCCAACTAAGCTCTTTCTTAATCATATCACTAGTTACTGACTAGAGCGTCGGAGTGTACGTCGCCGGAATCAACCCCGGTGTATCACACTTCCTTGCAGGTGACCAGCAGGGATCAGCAGGCTTGGATCTGCTATTCAGGTTTTTCCACGAACTTACAAATCTCATTTGTTTACCCCCACACCAGATTCAGCGGTAAGAGATTGGTGCCATCTATGGGAAACCATACGAATAGCAGCCTTTCCTCTTCCCGTCGACTAGCTCTTCTCCAGCCATGCCTCCCAAAAAGGTCAGGTCTAAGGGGTCCAACCGCGGACCCAACCCCGCCGACCAGCAGGAGGAAGTCCCCGTGCATCCTGCTCCGTAGCCCGAGCAACTTCCTCCTCCGGTCCAACAAGGCCAACCTCCTCATCCGAATCAACAACCCCCTAATGGTCCCACTAGTCAGAACCAGCGGAGACAGAAGCAACCTCTCCACCCAGACCATGTCTCGGTACACAATGCCTCCTCAGATTCTATGGCCTCCTATAATCCGGACCTCCGCAACACCGTTCTGAATCGGCAGAAGGATGATGACCTTCGCAACCGCCTAGATGAGAAGTGGGCCCGAGAGGGAGCCTCCCGCCAACATCAGGGCGAGCGATCTCCTCATCGCCGAGACGATAGGAGGTCTCCGGACCGAAGAGGACGGGGGGAATCTCCCGAGCGTCGTAGGAGGAGGCCACATTCCCCTGCTGATCGCCATCACCCGAGGAACAATGAGGCACCCATCACTCGTGCCGAGTTCCAACAATTCTAGGCAACGGTGTTGCAGGCCCTCAACCTTCACAACAACAACACTAATGCTCAAAGGGTTCCAACACCCCCGAGGGTCCCAAGTCCCCAACGTCGATCCATCAGTCCTCCCCCGGCTCCTAGTCAACAGCAACACCACCTTAGTCCTCGCCGATCCCAGGACTATCGACACCGCAGTCCCCGCTCCCTTTCCTATGAAGACGAGTCCAGGGGATCTTTTGATTACCACCGGAGGGATGATGCCCTCTACCGTCGTCTCCACGAGATGGAGAGGCGCATCAGTCGGATGGACAAAGAAGAGGAGTCGAGAGCAAGGACTATCCGCCCCAGCAGACCCCCCTTCTCTCAGACTATCATGGAGGCTCCCATCCCGAGGAGTTTCAAGCCTCCGCAGTTTGAAACGTACTCAGAGGAGTCGGACCCCGTTGATCATGTCGAAAGCTTCAAGACCTTAATGCTGATCCACCAAGCTTCCGACGCCATGCTTTGCAAGACCTTCCCCGCCACTCTTAAGGGCTCGGCACGAGAATGGTACTCCCGGCTCACCCCCTCTTCCATCTTCTCGTTCGAGCAGTTCGAAACGCTCTTCATAACTCACTTTGTGAGTAGCAGAAGAACGGAGAAGACCAGCCTCTCTCTACTCCACCTCCGACAGGAGAGGGGAGAGAAGCTGAGGGACTATGTGAGGAGATTTACTGCGGAGGTCAGGTCCATCGCCTCCCTCAACCAGTCAGTGGCGACCGTAAACTTCCAATCCAACGTCCACAACTCCTGCCTCCGGTCGTCCCTCGCCAAAAAAACCCCACATAACTTCGCCAACCTCTTCCTTAGATGCGAGAAATACATTTGGGCGGAGGAAGCCGAGTGCTTCCTGGGTTTCGAAGGATCCACCTCCGGATCGAAGAGGAAGACGACAGAGGAGGAAGGGTCCAAGAAGCTGCAGAAGGACAATAGCGGTCAGCGCCGTCCTCCCCCCAGGTTCGAGAAGTTCACTCCTCTCACCACCAATGTCTCCACCATCCTTATGGAAGTGGAGAAGGAAGGGGTTATACCCCTTGCTCCGAGGATGAACACCCCGGCCAAGAGGAGGAACAAGGATAAATGGTGCCGCTACCACCGGGATCACGGCCACGACACCAACGACTGCCGGGCATTAAAAAATGAAATAGAGGCCCTCATCCAGAGGGGGCAGTTGGCTAAATTTGTGAAGGCAAACGATTGGGGAGATCGCACCACTCCTCCGCCTTGGGGGGCTAACAAGCGCTCCGAGCGACGCGATGAAACCCCCGAGTTCGAGGAAGAATGGGTTCTGTACCTTATCCACGGGGGCCCCATGGGAGGCTCCTCTAACTCCTCTCGGAAGGCCTTCATCCGAGAGGTTAACTCAGTTCAAGGCGCCCCTCCCCCCAAAGGCCTCGGCGTCCCAGTGACTTTCTCTGATGAAGATCTCGAGGGGGTCCGAACTCCTCACTGCGACGCACTTGTTATCGACCTTCGCATGGCGAACTTCAAAGTGCAGAGGATCCTGGTGGACAACGGGAGCTCCGTAAATATCCTCTTCCTCTCGGCCTTCCGAGGGCTGCAGCTATCTCGGGACCGCCTCAAACCGGCCGGCTACATGCTCCACGGGTTCACGGGGGTACCAGTAACTGTCGAAGGGGTTATCACCCTGGACGTAACTGCTGGGAAGATCCCTACTACCCGGACAGAGCCGATGGACTTTATGGTCGTCGATGTGCCGGCTGCGTACAATGTAATCTTGGGCCGACCTGGCCTAGCTACCCTGGAAGCCGTTCCTTCGGCGTACCACCTCAAGATGAAGTTTCCCACCCGGGCGGGAGTGGGAGAAGTCAGGGGCAGCCAAGAGACGGCTCGGAAGTGCTATATGACTTCCACTGGGGGTCCGGTGCTCTCCCTCGAGACACTAGAGATCCCCGAGCCGAACGTCCGGCCAACGTCCGAGCCGGCGGACGAATTGGAAGAAGTGCTCTTCTCGGACGAGGACCCGAGCCGGAAGTTTCTCATCAGCAAATCCCTACCGACTGCCCTATGTCCGACCTGGTGCAGTGCATCCGGAAAAACCACGACCTATTTGCTTGGTCCGCCGCGGATATGCCCGGGATTTCTGAGGAGCTTCTAGTGCATCGCCTCAGCGTCGAACTAGGGTGCAAACAGGTTTAGCAGAAGAGGCGTAAGTTCGCTCCCGAGCGACAACAAGCCATCAAGGAGGAGGTGGACAAGCTCCTAAAAGCTCGGTTCATACAGGAGGTGAACTACCCCGAGTGGCTCTCCAATGTCGTCATGGTTAAGAAGTCCAATGGCTCCTGGAGGATATGCATTGAGTTCACAGACTTGAATAAGGCATGTCCGAAGGATCCTTTCCCTCTCCCGAATATCGACACCCTCATTGATGCCACCTCGGGCCATGAGCTCCTCAGCTTCATGGACGCCTTCTCCGGTTATAACCAGATTCGAATGTTCACCCCGGACATTCCGAAAACCTCCTTCATTACTGACCAAGGCCTCTACTGTTATAGAGTTATGCCGTTCGGATTGAAGAACGCTGGAGCCACCTACCAGCGCCTCGTCAACAAAGTCTTCCAAAGCCAGATAGGCCGCAACATGGAAGTATACGTCGACGACATGCTCGTGAAGAGCATCCGAGGTACCGACCACGTGGCCGACCTCCAGGAGGCATTCGGCGTATTGAGAAGGCACAACATAAGGCTAAATCCGAACAAGTGTGCATTCGGAGTCTCCTCAGGAAAGTTCCTCGGCTTCATGGTGAGCCAGCGAGGGATCGAAGCAAATCCTGAGAAAATCAAGGCCATACTGGACATGGCCCCACCCCGGAACGTCAAGCAAGTGCAGAGGCTTACGGGTCGCCTCGCCGCCATTGGCCGATTCCTTTCAAAGTCCGGGGAAAAGTGCCTCCCCTTCTTCAAGGCTCTCAGGGGGGCCAAGGGTTTCGAGTGGGGCGAGTTGCAACAGGAGTCGTTCGAACAGCTGAAAGCCTACTTGGTGAACCCTCCCCTGCTCAGCAAGCCCGTTCCGGGGGAAATCCTCTTCCTCTACTTTGCTGCTTCCGAGCAGACCCTAAGTGCTGTTTTGGTGAGGGAAGAAGACCGGGCTCAGAAGCCCATCTATTATGTGAGCAAGGTGCTTCGGGATGCCGAACTCCGTTATCCGAAGATAGAAAAGATGGCCTACGCCCTGATCATGGCGGCAAGGAAGCTCCGCCCATACTTTTAGTCCCATTCGGTTGTGGTCCTCACCGACCAACCGCTGAAGCAGATCCTCCACAAGCCGGAAACCTCAGGCCGGCTTATGAAGTGGTCTATCGAGCTGAGCCAACACGACATCTCCTGCCAACCCCGGACTGCGATCAAAGCTCAGGCCTTCGCCGACTTCATCGTTGAGTCCACCATTCCCGATGTCAGCCATGTCCCGAACGGTCCCCCCATTTGGACGGTTTTCGTGGATGGCTCCTCCTGCAACGAGGGAAGCGGCGTCGGTATCATCCTGAACGGCCCTGATGACTTCGTCCTCCAGTATGCCCTTCGCATGAATTTCAAGGCCTTAAATAATGAGGCGGAATATGAGGCACTAATCGCAGGCCTCGGACTTGCCCGAAGTGCCAGGGCGCAGCGCCTCCGGATCCATAGTGACTCTCAGCTGGTTGTGAACCAAGTCTTGGGCGAGTACGAGGCGCGAGACGAACAGATGGCGAAGTACCTCGCCAAGGTCCGAACTCTCATGGGACGGTTCGAAGAGGAACTCATCCAACGAGTCCCTCGGGAAGAGAATTCGCAAGCCGACGCCCTATCCAAGTTGGCCTCATCCTCCCTCCAAGGTCTCGAGCAGACCATCTTGATCGAGGTCCTCATGAAACCGAGCATAGAAGACGAGACCCTCGACTCAGTGGAGTCTTTACCGGTCCTGCTGCAAGATAATTGGATGAAACCCTTAGTGGAATTCCTAAGGGACGGACTCCTCCCTGAGGACCCCAAAGAAGCGCACCGAGTCAGAACCAGGGCCGAGCGGTACGCCTTGATCGAGGGGATCTTATACAAGAGCTCCTTCTCGCAGATTGACGGCCGACCGTACCTGAGGTGCCTTTCCCCACAACAGGCCAACTACGCCTTACAGGAGCTCTACGAAGGCATCGACAGAGCACATTCAGGGTCTAGGTCTTTGGCTCGGAAAGCTCTGAATTATGGATACTTCTGGCCGACTCTCTTCCAAGATACCGAGCGACACGTTCGGCAATGTGGCTCTTGTCAAAGACATTCCAACGTTCGTCGCCTCCCTCAAGCTAACCTCGCCTCCCTATCAAGTCCTATCCCCTTCGCAATGTGGGGGATGGATTTACTAGGGCCATTCCCTCCAGCTCCGGGCCAGTTCAAGTTCTTGGTTGTAGCCATCGACTACTTCTCGAAGTGGATTGAGGCCGAGCCCTTTGCCACTATCACCGAGAACAAGGTGCTTCAATTCTTCTGGAAGAGCATCATCTGCCGGTTCGACGTCCCCCGTGTCCTCGTAACATACAACGGAACTCAGTTTATTGGGGCCGTTCTGAGCTCTGTGTGGGGACCTTGCCATCCAACAGCGCTTCTCTTCCGTCTCCCACCCACAGTCGAATGGCCAGGTAGAAAATGCCAATCGGCAGATCCTCTCAGGTATCAAGAAGAGGTTGGACAAATGTTCCAAAGGCTTATGGGTCGACCAACTCCCCAACGTACTGTGGAACTACCGCACCAACAAGCGAACCCCCACAGGGGAGTCCCCGTTCAGCCTCACCTATGGGTCCGAGGCGGTGATACCTCTTGAAGTCTGAATACCTTCTCCTTGCCTCGCAGCCTACAACGAGGAACAGAACGCCAAAGACCTCAGGGCGAACTTAGATCTGGTGGACGAGATGAGGGAAAGAGCATCAATTCGGCAACAGAACTACCGAAGGAGGGTCGAGTTGGCGTACAACAAGAAAGTCCGACCCACCAATCTCAAGGAAGGGGATTTGGTCCTGAGAAAACTGGCCATCTCCTTCCCCAATCAGAAGAGCAAGCTGGCTCCGAATTGGGAAGGACCTTACAGGATCACAAGAGTAGTTCAGTCCGGGGCCTATCTAATGAAAACCTCGAAGGCAGGGAGATTCCGAGGACCTGGAATGCCGACCACCTTTTAAAATACCAAGAAAGCGCCCCGGTGCCTCTCTAAGTATCATAGGGTGTCGAACCATTCCTCTCCTCTAACTTGTAATTCCTCTCTTAAAGTTGTCATATGTAAAAAATGGCTCGCCATCATTTATCAATAAAGAATGCTTATTTGTACGTATAAGATTGCTTGCATCTCTGTCTTTATTCTTTATTTAACCGATGGTTCGGAGTCCAACACTCGGCTCGACTTTACTTTCCCAGCCTGCCCTTAGGCGAGCCAGAAGTAGATCGCCGTTCGGAACTGCTCCCACAACCGTTGAACAAAATCTACCGATGGTCCAGAGTCCAACACTTGGTTCGATTCTACTCCGTAAGCTCGCTTCACAGTGAGCTAGGAGTGGGTCGCCATTCGGAATTGCTCCCACGACCGTTGAACCCTAACGATAGTTCCGGAGTCCAACACTTGGTTCGACTCTACTCCGCAAGCTCGCTTCACAGTGAGCTAGGAGTGGGTCGCCATTCAGAATTGCTCCTACGACCGTTGAACTATAACGATGGTTCCGGAGTCCAACACTTGATTCGATTCTACTCTGCAAGCTTGCTTCCCAGCGAGCTAGGAGTGGGTCGCCATTCAGAATTGCTCCCACGACCATTGAACCCTAACGATGGTTCCGGAGTCCAACACTTGATTCGATTCTACTCCGTAAGCTCGCTTCACAGCGAGCTAGGAGTGGGTCGCCATTCGGAATTGCTCCCACGACCGTCGAACTCTCGCTATGATCGCTATCCCCACCATGGGGTAAGGCTCGACTTACCCCTCGACTTCGTAAGAGGGAAACCGAAGCACCGCTCGGCACCACTGGCCGAACACTCTTGTCGCCGAAACGCAAACGAACAAGAAGCAGGCTCAGATCGCGCCACCTCCAGTCGGCTAACCGAGCAAGTGCCCATCCGAGCCAAAAAACGGAGAAAAGTTGTTTTTCCCTCAACATTCGCGTAAGATCTCGATCAGACGGCCCAGATCTTGTCAGCGTCGCTAAACGACAAGATAGCATTTTCCTGAGAACTGAGCCGTCTCGAGATTCGTGCCAAAATCCAACGGCCCAGATCTTGTCAGCGTCGCTAAACGACAAGATAGCGTTTCCTTGGGAACTGGTCACTAAACAAACACAGTCACAAATGAGACAACTACGCAGAGCTACAAAGGACGCGCTAGTTCGTGAAAGAAATATTATTAATAGTTGGGACATAGTACAAAGCAACTCTTCCACGGTTACAAGGCATTAAAGAACAAAAATTACAACGCCGACCCACTACACTTGGTTTTTAAATGAAAAATCATCACCGTCCCGTTCGGTCGTCAGTTCGGCAACCTCGGCCGCCAGTTCCTCTTCCTCCTTCCGAAGCTTCGCCTCTACGGTCTGCAAGTGACGGATTTCAAAGAGCAAATCGTCCCTTTCGGCTATTATTTTTTCGACAAATTGTGCCGAATACACTGGATCCGAAGGGCGTTGCTAAAGGCGGTCTGCAAACCTTCATCCTCTCCTATAGGGGTCATCTCGGCGATCCTGCTCTCCGAACGCCGGATCTCGGCGTCTCGCTGACCTAGGATGGGCTGAAGGTGGCCCCGCTCGCTTTCAGCTTGGCGTAATTCCAGCTCGACTTCATAGAGCCGCTCTCGGCACTTCGCCGAGCGCAACCTCGTCACCCCCGAACCAGCCTCGGTTAGAGCGTTGTCGTCCGAGCGATTGGGGTCGGCATCTTGAGCTACCACCACGAGCTGAAAAGAGGAACAAACGAACAACAAAATTTCAAACATTGCCGAAGTCCAACACTTGAAGAATTTTCAAAAAAAAACTATCAGTCTTTTATTCCAATGAAGTAACTCTACATTCAACAAGACCGACGCTACAACAAGAATTTTACAATATAATACGGCTTGTTCAGTGCCTCTTCGGAAGGGGTACGCTTCGGTTCAAGGAAACGCGGGGGCGGTGACGCCTAACCTCCGAGCTCAATTCCGAATCGGCGAAGCGAGATCCCCCTTCGCCACTAACCCCAACTATGGCGCCGACCGAGGCACCACTAGACGAGACGGCTACACCACTCTGAGCGTCTGCAGGACTCCGCCTAACCGCAGGCCAACGAGTCGCAAGTTCGTAGAAGGTAATCCCTCTCTCGCTCTCTTCGCGAGCACACGACGTGCTACGAACGTTGGCCCTCTCAGGCAGAGGCTTGAGCGACGCAACCTCTTCCTCCAACTCAATGATCCTATCTCTCAGAGCATCATCCTTCGCCGACATCTTCAAACGAAGAGGTCTTGACGACCCCGAGACATTGGCACTATCGGTCGCGAGCCGACGATAATGGGTGACCTCGATCCCCCTGTCAATCGTAATCCTCCTAAGCTTGTCTACCTCGGCCAACAATTTTTTGCGCTCAGATGACACCTTCTCCAACTCGGAAGCTAGCTTCTCTTCTTTCGCCGAACGTTCTTTCTCCGCTAACTCCAAGTGTCGGACCTCGGCCAAAAGTTCGTTATTCTTCTGCTCGGCGACGGAAAGCTCCCTACGAAGCCGCTCAGTCTCACCTTCGGGACAAGGAGCTTGGGGCTGCTTCCGCAGTTGCTTCAACTCGCGGCAATATCCCCTCGCAGCTACCTTTATCTCCTCCAGCTTCAAGAACATATAAAAACGCCTCTCTCGGCTAAGTGAAAGCTCTCGCTTCGTTTTGGTCAGCTCCTTACGAAGGTACGAAACCTCCGTGATCGGGCTAAACTTCACCTGAAAAGCAGAGATAAATCCGACGTCCAACACAAAATCCGGAGACTAACACTTGGAGAATTTTTGGCCAAACAAAAAATGTTTTCATTCAAAATTCAAGAAAAGAGTTACAAGAGCGGTGGCCAGTCTGCAGTTAGGCTTACAAAAAAGAAAACAAAAGACTAAAAAGACGCAACCAAGTCAGGGGTCGACCTTTTTGTCGCTCGGGTCTGTCGACCCCTCGGCCTTGTCCTCGCCCTCGACCTCGTCCTCGTCCTCGCTCTCGCTCTCCTCCTCAGAGTCATCCTCCTCCTCACCCTCGGCCTCAGTCTTGCCCGGGCCTTCGACAACATCGGTCTGTCCCTCGGGGCCGAGCATCGCCTGGGGAAGCTCCTCCTCCCCCTCCACGGGGTCGTAGAAGTGGTAGTCGGACGTGTCGAACCCCGGATTTCGAGCGGCGATATGAAGAGCTCGGCCGTACACATCCTCCATGTTCTTGAACATGTGATGCTCGACCTCGTCCTGGACAGCCTTCTTCGCCTTCGCCACCTTCGACCGGTGCCTGGCCATGATCTTCTCGGCCCTCTTCCGAGCCCTCTCCGCCTCCGACCGAGCGTTGGCCAACTCCTCCTTCAGCTCGGCATTCTCCTTCTTCGAGGCCTCAAGCTTGATGGCCATGTCCTTCGACTGCTGAATGGCGTCAGCTAGCTTCGCCTCCAACCCTGACACTTCGGCACCACGTTTTGTCGAGAGGAGCTGCTCAGCATCGAGCAGCTTTGCAGCCTTTACGCCCTCCGACCTTTCCCGGTCGTACTGCGCCGTCAGCTCTTGTTCTTTGCTCGCAAACTCTTCGAGCAAGAAGTTGAAATGGCATAGGGTCTGGAAAGAGAACAAACCGTTAGGGTCCGAACCTAGAAACTTAGAAAATTTCAGAAAAAACTTTCAATAAGAAAGTGTTCGGCCCACTCACCGACATTGTGTTCCGAGCGATCTGCATTGTGGCGTCTCCGACCTGCCCGGACTTAAGGGCCGCTCGGTCCTTTGGGGTCGGCAGATGCTTCACCGCCTGCATACAAATGTTGTCGTCGCCCAAAAAAACCATCGACTTTCATCACTTGCCAGACGGGGACGAAGATCTGCTTGTGCCCCTCAGTCAGGATCTTCTCCGCATCGGTAGTGAGGGGCGGAAGCACCTTGCTCACGCCGAACGCGCCACTCGACGAGCCAGGAGCATCTACCTTCGTCGTCGGTGTCGGCGCATCCAAAATAGGAGGATCGGAGGCCGTGACCTTCTCCTGCTCGGGATCAACCTCCGGAACGATGACCTTCTGCAGGTCAGTGGTCTTCAGGACCGAAGGTATCTTCGGCGCTCGGCCGCCCTGAGGCCCTGTCGAGGGTCTCTTCTTTCTCGTCTCCTGCTCCTTCACCTTGGCCTTCGCCATCAACGCCCGATAGTCCATCTTAGCAGACTCTGCACAAGCCGAATGAAAAAACTTAGCTCATTCTTGTTCGGCTGACAAGGGCGGTAGAGGCTCCGAAGGAGGAACAAACTTGGCTCGGCACCGATCTCTTGACACTGGAGAACAAAAGCCAAGACGTGCCTCCAAGTTTCGGCATCAGCGGGGCAGGGCTCAAGCCGTACCAAATGAGAACCTCAATAATGAATGGATGAAGGAGAAAATGGGGCCCAGTGGCCAAGGAGTCGAGAGGAAAAATGCACACGTCAGCCGAAGACAAAGTGCTGGCTCGGAATCCTGGTCCGGGGAGAAGTAGCCCGTACTCGGCAGGGATATGGAATCTATCCGATGCAGATCAGCCTCCGTAAGAGACAAAATGGTGTGGTCCACCTCGGACAAGTCTCTCGGCTCATTCTCCTCCACAGACTTGGTAGTGCCCTGGGTCACCTTCTCCAGCATCTCTTCGGAGTAGCTCCGAACACCCCCCACGCTCGACAGAACAATAGGCTGCCGACCGAACTCCCCTGCCGTCTTCGGCTGCTCAATGATCGTGATCACTCCTTTACCCTTCTAGGACTTTGCCACAACCTCCTGGAGTGGCTCGGCTACTTCGCCCCTCTTGCTCGGCCGAACAACGCTATGCTCGGCCGGCTCTATCACCTCCTTTCCTTTGCCCGCTCGGCCTACGACTTGGTCCGAGGTGGGGGTTTCATCCGAGGAAGTAATCTTAACCATTTTCTAAAAAGAAAGGAGAGAGACTGACCTTGAAATGACAGCTACGGTCGAAAAAGTTCACCGGAGCAAAGAAATGCCTTGCCGCGACAGCTAGCAGCACCACCCAGGAGCTAAAAACTTCGATGGTGAAAAGTAAAAACTTGAAAGAGAAAGTAAAAGTGAAGAATGATATTTGGGGTGGGGGAGTGAAGATTTATAGTAAAAGAAAGAGTCGCTTGGGCTTCCTAACGTAAGGGCGCGACTTTTGGCCTGCCCTCGAAACGTTATAAAAGCCCAAACGACTTTATGAAAGTCAACTAGCTCGGCTCGCACGGGTTCGAAATTCGAGCGTTGTGCGATCCGATCCTAACATTAAAGGGTCCAGTCGGTTAACCGAGCAAGTGTCCATTCGAGCGTCAAAACGGAGAAAATTCACTTTCTCCTCAACTTTCGTGTAAAATCTCGATCAGACGACCCAGATCTTGCCAGCGACGCTAAATGACAAGATAGCATTTTCTTGGGAACTGGGTCCGTCTTGAGATTCGTGCCACCATCCAACGGTTCAGATCGCACCACATCGCCCGGACGAGGCACTTCGGACCCAGGCGCTCCGCCTCTGTCTGAGGAAGCCAGAGAAAATTTAGATTGAAAGTTTTAAGGCACCGCCGTTGGCGAGCCCCCGGGCCCCAGGTCTCGGTCGGTCCCCCTCTCACCCGTAAACAACTCAAAGCCTACGGCCTCGGAGCCGAAATCACGAATCGTTCAAGGGTTGGAGGAAAACCACCGTCGCGCGGAGCCCGGTCAAAAAGCAGATCGGCACACCTCCCATCTCTAACCCCTTCGGGCTGACAACCATCAGAAGTCGTCAGCCCGGAAGGAAGACAGAGATCGGAGGAGACCAATCCTTCTGAAGCAACTCATCTCTCGGCTCCAGACTTCGGTCGTCACCTCTTCTACCATGATCTCCCCTGACCCTGACACCCACATCGGGGCCATCAGAGTCAGGAGAAGATCATGGCGGAAGAATGACCACCCATCCTTCCGAAACACCTTGCCCTCCGGGTCCGGACTTCGGTCGTCAACTCTTCTGTCCTTATCTCCCCTGACCCTGACACCTACATCGGGGTCGTCAGAATCAGGAGAAGATAACGGCAGAAGGATGACCACCCATCCTTCCGAAGCACCCTGTACCCCGGGTCCAGACTCCGGTCATCACCCCTTCGGCCCTGATCTCCCCCGACCCTGACATCCGCATCGGGACCGTCAGAATCGGGAGAAGATCACGGCGGAAGAGTGACCACCTGTCCGTCATCCTCAGGGTTGGAACTTTTCGAGAGAAGACAGGCATCTGCCTTGACTCCGATCGTCACCTCTTCTGCTCTGATCTCCCCCAACCCTGACATCCGCATCGGGGCCGTCAGAATCAAGAGGAGACCATGGCCAAAGAGCAACCACCCAAAGCAAACGCCTCCGATGGCTAAAACTCAACATTGTTGTGACTGAAACTACAAGGGGAGTGGGGTATTTATAACCCCCCTCCAAGAACTAGCCATTATGACCCTCGGAAGTTAAAACGCCACGCATTAATTGGAGGGCACCATTCTTAATGACCCCGGGAAGTTGGAACGCCTCACGAATCCTTGGGCGCCATTAATGCCCTTGGGAACTGAACCGTCTCGAGATTCGTTCCGCCATTCAACGGCCCAGATCGCACTTCCATGCTCGGACTGCCGAACTCTTAGACATCCGGTCGGCTAACCGAGCAAGTGCCCATCCGAGCGTCAAAACGGAGAAAACTCACTTTCTCCTCAACTTTCATGTAAGATCTCGATCAGACGGCCCAGATCTTGCCAGCGATGCTAAACGACAAGATAGTGTTTTCTTAGGAAATGCGCCCGTCTCGAGATTCATGCCACAATCCAACGGCTCTGATCGCGCCAGATCGCTCGGCCAGCCGAACCCCTACACCTCCGGTCGGCCAACCGAGCAAGTGCCCATCAGAGCGTCAAAATGGAGAAAACTCACTTTCTCCTCAACATTCGTGTAAGATCTCGATCAGACGGCCCAGATCTTGCCAGCGACGCTAAACGACAAGATAGTGTTTTCTTGGGAAATGCGCCCGTCTCGAGATTCGTGCCACAATCCAACAGCTCAGATCGCGCCACGTCGCTCGGCCAGCCGAACCCCTACACCTCCGGTCGGCCAACCGAGCAAGTGCCCATCAGAGCGTCAAAACGGAGAAAACTCACTTTCTCCTCAACATTCGTGTAAGATCTCGATCAGACGGCCCAGATCTTGCCAGCGACGCTAAACGACAAGATAGTGTTTTCTTGGGAAATGCGCCCGTCTCGAGATTCGTGCCGCAATCCAACGGCTCAGATCGCGCCACGTCGCTCGGACAGCCAACTCCCTACACCTCCGGTCGGCTGCCGAGCAAGTGCCCATCCGAGCTCGAAAACGGAGAAAAAAGCCACCGAGCAACTACGACCGTTGGATCTTCTAGAAATTCGCGCTTCTGGTGATGAATGGTCCGGATCGCGCAACGTGCGCTAACGACATGATAACCCTTTCTTGGGAACTGGGCCCGTCTCGAGATGCGTGCCACCATCCGACGGCTCAGATTGCGCCACGTCGCTCGGACTGTCGAACCCCCAGTGCCTCCGGTTGGCTGCCGAGCAAGTGCCATCCGAGCTCGAAAACAGAGAAAAAAGCTGCCGAGCGATAACGACCTGCAGATCTCTTAGAAATTCGCGCTCGCCCAAGATCAACGGTCCAGATCGAGCCACGTCATAAATAGGTATTAAAAGCCTGTTTTTATTTATTTAAATCGTTTTATTTATTTAAAAATAGCGAAAAAATTGCTAAAAATTTGTAAAAATTAACCAAAAATTCTAGAAGATAATTAAAAACTCGGGGGAATATTTTTGAGCCCCTAAACCAACAATTATTGCCTATAATGTACTGTTAAGGTCCCCGAACGACTGGTTGACACATTGCAAAATTAAATAAATAATCTGAAAAAATAGATAAAAGCCGTCGAGTATTCAACAAGTCTTCAGAATGGCTTACGACTTCAAAAATCACCTCACTACCCCCTTCGAGATTCAAAACCCACCATTCAGACTCCGATACAACTCCGCTAGCCACTAAAACAATTAAACTACTCCTCAAAGGCTGATCACACTCAGTTTTTAGGAGTGGGGGGCTCGTGATATGGCTAAAAATGGGGTTAAATCGGAACCGTCCAGATTGGGCACGAATCTTGAAGCTCAGGGGTAAAACAGTAATTTCACATACAAATGGGTCCGAAACGGGTACTGGGTCTCCTTCTCACAGATCCAATAACCCACAAACGGATCCACTCCAACTGGATACGGGTCCCGACCCGATACAGACCCAGATCAGCAAGAGGAAATCAGAGTCTCTGATTTGATTAAATCAACGGGTCTGATTCGCGGTTATCCTCTCACCGGGAATCAGGGATCAATTTTCTAAACTGATTGTGAGGATTTTACTCCTAATAGAATCACAGGAAATTAGGTCCCTAACCAGACTCCCTTCGCGACTATAAATACCTCCTACCCACCTCTATGACAAGGTAATCACTCTTTTCCAACTAAGCTCTTTCTTAATCATATCACTGGTTACTGACTAGAGCGTCGGAGGGTGCGTCGCCGGAATCAACCCCGGTGTATCGCACTTCCTTGCAGGTGACCGGCAGGGATCAGCAGGCTTGGATCCGCTATTCAGGTTTTTTCACGAACTCACAAATCTCATTTGTTTACCCCCACACCAGATTCAGTAGTAACAGTTTCCAAAAAAACAAAAGAAAAACCATCAACTGATAAGGAGAGCGCTGCACTGCAAGTTGCTAGGCCGAGCAACTCCCCTCGTCACTGTCCAACTGATCAATCCTTATGAGTGCTTGCTTTAGCAGTGTATCTTGCACACCTGCCATTTCCATCTCTTGCATCAACTTCGCCTTCTTTTTCCCGTTGTCCATCCCATTTAGCCAAGAGCGAAAATACAAAAATTGCATTAGTAATAATGTCCTTTTCTTGCACATTCTTAGAAGAAAAAGTGCGTTGATTTCTAGAAAGCCACAAACTCCAACAAATTGAAACAGTCAATAGATGCCAAGTGAATCTGTGGTTGTGATTTCCAAAGCACCAGGTCGTGAAGCACTCATGTAAGTGATGGGGCATGTTATGGATATTTAGCATAACGGTGAAGTGTTCCCAAGTTTCAACAGCAACAGGGCATTCAAAGAAAATGTGAAAGGTCGATTCAACAGGACATGCACAAGCTGTGCATGTAGTGTCGCCCGACCATCCTTTGGAGAGAAGAAATTCTTTTGAGTTGAGCTTGTTCCAACTAAGCAGCCAGAGGAACACTTTGCATTTGAGCGGGGCAGGCGAGGACCAAGTAGCAGTGTAGTAAGGGGATCGGAGGCCAGCCATGATGAAGAAATTATAAGCAGACTTGACAGTGAAAGCAGAGAATGCAGTTAATCGCCAGGATGGTTGGTCCTCAGAAGTTGAGGGTTGGAAGTGTACAAGCAGCTCAAGCAGACGTAGCTTCTCCTCTCGCAGGGATTCTGTGAGAACACAATTTAGCCTTGGCTGCCAGGTCCGAGAGCCATCAGACCAAGACCCCTGAGAGAGAATGTCTGCTTCAGTATTCCATGCTCGGCAGCCAGATTTGGAAATAGGGAAGAAATGCTGTCTCCATTAATCCATTTGGACGACCAAAAATTGATGAGGTTACCCTTACCAAGGCTCCATTGGATGTTGACAAGGAATTGATCTTTCAGCGGATATATTCCCTTTCAGAAGCAAGAGGCAGTAGTAGGACATACTAGTTTGTTCGAATTACTTCGTTGATATAGGCTTCTAAGGGTTTGGCTAGGCAGGGAGTCTGAGGCAAGCAATTTCCACCACCACTTCATCAGGAGAGCTTCATTGAACACCCTTAGATCAAGAACCCCCAGGCCTCCTTGTTCTTTTGGTTGACAAATTTTTGCCCACTGCACACTTGCAATGCCTCTGATATCATTATTTGTGCCACACCAGAAGAATCTACTGTGCAGTTGATCAATTTTCTTGATTACCCAAATGGGTAGCTTAAAGAAAGAAGCATAGTAAACCGGCAGGGCACTAAGCACAGAGTTTATAAGAACCAGTCTGCCGCCTCTAGATAGCATTTTCCCCTTCCACACAGAAAGCCTCCGCTCAATTTTAAGGAGCAACGGTTGCCAGTATTTTTTGCTGAGCTTACCCGAAGCAAGTGGCATACCAAGATATTTTAGGGGCAACCTCTCCTCTTTGCATCCAAGAATAGTTGAGAAAGCTTTGAGTTTCATTTTTGACTTTCCAAAATACACTAAGGATGATTTGTCGAAGTTGACAGCTAGACCAGAGATGTTAGCAAATAGTTGCAGTGCTATTTTGAGATTGATGACCTCTTCTTCATCTCCCTTGCAAAAAAGTAATGTATCATCTGCAAACTGCAGAACTGACAAGTCTGCAATTGAGCCTCTGACCGGCAGCGGAGAGAAGACTTAATTTCCGCAGCCTTTTTGGAGCATCTGAGCTAGGACATCCACAACCAGGATGAACAGCATTAGTGACAGTGGATCCCCCTGTTTCAATCCTCTCTTCGAGTTAATTTGGCGACCCCCTTCACCATTTATGAGGATGGAAGACTTTGCTGTCCGCATGATCATATGGATCCATCTGCACCAAGAATGGCCAAAACCTCTAGCAATTAAGAGTTGATCTAGGAAATCCCAATTAACCGTGTCAAATGCCTTAGCAAAGTCAATTTTAAAAAGTAGGGTGTCGGAGTTTCTCCTGCTGCACAAATTTATTGCTTCATGGGCAACAACAAAACAATCTACCGTGGATTTACCTTTTAAGAAAGCATTCTGGCAGGATGATACAAGAGAGTGCAGTATCGAAGCTAGTCTATTTGCCAGCAATTTGGTGAAGATTTTAAAGGATCAATTTAGCAAGCTGATCGGCCTAAAATCAGAAACAGTGTTTGCCCCCTCACACTTAGGGATGAGAATGATGTTGCAGTAGTTCAGCCTGGATAAATCGCCTTCACCTTTCTGAATCGCGAGGAGCATATTGAGGAGATCCTCTTTGATAATGTCCCAGAAGTTGTGGTAGAAGCTCATTGAAAAACCATCAGGTCCAGGAGCTTTATCACTGCTCATACCAAATACCGCTGTCTTGATCTCTACCATGGTGAAAGGTGCCTCCAAATGATCAAGGCTATGTACCCTATGAGGGTAGAGTGAGTTCCAGTCTATTTGGAAATCAGAGATTGCAGTTGTGCCACAGATAGATTTGAAATGCTTTTCAAAAGCTCCTCTAATTTGGAGTGGGGCTGTTTCCAGTACGCCATCAATATTCAGACTGTGGATAAAATTCCTGCGCCTTTGCCCATTTGCAATGCAGTGGAAGAAACGCGTGTTTGCATCCCCCTCATTAATCCATTGCACTCTCGATCGCTATCTCCAGTAGACTGCTTCTGTTTTGATAAGATTTTGGAGCTCAGCTTGCACTGTCTTCATGGGCTCAATAGCATTTGCTGACTGCTCAGCTTCAATTTCAAGCTTCAAAAGCTCTTCTTGCAATTTCTTCTTAGTTTGCGCAATATGTCCAAAGCTGTCATTTCTCCATCTCCTAATCCTTCTCTTAAGGAGTGTAAGCTTTGTAGCAAAAACATCAACCGCATTCCCTTCACAGTTGAAAAGTAGTCCACCATTCTTTAACAGCAGGGATGAACGTTGGATGGTGCAACCAAGCTTTTTCAAATTTGAAATAGTGCACCCTTTTTGTGATTACTTGGTCATCAAGGACAATGAGGCAGTGATCTGAGGAGATTCTTGGCAGCGAGTATTGGATACAGTTGGGAAACAGAACTTCCCACTCCACAGAGATAAGGACTCTGTCTAATCTGGCCATCGTCGGAAAACTTCTTAGGTTTGTCCAGGTAAATTTCCTCCCTGAAAGAGGTTAATCAATCAACTCCAAGTCCTGAATGAAATTACGAAAGGCTCTCATGTCTCTGTTCGAACCTTTACCCTTAGACCTTTCCGCATCAGACATAGTTACATTAAAATCACCGCATAGTACTCAGGCATCATTTAGGAATCTCCTTCGTTGCTGAATCTCAAAAAAACATAGCTCCCGATCCTCTAGCTCAAATGGTGCATAAACTGTAGTAACTGACCATTCTCTGGCTGATGTCCTGCACTTGAAGGACGCAGAAACAGAAAAAATATCCATCGCTGAGTATGTGCAATCAAGAATCTGGTCATTTCATTCCAAAAGAATACCTCCACAGCTACCAATAGAGTCTAGCTGGATCCATTTGGTAATAATCCCTCCCCCAATTGACGATAGCTTTTGAGGTCCCGAATTCCTGAGCTTGGTCTCTTGCAGATAGATTATAGAAGGTGCACAACTCTTAACTCCATTTCTGATCATTGAGCATTTGTTAGGGTTGCCCAACCCTCTAACATTCCAGCTTGCAATCCTCATTGAAAGAACAAAGCACACAAAAACACTCATATGTAATAATAATATATTCAAATTATATATTAAACAATTTATTATAATAATAATAAATTATATAATAATATATATAATAATATATAATAGTAATATATAATAATAATAATAGATTATTATAATGTATATATAAAATAGTATATATGAAATAATAGTATATATAAAATAGTATATATAAAATAATACTATAATATATAAATAATAAAAAAAAATATAATAATAGTATATATAATAAAAATAATATAATATAATAATAGTATATATAATAATAATATAATATAATAATAGTATATATATAAAATAGTATATATAAAATATATATAATAAAACACAAAGAAAGCTATCAAGTGGTTCTCCTTCAATCCTTTCAAAAATCAAAGGCGCAGATCTAACCTTACAAAACATATTTTCCCCCCAAAAGTTCCCTCCAAAACTCAAATTCAAATCCCCAACCCAAAACAACTCCTATATTTATTTAAATTTTTTTTTCTCTCTCTCCCTCCTTCTTCTATTCAAAAAATTAAGAAAATAAAAATTTTTAAAATTTTTTAAAAATTAAAAATTAAAAAACTAAAAAATTAAAAATTTAAAAGCTTTAAAAAAAGTTCAAAAAAATCAAAAAAAAATCATATAATATGTTTTTTGCTGGACACCAAAAGTTTCTCATATAATATGTTTGCTACTTCAATTAATTTGCTCGACCTCCAAAACTATTTTATATGATCAAATAAGGTGTACTATTCCGAAGACGTGCCGTAGGCACGTGTCAACGGACAAACCTAGTAATAATATATATGATAATAATATAATATAACAATAGTATATACAAAATAGTATATATGAAATAATAATATATTATAATAATTGTATATTATATAATAATATAAAATAATTTATTATGATAAACATATTTAATAATATACATATATATAATAACATATAATAATTATAATAATATATATGTAATAATAATCTATTATAATTCTATATTAAACAATTTATTACAATAGTAATAAATTATATAATAATATATATAATAATATATAATTGTATTATATAATAATAATAATATATATTATAATAATAATAGATTATTATAATAGTATATATAAAATAGTATATATGAAAAAATAATATATATTATAATAATAGTGTGTATATATATGTATATATATATATTAAAAAATAAAAATAATAATATAATATATATATAATAATAATAATAATAATAATGATGATATGGCTGAAAATGGGGTTAAATCGGAATCGTCCAGATGGGGCACGAATCTTGAAGCTCAGGGGTAAAACGGTAATTTCACCTGCTGACGGGTCTGAAGCGGGTACCGGTTATCTTCCCCAAAGACCCACTTACCCGCAAATGGATCCACCTCAACTGGGTGCGGGTTTCAACCCGCAGCAAACCCGGTCCAGAAGGGATAGAATTAGGGTTTCTGATTAATATTAATCAACGGCCCTGATTCGTGTCTATCCTTTCACTGGGGATTAGGGATCACATTCCTTATCTGTATACACAGGAATTACATGCCTAATCTGTTCCCTGAGACGCCTATAAATACCCCCCATCCATCTTCATTAAGAGGTAATCAATCTTTCACCAGTTTTTGCGCTCTTTCATAGTCTGCCAGATTACTGACTTGAGCGTCGGAGGGTGCGTCGCCGGGAACAATCCCGGTGTCTCAAACTTTTTGCAGGTGCACGGCGGGAACGACGATCGAGGCCCGACGGAACAGGTACACAGGTTTTTCTATTCAGTTTTTCCAAGAATCCACAAGTTTTATCTGTTTGCCCCCACACCAAATTTAGCGGCAACAGATTGGCGCCGTCTGTGGGAAACTAACGAATAGAGACCTCTCCTCTTCCCGGTGAACAGGTTTTCTCCAGCCATGCCGCCTCGCAAAGTTAGGTCAAGAGGGTCTAATCGAGTGCCCAACCCTGACCAGCAAGAAGTCCTTCCTGATCCCGCTCAGCAACAAGGGCAGCTCCCCCTACCATGGAAGAGCCGCTCCAAAGGAACCCTCCACCTCCTGATCCAAAGGGTCCTAACCCTCAGAAACAGCCTCTTCACCAAGAGAACCTCTCCATCCACAACGCCTCCAGTGCCTCCATGGCCTCCCATCATCCCCGAGCCTCTGGTCGCCACAATGCCCCTCCCAAACGCCCGGAAGATGATGACCTCCGTCGTCATCTGGATGAAAAGCAGGCTCGGGAGGAAGCCTCCCGCCAGCAAGAGCGATCCCCTCGTCGCCGAGAGTACAGGAGGTCCCCCATCCGAAGAGGGAGGAAGGACTCCCCCGATCATTACCGAAGGAGGCACTCTCCCGCAGGTCGGCAGCAGCCTAGGAACAATGAAGCACCAATCACTCGTGCCGAATTCCAGCAGTTCCAAGCAATGGTACAACAGGCACTCAACCTCCGTCAAAACCCTAATGAGCCGAAGGCCCCGTCCCCTCCTCCAGTCCGAAGCCCTCGCCGACGGTCCCCATCTCCTCGTCCCGCTCCTACCAACTCCCGGCGTACCCCAAGTCCTCGTCGCTCCCGAAGTTACCATCGCCGCAGCCCTCGCTCCCCCTCATACGAAGACGAGTCCCGTGGCTCGGTAGATTACCGTCGGAGAGATGACACCATGAACCGCCGTCTAAACGAGGTGGAAAAACTCTTGGGACAGATAAACCGAGAAGAGGAGCTTAGGGGGAGGACCCTACGTCCTAGCCGACCCCCATTCTCCCGGACCATAGTAGATGCCCCTGTGCCGTTCGGTTTCAAACCTCCCCAGTTCGAGAACTACACTGGGGAGACCGATCCAGTTGACCACATCGAAAGCTTTAAGACTTTGATGCTCCTCCATCAAGCTTCCGATGCCCTCCTCTGCAAAACATTCCCTGCAACTCTCAAAGGCCCAGCTCGAGAATGGTACTCTCGCCTTGCCCCAGCGTCGATATTCTCCTTCGAATAGTTCGAAACCCTGTTCATCACCCATTTTGTCAGCAGCCGAAGGGCCGAGAAGACCAGCATCTCACTATTGCACCTCCGTCAACAGAAGGGGGAGAAATTGAGGGACTACGTGAAGAGGTTCACAGCTGAAGCCAGAACCATCGCATCCCTCGACCAATCGGTCGCTACCACGGCGTTCCAATCCAATATCCTCAATTCCAACCTCCGCTCCTCCCTCGCCAAGAAACCACCGCATGACTTTTCTGACCTTCTCCTCCGCACTGAAAAGTACATCCGAGCTGAAGAGGCCGAGGAACAACCCAACTGGGAAGGAACTGCCTCCGGGTCTAAGAGGAAGGGAACGGAAGAAGAGGGAGCAAAGAAGTTCCAGAAGGATAATGCTGGCTAGCGCCGACCTCCCCCTAGATTTGAGAAGTTTACTCCCCTCACCACAAACATCTCCGCCATTTTTATGGAAGTCAAAAAAGAAGGGGTCTTACCTCCTGCCCCGAAGATGAACACCCCTGCCAAGAGAAGAGATAGAGAAAAATGGCGCCGCTATCACCGGGACCATGGGCACGACACCAACGATTGCCGTGCACTAAGAAACGAAATCGAAGCCCTTATCCAGAGGGGGCAGTTGGCAAAATTCGTGAGAAAGGAGCAAGCCGAGCTTCCTCCCCAGCCTCGGGGAGCTAACAAACGTCCAGAACGAGAAGAGACACCAGAGTTTGAGGAAGAACGAGTCCTCCACCTCATCCATGGGGGTCCAATGGGGGCTCCTCGAACTCTTCTCGTAAAGCTTTTATCAGAGAAGTGAACTCGGTCCAAACCACCCCTCCTCCCAAAGGCCTTGAAGTGCCCGTCACCTTCTCAGACGAAGATCTCGAGGGTGTCCGCACCCCTCATTGTGACGCACTCGTCATCAGTCTTCACATGGCCAATTTCAAAGTCGAGAGAATCTTAGTGGATAACGGTAGCTCCGTTAACATCCTCTTTCTCGACGCCTTCAAGGGGCTGAAGCTCTCCCGAGACAGACTCAAGCCCGCCGGCTACACGCTCCATGGGTTCACGGGAGTGCCGGTGACGATTGAAGGGGTAATCACCCTCGATGTCACAGCCGGCAAAACTCCTACTACCCGCACGGAGTCGATGGATTTCATGGTCGTAGATGTCCCAGCAGCCTAATACGTCATTTTGGGTCGGCTCGGCCTAGCCGCCCTTGAAGCCGTCCCTTCTGCCTATCATCTCAAAATGAAATTCCCCACCCGGGCCGGAGTAGGGGAAGTGAGAGGGAATCAGGAGCAGGCCCGCAAGTGTTATATGACCTCCACCCTCGGGCCCGTTCTCTCATTAGAAACACTGGAAATTCCCCAAGATGCCGCTCGGCCGACCTCCGAGCCGGTGGACGAATTGGAGGAGGTACTCTTCTCGGAGGAAGAGCCGACCCACAAGTTCTTCGTTAGCAAGACCCTCCCGTCCGCCCTATACTCGGACATCGTAAAATGCATCCGAGCCAACCAAGACCTCTTCGCATGGTCCGCAGCAGACATGCCCGGTATCTCCGAAGAACTCCTAGTCCACCGCTTAAGCGTTGATCCGGGGTCCAAACCGGTTCAGCAGAAGAGGCGCAAGTTCGCCCCCGAGCGTCAGCTCGCTATCAAAGAAGAGGTGGATAAGCTGTTGAAAGCCCGATTCATACAGGAGGTAAACTACCCGGAGTGGTTGTCTAACGTAGTAATGGTGAAGAAGTCCAATGGGACGTGGAGAATTTGTATTGATTTCACCGACCTCAACAAGGCTTGCCCCAAAGATCCCTTCCCTCTGCCGAGCATCGACACTCTGATTGACACAACCTCGGGACACGAGCTCCTCAGTTTCATGGATGCCTTCTCAGGTTACAATCAGATAAGGATGTTCCCTCCAGACATCCCGAAGACATCGTTTGTTACCGACCAGGACCTTTATTGTTACAGGGTCATGCCGTTCGGTCTCAAGAACACCGGTGCAACATACCAACGCCTAGTCAACAAGGTCTTCCAGGCCCAGATCGGCCGAAACATGGAAGTGTACGTCGATGATATGCTTGTAAAGAGCATCCGAGGTGTTGATCATGTGGCCGACCTTCAGGAAGCCTTCGACGTCCTAAGAAAGCACAGTATGAGACTCAACCCGAACAAGTGTGCGTTCGGCATCTCATCGGGGAAGTTCCTCGGCTTCATGGTTAGCCAACGAGGGATTGAAGTAAATCCGGAGAAGATCAAGGCCATATTAGACATGGCCCCTCCCAGAAATGTCAAAGAAGTTCAGAGATTGACCGGTCGCTTAGCTGCCATAGGGCGCTTTCTATCGAAGTCCGGGGAGAAGTGTCTCCCATTCTTCAAAGCCCTCAGGGGGGCTAAAGGATTCGAGTGGGGACAGCAGCAACAAGACTCCTTCGACCAGCTTAAAGCCTACCTCGTCAATCCACCTCTGCTCAGCAAACTGATACCTGGCGAACCACTCTATCTCTACCTGGCAGCTTCCGAACAGACGCTTAGCGCGGTCTTAGTCAGAGAAGAAGAAAGGGCTCAGAAACCCATTTACTACGTCAGCAAAGTGCTTCGGGACGCTGAGCTCCGGTACCCGAAGATTGAGAAAATGGCCTATGCCCTGGTAATGGCTGCGAGAAAGCTTCGACCCTACTTTCAGTCCCACTCGGTGGTCGTCCTTACCGACCAGCCGCTGAAACAGGTCCTTCACAAGCCTGAGACTTCCGGCCGCCTCATGAAGTGGTCAATCGAGCTGAGCCAACATGATATAACTTATCAGCCTCGGACCGCCATCAAGGCTCAGGCGCTGGCCGAATTCATAGTTGAGAGTACAATCCCCGAGCCCTGCCAAACAGCAAAGGGGCCGCCGGCTTGGTCGATTTACGTTGATGGATCTTCTTGCAATGAGGGAAGCGGGGCAGGAGTCATCCTGGCAGGCCCAGATGACTTCATCCTCCAGTACTCCCTCCGTATAAATTTCAAAGCCTCGAACAACGAAGCCGAATACGAGGCGTTATTAGCCGGTCTCAGAATGGCTCGAAATGCAGAAGCACAGCGGCTACAGATCTTCAGCGACTCTCAGTTGGTTGTCAACCAGGTCCTCGGAGAGTATGAAGCCCGCGATGACAGAATGGTTAAATACCTGGCTAAAGTCAAGAGCCTCATGGCGCTGTTCGAGGAGGCCCTCATCCGAAGGATCCCTCGAGAAGAAAATGCTCAGGCCGACGCCCTATCGAAATTAGCCTCCTCTTCCCTTCAAGGTCTTGAACAGACCGTATTGATAGAAGTCCTCTTGAAGCCAAGCATAGAGGACGAAGCGCCAGATTCCGTTGAAACACTGCCTGTCCTCCTCGAGGACAACTGGATGAAACCCATCGTCGAATTCTTAAAAGACGGACTCCTCCCTGAAGATCCGAGGGAAGCAAGAAGAATCAGGACCCGAGCCGAGTGTTTTGCTTTAATCGAAGGCATCTTATACAAACGCTCCTTCACTTAGGTAGACGGTCGGCCTTACCTAAGGTGCCTTTCCCCCGGGCAGGCCGACTACGCCCTGCAAGAGCTCCACGAGGGCATCGGCGGAGCTCATTCGGGGTCCAGAGCCTTAGCGCGCAAAGTGTTGAACTACGGGTATTACTGGCCCACTCTCCTACGGGACGCCGAACGACACGTTTGGCAATGCACCTCCTGCCAGAAGTATTCCGACATCCGACGCCTTCCACAAGCACCACTCTCCTCCCTATCAAGTCCGATCCCCTTCGCAATGTGGGGGATGGATTTACTGGGGCCATTTCCACCAGCCCCCGGACAATTAAAGTTCCTAGTCGTGGCAGTCGACTATTTCTCGAAATGGATAGAGGCCGAGCCCCTGGCTACAATCACCGAACATAGAGTTGTTCAATTCTTTTGGAAAAATGTAATCTGCCGATTTGGCGTTCCTCGGGTCATAATTACAGATAACGGTACGCAGTTCGCTGAAGCTGCCTTCCAAGCCTTATGTGAAGACCTGGCCATACAACACCGCTTCTCCTCTGTCTCTCATCCCCAGTCAAATGGCCAGGCCGAGAATGCCAACCGACAGATCCTCTCCGGCATCAAGAAGAGACTGGACAAGTGCTCCAAGGGCTTGTGGGTCGATCAGCTGCCCAATGTGTTGTGGAATTACCGCACCACGAAGTGGACCCCAACAGGCGAGAGTCCGTTTGATCTCACCTATGGGTCCGAGGCCCTCATCCCGCTAGAAGTTGGGATACCCTCTCCTCGTTTGATAGCTTTTGAAGAAGAACAGAATGCCAGAGAGCTCAGAGCAAGCCTAGACTTGATAGACCAAATCCGGGAAAGAGCGGCCATCCGGCAACAAAGTTACCGGAGAAGAATCGAACTCGCCTACAATAAACGGGTCCGCCCAACAGACCTCAAAGAAGGGGATCAGGTCCTTCGAAAATTGGCCATCTCGTTCCCCGGATAGAAAAGCAAACTGGCCCAGAATTGGGAGGGACCATACAAAATCTCCAAAGTGATCCGCCCCGGTGCGTAGAAGCTAGAAGATCTTGAAGGCAGAGAAATTCCCAGGACTTGGAACGCCGACCATCTTTTGAAATACCAAGAGAAGGCAGCTACGCCTATCTAAGTAACTCGAGATGTCGGACCACTCCTCTCCTGCTACTAGTAGTAATTTTTCCTTTGTTCTTTTTTCATTGTAATAACGACTAGCAACTTTAGAAGCAGCCGACCATTAGATATTAATAAATAAAGTTTTTCATATTTTTGATACTATCGCATGCCTTCGCCTTTAATTCTCTAACCACACGATGGTTCAGAGTCCAGCACTCGGCTCGACTCTTCCTCCTCGGCTCGTCTATAGACGAGCCGGGATTAGATCGCCGTTCGAAATTGCTCCTGAAGCCGTTGAATGGGTCGGAGTCCAACACTTGGCTCGATTCTGCTTCGCAAGTTCGCTCCTAAGCGGACTAGAAGTAGCTCGCCATTCGAAACTGCTCCTGCATCCCTTAAACTACCCACACGATGGTTCGGAGTCCAGCACTCGGCTCGACACTTCTTCCTCGGCTCGCCTATAGACGAGTCGGGAGTAGATCGCCGTTCGAAATTGCTCCTGCAGCCGTTGAATGGATCGGAGTCCAACACTTGGCTCGATTTTGCTTCGCAAGTTCGCTCCTAAGCGGACTAGAAGTAGCTCGCCATTCGAAACTGCTCCTGCATCCCTTAAACTACCCACACAATGGTTCGGAGTCCAGCACTCGGCTCGAGTCTTCATCCTCGACTCGTCTATAGACGAGCCGGAAGTAGATCGCCGTTCGAAATTGCTCCTGCAGCCGTTGAATGGATCGGAGTCCAACACTTGGCTCGATTCTGCTTCGCAAGCTCGCCCCTAAGCGGACTAGAAGTAGCTCGCCATTCGAAACTGCTCCTGCATCCCTTAAACTAATCTAACGATCGGATCTCTCCGACGCCTCGACCCAATCTTTCCAACTCACCCTCAGTCAGGCCGGAATTAGGTACAAATCACAGCCCTCACGCGCCGAGCCGAGGTACCGAGGTACCGACCCTCGTATATGGCAAAAAATCACTCCGAGGCGAAGCCACCGTCAGATCGTCTCAGAAAGTGCGCTAGGGCGTGATGAGCGGATCTCATTCAGCCACGTGTCCACAAAACGACAAGATAGTGTTTTCTTGGGAACTGGACCCGCCTCGAGATCCGTACAAACATCAGACGTCCCTGATCAGGCCATGTGGGCGCAGTCGAGAAGCAACTACGCCTTAACAGCCAAACCAAGCCTATGGCTCAGAAGCGCAGCAAAAAAGGAAAATTCGAGGCCGGACTCCCCTCACGCGCCGAGCCGAGGTACCGGGGTACCGACCCTCGTATATGGCAAAAAATCACTCCGAGGCGAAGCCACCGTCAGATCGTCTCAGAAAGTGCGCTAGGGCGTGATGAGCGGATCTCATTCAGCCACGTGTCCACAAAACGACAAGATAGTGTTTTCTTGGGAACTGGACCCGCCTCGAGATCCGTGCAAACATCAGACGTCCCTGATCAGGCCACGTGGGCGCAGTCGAGAAGCAACTACGCCTTAACAGCCAAACCAAGCCTATGGCTCAGAAGCGCAGCAAAAAAGGAAAATTCGAGGCTAAGGAGTTCGGCGAAGCGAACACCAGCCTCGTGGTTCGTCTCAAGCCTACTCTAGTTGACACAACCATAGCACAGATAAGGAGACAGCCGAGGATAGTTCGGATAAAACAACTCCAATTCCATTAATAAGTTGGATAAAAGTTACAAAGCGGGTTACAACAGCAAAAACTTGCAAGTAGGTTACAACACAAAGACACGACCCGTCCGCTACTTCCGAGGAAGGGGAATGCTCCGCTTTAGAGACACTTTGGGTCGACGCTTCTTGACCTCCGAGCTCGAATCCAGGCCGACGAACCGAGACGCCTCCTCACCACTAACCCTGACGGTTGCTCCTACCGAAGCACCGCTTGAAGACACCGCCACACCGCTTTGGGCATCGGCGGCTGACCTGCCTACGATAAGAGTCCGGCTCGCCGCTTGATAGAACGTGATCCCTCGCTCGATCTCTTCGCGGGTGCATGAGGTGCTCCGGACGTTAGCCCTCACCGGCTGAGGCTTGAGCCGAGCAACTTCTTCCTCCAGTTCGACGATGCGATCCTTCAAAGTGTCATCCTTTACTATCACCTTAAACCGAGGATGTTTTGCCGAACCGGGGTATTCGGCGCTGTCGGAGATAACGCAACGCAAGTGGGTCACTTCGATACTCTTGTCGACAGTCACCCTCTGCAACTCTTCCACCTTCCTCGCTAAGCCATCCCGTTCGGCTGAAACTCGAGCCAGTGCCTCTTCCCTAGCAGATAGCTCGGCCTCGACTATCCGTAGGTGGTGCAGTTCAACTAAGGCATCGCTATGCCTAATCTCCAAGTTATGAAGTATTCTCCTCGTCAGGTGAACCTCACCCTCGAGACGATCCTCCCGAGATCGCTTAAACAACTCGGCTCGGCACTGTTCAGCCGAGGTGTTACGAGTCGGCTCGGCAATCTGAAATAAGAAAGAGATAGCATTGAAATACCACACTACCGAGCCAAACACTTAGACAAATTCCGGAGTCAAAATACTTTTCATTCATTGAAAGGCGGTGGCCAGTCCGCAAAAGGCATTACAACGATCGGAACAAAAAAAAAACTACAAAAACTTAGTGAGGGGATCAAGGGTCCACCTTCGTCGCCGCGTCGGCCACAGGTGCATCGGCGGAGGGTCCCTTGACCTGGCCGTCCGCCTCAGTCTCTCCATCCCGTCCTCCCTTGCCTTCGCCTTCGGCCTCGTCATCTTCGCCTTCCTCCCCTTCGTCGTCCGAGGTCGGCGTTGGAAACAATTGGTAGCCGACCCGCTCGAAGCCGGGGACGCGTTCCTGAACGTGGTCGAGGGCCATCTGATAGGACTTCTCCATGTTTTCGGCCGTGTGCTTCTTCGCCTCTTCCTCGACCTCCTTCTCCACCTCGGCCCGGATCTTCGTCGCCAGGGCCTCCTTCTCCGCCCTCTCTTCGGCCAAGGACTTCAGCGCCGCAGCTAAGTCCTCGGCGGCCTTGGCGGCCTTGGCAGACTCCGCATCGAGCCGCTCCTTGGCCTTCTCCAAGTCCGACCCAAGATCCGCGACCCGGACTTCCAAGGCCTCAGCCCGCCTCTGCTCGGCCTCAAGTTCTTTGACCGCCCTGACCTTCGCCAACCTGTCCTTGTCACTGGCGGACCTCAGCTCCTTCTCCTGCTCGGCAAATGTCTCGAGGAGGTGGCCGAAGTGGCAAGTGGCCTACAGAGACAACAATCAGTAATGCACAAGCCGAGTTGCAGACTTAAAGAAATTTGCAATACACTTACCGAAACGAGTGACCGGGCGACTTCATAGGTGTCACCGACCGTCCCCGCCCTCAGCGCGGCCCTATCCTTCGGGGTCGCCAAGTGTTTGACGACCTGCACTGACATCTGCGAATTGCCGAGGAACCCGTCATGGTTCTTCACTCGCCAATTCGGCACGAACAGCTGCTTGTGCTGCTCTGTCAGAATCTCTTCGGCGGCCTGGGTTAGCGGTGGTGCCTCGATCGACAGCGCCGCGTTCACGTCAAAGATCCCCTCGATCACGCCAGGGACCGAAGAAGACGGGGGCTCCTCAGTGACGATAACTTCCGAGGGCGCCTCCACAGCCGGAGGGGGCGGAGAGATGGTCGAGGCAACGGCAGGTGCCGGGGTCGACGAGACAGTCGCGGCCGCCCTCTTCCTCTTCTTTCCCCTGGCCAACTTAGACCTGTCGGCCATCATGGAGTTGAAGTCAATCTTCATTGCTTCTGCAATGAGCCACAAAAAAAAAAGGGGAGACGAGTTAGCAGCCCGAACCAAAAACTTAGAAGAAAAATGAAAAACGAGATGTCAGGAGCATACTCGGGTCGATGGGGCTTAGGCCGCACCCGAACAACACCTCCTCCGTCAAATCCCTCCAACTCAGTATCGGAAGGGCCATTATCCTCCTCGCCACCTCTTCCTCGGCATCAGACAAAACAGGGTCGGCGCGCGCGAAATTCGACACCTCCACCTTCCAGCCGGTCGGAATGGGCCTAATCGCCTCGCCCCTTACTATAAAATACTTTTCCTTCCAACCCTTAATCGAGTCAGGGTTTTCTACAATCTTGACGCCCTTCCTCGGCCCCAAGTAGTATCGATACTCCGTCTTGTGCTGCCGGTTTACTCGATACAATCCTCGGAAGACCGTGAGATCCGGCTCCACCTCGGCTCGGTAGCACTGAAGCATAAAGGCGTTCACATGGCGCCATGTGTTCGGCATGAACTGGGTCGGCGCGAGGCAATACCAGCCGAGGATCTCGAGGATGAATGGGTGCAGAGGGAAGCGTAACCCGGCATGAAAGGAGTCGACGTCAAACATGCACATGTCCGACGACGGCAGCTGGGAATTCGCTCGTATCCCGGGACCTGGGAGAATCAGTTTGTACTCCGGAGGGATAGCGAAAGCCCTTCTAACCCGGAGCAGGTCCTCCTCGGATACCAACGTGATGAGCTCATCTGCTTCGGTGGCAAGGGCCGGGTTAGGTTCTTCGACGATCTTGGACTTCCCATAGATCGCCTTCTCCAGCAAGTCGCCCTGGTACTGCCTGACCCCCGAATGACCGGACAGGACGGAAGGATACCGTCCTATCTCGGGTGCTTGCTTCGGATTCTCCAAAATCACCTCCATAATAGGGGATTGGGTCTCCACCCTCCTCTTCTTCTTCCCCTTCTTCGTCTCGACTACAAACGGTTCAGCAGCTTGCTTACCCTTCCTCCTAATCTCCGACCTCCTCCTCTCCTCGGCACTCTCGTCGCCCGAAGACGAGGCCCCACTCCCCGAGTCTACTCGAGACATCTCTAGAAAAATTATTCAGACTAAGTAAACTGACCTTTTGAAGTGACGTCCACGGTCGGAGTGCTCTCGCCGGAAATCGCCTGGCCCACGCGACAGCTAACGGAAACACCTTAGAGAGAAAATCGCCGCTAGCAGAGAACTTAGAGATCAAAAGTAAAAAACTTGAGTAAAAAGTGAGAAATGAGCTTTGAGAGTAAGGGTGAGAGCTTTTAACCCCTAGCAAGTTGGGCCTCCTTGGGAAACGCAAAAAGCCCACTAGGGAGCCAAAGCGACAGGCGGAAAAGATACGAAACTTGCTCAAAGCAAGAGACTCTTCAAAATACCAAGTCAACATCTCGGCCACCTACAAGAAAGCCATAGGACGCCCCGGCTACATAACTCAGTACCTCGGCCAATCAGCCCTGATGCGCCGAGCCGAGATACCGGGGTACCGACCCTCGTATATGGCAAAAAATCGCTCCGAGGCGAAGTCACCGTCGGATCTCCTTAAAATTCGCGACAGAATCTGATGGACGGTTCAGATCGTGCCACGCCCACAAAACGACAAGATAGCGTTTTCTCGTGATCTGAACCCCATCCTCGAGATGCGCGCCAAGATGGACCGCCCAGATCCAGCCACGCCTCCCTCCTTGCTGCCTGCCATCGGCTCGCCCGGCCGAGCTACCGAACAGCTCAGCCGAGCCACCGAGCCACTAAGCGCCGAGGAGGGGAGCCCTCAGGAGGTACTTCCTCCAAAATGCCCAACTCAGTACCTCGGCCAATCAGCCCCGATGCGCCGAGCCGAGATACCGGGGTACCGACCCTCGTATATGGCAAAAAATCCCTCCGAGGCGAAGTCACCGTCGGATCTCCTTAAAATTCGCGACAGAATCTGATGGACGGTTCAGATCGTGCCACGCCCACAAAACGACAAGATAGTGTTTTCTCGTGATCTGAACCCCATCCTCGAGATGCGCACCAAGATGGACCACCCAGATCCAGCCACGCGTCCCCCTTGCCGCATGCCATCGGTTCGCCCAGCCGAGCTACCGAACAGCTCAGCCGAGCCACCGAACCACTAAGCGCCGAGGAGGGGAGCCCTCAGGAGGTACTTCCTCCAAAACGCCCAACTTAGTACCTCGGCCAATCAGCCCCGATGCGCCGAGCCGGGATACTGGGGTACCGACCCTCGTATATGGCAAAAAATCCCTCTGAGGCGAAGTCACCGTCGGATCTCCTTAAAATTCGCGACAGAATCTGATGGACGGTTCAGATCGTGCCACGCCCACAAAACGACAAGATAGCATTTTCTCGTGATCTGAACCCCATCCTCGAGATGCGCGCCAAGATGGACCGCCCAGATCCAGCCACGCGTCCCTCCTTGCTGCCTGCCATCGGCTCGCCCGGCCGAGCTACCGAACAGCTCAGCTGAGCCACCGAGCCACTAAGCGCCGAGGAGGGGAGCCCTCAGGAGGTACTTCCTCCAAAACGCCCAACTCAGTACCTCGGCCAATCAGCCCCGATGCGCCGAGCCGAGATACCGGGGTACCGACCCTCGTATATGGCAAAAAATCCCTCCGAGGCGAAGTCACCGTCGGATCTCCTTAAAATTCGCGACAGAATCTGATGGACGGTTCAGATCGTGCCACGCCCACAAAACGACAAGATAGCGTTTTCTCGTGATCTGAACCCCATCCTCGAGATGCGCGCCAAGATGGACCTCCCAGATCCAGCCACGCGTCCCCCTTGGCACATGCCATCGGTTCGCCCAGCCGAGCTACCGAACAGCTCAGCCGAGCCACCGAGCCACTAAGCGCCGAGGAGGGGAGCCCTCAGGAGGTACTTCCTCCAAAACGCCCAACTTAGTACCTCGGCCAATCAGCCCCGATGCGCCGAGCTGGGGTACCGGGGTACCGACCCTTGTATATGGCAAAAAATCACTCCGACCCATATCAGCCGTTGGATCTTGTGAAAAAGCGCGCTCGTCATGATGGACGGTCCAGATTTGGCCACGTCCACTAAACGACAAGATAGTGCTTTACGGGGATCCGCACTGAGATGGACGGCTCAGATGATGCCACGTACCTCGGAACCGTCGAGCCGAGGCACTGTTCATCCAAACCGAGGCACCGACCCTCCGAGCCGGGGTACCGGGGTACCAACCCTCGTATATGGCAAAAAATCACTCCGACCCATATCAGCCGTTGGATCTTGTGAAAAAGCGTGCTCGTCATGATGGACGGCCTAGATTTGGCCACGTCCACTAAACGACAAGATAGCGTTTTATGGAGATCTGCGCTGAGATGGATGGCCCAGATGATGCCATGTACCTCGGAATCACCGAGCCGAAGCACCGACCCAACGAACCGAGGAACCGACCCTCCGAGCCGGGGTACCGGGGTACCGACCCTCGTATATGGCGAAAAATCGCTCCGACCCATATCAGCCATTGGATCTTGTGAAAAAGCGGGCTCGTCATGATGGACGATCCAGATTTGACCACGTCCACTAAACGACAAGATAGCACTTTACGGGGATCCCCGCTGAGATAGACGGCTCAGATGATGCCACGTACCTCGGAACCGTCGAGCCGAGGCACTGGTCATCCGAACCGAGGCGCCGACCCTCCGAGCCGGGGTACCGGGGTACCGAACCTCACATGCGGCGAAAAAACGAGCCGAAGAACAGGGACCACACGATCTCTCCGAAAATCATGCTCCGCTCCGATCGAGGGCTCTGATGACGCCACGTCATAAATAAGTATTAAAAATCAGTTTTTATTTATTTTAATCGTTTTATTTATTTAAAAATTGTGAAAAAATTACTAAAAATTCGGGAAAATTCACTAGAAATTCTAGAAAATAATTATGAATTCGGGGTGATATTTTCGAACCCCTGAACGAACAATTATTGCCTAGAATGTATTGTGAGGCCCCCCGAACGACTGGTTAACACATCGCAAAATTAAATAAATAATCCGAAAAAATAGATAAAGACCGTCGGACATTCAGAGATGCTTAAGAACAGATTGTAACTTCAAAAAACACCTTACTACCCCCTTCAAGATTCAAAACCCTCCATTCGGACTCCGATACAACTCCGCTAGCCACTAAAATAGTTAAACTACTCCTCAAAGGCTGATCAAACTCAGTCTTTAGGAGTGGGGGGCTCGTGATATGGCTGAAAATGGGGTTAAATCGGAACCGTCCAGATGGGGCACGAATCTTGAAGCTCAGGGGTAAAACGGTAATTTCACCTGCTGACGGGTCTGACGCGGGTACCGGTTATCTTCCCCAAAGACCCACTTACCCGCAAACGGATCCACCTCAACTGGGTGCGGGTTTCAACCCGCAGCAAACCCGGTCCAGAAGGGATAGAATTAGGGTTTCTGATTAATATTAATCAACGGCCCTGATTCGTGTCTATCCTTTCACTGGGGATTAGGGATCACATTCCTTATCTGTATACACAGGAATTACATGCCTAATCTGTTCCCTGAGACGCCTATAAATACCCCCCATCCATCTCCATTAAGAGGTAATCAATCTTTCACCAGTTTTTGCGCTCTTTCATAGTCTGCCAGATTACTGACTTGAGCGTCGGAGGGTGCGTCGCCGGGAACAATCCCGGTGTCTCGCACTTTTTGCAGGTGCACGGCAGGAACGACGATCGAGGCCCGACGGAACAGGTACACATGTTTTTCTATTCAGTTTCCCCAAGAATCCACAAGTTCTATCTGTTTGCCCCCACACCAAATTTAGCGGCAACAAATAATATATGTAACAATAATATATAATAATAATAATAATAATAATAATAATAATAATAATATATAAATATATTTAGAGAGATGATGTAAAAAAACAAAAAATAGTTGAAGTGAAGTTTTGTGAAAACTATTTTCTGAAAAGAGTCCAACCAAACAAATTCTGGGATTTTGGAAAAAGAAAAAAAAAAGAAAAAAACAACAAACCAATCAGACCCTTAGCATCTCAGGTGAATTTTTTTAGAGTATTCATGTTAAGAAAGAGTAATGCTATATATACAAGATAATATGGCACAAATTTCATTATGTGAAAAGAGAGTAATAATCTGTGCGCAAGGTAATGCAGCACAATTTTCATTATAACACAAGAATATTTTATTGATCTTTAGAAAGTGGAAAGGATAAATCCAGAAGTAATGGATTATTCTACAACGGCTATGATGCTCTCACAATTAGTCACAAAACATGTCCCAATAATCATAAATTAAAAGGGTTAATTCTACGTAGTAACTAACAAATGTAAAAATTCTATATTCCTCACTCACAAATTGATATATTTATATAACTCACTTACAATATTGGGAAATAGCACCAAAGTATTTTTACTTGCTATTGTCACTTTACTTATGTTAAAATTTACCCTGAGTTTGAAAATGAGTATTTTGCCCTCCGTTTAAAATTCAGGATTAGAGTTTAGGGTTATGGCTATTGTAACTTTACTTACGTTAAATTTTATTCTGAGTTTGGAAATGACTATTCTACCCTCCTTTTAAAATCTAGGGTCCTAATCCTAACCATGGCCTTAATCCTTACTCTAAACCCTAAACCCCTAATCCTAACCCTAACCCTAAAAGGAGGGCAAAATAGTCATTTTTGAACTCAGAGTAATATTTAACATAAGTAGAGTGACAATGACAAACAAAAATACAGAATTGATATTGGCCAATATTGTAAGTGAGTTATATAAAAATATCAATTTGTTAGTGAGATATATAGAATTTTTATATTTGTTAGTGACCTATGTGGGAAAACCCCTAAATAAAAATGGGGTTTATCACCTTATTAAATAACTAGTGTTATCATGTGCAAATTGCACAGTCTAAAATAATTTTGAGGAACTCATAAAATTATATAGAACTCCAAAAAAAAGTATTAGAGAATTGGGAGAAACTTATGAATATTATCCCCTACCGTAATTATTAAAATCTTCATCATCATCCTCAGATAAGAAAATGGTTTAGAGAATCATTGTCGAACCATAATGTCATTCAATTGAATATTACTAAAACTGCTAGAGGCCGGAGCGGTGTGGGGGGTAGGGGTGGGGCGTCAGGCGCCGTGAGCAGCGTGTGTGTGTATGTCTGTTTTTTTTTTGGGGGGGGGGGGGGGGGGGGGCAGGGGGTAGGAGATGGGGGTGGGTTTGAGAAGAGCCATGAGATTTTGTGAGATTGGAAAAGTGAGAAGGGAAAAGATGTGTTTGAGGGATTCAGATATTAATTTTTTTTTTTTTAAATAAAATTGTGTCGTAGTGTACATGTTACTTAAATGGGAATTCCTACTTTTCCTATTCTTTCTTTATTTCAAAATAGAGAAAGGAGAGGGAATAAACATTTTCTCCTATTAGTATAAAATATAGATATAATTAATTAATTTTTGCGGCCTAGATTCCTATTGTTTTCTTGGGAAAATAAGCAACGAACTTCAAGAATTTTTGACCAAAAGGACCCACTTTTTGAAAGTTTTTACCAAAATGACCCACTTTTGAAAGTTTTTACCAAAACGATCCACTCGCTAACTTAGATAGCGAGTTTGGTTAAAACCTCATCGCTATCTGAGATAGAGAGTATGATCTTGTGCTTCCCCACACTTATGCAAAAAAATGAAAAAACACAAATTTTACACGCGTTGGTTGTGATAGCGTTGATATATGTACTAAACTCGCTAACTCAGTTAGCGAGTGTGTTTGTACCAAGTGTGATGTTTTGAAAATTCTTGACTTTGAACTCGCTATCTTAGTTAGCGAGCTAGTTTCTACTAAACTCGCTAACTGAGATAGCGAGTGTCGTTTGGGAAATTTTTATAGATGCTGTTTCGCTCTCCCTCATTTCTATCTGTTCTTCTTTTCGCTAACTTGGAAAGAAACCCAAAGAGACCAAACCCTAGTTTCCCAGATTCGTTATTTTAGAAACAAAATCCGTCTAAAATCTTTTCAGATCCAATTCCTCACTCACAAACTTCTCTATTCCCACTATCAAAACCCTAAACCCATCCACGAAGATCCCGAATTGGCGAATATTCACGATCAACGATCGGAAGGTATTATTTGCATAGCCTTTGCTCTTTTATGCTTTGGTAGATTAGATTATGCATCTCATTTTTGTATAAATATGTATAGGTATAAATTATGATATTCTTATATGGATTTATTTTGGTGGTGAAATTATTCGTGATGCGAAGATAGGTTGTTGTTATAGTGCTTTTGATCCTAAAATTATTTGGGCACCCCGTACAATTACAATGACAGAATTAGTTGAGAAAATTTATGAGGTGACTAATTGGGCTAGAGATCAATGGAATTTTAAAATTTTAGCTCGATATGCAGCTGGTAAAGATGAAGGTCAGTATTTTATGACTGTGCCCGTAGTAAATGACAACGCTCTGAAGTCCATGATTGCTAGGTCAGTTGATCCAAATTATAGTTTGGTGCACATTGGAATTATATATTCAGCAAATCCAAATTAGTAATGTCCGGCCACATGCTAATCCTGGTTCAAGCTCCGTACGAGAATTACCAACACATGGAATGAGTTCAAATCCAGTTCAAACATCATATGCAATCCCACCATCCCCACAGGAAGACACGTTCACTAATACAACAAGTCCGGATCCTACAAAAGTTGAATTGCCTAGTCAACCTAGTTTGGTTCAAGATTATGTTCCATCAGACAATGTCAATGGAATCTTTCAAAATGCTACCATGAACAATGAATTGTTAGATGAGGATGAAGAAGATGAAGAAACCGACGATGAAGTTGATGAGAGTGTAGAAAATGATGACGAAGCGGAAGACGATGGATATGTAAATGTTAATCTAAATGAGAGGAACGACAATGACGTGAATGTTACTGATGCCTTTAATAATATTAATTTTCATGTATCGAGGAGATGTCACAAAGTGCGTGGGTGAATCAAGGTCCACAAGAGTAGTCTGGTTCATTGATAGCGTTGATATATATACTAAACTCGCTAACTCCACAAGAGTCGTCCGGTTCTTTGATAGCGTTGATATATATACTAAACTTGCTAACTCAGTTAGTGAGTGTGTTTATACCACACTAGCTAACTAAGTTAGCGAGTGAGTTAGCGAGTGTAATGTTTTGAAAATTCCTAACTCTGAACTCGCTATCTGAGTTAGCAAGCTAGATTCTAATAAACTCGCTAACTGAGATAGTAAGTGTCGTTTGGGGAATTTTAATAGATGTTGTTTCGCTCTCCCTTATTTCTATCTGTTCTTCTTTTCGTTAACTCAGAAAGAAACCCAAAACGATCAAACCCTAGTTTCCCAGATTCGTTATTTTACAAACAAAATCCGTCCAAAATCTTTTCAGATCCAATTCCTCACTCACAAACTTCTCTATTCCCACTATCAAAACCCTAAACCCATCCACGAAGATCCCGAATTGGTGAATATTCACGATCAACGATTGGAAGGTATTATTTGCATAGCCTTTGCTCTTTTATGCTTTGGTAGATTAGATTATGGTCTCATTTTTGTATAAATATGTGTAAGTATGGATTATGATATTTCTATATGGATTTATTTTGATGGTGAAATTATTCATGATGCGAAGATAGGTTGTTGTTATAGTGTTGTTGATCCTGAAATTATTTGGGCACCCGTACAATTACAATGGCAGAATTAGTTGAGAAAATTTATGAGGTAACTAATTGGGATAGAGATCAATGGAATTTTAAAATTTTAGCTCGATATGCAGCTGATAAAGGTGAAGGTCAGTATTTTATGACTGTGCCCGTAGTAACTGACAACACTCTGAAGTCCATGATTGCTGGTCAGTTGTGTTGGATCCTATAGGCAAGACAAATAGCACTAGAAGGGGGGGTGAATAGTGTTGTTTAAAAATTAATTAAGAAATTGAATTTTTCGTTCTGTCTAGTCGACTTACAAAGAGAATACAGTCGACTGGGGCATCAAATAAGAAGATTATTTTATACAACTCTCATCAGTTGACTTATAGCGGAAAATCAGTCGACTTACCAGACAAGTGTTCGAAGAGTATTTTATACAAGTCGGATCAGTCGACTTATAGAGGAGACTCAGTCGACTTGCCAGACAAGTTTCTGAATAAAACACAGAAAAATTGAAATCCAAGTGAAGAAAATACAACCACAAAGAGAGTCAACCACAGAGTACACAGCGATGTATCCTGGTTCGGTCCTCCCGACCTACATCCAGTCCCCAAGCAACCCACTTGAGACTTTTCACTATTCTTGAAAAAAATACAAGAATACCCTACGGCATTTGACAACAACCTTGTCAAACCCGTAGATCTCTCTCACCACTAGAGAGAGCACACCCACTTTACAACCTAGAGTGAAAAACCCGGCTCTACAACCTAGAGCCCTACTCTCCAACCGAGAGGACCACTCTCACAACCCAAGAGTGAAAAACAACAACGAAAGAGTTTCAACAACCTATAGCCTTATTTGTGATTTTTGATTTTTGTATGGTGGCTAATAGGCCAACATCTGAAATCAGTCTAAAACGAATTCAATATTATACTAGACTGATTTTCAGAGAACCAAGATTTAGAGAATATGAATGCTTTCTAGAATGCCTGTTCTTTTCAAAAACAAAAGCTTGAAACTAAAGAAAAATGCTTGGAACCTTTACTAAGTGATTTTTACACTATATTTATAGAGTTAGACTCACTTGACGTTGAGAAACAGTTTCACCAACTGTCAACCAATAGAAATAAATGTTTTGAATTTGAAAACAAGTTTTAAAAATAGAATACTGTCAAAACGGTTTGAAAAGTAGACTGGGTTGCCATAATAAGTCGACTGGTCAGAGCTTTTATGAGTTTAGACAGTTTCGTACTAAGACAGTCGAAAGAGTGGTCGACTGGTACTCAACAGCTGATCTTATTCAAGCTTGTTTCGACTTTTTAACTTTTGTAAAACACTCAATTATTAAAAAATATGTGTGAGTGTGTGTGTGTGTGACAAGGCTATTACAACATTCTAAGACTCAAAGAATAAAAATTACAATTGTTACAAGATACTTAATACAAAACATTTGAAACACTTGAGTCTTGTCTTGAACTTGAGTCTTTGACTTGAGCTTGAGCCATTGTCTTTATGTCTTGAAGCTTGCTTGATCAAATGTGACTTGAACTTAGATCTTTGTAGTTTGATCGATTCTTTTGAAAGCTTCATTGGATAAACTTTGCCTTTGTGTATTGCATCATAGTATTTGTCTTTGATACACTCTGCAATATATATAGGTGATAGCACAACTTTGTATTGTGTTGTAGCTATCAAAATCAAGAATCAACAAGTTGATCCAAATTATAGTTGGTGCGCATTGGAATTATATATTCAGCAAATCCAAATTAGTAATGCCCGGCTACATGCTAATCCTAGTTCAAGCTCCGTACGAGAATTACCAACACATGGAATGAGTTCAAATTCAGTTCAAACATCACATGCAATTCCACCATCCCCACAGAAAGACACGTTCAGTAATACAACAAGTCCGGATCCTACAGAAGTTGAATTGCCCAGCCAACCTAGTTTGGTTCAAGATTATGTTCCATCAGGCAATGTCTATAGAATCTTTCAAAATGCTACCGTGAACAATGAATTGTTAGATGAGGATGAAGAAGATGAAGAAACTGACGATGAAGTTGATGAGAGTGTAGAAAATGATGACGAAGTGGAAGACGATGGCGTGACCGTTACTGATGCCTTTAATAATGTTAATTTTTATGTTACCGAGGAGATGTCACAAAGTACGAGGGTGAATCAAGGTCCACAAGAGTCGTCCGGTAATTTCAGCTATATCATATTCCATGTTCTCATGTGCTTGCGGCTTGTGCATATCGTGCAATTGATTACAAGCCATTTGTTGACACATTTTATTCCACTAGTGCCTTAGCCCATACATGGGCTCCCACCTTCCATCTGATACTAGATCCAGCATGTTGGCTTACGTTTAGTGGACCACGTCTCATTGCTGATACGAGCCTACGTCGTTGTAGCAAAGGACGACCAAAGACCACTAGAATTTGTAATGATATGGATGTAAGAGACGGGTCGAGCAATGCTACAGGGATGACTTGTTCCAGATGCAGTTTGAAAGGTCACAATAGGTGCCGTTGCCGTAAACAATCTAGTCAGACTTTACAAAGTCATGTATGAATTATATTTCGCATTTATTTCAGTTAGGTTGTGTGTTAAGCTCTTTAAGTTACGTATCCTTTATTTCATTTTGAGTGTGTTGTGGTTCAGAGATATTAAGTTAGGTTGTGTGTGGTTGGAACTCCAACTATGAAATTATGTGATTTTAAATTCGGTTCTGTGTGTTTGTAACACCAACAATGGGATTGTACATGTGAACAAGTTTGATATGTAATTAATGTGTTGTGATTCTATGAAAAGAGATATGTGATGATATGAAATGAGATGTATAAAGGGAAGACTGATAGAATCTTCTGAAGAGGGTGTGAGTTTAAAAAGGTCGCTAACTCAGTTAGCGAGCTTGGTTAAATCTGACTCGCTAACTGAGTTAGCGAGTTTGGTGTTCTCCATTTTTCTAGAGACATGAAAGTCTCTAGAAAGTGAAAAATATAACAGTCGCTAACTTAGTCGGCAAGAACCAAACTCGCTGACTGAGTTAGTGAGTTTGGTGTTCTCCATTTTTCTAGAGACATGAAAGTCTCTGGAAAGTGAGAAATATAACAGTCGCTAACTAAGTTAGCGAGTGTTTTAACCAAGCTCGCTGACTGAGTTAGCGACTGTGGTATACCCCATTTTTCCAGAGACATGAAAGTCTCTAGAAAATGAGAAATATGAAACTTACTAACTCAGTTAGCGAGTGTGGTTTAACAAAGCTCGCTGACTGAGTTAGCAGCTGTCTTATTTCTCATTTTCCAGAGACATGGAACTCTCTGGAAAACTAGGGTATACCAAACTCGTTAACTCACTTACGAGTTGGATTTAAACAGGCCACAGTCCAACTTGAGATTATAATTTCAAATGCAGTCCACAGTCCAACAACCTCATAACCTCATAATCTTAAACACAGTCCATAATCTCAGAATTGCAGTCCACAACAACCTCAATAGTTGATCTAAAACTTTCAACACATTTGGTCACAAAATATCAGTCACGTCACAAAATACAGTCCACGGTCCAACTTAAGGACACAAATTTGTACAAGTTAACAACGATAACATTAAAAATAAAACTTACACAACAAAAGACCACTTAGATGATTGCCTACTGACTACAGGTCTGCCGATATGTATACGTTCCCAACTCCACACCTATAATATCAACATCGGGCCGTTCATCTGGCTAGCACCAAGAGCGCATTTGCACAAACTCCGATATAATGTTGCCAACATGGCACCACCCCAACTGTACACCCCAATGGTTCCTAAATTAGCGATTAGAGGTAAGTACATAAGGGGAACGGAAATACCGGTGGAGTTCGGGAACATTACACCTCTGAACAATGACATGATATACTCTGCAGTAGCAATCCACTTCGATGTTGCTCGAATGATCATTCAACTTATCGGCGAACGTATCTTTCAACCATTTCAATCTTAGAGACTTCCCTACAATTGACCTAGGATCGGGTTCTACCCCAAGATACTCTGTGATCAAATACTCTGGATCGAAGTCCATCGAACCTGTTACGACCTGTGATAACTGCTACATCTTGTAGTATGATAGTAAGCTCCCCTACTGGCAAATGAAAGGAGTGTGTCTCCGGACGCCAACATTCGAGAATGGCAATTAGAAGAGGACGTTCTGCCTTAATAGAACTAATGAGACCGATGCCGTACAACCCGCAATTCGTTAACAGATCGTGTATACGTGGATGCATCGACAAAGTGGCATGCCCCCGAAAAGTACATTCCTTCGATTGTCCCTCCCAAACTTCCTTCGAACGATGCTTTGATTGCAACGTTAACAGCCTTGGGTCGACAGGGCCGGGACCTACCGGCGGAACATGGGATGATGACGGCCCCACCTCATTTTGGGAAGTAGATGGAGGAGGTTGATTTGGGAGGATAGACGGAACCACCGGTGGAACATGGGAGGAGGAAGAAGGCCCTACCGGATTTGGGAAAGAAGACCGGGGGGGTTTGATTTGGCAAATTATGTGGAGTCGTGTCAACCTGCATAAAAAATAACAAGACACATCAATTTTACAAGGTATTAATTCATTAAACTAAAATCAGATTAATCGAAAGAATACAATCAACTTACGTTTGGACGCCTTCGTCCACCGCCACGACCACTATTCGGGGGTCGTCCGTAACAAGTTCGTGTCCCCCTTGACTTCGGTTATTTGTGGGTCTACTACTCTCTCCTTCTTCATGAATATTCGGCGTTCGTGGCATATCTATAGCGATGAGAACTCTGTAATTATGGATGTGGTATATTCATATAATAGAATTGCGTACTTTAAATACATAATTGCATACTCTAAAACAGTAAAATTTAACCAATTCAATACACTTTCACCAACACAAACAAAAAAACCAACAATTAACTATTCTCTTAATCAGGACATATTATCTTACTAACAATTGTTTGAATGAATATACTACTCTCTCCTTCTTAATCAAGACATATAATCTTACTAGCAATTTACTTTCATCAACAAAACCCAAAAAACCAATACTAACAATTGTTTTAATCTCTTAATTAGGACATATAATCTTATTTCATTTACTAGAAGAATTACTTGTCTCAAATGGAGACAATGTTCGTTAACCCCTACTGCAGCAACATAGCTTCATATGCACCAAAATAATCTTGAAATGAGATCAACCAGTAAAAATGACAAGGTAACTACAAAGACTACACTCCCTTCCCCAACATCATCCTTCAAAGTTAATTAACAACTAAAATCATGATTTCAACCAAATACATACCTAGTCTATCACAAGAAAGCATTCCAGATATTTTCTAGTCCTACCTTGTGTGAAGAAAAGTACAAGTATAGCAACTTTGTGTGGAGAAAATTACAGCCGTTATGCTGTGTACAAGAATCCAAGATTATTTTTAACCCAAAATCAAATTTCAAGTGTATGAAGATGTACCAAATAATAGATGATTACTTTAGGATCTACGGTTCACAAAAGCCACTTCAATGCGAGTCCCACTCTCCTCTTCACCGTTCATAAAAAAACCAAAAAAGGGAACGACGGTGTAGGATTTAGGGTTTTTAGAGTGGGAGTAGAGGGGGTTGATAGTGATGAAGTAAATTTGGAGATATTTTGGACGATTTTGGTTGGGAAATTCGCGAAATTGGAGGCTAGGGTTTATGGGTTACTTTCGTTTTGGGCGAGAAGAGAGAGAGATTTGGATGAAGTGAGACAGATCTGAAATAGCGAGTATATTAACTCAGTTAGCGAGTGTGGTATAAACACACTCGCTAACTGAGTTAGCGAGTTTTATATATTAACGCTATCACGGTCTGTAATACACTGATTTTTCAATTAATGAAAAATTATTTTATTTTGCACGTAGTGTGCACGTGCAAAATTTTGGTTGAATTAAATCTTATAATTATTTTTATTGTGATGTGTATAAATATTTAAATATGTTTTCTCAAATTATTCTATACAAAAGCCTTATTTTAATTAGATTAAAAGGCCTTTTTCTTTAAGCCCAAAATGTAATTTATTTATTTTATTTTAAAATGACTATTTTGGCCCAAAACTAAAGCCTATGGATTAATTTTTATTTAACTTGGCATGTAGAAGACAATTTTAATACTATTTTATTTTTGTACAAAATTTAATGTACAACTTTTTGGATCAAGTGGCATGCACGTGTATTGCACGTACACGTGCAACATGCACAAAAGTGCTAGGCCGGTAGTGATCTTTGGAGGGAAAACTCAAAATTTGAGTGGTAGTCATGGCATGGTGGTTATTTGGTTGTGGGTAGTTTTTTTAACTCCTACTCTCATCCTAGCCTTCCATCCTACAACCAACTAGTTAATCCTAGCCCTCCATTCTATTTGATTTTTAGTATAAATACCCCCTCCCATGGCTAGTATTCTTATGCAAATTATATCCTTCCAAACCTATAGTCTAATAGTATTATTTAGTAGTAAGATGTGAGTTAAAAAGATTGAGAGATTGTGTGGGATTGTGTTGCATTCAAACAAGGAGAAGAAGGCCGGCATCAACCAAGGAGAGAGCTCTCGGTTTTTGGTGGCTTGGAGGTGTGCGCATCATGTAGGAGGAGGTGCTTCTCGTCGCAAAGGACTTTTTGTTGCTAAGTGTGTTTGTTCTCTCCATACAAGGTGGGTAACTTTTCCTATTTCTAATATAGGGATCCATGCTAGATTTAATTATCAAAATGATGCATGAAAAATATTAATGAGAATACACCTTAATTGGGAAGTTAGTCTATGAATTGATCGGAATGTTATGATTAACTTGTATGTGGTTTTATTATTAATTTGAGTTGTGGGTTAATTCTCCTTATTTCTAGTTAGGAATATGCTAGTATTATACTGAATAATGAAGCATGAAAATGATTAATAAGAATGCACATTAAATTTGGAAAATGATCCCTAATTGATTGAATTGTTGACATGAAAATAGTATGTAGTTCTATCGTTAAAATTATAAGTTGCATGTGTAATTGATTATGATCATAGATTGATTGAAAGAAATACATTTATTACCATCATAAATTATATGTAAAAGTTAGTACTTTGTTTATGTGTTGAAGAGATCTTTTTGAGTTAATGTGGGAATGAACAAACTCAAATATAGATTTGTATGTTGAATAAATTAATAGCAGAAAATTAATGAAACAAATTTTGGATAAAAAGATTAGAAGGCTAATTGCTAAGAAATGTCAAAAATGAGAAATATAGTAGTTATAATGTAAAAATTCATTGAATTGTGTGAAAAAATATATTTTTATTGGTACAAAAATTATTTTATGCATACTGGTATGAAAATCATGTGAGGGAAAGTCAATCTGGAATTTTTCAGTAACTTCTATAAAAGCAATACGAAACAAAGATTAATTGAACATCGAGACGTTTTTACCACCAGTGGCAATTGGTTCAAAAATATTTTAAATTGTATTGTGACAACCTGAACATGTAGCTCAAGTGGTCACTGTGTTGCGTTGGGTTCTCGGGGGTGAGTAGTTCGAATCCCGTGTGCAACATTATTTTAGTTTGTTTTTTTTAAAACAATTAAACAGTAGGCCGAGAGCATTTAACGCTCTCAGCCGTAATTATACCGCTGGCACAGTTCGGCCTAGTGGCGGGTGCTGTTGGCTGTGTTCTCCGTGTGCCTGGGTTCGAATCTTGCTATCGGCAAGAGTGAAAAAATATTTTTTTTGGGGTTTTTAAATGTCCAAAAATTATGAAAAAATTATGGTTATTCTCCTAAAAATGTAAGGGACTTATAAAAATGATTTGGGGATTATTTGAATGAAATAAACTATGATTTGGAGACAAAATACATAAATAGAAATATGGTTCTATATGTTTATTGATGTGAAATTATAACTTACAAGAATAAGTTGAAATGAAGGATTAGAAGATATTTTGGCAAAAAGAAACCTTGTTGTGTGACATAATGCAATTTATTCTCATTTGAGAATAATGTGGAATAATATGAAGTGTGTACATTTGTTAATGATGTGAAATTTGATATGATGTGATAATTGATAAAGTATATGAAATTCATGTACAGTTATGGACTTTTTGAACAACTTAGAAATCATGAATTGAAAAGAGAATATACATGTGAGTATGAGAACTCAACATGGAGAATTTATGAGTTGGAAGTTGTGAAATGAAAATTGAAATAAAAGAGTAGCTAAGTCTCCCCCGGTATTTGGAAATGAAATGAAATAAAATTAGACCAAGGTTGGTCATGTTGAAATGAATGAATAAGTCCGGTTTAGTGGAGAGGCTAACTCTAGATATTTGACTTTTGTTCACGATTTTGATAACAACTAAGGATTAGTACATAGTGGAGACGTGATGAAAGTAGAAGAAAAACACGAGTATGGGGGCCATCGGATTAGCGGTGTGAGAGCGATCCACAGGCTGCCTGTAATACCCTGATTTTTCAATTAATGAAAAATTATTTATTTTGCACGTGTTGTGCACGTGCAATATTTTGTTTGAATTATTTTATCATAATGTGTATAATTATTTAATATATTTTTCCCAAATTATTTTAGTACAAAAGCCTTTCTTTTAAAAGCCTTCTTTGATTTAATTAAAAAGCCTTTTCTTTAAAAGCCCAAAAGTATTTTATTTTATTATTATTTTTTTTTTATAAACTAGTTTTGGCCCAAAGAAAGCCCATGAATTAAGTTATTTTAATTAAACTTGTCATGTAGAAGACTTTTTTTTTAACAAATATATTTTTATACAATTTTAGAATGTACAAATTTGGCCTAGTTGCTTGCACGTGCACTACACGTACACGTGCATTGCACACTTCATGCTTGGGGCCGGGTAGCATTCTTTTGGAGGGAAATTTGGATTTTTGGGTGTGGAGAACATGGGGGTAGTTTCAAGGAGGTGGGTAGTTTTTCTAACTCCTACTTTGATCTAAGCCCTTCATTTTACAACCACCAAGACAATCTTGGCCCTCCATTTCACTCATCTTTGAGTATAAATACCCCCCTTCTCATGGCTAATTTTTCATAATGCAAAGTATAATTTCTAAAGCTATAGTATTATAATTGTGTGAGTTATAAAAGATAAGAGAGTGTGTGGTTTCTTGTGGTTGCTTGGAGTGGCCGGCATCAAGGATTGGGAAGCATTCGGCTTGGGAAGCATTCGGCTAGGACTTGGAAGCTTGGAGTGGTGCACTCTTTTGGCTAGGAGGAGGTGTTCTTATCTACTAGGACTTGTTGCCTTTTGTGTTTCTCTCCATTAAGGTGGGTAAAATATTTCATATTTCTAATGTAGGATCCATGCTAATTTTATTGTCAACACTATACATGGAAAATACTAATAAGAGTCCACTCTAATTAAAAAGTTAGTATATGAATGGATTGGAATGATGTGATTAATTTTGTATGTGAAATTCTAGCATGAAATTAAACTATATGTAGCACTTTCCATGATTGTTAGTTTAATTGAATAATGATGCAATATGGCTAGTATGATGTGTGAAAATCTCCATTAATTGCTTGTAAATTGTATGGTTGAAACATGACAATTGATTAAGATAATGACACTATGAAATTTGAATAGAAAGTATATTGAATGCTTGAGTTATGAGTATGTTAAATTCATGAGTAGAAGTGGCATAAATGAACCAATTAAATTACTTGTTGTCATCAAAATAGAAATACCCAAAACTTAGTAATTTTTGAGTTTGATCTATTCATATGCTACATGAATCCTTTTGCTAATATGAGTATGGGAAAATCCAAAGATGTATGTGGTGTGAATATAGATTAATAAACAGTAAATTATCATAGGAAACTTGGGAATAAAAGAGATTAGAAGACCAATTGATTTCTTTTCAATGTCGAAAATAAAAGATATGGTAGTTTTAATGAACAAATTATTAGTTTGGGTGGAAAAATTATGTTTTTAGTACAAAAAAATTATTTTATACTTACTGTTATGAAGATCAGTCAAGGGAGATTAAATCTGGAATTTTTCAGTGGTTTGTATAAAGGCAATATGAACCAAATTGATTTGAACATCGAGTTGTTTTCTAAAACAGTGCGAATATGAAACATATAGACTTTAACTCAGTACTGTGACAACCTGAGCCAGTGGCTCAGGCGGTCTTCGACTGCGTTCGGTTTCCCTGAGCGGCGCGGTTCGAAACCCGGCCTTCACCATCTTTTTACCCAAACTGTGTATATATGTATATAGGACTGCGAACTGATAGCACATACACCTATTTCGCCCTCTTCTAATCGCTAGCACATGTTGGCCTGTTGGTGGGTGCTCTGGGCTCCTTCTCTACCGTGCTGGGTTCGAATCCTCCCTTTAGCACTTTATAAAAAATATTTTTTTTGTGAGATTGTGATGTCCAAAAAATGTGAGAAAAATATGGTAATTTTCATAAAAATACAAGGAATTTTATGGGATTGGTTTGGGTATTATTTGAAGAAAATATAATGTAGTTTGTGAACAAATAGTATAATTGAAGCTATGGTTCTAAGACACATACTTATGGAAATTTTCAGTTTGTAAAGATATATTGAAATGGATTTATTAGAAAGTAATTGACAAAAAGAATTTTGTGGTGTGACATGATGTTATTAATTCTCACTCGAGGATATTGTGTAAAATGTGAAGTATGAGTGTTTAATTATGAAGTGTATGAGTCCATTGTATAATATTGGAATTTAGAAGTCATGTTGATGAAATTGTTGGCCATGAATATGAATTTTTATGAGTTATAAGTATTTACTATGGACTTGTGAACAAAGTATAATCATGAATAAGAAAGAATATGAAAATGTGACATGGAAGTTGTCATGAGTTAAAGATTGTGAAATGAAATTTGAAATAGAGTAGCTAAGTCTCCCCGGCACCGAGAAATGAAATAAAATGAAATTAGACCAAGGTTGGTCGTGAAGAAATGAATGAATAAGTCCGGTTGATGGAGAGGCTAACTCTAGAGATTAATTTTGTTCATGATTTTTAATAAAACTAAGGACTAGTGCATAGTGAAGACGTGATGAAAGTAAGAGAAAAACACTGAGTATGAGGGCCCTGGGTAGCGGCGAGAGCGTATCCCAGGAATTCCCATGACGAGTCTGGGTGAGGATACTGTTCCAGAGTACCGTCCCAGTGGCGACGCTCGTGGGATGTTTGAAGACTACGGGTGGTGTCATGTTTATGGTGAGAGCGTATCCCAGGAATTCCCATGATGCGTCTGGGTGAGGATACTACTCCAGAGTGCCTAAACATGAGTTCGTAGGTCAGATAACATCTAGGATACTTACCGTAATTACAGTAGTAGATTAGATCATAACGGGGGATTGAACCCTACAAAGATGAAGAACGAATAAGGGCTTGCCCTCGGACCTATGTAGTATGGGATGCATAGAATCCGAACAAGTGTGCATTAGTGTCATGTAACATAATTAACTGCATTAAGGACTAAGTGCACAATCACAACACGACATCAATAGGGTAGTCCCTTTAGTTTAAAATGTGATAAGTTTGTGGTTGCTAAATATGAAATGTTAAGTTATACTATTTCTGGCATAGAGAGGATGGCCGTGTATAATGATCGTCGGTTGAATAAACTGACGTACCCACAGTCTGACATGCAGGTAAATGTTATGCTAAAGATTAAAGAGGATTTGGATGCTTAAAGATTATATCAAGCTGTTGTACTTATATTTAATTGTTGTATTATGATGAAAAGTTTTAATTTCCCTGTAAAAGTGTACTAAGAAAGTGAAAAGATCCTGTAGAACATCTCGAATTCAGTGTAATTGGGATTCGGGGCGTTACACTGCCTACTTGATGCGTCAAGACATGGCGTGGGCGCTACTCCAGAATTATCGTCCCGGTGGCGACGATTGTGGGATGTTCGAGAGGCTATGGGTGGTGTCATTGTTCCATGGCGGAGGCTGAATTGTCCATAGGTTGCCTGCTCGATGCGTCGTGTCAGTGCGTGGGATTTCCCTCCAGGCTGCCTGGACATGGGCTCGTAGATCATAGGACATCTAAGACACTACCGTAATTACAGTAGTAGATTAAGACATAACGAGGGATTGAACCCTACAAAGATGAAGAACGAATAAGGGCTTGCCCTCGGACCTATGTAGTATGGGACGCATAGAATCTGAACAAGTGCGCATTAGTGTCATGTAATATAAATAAATGCATTAAGGACTAAGTGCACAATCACAACACGACATCAATAGGGTTAGTCCCTTTAACTGAAATGTGACAAGTTTGTGTTTGCTAAATATTGAAAATTGAGTTATACTATTTCCGGCATAGAGAGGATGGCCGTGTATAATGTTCGTCGGTTGAATAAACTGACGTACCCACAGTCTTATATGCAGGTAAATGACATGTTAAAGGTTAAGGAGGAATGGATGCTTAAAGATTATATCATGTTGTTGTACATTTATTTAATTGTTGTAAATTTTACTTCCGCTGTGCAAAATGTAAAGTGTAATATTGATGTAAACTCTGATGTAAAGTGAAAAGTTTAAATTTTCCTGTAAAATTGTACTAAAAGAAGCGGAAAGATCCTGTAGAATATCTCGAATTCAGTGTATTTGGGATTCGGGGCGTTACAGAGTGGTATGAGAGCCACGCTTTCTACGCTTTCCACACTTGTACAAATTTATAAGGAATGACACCCTAGAAGTGGACATTAGAGTGTGTGTTTGAGCCTAGAGATTTAAATGTAAGTGACTTACATTTGTGTTGCTCTAAGATTTATATTTCCTCCTCTCTATTCTAAGATGGCTGATCACTTCGACCCTGCTGGAGGCGACGACTGGCATATCATTGAGGAAGAGTACCATCCTGGACAAGCTGATTCTGAGGACGAATACTACCCTGGACAAGCAAATTATGACGGTGAAGAATGGCCTGAATCCCGAGAGATCACCCCACCTTCGGATTCATCTGATGACTCTTCTTCTGACGAAGAAGAAGAACCAGTTCCAAATTGTCTTGTGACTGCTCTTCAGAGGCAGGTAGAGACACTGCGAGAGAGAGTCGGATTGTTGGAGGCTCAGCTGGCGAAACGGAAGGACGACTTTTCTATTCTCAGTCATCGAGTATGGGAACTCGAGAAGAGGAAGAACCTGACTGATGTGCTGAAGGATGAAGTTGATGAACTACGGGAAGAACTTCGAGCAGCGAAGAGGACCCGTAGGAGTTAGACTGTCTTAGCTTCTATTATTTTCCATTCTGATGTCAAAAATGTTTTTAATTCGAATGTATAAACTTTGGAATTCAATGAAATGCAAGTTGGTTTAAATTCTTGTCTTATACTTCGAATTTAATGGATCTTTTGCATCAGAATATGTCGAGAAGAGGAGCTAGGAATGGGGAAGGTTTGGATCTAGAAACGGAACTTGCGAGGGTCTATCAGACGCTCAACGCCGTGACTATGAACCAAAACCAAGCAAGGGGGTCGGTGAATCCAGTGCCCGAAGCGATCAAACTAGTGGAATCGTTCAAGAGAATGAAACCACCCATTTTCGAAGGGAAGTCAGACCCAGATACGGCTGACAACTGGATCCGTCAAGTGGAGACGATCTTTGAAGTGCTGGAGACCCCGGAAGGGAGCAAGGTCAAGTTGGCGACTTTGCAACTGGAGAAGGATGCAGCAGTCTGGTGGCAATCCATGAAGAGGACCATGGGAGGCATAGTGCTTGGCTGGGAGGAATTTCTGGAAGAATTCCGTAGTCACTATTTTCCCTCCGACATCCAGGAGAAGAAGGCTATGGAGTTTCTGTCGCTACAGCAAGGCGGCATGTCAGTAAGAGAGTACGAGACCAAATTCACTCAGCTCTCTAGGTATGCTCCAGAACTGGTGATAGATGAGGCTAAGAAGGCTCGTAAGTTCGAGCATGGATTGAGGCCGAGCTTGAGGTCCCGGATGATACCTCTTGGTATCAGGAGATTCGACAAGATGGTCAAGAGGGCAGCAGCGACGGAAGCAGACATGGAGCAGTTCCAAGTTGTTCAGAACCGGAGGAACAACTGGCAGTCTGGAAAGAGGCCTGCACATTCTGGGAGTTTCAATGGGGCAACCATCTGCACAAAGGTTCAAACCGACAGGGGCGAACGCTGTTAGTGTGGCTGGAGGACCTGGAAACAATGTGGTGAGACTTCCTGTGGTAACTTGCTTCAACTGTGGTGAAACGGGACATTACCGATCTCAATGTCTCAAACCACGGAATGGAAATAGCAACGCACCAACGCAGCGGACTGGGAAGAGATCGTACCAACCAGGGCGAGTATTTGCCTTGACGGAAGCTGATGCTGATGAGGCAGATCAGGTCATCACTGGTATGAGGGCTGATGTTTAGAAGTTTTTGTCATTTCTTTTCCCGCTTATATTGTGAAACTGTTACGTAATGGTGTGTATTATGTAACAGGCAAACTATATCTTAATGGAATGAAAGCTGTTTTGTTATTCGATACTGGATCCTCTCATACAATTGTGTCTCCAAAATTTGCTAAAGTGTTGGGAGTTGAACCGAAGATTTTTCCAGGCAAGATCTTAGCAGTAGCTACTCCGTCAGGGGAAACTTTAACCACTGATCGGTATTATGCGGATTGCGAGATTGTGATTGGGGATAGAATCTTTGGCATTGATCTGATCGAGCTGACTATCTTGAGAGTCGATGTTATCATTGGCATTGATTGGATGTCGGTGTACAGTGCAAGCATCGAGTGTAAGACTAAGACGGTAACAGTGAAGGCTCCAGGTGGACCTGAAGTCACTTTCCAAGGAAAGCAGAAATGTTCTAAGCTGGTGGCAACTATCCCCAAGGAAGAGACTCCTGTGGAAGTGCAAGGGATTCCTGTGGTTCGGGACTATCCGACTGTGTTCTTGGAAGATTTTCCTGGGTTACCCCCGCATCGTGATGTAGAGTTCAGCATCACTGTTCAACCAGGAAGTGCACCCATTTCTAAGGCACCGTATAGGATGGCTCCAGTGGAACAGGATGAGGTGAAACGGTAGATTGAGGAACTGTTGGAGAAAGGCTTTATTCAACCTAGTGCGTCACCTTGGGGAGCACCAGTGCTTTTGGTAAAGAAGAAGGATGGATCGATGAGAATGTGTATCGATTACCGGGAGCTGAATAAGGTCACTGTTCAGAATAAGTATCTGATTCCTCGAATTGATGATTTGTTCGATCGTCTACAAGGAGCAGCTGTTTTCTCCAAAATAGATCTTCGATCAGGTTACCACCAAGTTCGAGTGAAAGTCGAAGATGTGCACAAAACTGCATTTAGAACTCGACATGGGCATTACGAATTCTTAGTTATGCCATTTGGAGTGACGAATGCACCCGCAATCTTCATGGATTTGATGAACAGAGTTCTGAGGCCGTTCATTGATTCTTTCGTCATGGTGTTTATCGACGATATTCTCGTGTACTCCAAGTCAGAGGAGGAGCATACCGAGCATCTGGCAGCAGTTTTGAAGAAGCTGGAAGAGCAGGAGTTGTATGCCAAGTTATCCAAGTGTGATTTCTGGAAATCTGAAGGGGCATTCCTAGGTCACATCCTTTCTAAGGAGGGAGTGGCAACTGACCCTCAGAAGATAGAGGCAGTGAGAGATTGGGCTAGGCCTACTACAGTGAAGGAAGTCAGAAGTTTTCTTGGAATGACTGGATACTACAAGAGATTCATTCAAGGTTATGCTCAGATAGCCGTGCCGCTTACTGGACTGACCAAAAAGAATGTGAACTTCAAGTGGACTGAGCAATGTGAGGCGAGCTTTCAGGAGTTGAAAGAGAAGCTGACTACTGCACCTATTTTGGCTTTGCCTAGAGCAGGTGTTGAGTATGATGTTTATAGCGATGCTTCACATCGTGGGCTTGGTTGTGTCTTAATGCAAGAAGGAAGAGTAATCGCTTATGGGTCTAGGCAACTACGACTGCATGAGAAGAATTACCCGACTCATGATCTGGAGTTGGCTGCGATTATCTTTGCCCTGAAGCAATGGAGGCACTACGTGTACGGTGAGAAATTGAACATGTACACGGACCACAAGAGTTTTAAGTATATATATCAGCAGAGGAATCTGAATTTGAGGCAGCGGAGATGGTTGGAAGTGCTTGAGGACATGCGACCTGAGATCAAGTATCATCCTGGGAAGGCTAATGTTGTGGCTGATGCACTTAGTCGCAAGAGCAGTTTAGCCAGTTTGATTACAACTCAGAAGCATCTGATCGAGGAATTGGACCGAGCAGATATTGAAGTTGTTTTGCAAGGATTAGGAGCATATTTGGCTCAGTTGAGGCTTCAGCCTACACTGAATGGAAGGATCATTGCAAGTCAGGAGGTTGATGCTGATATCTTGGAGATGAAGGAGCAGGTTAGTGCTGGCAGGTTGCTCGGATTTCAAATCAGGGGTGGAGTGCTGTGGTTCGGAGATAGGCTGTGTGTTCCAAATCAGGCGGACCTGAAGGAGAGTATTCTTCAGGAGGCGCATGCTACTCTTTTGTCGGTACATCCTGGGAGTACTAAGATGTACAAAGACATCAAACAGCATTTCTGGTGGTCAGGTTTGAAGCGGGATGTGGCTAAATTTGTGGCGAAGTGTGAGGTTTGTCAGCAAGTTAAAGCCGAAAATAAGAGACCCGAAGGTCTATTACAGCCGTTACCTATTCCGGAATGGAAGTGGGATAACATCAGTATGGATTTTATCACGGGATTGCCTAAGAGTTCTAAAGGCAATTATGCGATTTGGGTTATAGTCGATCGACTAACCAAGTCCGCTCACTTTTTGGCGATGAAACTCACTGCTTCGATGGACAAATTGGCTGAGATGTATGTTGGCGAGATCGTCAGGCTTCATTGTGTTCCTTCAACTATTGTGTCTGATCGAGATACGCGGTTTACTTCGCATTTCTGGAGGAGTCTTCAGACAGCTTTGGGTACCAGGACAGATTTCAGTACTGCTTTTCATCCGCAAACCGATGGGCAGACTGAGAGAGTCAACTGTATTCTTGAGGATATGCTTCGGTGTTGTATACTAGACTTTGGAGGCAGTTGGGAAAGGCATTTACCTTTGGTAGAATTTTCCTACAACAACAGTTTTCAGACCAGTATCGGGATGGCGCCGTACGAAGCTTTGTATGGCAGGAAGTGCAGGACACCTGTTTGTTGGTTTGAGGTTGGGGAGCGTCAATTGTTTGATCCTGAGCTTGTACAGCAAACTTCTGAGAAGATTGTTCTGATCAGGAAAAGGTTGGTGGAAGCTCAGAGCAGGCAGAAAAGCTATGCAGACAACCGGAGAAGGGACCTTGAGTTTGAGGTTGGTGACTTCGTCTTTCTGAAAGTATCACCCAGTAAAGGTGTGGTTCAATTTGGCAAAGGCGGGAAGTTAGCCCCGAGGTTTATAGGCCCGTATAAGATATTGAAAAGGATCGGAAAAACTGCTTAACGGCTTGAATTACTGGAAGAGTTGTCCCAGGTGCACAATGTCTTTCATGTGTCTATGCGGAGAGGTTATATTCCAGACCCGAGTCATCATTTGCCTGAAGTGCCGGAAGGTTTGCAGTTAGACCTGAATTACATCGAGTCTCCTGTTGAGATTGTTGATCGTCGAGAAAAAGTCTTGAGGAATAAGACGATACCGATGGTCAAGGTAGTCTAGAGAAACCACTTAGTTGAAGAGGCTACTTGGGAGTCTGAGGAGAGGATGTTGAAGGACTGTCCTGAGCTTTTTGCTTGATTGTATCTTTCTATCTTTTGTTCTGGTGTGAGTGTTGTATATTTTTGTTTTATGTTGTTTTTCTCGCTCTTGACTGTAGTTCCGGGGACGGAACTATTCTAAGGAGGGAGTGTTGTAATACCCTGATTTTTCAATTAATGAAAAATTATTTTATTTTGCACGTAGTGTGCACGTGGAATATTTTGGTTGAATTAAATCTTATAATTATTTTTATTGTGATGTGTATAAATATTTAAATATGTGTTTTCAAATTATTCTATACAAAAGCCTTATTTTAATTAGATTAAAAGGCCTTTTCTTTAAGCCCAAAATGTAATTTATTTATTTTATTTTAAAATAACTATTTTGGCCCAAAACTAAAGCCCATGGATTAATTTTTATTTAACTTGGCATGTAGAAGACAATTTTAATACTATTTTATTTTTGTACAAAATTTAATGTACAACTTTTTGGATCAAGTGGCATGCACGTGTATTGCACGTACACGTGCAACATGCACAAAAGTGCTAGGCCGGTAATGATCTTTGGAGGGAAAACTCAAAATTTGAGTGGTAGTCATGGCATGGTGGTTATTTGGTTGTGGGTAGTTTTTTTAACTCCTACTCTCATCCTAGCCTTCCATCCTACAACCAACTAGTTAATCCTAGCCCTCCATTCTATTTGATTTTTAGTATAAATACCTCCTCCCATGGCTAGTATTCTTATGCAAATTATATCCTTCGAAACCTATAGTCTAATAGTATTATTTAGTAGTAAGATGTGAGTTAAAAAGATTGAGAGATTGTGTGGGATTGTGTTGCATTCAAACAAGGAGAAGAAGGCCGGCATCAACCAAGGAGAGAGCTCTCGGTTTTTGGTGGCTTGGAGGTGTGCGCATCATGTAGGAGGAGGTGCATCTCGTCGCAAAGGACTTTTTGTTGCTAAGTGTGTTTGTTCTCTCCATACAAGGTGGGTAACTTTTCCTATTTCTAATATAGGGATCCATGCTAGATTTAATTATCTAAATGATGCATGAAAAATATTAATGAGAATACACCTTAATTGGGAAGTTAGTCTATGAATTGATCGGGATGTTATGATTAACTTGTATGTGGTTTTATTATTAATTTAAGTTGTGGGTTAATTCTCCTTATTTCTAGTTAGGAATATGCTAGTATTATACTGAATAATGAAGCATGAAAATGATTAATAAGAATGCACATTAAATTTGGAAAATGATCCCTAATTGATTGAATTGTTGACATGGAAATAGTATGTAGTTCTATCGTTAAAATTATAAGTTGCATGTGTAATAGATTTTGATCATAGATTGTTTGAAAGAAATACATTTATTACCATCATAAATTATATGTAAAAGTTAGTACTTTGTTTATGTGTTGAAGAGATCTTTTTGAGTTAATGTAGGAATGAACAAACTCAAATATAGATTTGTATGTTGAATAAATTAATAGCAGAAAATTAATGAAAAAAATTGTGGATAAAAAGATTAGAAGGCTAATTGCTAAGAAATGTCAAAAATGAGAATTATAGTAGTTATAATATAAAAATTCATTGAATTGTGTGAAAAAATATTTTTTTTATTGGTACAAAAATTATTTTATGCATACTGGTATGAAAATCATGTGAGGGAAAGTCAATCTGGAATTTTTCAGTAACTTCTATAAAAGCAATACGAAACAAAGATTAATTGAACATCGAGACGTTTTTACCAACAGCGGCAATTGGTTCAAAAATATTTTAAATTGTATTGTGACAACCTGAACATGTAGCTCAAGTGGTCACTGTGTTGCGTTGGGTTCTCGGGGGTGACTAGTTCGAATCCCGTGTGCAACATTATTTTAGTTTGTTTTTTTTAAACTATTAAACAGTAGGCCGAGAGCATTTAATACTCTTAGCCGTAATTATACCACTGGCACAATTCGGCCTAGTGGCGGGTGCTGTTGGCTGTGTTCTCCGTGTGCCTGGGTTCGAATCTTGATATCGGCAAGAGAGAAAAAATATTTTTTTTGGGGTTTTGAAGTGTCCAAAAATTATGAAAAAATTATGGTTATTCTCCCAAAAATGTAAGGGGCTTTATAAAAATGATTTGGGGATTATTTGAATGAAATAAACTATGATTTGGAGATAAAATACATAAATAGAAATATGGTTCTATATGTTTATTGATGTGAAATTATAACTTACAAGAATAAGTTGAAATGAACGATTAGAAGATATTTTGGCAAAAAGAAACCTTGTTGTGTGACATAATGCAATTTATTCTCATTTGAGAATAATGTGGAATAATATGAAGTGTGTACATTTTTTAGTGATGTGAAATTTGATATGATGTGATAATTGATAAAGTATATGAAATTCATGTACAGTTATGGACTTTTTGAACAACTTAGAAATCATGAATTGAAAAGAGAATATACATGTGAGTATGAGAACTGAACATGGGGAATTTATGAGTTGGAAGTTGTGAAATGAAAATTGAAATAAAAGAGTAGTTAAGTCTCCCCCGACATTTGGAAATGAAATGAAATGAAATTAGACCAAGGTTGGTCATGTTGAAATGAATGAATAAGTCCGGTTTAGTGGAGAGGCTAACTCTAGAGATTTGATTTTTGTTCACGATTTTGATAACAACTAAGGATTAATACATAGTGGAAACCTGATGAAAGTAGAAGAAAAACACGAGTATGGGGGCCATCGGATTAGCGGTGTGAGAGCGATCCACAGGCTGCCTGCTTGATGCGTCAAGACATGGCGTGTGCGCTACTCCAGAATTATCGTCCCGGTGGCGATGCTTGTGGGATGTTCGAGTGGCTATGGGTGGTGCCATTGTTCCATGGCGGAGGCTGAATTGTCCATAGGTTGCCTGCTCGATGCGCCGTGTCAGTGCTTGGGATTCCCCTCCAGGCTGCCTGGATATGGACTCGTAGATCATAGGACATCTAAGACACTACTGTGATTACAATAGTAGATTAAGACATAACGAGGGATTGAACCCTACAAAGATGAAGAACGAATAAGGATCTGCCCTCGGACCTATGTAGTATGGGATGCATAGAATCCGAACAAGTGCGCATTAGTGTCATGTAATATAAATAAATGCATTAAGGACTAAGTGCACAATCACAACACGACATCAATAGGGTAGTCTCTTTAATTGAAATGTGACAAGTTTGTATTTGCTAAATATGGAAAATTGAGTTATACTATTTCCGGCATAGAGAGGATGGTCGTGTATAATGTTCGTCGGTTGAATAAACTGACGTACCCACAGTCTTATATGCAGGTAAATGACATGTTAAAGGTTAAGGAGGAATAGATGCTTAAAGATTATACCATGTTGTTGTACATTTATTTAATTGTTGTAAATTTTACTTCCGCTGTGCAAAATGTAAAGTGTAATATTGATGTAAACTCTGATGTAAAGTGAAAATTTTAAATTTCCGTGTAAAATTGTACTAAAAGAAGCGGAAAGATCCTGTAAAACATCTCGAATTCAGTGTATTTGGGATTCGGGGCGTTACATAGTCAGTGTGGTAAATTGTGTTTTTTCATTTTTTTGCACAAGTGTGGGGAAGTACAAAATCATAAACTCGCTATCTCAGATAGCGATAAGGTTTTAACCAAACTCGCTATCTGAGTTAGCGAGTGGATCATTTTGGTGAAAACTTTCAAAAGTGGGTCATTTTGGTAAAACTTTCAAAAAGTAGGTCATTTTGGTCAAAAATTTCGAACTACAAATGCTCTTATAATTTGAAGGTGGCCTTACCCAATCCAATGATAACTTTTTAGTTTACAGACACTTTTTAAGTACCAGGTTATTTTATTGGCAATATTTAAAAAATGTACAAAAAGTTTTGGACCAGTTTAAAAAAAGTACACAACTTTTTTTTGATATTTAAAAAGGACACAATGTTTAAATTAACTCCACTGGGTTAGTTAGAGTTAGGGTAGGGTTTAAAAAAATCACTTTCATCTTTCAGTTGTGTTTAAAAAAAATTACATTCATCTTTTATTTGTATTTAAAAAAACATCACTTAAAATAATCCCCCCCTCCCCCGAACTAACCATAACTAACCCAGTGAAGTTAATTTAAACATTGTGTCCTTAAAAAAAAAAAAAAAAACTTTTGTATGCTTTTTTTAAACTAATCTAAAACTTTGTGTATTTTTTTTAAATATTGCCTATTTTATTTACATAATATAAATCAGAGAAGAGGAGTGAGAATGTCGACCCGAAGGGGGAGGAGAGAGAAAGCATTTGCGTGACCAGCGCCAGCAGCTTCATCGGATCGTGGATCGTCTGCCTCCTCCTCGCCCACGGCTACACTGTCCACGCTACACTAAAAAATCTCATTATATTACATTCCTTTTCCCTTTTTTTTTATTTTTTTTGTAAGATTAGCATTGACAACTTCATTTGCAATAAGTAGCACAGTTATCTTACTTACACTTGTTATAATTAGGGATTGGGAATGTCTTTCAGTTGGGCTGTTGCCTTTTTCATCTATGATGAGGAGGATGGTGACAATAATGTTGATTTGGGATTTTCTTGTGACATTTAATCCATGATTTTCTTGTGATAATAATGTTGATTGCTGAGGGGGTGTTTCAATTCTCTGGGTTCAGTGCTACCTTCTCTCTATGGTCGGTGGACTTTGGAGCACGACTGAGGCCGAAGCCATGCTTTATATGGATCAACTTACCACTCCTGCCTTTCCACCTATGGAATAGAGAGTCTATTGACTGCCTGATAAAGACCTTTGGTAAGCTAATCACACTCAGCCGTGAGATGATGAATGCAGATACACGGGATCAAGCTCTGGTTCTTATCGAAGTTGAGGATCTTACACTCGTGCCCAAATCTCTTACTGTCAGGTATACTACACCATGGAACCTCCAAAACCATGTTCATGATGTCCCAATACTGCTGCTCGGTAACCCAATCCCTATCGAAGACGTACAATCTGGCAAAGTCCAACTTTTCACTACTGCTGGAGCATCTGAGGAACAAGGGAGCGCTAGTTTCTGGCGACCCAAGGGGCAGGCCATGCCCAGGGCTGAGGGAGCTGAAGATCGCCGGCGGCTGACTCCGGCCAGGGATGCCATGGATGATTTGAAATCTCGAGATTTGGGGGAGGGGTGTCCATCGGATCCGCGATATACGCATGCAAAAACAGATTTGGAAGTTTTTTCAAATGCCCCTAAATTAGGGGGATTGGAGCCAATTGTGGAGATCCCAACTGATCCGACCTACTCCCCAAATCTGTGGAGGGCCACTCGCTTAAATCTAATCCTGCACCGCTGGCACCACTTTTTGTTCAATCCTCTGAGTCATCAGATAGCAACATGAATGCGGTCCTCCCACAGGGCAGTGAAACGGCTCCACAAAATCTTGGAGGATCCTCAGAAGGCAGCTCACAGGAGGAGGTCCGCGAAATGATGTGGAAAGGGAAGCTTGTAACGCTGCCTCTTTCCCTTTTTACCAAGATTAAGCCTACAGTTGAAGGGGCACTCCGAGAGTCCGTCAGAGAAGAGGCGAGCAAGTTCAATGAAGAGGACAAGGTGATTTTCAGGGTGGGAGTCAGCAAGAGTTGAGCTGAAAGCTTCAACACACGCTCTCTACAGGGGAGAACTGTTACTAGAACCGCTAGCTCCTCTACTGCTGTCCCTCCAGGCTTCTAGGAAGGCCCCTCCAAGAAGATGAAGAGATCAAGGTCCACAGGAAAGCTCAAATGCACCAGGCCGTTCATGAAGCACCTGTCAACCACTATTAAGAGGAAGACCACAGGTACCTCCTCTTCAAATGTCTCAGTTTCCAATGCACATCTCAATCCCTTTGAATTGCTATCAAATGAGGACATTGTCGATGTTGCGGAATCCATTGGAGTGGAGGCTTTAGGGCCACACTCACTACTTGCATTCAGGGGCTGCTAGAAGGCTGTAGTTGATCAAACTGATCAATAACAGCACTCTGATTAGCAACCATGCTATCCTGCTTATTTGGTGTTTTTTTTGTGCATTTTAATGCTTTTCTCTTAAACGAGGATTACAAGCTGGAATGTTAGAGGGTTGGGTAACCCTGACAAATGCTCTATGATCAAAGAAGGTATTCGTAGTTGTGCACCATTTGTTATTTGCTTGCAAGAGACTAAGCTTAGGAAACCAGGACCTCGGAAGCTTTCGTCAATTGGAGGAGGCATTATATCCAAATGGGTCCAGCTAGACTCTATTGGCAGCTGTGGCGGCATTCTATTGGGGTGGAATGATCAAGTCCTTGATTGTACGTATTTGGCTGTGGATATCTTCTCAGTTTCTGCTTCCTTCAAATGCCGATCTTCAGCCAAAGAGTGGTCACTTACTTCAGTCTATGCGCCCTTTGATTTGGAGGATCGTGAGCTATTTTTTTTGAACTTCAACAGTGCAGAAGACTTCTCAACGATGCTTGGGTTTTGTGTGGAGATTTTAATGTAACAGTGTCTGATGCTGAGAGGTCCAGGGGTAAAGGCTCAATAAGAGATATGAGATGCTTTCGTGAATTCATACACGACTTGGAGCTCATCGATCTACCACTTTCAGGGAGAAAATTTACATGGACCAACCTTAGGAGCTCTCCTTCGATGGCCAGATTAGACAGATTCTTAATCTCTATGGCTTGGGAATCTTTCTTCCCTAACTGCATCCAGTATTCACTGCCCAGATTTTTCTCAGATCACTGTCCTATTGTCCTTGATGATCAAGCCATCGCTAACAAGGTACATTATTTTAAATTTGAAAAGGCATGGCTGCATCATTCATCATTTGTCCCGTCAGTTAAGGAGTGGTTGGCAAATTTCCGATGCGATGGGAACCCGGTTGATATTTTCGCAACAAAGCTTACACTTCTTAAGAGAAGAATTTGGCGCTGAAGGAATGAAAGTTTCGGCCACATTGCTCAGAAGAAAAAGCAATTGCAGTAAAAACTTCTGGAGTTGGAGATTGGAGAAGCAGTTTACTGGAGGCAAAGATCGAGACTGCAATGGATAAAAGAGGGAGATGCAAACTCTAAGTTCTTTCACTGTATTGCAAATGGAAGAAGGCGAAGGAACTATATACTTAGCCTGATCATTGATGGTGCTTTGGAAACATCCCCTATCCGGATTAGAGAAGCTATTGAGGATCATTTCCAATCGATTTGTGGCGCAACTCCTGGATCAGATTTTCGGATCAATTGGAATTCTCGGACTATAGACCTATTAGTCTGCTAAATTGTTCATTCAAAATCTTCACAAAATTGCTGGCAAATAGGCTAGCACCGATCCTCCAATCCCTTGTGTCATCCTCTTAGAGTGCTTTCTTAAAGGGTAAATCCACGGTGGATTGTTTTGTTGTAGCTCATGAAGCTATCAACCTATGCAGTAGGAGACACTCGAATACTCTGTTGTTCAAAATTGACTTTGCTAAGGCTTTTGATACGGTGAGTTGGGATTTTTTAGACCAACTTTTAATCGCTAGGGGATTTGGCCAGGCTTGGTGCAAGTGGATCCATATGATCATGAGGACAGCTAAGTCTTCAATTCTTATCAATGGTGAGGGGGGACACCAAATAAACTCAAAGAGAGGATTAAAGCAGGGAGACCCTCTT